>CM042161.1:43402107-43459607 GCA_023376005.1 Doryteuthis pealeii
TTTTGCATTTTTTTATTCTATTATACGGTATTTTTTTTTTTGTACAATATTCGCACTCAGCAAGTAGTTCGACACTCCCCCCCCCCCTACAATAACATCGCTACCCCCATCTCCTCCTTCAGCACAATAAAAAGTACGACTACTTTTTACTGATAGGTGGGAAGTGAGTAGGGGTGCTAGGAAGAAGCTGAGGCAGGGGGGATGGAGGGGACTACAGACAATGGGAGAAATTTTGTGTCGGTCAACACGTCGATGTCATATCGAACGGAACGCCATAATGACTCGCTAATTGATTTAATAATAAAGAAATCAAATGGACAAGAAATATGCTAGTGGGATTGGCTTCACTTTTCGGCAATACCCAATCAACGGAGAAAGTGGGAGGTGAAAAAAAAAAAGCGACTACTGTCCCTAGTTTGTTTTTTTTTTTTGTTCTTGTTTTTTTTTGGAGGGGACATTTTTTTTTTTTACCTTAGACATAACAAACAATATAGATTTTTCATTAATGTAGAATCGTTGAAGAACAACAAAAAAATTATCTACTTATTTTGTTTCATTTTTTCTTTCTCAGAGTTTTTTTTTTTCTTTTTTTTTTTTTGGTGGGATATTTTTTTTTTTTATTTTTATTTTTTCTTTTTTTTTTCTTTTTTCTTTTTTCTTTTTTTCTTTTTTTTCTTTTTTCTTTTTTTTCTTTTTTTCTTTTTTCTTTTCTTTTTTTTCTTTTTTTCCACAACCTACCTCTTATTTTTCCGGTCTTTTTTCTTTCTATTTTTCTTTCTTTTTTCTTTTTTCTTCTTTCTTTCTTTCTTTCTTTAACTTTCTAATTTTCCGGTTTTTTCTTTTTGACTTTTTCTTTCTTTCTTTCTTTCTTTCTTTCTTTCTTTCTTTCTTTCTTTCTTTCTTCACCAATCACCGTTCTATTTTTTACGGTGTTCTTCTGTCTGTCTTTCTTTTTTTTCTTTTTTTCCTTTTCCCAACTTCCGTTCTATTTTTTTCCTTCGTTTCTTTCTTTCTTTTTACAACCTCCATTTTATTTCTTACGATGCTTTTCTCTCTTTCTTTCGTTCTTTCTTTCATCTTTCTTTCTTTCTTCATGGTAAAGAAGAACAGTTTTCTCGTTTATTCCTACCATAAAATAAACTGAACCCTCATTTTATATCCGTGTTTTTGCAATATTTCATTTTTCTTGCACCCATTATTTTACAATAATTAATATATTTTTATTTATTTTAATATTCACTTCAATGTGTATATTCTAAAAGTTTTTATTTTGTGAGAATGCTTAGTTTTAAAGTGGGGGTTCGTTTTTACACTTCAACTTTTTACTCGTAAATTCCTACTATAAAATGCCCAAGCCTAATTTTATGGTAGGTATTTACGAGTAAAAAGTTGAATATTACTTTTTGTTGTTGTTATTTCTTTTCTTTTTGGCTTTGCTACTCTAAAATAAAAACGTCATATTTTAATCATCGTCGACGAAAAAACAAAATTACGGTCATAAAAGAGGATCCAATTTATGCCTAAATTGTAAAACGAGCCCCCACTTTAAAACTAAACATTCTCAGAAAAACTTTTAGAATATACACATTGAAGTGAATATTAAATAAATAAAGAAAATATATTTAGTATTGTAAAATAACGGGTGCAAGAAAAATAAAACATTGCAAAAACACGGACATAAAATGAGGGTTCAGTTTATTTTATGGTAGGAATAAACGAGAAAACTTCTTCTTTACCTTATTTATTTCCTTCTTTCCCCAACCTCTGTCATATTTTACGGAGCATCTTTCTTTCTTTCTTTCTTTCTTTCTTTATGTATGTCTATCTTTCTTTTCCCAACCCACGTACTATTTTTACGGTGATTTCTTTTTTTCTTTCTATCCGCCCTTCTTTCTTTCTTTCTGCAAACCCCATTTTGGTGATCTTTTTTATTCCTCTGCAATCGATCATTATATCTTAATGGGTGTAAATTGAATCCGAGAGAATATGTTTAATGGAGAGTAGATCAAATGTTGGTTAAAACCTCAGCTAGTGACACAGGAACTCAAGTATCCTAAATTATTGTCCCTTTTTTTTTATATAAGGTACATCCAGTTCAACTACCTCTTTTGCACACCTCAATTTATATATGTTACCCTCTCCACAAATATATATATATATATATATATATATATATATATATATATATATATATATATATATATATATATATATATATATATATATATATATATATATATATATATATATATATATATATATATATATGCGTATGTGTGTGTGTGTGTGTGTGTCGGTTTAGCTCAGTCTGTAGAGTACCCCCCGGAATCGCAAGGCTCTGAGTTCGATACCGATCCCCGCCAAATCAGCGTATGTTTAGCATAGATTGGATAATCTGATCTGTGCGGTAAAAGTGGTGAGCTGACGGTAGGTGTGGCGGTCCATCTCAGCAAAAATATTCCCTCTGGTCTAGCACTAGCGAAAAGGGAATAGACTCCCTCGCTGCCCGGTTGATACCGAGAATGTCGGTGTATGTGTACTTGTGTGTGTGTGTGTGTGTATGTGTGTGATAACGGTTACAATCAAAATGAACTCATCGAGTCGAATACAAATCCCGAACGAAATTCTTTGCTCGATGGATTGATTAATTTTAACGACATATCAACCCATCAAAGTTTAATTTATGTCAATAGGTTAGGGAATTGCGTTCATTGTACGTTTGTATTTCCATTTTTTGTGTAGTTGTTTCTGAAGATATTTTGTTCACTTAGTTATGTGATTCCAAGCATTTTTATCAAATACAAATAATTTTCAGACAGGTCCTTATGAAATGATTGAACATTTCAATAATATCCATAGCCTATCAATACCATTCGGTCTCTATTTGTCTGTAACCGAAACTACGTCACTGCTTCCGTCACAGTCATTTCAGAAATTAATTACATTTATCAATGAGTTGTTGGCTTCCACAGAAGAAGGTCACTTATGAGTTCATGGAAGCCAACACACGGGCGTGCCAGAATGGGTCGCCCAGCAAAGATGCACATAGATCAGCTCTGCGAGGATACTGGATGCTTCGCAGAGGATCTCCCAGGGGCATTGAATGATAGGGAAGGATGGTGAGAGATTGTCATGGATATATGTGCTGCTAGCGCGACAGGCTGATGATGACGATCAATGAGTTTTTAATTTATAGTCAGAATCATTACTATATGAAAATATTACAATTCTATTAAAAATCGATTGATAGTCAAATTTTCACGAAACTTATTTGATATTTATTCACTTTTAGATGAATTTATGTTTAAAATAGTTTTTTTTATGTATATAAGGGAAATATTTTTTTTATACAAGGTCAACACCCCTTTATTTCATTTTTATCAAATCCGAAGAAAGTATATTTTTACTTGTACGAACTTTTAATTCTTCTCAAAAGATAAGAATTTAATTAATTAAATCAGAAATTTTCGAAACATTTTTGAGATCCATACTGTCGTAAAACAAAACAAATATCTCAGAGGAGGGAATATGATGCACTACTCTGGTTGGGATAAGGTGAACCGTCAGTATTCAAAGTCCCAAAGAATTCTATGCCTTTCATTTCCTTGAACGGTATGTGCATGTATCATTTGGTTGCATAGTCAAAATCTAGTATCTTTCACTATTCCCTGTGGATCTTCCAGACAAGTCAGAATCAGTCACATATTATTTGGGGAGGAGATGGGCACTGCTAAGAAAATACGATGAAGTTTTGCTTCGTCTGCAGGCATCAGTTTGCCTAGATTACCTGTTGTTCCCATCATGTCGCGCAATTAGCACGAATATCCATGACAATCTCTTCGCCAACCTTCTCTATCATTCATTGCGCCAGGAGGTCTTCTGTGCAGCATCCAACATCCGTGCAGAACTGGTCAATGTAATTCATTGCTAGGCGGTCCACGTTAGCTTGTCCATGTGCTGGCTTCCACAGAACATCGCTTATGAGTTTTCCTTGCTCCTCCAACAGTGTCCAGCATGTCTTGTCCGTCTCACTCGGATGTCTGTGAGATAGGGGGCAGTATCCATACAGCTGCTTCCTTGTGGGGTACTGTTTCCACGACTTATTCAAGACCGCACGCAGCATTATTGTGCAGCTCCCGTCTATCTTAATTTGAAGGCGCCTCGTCAGGGTCGATGTGGTGCAGCCATACAGCAGCACTGATACAACCACCGCTTGTAAGAATGGTCATTTTAGCTTGTCTGTGAGATCATGGCAGTTTAACTAGAATGATCTAATAGAAACTAGTGTTTGATTTGAAAGTATGTTACTCACTTCAAATCTATTAATATTGGAGATTAGGTCTCTTTTTATCTGTAACCGAAACAAAGTCACTGCTTATGTCACATTACCTAAAACTTTAATAACATAGAATAAATACACTCATAATTTGAGCTTGCAAACTTAGACGGTCGTCATTGTTTTTAAAAACAATTCTTAGTAAATGCAATCCGATATTATATATTTATGTATAGTTTGTTTTATTTAAATATATATTTAAAGTTATCAGAGCTAAATTTCGATTTCAAATTGTTTTATTTTTTTACTCCTTTGATAGATTTGATGATTTTACTTATATATGGTACAAACTCTCTGACATTGGATTTTTAACTCCTACCCCTAAGGCAATATCTTTCAAAATTAATTTTTCCACCGCCCGGAGAGCGTTCTTCTTTGCTAGTATAAATAATTATTCACCTAATTCTATGAGTTTCCAGGACTGTATATATCCAGCAATTCTGCATAGCTCGACTTTAGTGAGTGTCCTGGGTATGACACTAAACTGGCGAGGCTCGAGTTCTGGAGCTTTTGGGAGTGTGGAGGAACCTGTCATTGGCATTACTCCCAGGTTCATTCTGACCCGGAATGATAGTGCCTGTTAGGGTCCCATTTATGAGTCAAATAGATATGCTAAATTGTTCGATAGGACTATGTAAAAAAAACTTTTAATAAAAAAACTACATGAATTGTAAATATGGACGTATAGTGAACACGATTCCCTAACCTCTAGTTATAAGATAACCCTTGACCGGTTGAAATGCCGGTGAAATCAATCAATCTATTCTTTCGAAAATAAAACTATTCAGCTCATTGTCAACTCGCTTTTGCAGTCATTATAACCAGCTTGACCCCCTACCCAGCGTAGGCGGGTTCTTCAACTAGTACTTTGCTAATTGAAGTGGTTATTGTATTTTCGATGATGTTCGCCTTCTGGAAAACTGAGATACATTGCAATTTGCGTTAGAGAAATGATAGCATGAATGAATAAAGCGTCGAAATGTTTATGAATGATACAGCAATATATATAAAAGAAGACATTGTAAATGATGAGAGAAGTTGCAAGACCAAAAGTTGTCAGACTGGACAAACAAGGAAGCGAACACAATCAATTTGCCGCATTGTAATTGTCATTGTGTTCAACACAAATTATTCTAATGGTTTGTGTTGATTTCGCTTTTCAAATAAATATATATTACACGTACCTCTTCTTAAAAAAAATGGGACGACATTATTTGGTCGTATTTATTTAAAGATAACATATTCTTCGCCTTTCATTTATTTTATTTCTTATTTGTCGTTTTCATTAACCCTTTGAACGCAAGTGGCTGGTAGTTGTGTCGCTATCTCAATCTATATTTAACCGAATGACCGAAATTCCGGCAAATTCCCATTTCTACATCACTATTGCCTATAAAATGTCACTTAACAGAAATGTCGTTACCTGTTTTTTTTATATCTAAGATATTCTAATCTGTATGTTACATATACTTTTAAACTATATTATATTTTCACGTATTTTTCTAGCCAGGAGCTCAATCTATATTTAACCGAATGACCGAAATTTCGGCAAATTCCCATTTCTACATCACTATTGCCTATAAAATGTTACTTAACAGAAATGTCATTACCTGTTTTTTATATCTAAGATATTCTAATCTGTATGTTACATATAATATTAAAGTATATTATATTTTAACGTATTTTTCAAGCCAGGAGCTCAATGGTTGTCGAGGAACATGGTTTAATGTAAGGATCAGTGTATTATTTCAATGAGATTCTCGAGTTTTGTCTATCTGTTCTAATACTCTATGTCTGCTTGATTGTTGAAACAGTTGCTTCGTTTCCAGCTATGCCGGTTGCCAGTCTTTGAATTCAATTAATTGACTTACTATATATATATTATATATATATATATATATATATATATATATATATATATATATACAATTTTGAGATGAAACAAAGAAATCACAGTGCTCAACCACAAATTTGTAGGAGCTTTATTTATTTATTTGTTGAATTTTTTTTTAAATATAATTGTTTTCCTTGGGCAAATACCCAGGTTTCAGGCTATTTTGCCATCATCAGGTTGCTAATAATTATTCTGGTGTTTATGCGAAGACATTTCTTGTTGTTATGTTTTTGGACCGCAAATTACGTCGGTTGATTATTGTGGACGCTCTTTATGCTTTCGATTATATTTTTTGAATTTTGAATTTCTGCATTTTTTTAATATATATATATATATATATATATATATATATATATATATATACTTTTTTTCTTTGTTGGGTATCAAGTTTCTTGGTACAAGGTGATTCTAGGCTGGTTCTATTCTCTAATAGTAGTTTGTCGTAGAGTTCAGGTTCCGTATGAGAGCTCAATGTTCAATTCTTATAAAACAGAGCCAATAATCACGATACCCATGGTATTTAAGGCCTTTTTATTCAGAAATATATATATATATATTATATATATATATATATATATATATATATATGAAGAAGTCAAACAGTGTGTTTGAAAATGGCGAAGGCCGACAATTTGTGGGAGATTATGTGCTTAATTAAAGTCATACCTAATTTTATTAATTAATCAATTATAACTAAATGAATTAGGCGTGCATATCGGTTTAAATGTAAAGCGTACCCAAATCGAGAAAAAGTCATCTCTGTATGTACATTTCAGCCCATTATGCCTCATCAGCAGAGCTATAGACAGGGCAGTGCGTTGTGCGTGATATTATATTATATTATATTATATTATATTATATTTATATATATATATATATATATATATATAATATAATAAATATATAAAGGTTTTACATATCTATTTATTTGACGAGAAAGGAACAATCACAACCATTTTGGTTTCATGCGTGCGTAATTGCAAATAATCTTCAGGTGACGTTTTTTCGAATGCAAGTAAAATAATACTGCATTTTGGCACACCGTTCCAGTAAAAGCTGAAACCGTGACAATCCCCCACATGCACTAAACATATATAATAGTACCGCAATTGTGTCAGTGTCCTGGACATGAGGCAAAACTGCATCTGATAGTGAAGTTCCAAACCTGGAGCTCTGGAGAATGTGGAGTACCCCTTCATCACCATTGCTCCCAAGTCCACTCTCTACCTGTTAGGGTTACATCTATGGGTTAAATAGAAAGAAAAACACCGACCAACAAAACAATTGTGCCCTTGTCAATTTATATAATAGTCTAGTAACTTATTTGAGGACGGAAGCATCTGAGGTGGAGCGCCACACCTACCATCGGCTCCTTACTTTACCGCACTCTGTGTAATCATTCGCTGAGTTGGCGAGGGTCGGTATTGAACCAGGAACCTTGTGACTCCTAGAGCTAAATCGGCCTTTAATGAAGTGTCATAGTTGGAATCTAATTGTTGTATATTAATGGTACCGTCATTTTTAGACGGTTAGTGTAGAACTGATTTTGAATTCAGAGTTGTTGAAAATTAAAATCTGAGCCGTTAGGTGATTGATGCTCGATAACCTCGTGCTGACCCGACTCTTTCCGGTTACGAAGACTGTGGGAAGTTGTATAATAGTCTAGTATGCAACTTATTTGAGGACGGAAGAGGTGGTTGTTTTGGCGATAGAATTATACAAGGAACTTGAGCCTAGACTAACTAAAGGTTATAGAAACTTTAAAACTTCTCTAAAAATTTTACGGCAAAAGTTTTACATTCAAAGCGAAGATTTTATCGACACGAGTGTATGTGTTGAAGTAAACGAAATGCACACTCGTATACATACATGGATAAGATCAAAGAAAGAGATTTTTTTTAAAAGTTGAAAGAGCATAGAGAAAAATGAAAAACATCCAAAAGAAGAAGAAAAAGAAAGTTTTTTTCAGAGAAGAAAAAAAATCAATGTGAATAAAAGTTAAATAATTGAGAGGAGGATAATGTAATTTAGGAATAGATTGAAAATTATAATTTATGAATATAATTTAGAAAAATTCTTAGGAAAAGGGAAATTAGAGAAAATAGAGTTAGAGAAATAGGTATAAGTGATAGAGAGGGAGAAAAAGAGAATAGAAGAATGGAAAAGGCATACTATTTACATAATATCTTATTATAATGGAGATTGTGTGTTTTTCTGTCTGTAACCGAAACTATATTACTACTCAAGTCACAATTCCCTTAATTATTTACGTCAAATTCTCCATGATTTCATTCTTTTAAACCTTCAGTTATTAATAAAAAAATTGCTTTACATTATTAATACTGTTGACCATATCTACGTACTAATAACATGCAATTGTATTTATATATACAACAAAATAGCGGTTTACAGTTTGAACGACAAGGCTAATTTGCATATTGATATTTAAAATTGTATTTTAATAAATATGTGCTTGGTATTATTGATTTCTAATTGTTTGGTTTTATCTTAAGAAATATAAACAAAAATCTCGTGGATAAATATTAAAATAAATTTATTTACAAGAAGAAATAACTGTAATATTATCCTTTACTTCCTATTTTAACTAAATGGTTAAATTGGGAAAATTTACCAATGAAAGAGGGGAATGGAAAATGATGGAATAGTTAGTTTCAAAGTTGTTCTATTTTTCGATTATACCCCCTCTGTTGCAGATCTTTTTATCTGTATTCTTATTCAGTTTCATTAGCCTTTCTAATTTAATATGATATTTTATTATATCAAAACTTAAATACTTGCACCCGGAGGGTGCATATATTTGCTAGTGTTTATAATAGGTCTCGTTTGTTTGCATATTGTTATATAGTTTCAAACATTCTACAGAATATTAATGATTTTCAAACATATTGATGTGACATGATTCTTATGCACTTTTGTATTTGTCTATAATAGTGATAATTTGTTTGTACAGTTATATAGAATCGAGTATTCGCATCTAATACTGATACTTTTCAAACAGATCTATTTGATCTAAAGATGGACAATAGAATATACTATCACTCCTATCCAGAGTGGGTCTGGAAGTAATGGCAATGAGAAAGTGACTCTATACTCATCAGAGCTCCAATGGTAGAGCCTCACCATTGACGCTGTTTAGTATTAAACCCAACACATACTCTTTTTTGAAGAGTGGTCTTACTCCTTTATAGAGGATGCAGTCTTATTCTAAGAGAGAGAGACAGAGACAGAGACAGAGACAGAGGGGGAGAGGAGAGAGATGGATGGAGAGAGAGATGGAGAGAGAGAGATGGATGGAGATGGAGAGAGAGAGGGGGAAGAGATGGATGGAGAGAGAGATGGATGGAGAGAGAGAGAGATGGAGGAGAGAAGAGAGAGAAGAGAGAGAGAGAGAGAGAGAGAGAGAGAGAGAGAGAGAGAGAGAGACATCGGTGCAAAAAGGTTTACAAAGTACATGACCTAAAATAAGAGCGCCAAAAGTATTTTTTAATCTGTTCATATCTTATCGAGAGGAAATTCTCCATTGGTAAAACAAAGAGAAGAAAAAGAATTAAAGCTAGAAAAAAACAACAAAATTTCCTACTTTTTTCTCGCCAAAATATTTAACAGATATAAAGGCAAACCTTGAGCACTAGAATCGCCACAACCTTTATAAATAATTATGAGACGTAACTGTACACACATTTCTCTAACGTAGGAAAAACCGAATATGAAAATCGATCTCATGTAAACGTTTTCCCGCCTAATTATGAGAAAAAGATTGGTTTAGTTTGTTTTGTTTTACGGCATATCAACCTCAGTGGGTCATTTAATGCCGACAAAGTTTTAAAATAAATCAATTCTTAATGGATAATAAAATTTCTTTATAAATACATTTTTCTATTTAACCCATAGATGGGAACCTAACAGGTACTACCACTCCGGGTCAGAGTGGACCAGGGAGCAATGGTGATGAAGGGGTGCTCCACATTCCCCAAACCTCCAAAACTGGAACCTCACCATCAGATAGAGTTTAACGTCATTCCCAGGACATGCAGACCCGCAGCCACCGCCTTCTAGCACCCATATGATAAAAAGGGATTGGGTCATGCCATGAGGGCAATAGGGTTGGGAAAATCATATAGGTGCTAGGGCTTGGCATGACCAGCCGATTGATCGGAGGGGACCTCTCCGACCGACCTTCTAGCCCAAGATAGGGCCAAAGTGGAGTATTGCATGTCATGAACTGCTCATCCACCTGGGCTCTATCCTTAAGCATCACGGGTCGCCACCCACGAGCAACAGGTGGCCCCATTGGGGGAGTCTTACCCCTCTGCAGAGGTGCAGTTGGTGCATTCTAATGCCCCAGTGGACAGGGCGGTTTTGAGAAAGAGTATGATTCTATTATTATCCACTAATTTATTAGGAATTGGATTACCTTTATTTTTTGTCATAAGTTTTCGGCTGATGGTGAGACCCAATCATTTACCTTAATTTAATTTAAACATTTAAGAATTAAAAAAAGCTCTTTTGTCAAAAGCGGATTGTGCTATTCATGCGAGAGAATATCTTGTATCGCCGGCTTTTCTTTTTTTCTTTTTCATTGAACTTAGCACATTGAGTAGCACAGGGATCTGTGCGGTAAAGTGATGAGCTGATGGTAAATGTGGCGCTCCACCTCAGATGCTAAAAACAATTTCCTTGGTCTAGCGCTATTGAAAAGGGGATAGACTCCCTCGCTGACTGGCTGACACCGACTTTAGACCGCCCCGTTGACTTTACTTTTATTGTAGCACGGCTTATATCCACGAAATAATCCAACACAAGGTTCCTGGTTCGATACCGGCACTCGGCAACTAAGCGCATGTGTAGCACAGCTCGGATATGTGCAGTATGGTCTATATATGAAGATTCCTACCAGAAACAAGACTTATAATACAACTATATAGTCTTAATCAAATTTAATGCCTCAGGTGGTTGAATTGTAGAGTCTTATCCCTTAAAATCTTAGTAACCGGTATTTGTGCCCCTACAGAATTATTATATCGATCGTCTTGAATTTTTGGCAGCAAATCTGGCAGGTATTTTTCAGCCGGAGCCCAGAATGAGGCACCATTGACATGGAAGGTATATTAGCACGAAGTGAAACGCTAACAGCAACGTCCAGAATTTGAACACAGGTCATCTATTTCATCTCCTTCGACGATATCCTTTACGCTAAATGCGCCTCTGCATCCTTTTTAGAGGGTTAAGCCTCCTAAAAGGGTGTCCTGGGTGGGGCAATACACTGTATTCGGTCATGAAGCTCTAGTTCTGGAGTTCTGCGAAGTATATTTACATTTGTATTATTTCCAGGTCGACTGTTACCGGAGTGGCAGCACCTGTTATTGATCAAATTGATGTGTTTGATATTATCAATATTGGACAGGAAGATTGGTTTGGTTTGTTTTGTTTTACGGCATATCAACCTCAGTGGGTCATTTAATGTCAATAAAGTTTTAAATAAATCAATTCTTAATGGATAATACAATTTTTTTATAAATACATTTTTCTATTTAACCCAGAGATGGGACCCTAACAGGTACTACCACTCCGGGTCAGAGTGGACCAGGGAGCAATGGTGATGAAGGGGTGCTCCACATTCCCCAAACCTCCAAAACTGGAACCTCACCATCAGATATAGTTTAACGTCAATTCCCAGGACATGTAGACCCGCAGCCACCGCCTTCTAGCACCCATATAATAAAAAGGGGTTGGGGCTTGCCATAAGGGCAATAGGGTTGGGGAAATCATATAGGTGCTAGGGCTTGACGTGACCAGCCGATTGATCGGAGGGGGCCTCTCCGACCGCCCGTGGACTGTAAGAAAATATGAAATAACCCAATATTGATGATAAAATATGGAATTCTTGACTAAAAATATAATTAATGATTAGTTGTCTGCGCCTTTTTATTTCATTAAATCAATCGTTTATAAACATTATTAGAGCCAACAATCCCTGGACAAAGCAGATAAAGGAAAAATGGACATACTTTTCCAGGATTATGAGTGCAAAATGAACACTAGCAGCCGAAGCCAAAATTCAGCCCTGGTTAGGGAATTCTGTGACAATAATCATGCAGCTATATCCCACAACCATGAAATATAAACACAGGGGTCTACACATTGATTTTATGAACAGTAATATACTCAATAGATGCGCGGATAGCGTAACAGTTCTCAGCAAGGAAAATGAAATTGGAAAGCCATATTCCAATCTGACATGTTGTTTTCATAGATTCCGCTTTGAGAAAGGCATGCATCTCATTTTGTCCCTTCCCAGTTATAGGTAAAATGTTATCCCATCTCATAAACCATTCAAGTGAGAAGTTCAAGACATGCTGGACAATGTTGTAGAAGTAAAGACGAACACATAAGTGATAGTCTCCAATTGATTCCTACACATGGACACACCAGTGTATGCCGACCAGCAAAAAACTTACATCTGTCAACTCTGCGCGGACGCTGGATGCTGTCTAGAAGACTCGTTAATAACGATGACCGATAGGGACGAATGACGAAAGAGACCCATGGGAATCCATGGTGTCAGTACGCCTTGATAATGATGATAAAATAAATGAGTCATTTCTTTTAATATTTTTTACCGGTTTCATTTTTTTAACTAAATTTAATGGGAATGAATGGTTATGAAATAGCATTCTCTGCTTCAAGTGAAGAAATAGGTAAGTGAAGAAATTTATTTCCACAAATAATGAAATTCTTCAAATCTATAGCCGTGTCAGTACTACTGTATGGCTGCACAACTTGGATTCTAACGAAACACTTACAGAAAATGTTAGGAACTACACAAGGATACTGCGTGCTGTCTTGAACAAATCTTTGAAGCAGTATCCCACAAAAAGCATATTTGAAGCAGTATACCACAAAAAGCATCTTTGAAGCAGTATCCCACAAAAAGCATCTTATTGAAGCAGTATCCCACAAAAAGCATCTTGAAAGCAGTATCCCCAACAAAAAGGCATATATGAAGCAGTATCCACACAAAAAGCATATTTGAAGCAGTATACCACAAAAAGCATCTTTGAAGCAGTATCCCACAAAAAGGCATATTTGAAGCAGTATCCCACAAAAGCATTTTTGAAGCAGTATCCCACAAAAAGCATATTTGAAGCAGCATATCCACAAAAAGCATCTTTGAAGCAGTATCCACACAAAAGCATATTTGAAGCAGTATCCACAAAAAGCATCTTTGAAGCAGTATCCCACAAAAAGCATCTTTGAAAGCAGTATCCCACAAAAAGCATATTTGAAGCAGTATCCCACAAAAAGCATCTTAAGCAGTATCCACAAAAAGCATATTTGAAGCAGTATCCCACAAAAAAGCATATTTGAAAGCAGTATACCACAAAAAGCATATTTGAAGCAGTATCCCACAAAAAGCATCTTTGAAGCAGTATACCACAAAAAATATCTATTTAATAGCAGTATATCAATCCCACAAAAAGCATATTTGAAGCAGTATCCACAAAAAGCATCTTTGACATTATCCCACAAAAGCATCTTTGAAGCAGTATACCACAAAAAGCATCTTTGAAAGCAGTATCCCACAAAAAGCATATTTGAAGCAGTATCCCACAAAAAGCATCTTTGAAGCAGTATACCACAAAAAAGCATATTTGAAGCAGTATCCACAAAGAGCATATTTGAAGCAGTATCCCACAAAAAGCATCTTTGAAGCAGTATACCACAAAAAAGCATCTTTGAAGCAGTATCCCACAAGCAATCCCACAAAAAGCATCTTTTGAAGCAGTATCCCACAAAAGCATCTTTGAAGCAGTATACCACAAAAAGCATCTTTGAAGCAGTATCCCACAAAAAGCATATTTGAAGCAGTATCCCCACAAAAAGCAATATTTGAAAGCAGTATACCACAAAAAGCATATTTGAAGCAGTATCCCACAAAAAGCATCTTTGAAGCAGTATACCACAAAAAGCATCTTTGAAGCAGTATACCACAAAAAGCATCTTTGAAGCAGTATCCCACAAAAGCAGCTGTATGACTACTTTCCTCCTATCACGCAACTAGTTTAGGTGAAATACAACTTTAAAAACAAACTCTTTGCACATATTTTATAGGAAAACAAAAGAAAGTAAGATTAATCACTCTCTCATCCCTTGGAGCTTAGAATCCAATGACTGTATCTTCTGAAGAGGGGTAAATAAATCCAACCTCATAAAAAGGATGCCTAGGGTATGGCACTAAACTGCATCTGATGGCGTGAATCCAGTTCTGAAGCTCTGGGGAGTGTGGAGTAACCTTCATTCTCATTTCTCTCAAATTCAGAATGGTAGTACCTGTTAATGTCCCCACTGTTGGTCAAGTAGGTATCTTTGAAAATTATAATAGATAGGAATGTTTGATATCATACAACAATGTGAAGAAAAAAAATTGCCAAGAAAATATACAAAATATAAACGTTAAATGTATGCAATTCCCTAACCTTTAGGCATAAAATAATCTCGGATTTACATGCCGTTAAAATCAACTAATCAATCATTACTCATAGAGAATAAGCTAAACAGAAGAAGAAGAAAAAAACGGCTGATCGAAAAAGATAGGTATTGGAATACATTTAAAAAATATATATATTTATAACTCACAATATATAAGCAGATATAAAGAGCGATATAAATGCGAAAAACAACAAAAAACAAACACATTCCGTAACATAAATCCCTCATTCCAGTTTTGTAGACTAATCTTCATTCTTAAACGCACACTATTTCTTTTCTTTTTTTTTTTTTTTGCACACGTCACTTTTTTTTCCCATGATGCACAGCGCCGATACTTCTACCATGTTTGACGGCTTAATTATTTACAACGGAATTACTGTAACGTTTTCAATTTCCATTTCTTTTTTTCCTTCTCCTATTGCCGTTGTTGACGCTTGGACAACAAAAGAAATAGTTTGGTCTCTTCTTGCTTTCTCTCTCACTCTCCCTTTCATTCCCTCACACACACACACACACAACACTCACACACACAGGCACACCATTTTTTTTCCTGATGACCGGAAGATAACACATTCTACTCTCCCTGCTTCAAGCTGAGGTATTAATCCAAGTTTCCATTCGCAAGAATCTACCTGTCTAACCTCACCATGTCAATAATACTTGTTAATAATATATTAATGCCTGTGAGGTTGGAACCTTTATCCTAATCCAAAAGTGACAACTAAAAAAATCGTGAGCTCGAAAAACTAAAACAAAAACAAAAATAAAATTCTATGGCGATATAGTGAAGTATAAATCAACAAGATATATATATATAATATATATATATATATATATATATATTATATATATATATATATATATTATATTAAGAAAAATGAAAAAAACACAGGTTTAGATAAACCTGTGTTTTTTCATTTTTCTTATATATACATACCGTCGGATTCACTTCCTTTCTTTACACACACACACACACACACACACACACACATATATATATATATATATATATATATATATGTTTGTGTGTGTGTGTGTGTTTGTGTTTGTCTATATGCATATGCATGTATAATACAAATATATTATATGTGAGTATATTGGAATATATATATATATATATATATATATACATATAGTATGTATGTATACGCATATATACGTTTATATCTACATATGTATGTTTAGATATGTTTTTCTATCTATCTCCTAGCTACTTCTCTTTTTCTCTGTCTGTCTGTCTGTCTGTCTGTCTCTCCTCTCCCTCTCCCTCTCTCTTCTCTGTCTCTCTGTCTCTCTCTCTGTCTCTCTCTCTCTCTATTTCTCTCTGTATATATATATATATATATATATATATGTGTGTGTGTGTGTGTGTGTGTTGGTCGAGTGATTTATTGCCGGTAACAGCAGGACAGCGAGGGAGTCTATCCCGTTTTCTGAGGTGGGGCATCACACCTACCTTCAGCTTCCCACTACCGTGCAACACATCCACTTAGTTGGTGGTGACCAGTATCGAACCAAGAAACTAGCAATTCCTTGGCCAATGTTCTACTCTACCGAACCGGCACATTATATATATATATATATATATATATATAATATATATATATATATATATATATATATAATGTATGGGTATTAATAATTATATATATATATAATATATATAATATATAATAGATGGATATATATATTGGAAATCTTTCAATCTATTCAATATATTGATATAATATGTATTTATCAGAAAATGTATACATATTTACATGAATATATGTAAATGTAGATATTCGTGTATGTTTATATATAATATATATATATATATATATATATATATATTATATATATGTGTTGTGTGTGTGGTGTGTGTGTGTGTTTAAGGATATATATGTAAATGGATATAATACATATATATGTATATTTATATATATATATATATATATATATATATATATATATATATACATATATAATTTCATTTTTCTCATTACATTTTTGGATCTTTTTTTATATCTCTGTTGAAATAATCTCTCTAGTATAGAATGTAAGTAATCGAAGAAATAAGTATACTGTATACGTTGGAATATTAGGGCGCGAAAAAAATACAAATTGTTCGTTTGATTAAAAAAAATGTTTGTAAGATAAAGATAGTAAAAGTAAAAATTGCAAATTTTCTATTGCATTTTTTTTTTTTTTTTTTTTTTTGCCTGAGTTGAGGAAAATAATCTTTTTTTTTTCTCCATTTTCGATTTTTTTTTCAACGTTCAATCTGCACTTTTCTTCTCCCCCGATGCTGATATGACACGATTTTCTGATTTTCGTACACCATAGGAAGAAAAAAAAGAGAGGACAAAACGACAAATAAACTAGTGATTATGTGGCTTGTTTATTTTTTTTCGGTTGGTTAACAGAAAACATGACACAAACAACACGACTTTTGGAAAGCTCAAAACGTGAGACACGTCTTTGGCAACGGCGTTTGCCACTCGATACAAAATGTCTGTCGATAGCCTCATGGAAAGAAATCTGGGCAGTAAAGTCAAACAATTAAATCTAAATACCCGATGTTCTATTTCAACTTCTTAAAAGAGCAAATGACCTCGCCGTAGTTAATTTTTAATATCAACTAGTGATTAAGATTGATCGATTAATTGATTTTAACTTTATAACAAGCCCTCTTAGATTGTTTTATGCCCCGGGGGTTAGGGAATGCCCTTTATTGTTATTCATATTTACATTTTTTATGTAATTGTGTTTTAAAAGGTATTTTTTCTTTTTTATACACAATGTCCTATCGAATAAAAATAATTTTTAAACAGATCTATTGAACCCATATATGGAACTCTAACAGATGCTAGAACTGCGTCTGAGTGGAGCTGGGAGTAATAACAATAAACTGGAAACTCCCCATAATTACTTCTTTGCAGGGGATAGTGTCAGTGCATTATAACTTAACCAATTGAACAGACTAATGGTAAGATTGATTGATTGATTGATTGATTGATTTCAACGACCCATCTGGTGTTATTTTATGCCTAAATCATTTACATAATGCATTTTTATTTATTTCTCTGAATGTTTGAGATGAGGCTTGAAGATTAGTATTATCTGCGTTATTCGGACTATTGTCCCCATCTTCATTGTTATTTGTACAACGTTTCGGCCGATATACCCTCCGGCCTTCTTCGGGTATTTCTTGTCGAAATCGGGAACTTTCTCGGACTCGGGAACCTTCTTTTCGAACTTGGGGAACTTTCTTGTCGTAATCGGGAGCCATCACGAAACTTTGAACCTAACCCTTTATTTGGTCCACGGGGGGTATCCTGCTCTCATTCTGCTAACCATAACTGGCTCCCGATTCAGACAAGAAAGTTCCCGAGTTCCGAGAAGGTTCCCGAGTCCGAGAAGGTTCCCGAGTTCGACAAGAAATACCTGAAGAAGGCCGGAGGGTATATCGGCCGAAACGTTGTACAAATAACAATGAAGATGGGGACAATAGTCCGAATGACGCAGATAATACAAATTTCACCATTAGGTGCAGTTTTGTGTCATACACAGAGCACCGTTTTTTTTTCTTTCTTGAGGGCGAGAAGTCTTACCGCTCTGCAAGGTATACAATTCTATCGACACGGTGGAAGTGTCTTTAGTAGGGTAAATATTTAGATCAATTTATTTTTCGGCGTGTTCTTTTTCTGTTTAAATAATTCCCAGAATAAAACCAAAGCCTAAAATAAGTTTATTATCAATGAAAGTTTCAGTGAGGAATTTATGGAATATAATATATATATATATATATATATATATATATATATATATATTATATATACAAAGAGAGTTTTATAATTTGCTTGAAGCATTGTGTATATATTGGTTAGGAGAGTTGATTTAGAAGGCTATCACAATGCAGGTGTAAAGAAAAAAATAATACGCTAACAATGGTGTTGTGTGTTAACCTGTATTTTATTCTTGAATTTTCGCAGATAAAATCTCTTTTTCAAAAGATCACTGGAACTGATGTAGTGAATGAATTTTTTCTTTCACATTCGCATTCACGTAAACATACAACACGAGAATACAGTTATATAAAAAATAGCATCATTTTCAAAAAAAAAAATTAATTTAAAAAGAAATGCCATAACGAGACTACTTTAGTTCCTGTGATCCTTTGAAAAAGAGATTTTATCTCGAAAATTCAAGAATAAAATACAGGTTAACACAAACAACCATTGTTACCGTATTATTATTTTTCTTTACACCCGCATTGTGATAGCCTTCTCAACCTCCTAACCAATATATATATATATATATATATATATATATATATCAACCCCTCCGCACGAGCAGGATGTGACACAAGGTCAATTTCTTAAGCGGATTTTAACAGGTTTTTCAGTGTTTTCCTTCTCCTAGACCGGTTGCCTAACCAAGGTTAAAAAGTCCAGTCTACCCTACTATTTATCCATAGCTGGAGGGAGAGTAGGATTCATACCTTTCCCAAAGGTATTAGCCGGAGCATGCCGGGAATTCATACTATCTCATAACTATTACCAATTACAATGCTATTATTTTGTACTTGATAATCAAAGCGAATAAATGTTTTCTTTAATGAATTCTATTTGTGATAGTCCGCTTCTCGTAAAATATTATCCAGTTGCACACAACATATGAGCGCTCATTCAAGATGTCCTCACACATGTGCTTACATAGGGGATTTGTTTACAGTGGTTAAAGCTTGAGATGAACCTGCAAATAACAGAGGCCATGAACGGGATGCGATACAATATCAATTTTTAAATACCACAGCCGGTCTGAATTCAGAGTGTTTCCTTCTCCTAGACTGTTCCTCAGTGATCACTCCCGGTTCATTGAAGATTAACAAATTCTTGGATCTGGCCAGAAAGCTGAAAAAAAAGTGAAACATGAAGGTCGGACCAATTGTAAGTGGCGCCCTTGGAATGGTTTCCAAGGGTTTGGAAAATAGTCTGGAAGAATCAGAAATCCGAAAAAGAATCGAGACCATCCAAACAACAGCACTGTTAAGACTAACTAGAATACTCAGAAGAATACTGGAGATCTGAGGAGACTTGCTGTCATCCAGCCTCCAGTGAACCACCTGCTTAGGCGGGTGTGACAAACCTTCATAATAATAATAATAATAATAATAATATGCCGCTCAATCATATACTTAAAAAATGTACAGGGGGATACAAATTCACTAACTCACCTGAAAAGATAAACCACCTAAAGTTAGAGTGCCCAGCCTTCCCAATCCGAAGAAGAAGATAAGGATTCATGTTTCTCCCCAAAAACATTAGTGTGAAGCGAAACGCAAATAGTCTCGCTAAGGATTTGCACTTGGCTTTCACAATATTTTTTCTACGACAGTAACCGTTACGCCGTGCCTCATCCACTACTGATAATTGAATACACTTGGGTGATAAACTTAGTGATATAGATCACAAATTTGTTTAGCGGACCAGAGTGCTGAATAATATTTCCACTGTGTGTGTTCACTCGGAAATGGCCTTGTGTCAGGCTATGCTGAGTAATGCAAATATTCATAATTGAAGAATTTCATTTCTGAAAAAACGATTAAATAATTTTTTTTAAATTACTTGGATTTGACAAATTGATTTAGGAATTAAACATACTTCATTATTTCTGATATTCTCAAGGCCGTTCAAAAGACAAACGACACATGTTGAGAAACGGAATCAATAGTGAAAATCAATTTTTTACGAGAAATTCGATCTCAATAACAATTGATTATTACTGATTATTTAATTTTATCAGATCCGTTCATATATCATCCGAACGGATGAGCAGTAAACACATTGATTCTGCGTCTATAAAAATCCAGTAAAACAAAGGTTTGCCATCTAATTACGTGTTGCATAGATAGATAAATCATACGAATAGACTGCATATATATATAATATATATATATATATATATATATATATATTATATATATGAAGTCGTACCTAATTTTGAAAGTTAATTAATAATTAATCAATTAGGCGGGCATACCTATTAAATGTAAGGCTAAACAAATCGAAAAAAATCAATCTCTGTATGTACATTCCGGCGTATTAGGCCTCATCAGCAAAGCTATAGATAGGAAAACCGCCTTGTGCGTGATTCGAACCTTGACTATCAAGCTGACAGGCTTAGATTTTTCGTTTTGTTTAGAAGTAGGTTTTTATTCCTCTTATAGTGACTTCTTCTACACGACAGTATGAGAAGTAAATACACAAGCGATGTGTTTTGATATGGCTTTTTTTAGCCGACAATTTTTGGGAGAATATGTGCTTAATTGAAGTCGTACCTACGACGTACGACTTCAATTAAGCACATATTTTCCCAAATATATATATGTATTTTATAGACTCTCTCGTCGATTTTCGACGCATGAGGGGTTCTTACAATGAACACCCCAACAGTGATTTTATATATATATATATATATATATATATATATATATATATATATATAAACAGACTGGCCAGTTCCCACTATTGTAATTCTACAAGGATGGCTTTGGTGTGTTGAATAACCCAAGAAGGTTGACATGCCATAAATAGATAGATATCACATATATATATATATATATATATATATATATATATGTGTGTGTGTGTGTGTGTGTGTGTGGTGTGTGTGTGCATGATATCAAGTGTTTCCTTGATAGGATTCAAACAAAATTGAGAACTCAAACGTACATATACAGATTTGCGTATTTATTTTTTTAACATATACGGAGTATTATTAATAAAATAATGGATATATACGGTCTTTAGAATATAAATTTATTTCGACATATTGTCTCTTCTGTTCTATTTTTCTTTTCTTTTTTTTTTTCCTTTTCTTTTTTGATACTTCATCCTCGGTCTTACTGGTGTGATTTTTCTGTTTCTTTATTTCTATCTTTTTAACTTTTTTTTTAATTATGCGTTGTTAGAAACTGCCATTTCATGGGCACGCGCATATTATCTATCTATCTATCTATCTATCTATATATATATATATATATATAATAATATATATATATGCACACACACACATACACATATACATATATATATATGTATATATATATATATATATATATAGAGAGAGAGAGTCTGTGTGACAGAGAGGGAGGGGGAATCCACAGTTGGGGATCATTAATCTACGTGTTAGTAGATGCATGGAGATTCGTTTAAAAAGTTCTAAGTCTCAGAAAAATAGAAAAATAGAGAAACTAATTCAGATTTCTGTCTGAATTGATGTGTAGGTGAGGCCCATACAAAGATGAGAATGTGTGCGGCGAATCTAAAAATAGACAAAACAGAGGCCCGAGCTGTCATAAAGTATCTGGATCTGGATTTAAACTTTTTGAACGATCGTCTTAGATAAATAGATATAGATAGATAGTGTAGGCGTTATTTTCGTATTCGACTGAGGAGTTGTCTGCCCGTTTAGTTTCGCTGGTTCCCGCTAGGGGCCTTTGATATTTAAGCGGCTGATTTGAACGTCTCTTTCTCTTTTTCTCTGCTGCTCGACCTAGGAGACATAATGAGGTAGTCTTATGACCACCCTCTTCTCGTTGGGGCTTCGGCCCTTAACACTGGCCACTCACTGCTAGTAAGTCTCTTATACGATATATGACTATCCTTTAGTCATGTATCCGTAACTATGTTTTTATGTACATTTAGGTATCTCTTTGATACGTAAATATCTTGTATTTTATCATTCATGAATGTGTCATAATCTCTACTCTTGTATATGTATTTATACTACTTTTGTATGTATGTTTATGTACACCTATGTATTATGTACCCTGTTTATTCTGTGCTGTATATTAAATGTTTTGTCTATCAACCTTTGTCGGAGTTTTATCTTCAAGTATTATCACTTTTGCATTTGGAACATTAATCCTTACAATAGATATGAACACAGATAGAATTCAGTATATCGTCATAAACACGGCATCTAGGCGCCAAACGTTATGTAATTGTGAGCAAGTATGTAAGATTAGTGCGTTCGTGTCTCACATTTCAAACATCCAGCTTTGGGCCACAACTATGCAAGGCTTAATAAAATAAAAGCATTTCACGTGGTGTAATGGTTAGCAAGCGAGATTAGCAAACTATAGTTAATGAGTTCGATTCTCACTAGATGACCCCATACTTCCGACCTTGAGTCACAACTAATCTGAATTTAGTGAATATCTATTCCTAGGACACTTTTTTATTCACGATAGTGATTTGATTTATCCAATACATTAATCTCTTTCATTTCTCTTTCTTCTTTTCACATTGTCTAAAACATGCGTCACTTGCGCAGCATATTAAATGTCCAGTGGTGGTAACATGTTTCTATTGAAGTCAGTTAGTCTACTGTTGGTTTGAATAACTGTCATTCTGCAGTAGACTGTGCGACTATTCGGGTTTGTATTGAGTTACAACAGTTGGTTGCCTTGTCTTCCCAATTCGACGGTAATTGGAACTTTGATTATTCTTCAGTTTCAAACAGGACTATCCTGAAGAGAACTGGACTCCCTGGGATTCATGAAATACTTTTCCAACGCAACCTGAGATGGGCTGGCCACTTAAACAGACTTGGGGATGACAGACTACTAAAACAGATTCAGTACTCTCAACTGAGAGAGGGATCACGTAGAATCGGTAGACCAAAGCTCAGGTACAAAGACAATATCAAGAGAAACCTAAAGAACTTGATTGTTTGTTTGTTTGTTTTGTTTTACGGCATATCAACCTCAGTGGGTCATTTAATGCCGATAAAGTTTTGAAAAATCAATTCTTAATGGATAATACAATTTTTTTATAAATACATTTTTCTATTTAACCCATAGATGGGACCCTAACAGGTACTGCCACTCCGGGTCAGAGTGGACCAGGGAGCAATGGTGATGAATGGGGTGCTCCACATTCCCCAAACCTCCAAATCTGGAACCTCACCATCAGATAGAGTTTAACGTCATTCCCAGGACATGTAGACCCGCAGCCACCGCCTTCTAGCACCCATATGATAAAAAGGGGTTGGGGCTTGCCATAGGGGGAATAGGGTTGGGAAAATCATATAAGTGCTAGGGCTTGACGTGACCAGCCGACCGCCCGTCTAGCCCAAGATAAGGCCAAAGTGGAGTATTGCATATCATGAATTGCTCATCCACCTGGGCTCTATCCTTAAGCATCACGGGTTGCCACCCACGGCAAACAGGTGGCCCCATCGGGGGAGTCTTACCCGTCTGCAGAGGTGCAGTGGGTGCATTCTAACGCCCCAACCGACAGGGCGGTGAAGAACTTGAATATCCCCATAGGCAGTTGGCAAGACGCGACCAGAGACCCATTAAATTGTAAGGAAAATGATTCGCGTGGTGTCATCATCGGATACAATGGACAGCAAGTAGTAGTAATCTTTCTACAATTAGTATTCTTAGGATTAAAACATTGATAGAAATGTGTCTCTTTAGGTTGTACTTCTCTAATAGACCCGCAAGAATTTATTTTCTGCGTCATAAATTCGAACCTAAATGTATTTCAGAATTACATTTGCTTCGCTTTTTTTTAAGAGGAGGATCCGTTTAAACAAGGACA
Organism: Doryteuthis pealeii; assembly: GCA_023376005.1. Classification (NCBI taxonomy): domain Eukaryota; kingdom Metazoa; phylum Mollusca; class Cephalopoda; order Myopsida; family Loliginidae; genus Doryteuthis; species Doryteuthis pealeii. The sequence continues at coordinate 43,426,445 of CM042161.1, forward strand.
AAACCGATTGCAAACGGACTTTCGTTTTCTTTTCAAGTTTTAGGCGAACTAGAAACCATTTATTTCATATCTGAATTGAAAGTACAAAGTTTATCACGCGCTATTAAGAATTCACGAAAGCTAAAGGATAAAAGTAAGAGAAATACGGTTAGGTACTTGATTGGCTATGTGGTCAAACAGTTGCAATTAATTATTGAAGGGCGTTCACTCAGCAATACAAATCATATAACGGACAATGCACGATGCCGGAGGTTTGAGATTTTTACATGGACAGAGAGAGATAGTATCAAGACGAGAGATTGCAGTTTTCATGAATTATTAATTCCATGTAAAATACAATATAACGAGAACAGCATCCACACACACACATACACACACACACACACACACACACACACAACACATATATATATATATATATATATATATAATATTGTGTGTGTGTGTGTGTGTGTGTGTGTATGTGTGTATATATAGGAGGAAGGAGGATTGGAGTAAATCCGATAGAATGTGGTAGAGATATGAGGAACACAGGAACAAAACTCAGACAAACGTATGTAGGAGAAATATTTCGCTAAGCATTAAGTATATAAACGACTGATGATGCTGAGTTTAATGCTCAGCGAAATATATCTCCTACATACGTTTGTCTGAGTTTTGTTCCTGTGTTCCTCATATCTCTGCACACACACACACACACACACCACACACACACACACACACTAATATATATATATATATTATATATATATATATATATATATATATAAATGGAAATTGGAAATGAAATATATATATATATGTGTGTGTGTGTTGTGTGTGTGGTGTGTAAAATGGAAATTGGAAATGAATCCGACAATATGAGGAAGAATGAATAAAGAAAAGAAAGAATAGAATGGATAATAAAAGATGAATTTAATCAATATCACTTACACATGTGTTTCGCTGTGTGAAAATATTTCGCACAGCGTTCCAAAAGTGATTTTTAAAAAAATTCTCTTCGAACATTTCTAAAAATTCTCCGCTTTTCCCCAACGAATTTTTTCATTCAAAATAAAATTTCACTCTGATGAAGGTCGAATCTTCTCTGTGTGCGGAATATTTTCACACAGATGAACTGAGCGAAACACATGTGTAAGTGATATTGATTAAATTCATCTTTTATTATCCATTCTATTCTTTCTTTTCTTTATTCATTCCTTATATATATATATATATATATATATATATATATATATATATATATATATATTATATATCCATCAGTTAAACTGGCGTAAATAGTAAGTGTATGTGAGACCAGACCTAGTTTTGATTGACAAGAAGAGGAAGACTTGTCATCTCGTGGATTTTGCGGTCCCGACAGTGAAAATGAAAGAGAGCGAAAAGATTGACAAATACTTGGACCTTGTCGGAGAACTGAGAAAATTCTGGAACATGAAGGTGAAGGTCATCCCAATTGTAATTGGGGCCTTTGGAACGATCCCCAGGTGTTTTAGAAAAGAGTCTACATGAATTGGAAATCAGAGAAAGGATCGAGACCATCCATACTGCAGCATTATTGAGATCGTCTGGAATGCTCAGAAGTATCCAGGAGACCTGAGGAGACTTGCTGTCACTCAGCCTCCTGTGAACCTCCGGTTACGGCAGGTGTGACAAACTCGAATGGAGTGAAATAACAATAATAATGATATACAAAATAGTATATGAATAAACCAGAATCTGTTCTTGAGAATAAAACATAAAATTATCTGGGAATCCAGCCAGAAGACCAAGTATTGATTAACAAAAGAAAAAAAGAGAGAACTTGCCTAGTAGTAGATGTTGCAGTTCCAGAAGATCATAGAAAGATTAAAGATCTTCCTGGCCAAAAGACTGTTAAAATCCGTTACAATACTTAGAAGGTTCTGGAGACGTCAGTGAAAAAACACCAGTTAGTGTGAAAACTTTTAAATACCGTATTTAACGGCATATAGGAGGCACTTTCTTTCCAAAATTTTGGCTAAAAAAATTGCCCTGCGTTTTATACATTGTAGGTGAAGGCTAATCTTCTCTATGATGCTCACTAACCCAGCTTGCAATCAGTACTTTTACCTACCCTAAACACCATGGATCCTTATTTTATTGCTGGTATTGTATTAATCAAGGCGAACAGGAGTGTATGGTAGACTGTTTTCAACAATATGTACTTAAATACACTTTTTTTTCCTGAATCTGACTTGCTGAAATGGGGGTGCGTCTAATATGCCCGTGCATCTTATATGTCATCAAATACGGTAATACCTATTAGATAGTCATTACTAACTTCTAAAGGGTGTCTGTTCTGTTTTCTAGTGTCATCCAATCTTCATCGCTGGTTATGTTGTCTCCTTCTTTTCGTGTTGGAGACATCATATCTGGTCGTATTAGAAACATCAGGTGTCGTCTCAATCTACATCCATTCTAGTTCTTAATTATGAACCCTCTGCAGAGGGGTAAGACTCCCCCAATGGGGCCACCTGTTGGCCGTGGATGGCGGCCCGTGACGCTTAAGGATAGAACTCAGGTGGATGAGCAGTTCATGACTCCACTTTGGCCCTATCTTGGGCTAGACGGGCGGTCGGAAATGCCCCCTCCGATCAATCGGCTGGTCACGTCAAGCCTAGCACCTATATGATTTTCCCAACCCTATTGCCCTTATGATAAGCCCCAACCCTTTTTATCATATGGGTACTAGAAGGCGGATACTGAGGGTTTACATGTCCTGGGAATGACGTTAAACTCTATCTGATGGTGAAGTTCCAGTTTGGGAGGTTTGGGGAATGTGAAGCACCCCTTCATCACCATTGCTCCCTGGTCCGGTTATTGTCCCATCTATCGGTTAAATAGAAAAACATGAATTGATGAACAAAATTGTATTATGCATTAAGAATGAATTTATTTAACAACTTTGTCGGCATTAAATGACCCACCGTGGTTGATATGCCGTAAAACAAAACAAACCAAAACAAACCAAATCAATCAACCAATCAGTGTTCCGGTCAACTCGGGGCCAAAGCCTGCCAATCATACAGTTTAAACCTTTATCCGTTCATTTTCTATGAATTACGACTAATCGTTGAATTTAAATGTTACACTACATTACAAAAATGATAGGCTATGACATGACGATCATAGAAATAAATGTCAGTTTCTCGCCTGACAGTGAAGAAAGGCTTTTGACTACATGTGCTCTATCACCGATATTAGACATTCTTTGTTTATGAATATAGTAAACCAAATACTAATATCATTATTACACAATTACACACACACATACACACACACACACACACACACACACACACATATATATATATATATATATATATAGGTTGTGTTTATTATTGTTGTTGTTATTATTATTAGTTTTATATTATTATTGTCATTATTATTATTACTTTTGCTATTATAATTTTATAGTAATTGTAGGCATTTTAGAATGTTGGTGCTATTATCAAAGTTTATTTTGTTTAGTTTTGGATTTTTGTGTCTAATATGCAGTGCTTCTAAGATTTTTAATCGTTGTTTACATGATTGTGTTTCTATAATGGTAGTGTTATTGTTAAGTATTTTCCGGAATTTATTGTTGGGACAAGAGTGTGATTTTAGATGTTGGGCTATTGAGCTATTGTCTGTAAGGTGCATTGTAAGTCTTCTAGAAAGGGTAGTTGTGGTTACACCAATGTATATATTTTTGTTAGAGATACATTCTCCTAATGGACATTTAAATAGATATACCACATTGGTTTTTTTGTAACGGTGCAATTGAGGGGGAGGAATTATTTTTGAGGATTACTATAAAATTATAATAGCAAAAATAATAATAATGACAATAATAATAATAACTAATATATATATATATATATATATATATATATATATATATATCCCAAAATTGTCGGCCTTCGTCATTTCAAGCACATTGTTTTTTCAATTCATACTGTCGTGCTATAAGTCACCCAAAAAGTGCGAAATACATATCAGTTTAAAATAAAAACGAGAAATTCTGGGGAGGCCTGCTAGTGTAATGGTTAGAGTGTCCGTCTGTCAGCCTGACAGGTAGGGTTCGAATCACGCACAAAGCACTGCCCTGTCTATAGCTCTGCTGATGAGGCCTAATGGGCTGAAATGTACATACAAAGATCGACTTTTTCTCGATTTGTTTACGCTTTACATTTAAACCAATATCCACGCCTAATTCATTTAATTATAATTAATTAATTAACAAATTAGCTATGACTTTAATTAAGCACATAATCTCCCAAAAATTGTCGGCCTTCGCCATTTCAAACACATTGTTTGTTCACTTCATATATATATATATATATATATATATATATATATATATATATATAATGTGTTCATGTGTGTCTTTTAAAAGAATCGAAATTTTCTGACGTATTCGACATATTCGTATCACATACATGCCTACCTCCACAACCGACGCCATTTTGCATCAAACAGTTATTGTTTGCGCGTGCGCAGTTGGGCACTTACAATTCCGCACAAGCGACACCTGTCGGGGTGAACGTGACTTATCTGCACATCGAATACACTGTAAAATAAGTGTAAAGCTTTTGTCCTTTCTTTTCTGCTTGGTGAACCGTGTGTGCAAGCAGGGAGAAGAATTGGATGGCGTTCATAAACATTTACATTTAAACTGCTACACACGGCGATATTTCTACCTGGCGGCAGCCATGTTTGTTCACCTTACTCTCGTTCACAATCTGTATACATCCGCATTGTTTCGTGCATATTGTTCTTTCCTTGTGTCGTGTCAGGGTAAAACGCACGGCAGTCTCAGAAAGAGGAAAAAAGTAAAGAATATGAAAGAGTCGAGACTGCGTAGGTTTAAGGAGGTTATTTTAAAATGGTTACTTGTATGGATGGATGAAGGGAGACTTTTCTATGGACGTTTCAATAATGAATAAGAGTAAGTGCTGAAAAAAGAGTTAAATAACCTGGCCATAGATAAAAAATAAAAATAAAAGTCTAGCACGACTAAACAGTTGGAGAAAGTAATGTTATGTCAGTTACAACTTAAACGTATGGATGTATTAAGAGGCGCACTTGTGTAATGGTTATCAATATAGAATCGGTGACGTGAAATTCTAGACTAACCTTTTTGCTTTTCACTTTGTATATAGAGGTGTCTTTGTTATTTTTTTGTCTCCGAAAATATGTGTCGATTACGTCAGCCGATCATGAGGTTTGCTTAGCGTCACTGAAAATGGAATGGGCGATCAGAGTTCAATATGTAGACGTGGTTGTTTCCATTTGTGTTATTGGACAAAGCATGAATCCATTTGTCCCTCACCTTCACTATGGGTAAATAGTAGGACAGATTGAGCTCTTAGGATCAATGAAATTCAATACAGACATAACCAAAATAAGTATTTACTAAACACAGACAGGATGCGACACAGAGTTTTCTTCTCCTAGACTATTCGCATAACTAAATTAAAAAAAAACAATCTGACCTAACATTTCACCCATAGCTGGGGGAAGAACAGATTGATTTATACCTTTCCTAAGGGAATTAGAGCAAAGGGAAATGCAAATGCCGATTCCATTTCATCCGACAATAACCGCTAAGACTGGTGAGACTGTTGGAATATTTGTGGTATATAAGGTGTGCTCTAATTCCTCACCTAGATTTATAGACTAGCTAAGTTCACGTGAGTTATTCTTGCAGCCAATCACTAGCAATACTGCGGGGTGATAGAATACTTAACCCCCCCCCCACATTGGACATAATTCTAACTGCATTCATTGAGGACAGACTTATACGATTACCAGAGTAACCAAAGGATTCATTATCAAAGAACTCTATACCAGTAACTGAGAACATTTTACCAGAGTAACCAAAGAATTCATTATCGAGGGAATCTTTATCAAGGATCCAATTCCACTGGATAAGCACCCCTGCTTTAAGGCCAAAGGATGGCCCTTAAAAACTAACCAATATAGGAGAAGGAAAACTCTGAATTCAAACCTTCAGTGACCCGTTTAAAAATTGAACTTGTGTTGCATCCTGCCCTTGGAGTGGGGAGGGGGTAAATGTATGTCAAATTAAATAAAGATAACGGAAATAAAATTATATAACTGTCTTGAAAATGATTGATTGGAATTTTTGAAAAATAAAGTAAACACACACAAAAAATAAGAAATAAAACTTTAAAAAAAACAAACACTGAACGTATAACTAAAAAATGAAGGTTTTATCTAGGTATGTTTATTTATTTATTTATTAACGGAAATGATGGAATGTTCCCTGCTCGGATGACGTAATCGACAAGGATTTTCGGTGCCAAGAATAATAACAAAGACAGAAATATAGTCAGATCATAAACGGTGGGTGGTGGGAATAATCTTCTAAAACAAAAAAGGTGTGTATCTCAGACGAAATCATCCGACTCCAAATATCACTTCTTTTTTTTTATTATTGAAAAACAAAAACATATTTTTGCAGTTCTATGGAAGATCCACGTGCAGTAAGGTTAGAGAAAGAAACATTGATTGGCAGGGGTCGCGACAACTCGATGTCAAGGGGGGTGGGGTATTCTTCGCGTTCATTCTTTTGCTTTTTGGAACTGCTGAACAGGAAGAATCATGAAAGAGAATCAAAGATTTATGAACGCAATTCTACGCCAATTTTGTTGCTATTCATCGCTAATCAAATACTAATCTAAATACTGAATACCATAAAAGACGCCCCTAATCTAAAATATTCAATATGAACGGATGTACCAGTGACGAGGAGTTGTATTCCGGTTTTTTTCTTTCGTCTTTTTTTTCTTCTTTTTCTTTATTTTAGATTGTCTCATCCAAATTAAAACTAAAAGAAATAATGAAAAGTTATAAATGCCGTAAATAATTAAAAAATCTTTTAAACAAACTTCACAAACAGGAGGTTTATTCATTTATCAGACAATTTTTGTGAGTAAATCATGTACAAATTCCTCGTCTATTGAGACATTAATATGGTTGGCTAATAGTTTATTCAAGGGAGACCACTGAGCCGTGATATTTTGTTCTTTGCTTCACTACAGGACAAATAATATCGTTGTCTTTTTTAAAACTTGTGTATCTGTATTTTCAAGCATCATTTCCGTTTCCGTTCTTTTACTCCTTTTTTCATCTGGATTTCTTTCTTTCTTTCTTTCTTTTTTCTGATATTCTTTTTTTTTTCTTTTTTATCAATATATTTTCGTTCTTTATTTTACAATCTGTATTTCTTTCTTTCTTTCTTTCTTTATCTTTCTTTGTTCTTATTTTATCAATCTGTATTTTCTTTCTTTCTTTCTTTTCTTTCTTTAAATGCCTTTCGTTCTTTATTTTATCAATCTGTGTTTCCTTTCGTTTCTTTCTTTCTTTCTTTCTTTCTTTCTTTCTTTATGATATTCCTTTTTTTCTTTCTTTTTTTATCAATATATCCTTTCGTTCTTTATTTTATCAATCTGTATTTTCTTTCTTTCTTTCTTCTTTCTTTCTTCTTTCTTTTCTTTCTTTCTTTCTTTCTTAATATGCACTTTCGTCTTTATTTTATCAATCTGTCCTTTCTTTCATTCTTTCGTTTATTAACCTGTTCTTTTCTCTCTGTCTCCTTTCATTCTTTTTTTCTTTTTTTTTCTTTTAATCATCTATTATTTCTTTCTTTCTTTCTTTCTTTCTTTCTTTTTTTTTTTGATATTTTTTTTTTTTTTTTTTTTTTTCTTTTTTATATCAATATATCCTTTCATTCTTTATTTTATCAATCTGTATTTCTTTCTTTCTTTCTTTCTTTCTTCTTTCTTTCTTTCTTAAAATGCACTTTCGTTCTTTCTTTTATTAACCTGTTCTTTTCTCTCTGTCTCCTTTCATTCTTTTTTCTTTCTTTTTTCTTTTAATCATCTGTTATTTCATAATCTAATTTGTTTTTTCTTTCCTCCACTTATTTATAAACAAATGTATTTTTTATTTACTTAATTATTCTTTCCTTCAATCATGTTTGTTTGTTACTTTCTTTTTCCTTTATTTATTCATTCCTTAATTCATTCTTTCTTTTATTTCAACATATTCATTCATACGCTATTTCTTTCATTTATTCATTATTTTGTGTGCTTATACCTTTATTCATATTTTTGTTCCTTATCTATACTTTCATTCTTTTTTCTTTATGACATTCATTGCTGTTTCATTCATTTCAATATTTGATATTTCTTCTTTTTATTATTTTTGACACCCATTCATTTCTTCCATTTAGTTTTTCATTTTATTAAATTCATATTTAATGTATTAGTTCTTTGATTTTCCTCTCTCAGTTGTAGTTTCTCTTTTCATTTAAAATGTCAGTGCCATTCCAATTTCTTTCGAATTTCTTTTAACAATTCTTTGAATTCTCATGTTTTTCGCATTTATTTTTCCCCGCATTATTGTCTCTTTTTTATTATACTTAGTGAAGTTTCATTCATTCTTTTTTTATCTTTTTGTCTCATTATTTTTCATTTCCTTCTTCTTTTTCTTAATTCCCGCTCTTTTACTCACGGTGTTTCTCATTGCATTTTGGAGCTTTCTTTTTTCTATCTTTTTTCTTGTGCTTAAAAAGATATCTTTTTCATTCATTAAACAATTTTCTTTTTTCTTCTTCTTTTTTATCATTTCTTTGTTTCAATCGTGTTTAAGAATATGTTTGCCTTTTTAAAATTAATTTCATTTTTTTTTCTTCATTTTTTATTTATTTATTATTTTTAATTCTTTTTTCTTTCTTTTTATCTCTTCTTTCTTGACACATTTCAATCATTTATCATTGAATTCTCGATTCTTTCTTCTTTTTTTTTCATTCAACCATTTATTTTTCCTTCTTTCGTTCTTTTTAAATTACTTTTTCTCAATTTTATATCATTTTTTTTTCTTTTTCTTTCTTTCTGGTGTTTTCTTTCTGATGTTTTTCTTTCCATCAAATGTTATTTATCGCTTGTTTTCATCTTTCTTTCCTTTGTCTTTTTCTTTCTTTTCTTTTTTTTTCTTTCTCACTGTTTTTTTTTTTTTTCATCGATTCATAGTTCTTTTACTTTTCGTTTTATCTTTTTATTTCTTTTCGCCTTTTTATTTTTAATTTCATCCTCTGTTCGTTTTTCATTCATACTTCTGTTTTTCATTCTTTCTTTCTTTTATTTTCTTTAATTCTTCCTTTTTACTCTTTTTGCTTTGTATATTTTCATTCTTCTTTTCTGTTTTCCTTTTTATATCCAGGTAACTTTCATTCTTTTACTTTTAATGATTTTTACAATCTTCATTTCATTCGTTTGCTATCATAATTTCATTCGTTTGCTATCATAATTTCTTATTAAATCTCTTTTTCTTTTTTACTCTCTCTCTCTCTCTCTCTCTCTCTCTCTCTCTCTCTCTCTCTGTCTCTATATCTATATATATATATATATATAATATATATATATATATATGAATGTCGTGGTATGTATATGTAGTCTTATAACTCGAAAGATATGTCATTTAAATCTCACAGGCACCTTAATATGTATATAATTAAGAAACACACAGTATTTAGTTTTCGATTTTTACTAATCAAGTGATATAATTCAATGATTAAACAAAGATCAACGATTTTTAGAACTCTTCACGGTAAGGATAAACAAAGTAAGTAACAATTGGTCAAAAAGGAAATAAATTGGATTCAACAAGCGAGGTTATCTCTCATTATCACAGACAATCGCTCTTTTTCACTCAGTCAGTCCCCCCTTCTCTCTCTCTCTCTCTCTCTCTCTCTCTCTCTCTCTCTCTCTCTCTCTCTCTCTCTCTCTCTCTTCTGTTGTATGTTTATCTTTCTGTATCTTCGTCTTGCCCATATAATGGTCAAAAGGAAGTGTTGTTTATCATGGACTGTTCAGCCAGCAGAATTCCGTCCATAAGCATCACGAGTCACCACCTACGTGGTACAAGTAGCCCAATTGAAAAGAGGTCTTTCTAGTCAGCAGAGGTGCAGTCAAAATAGTCTACAACCCCAGCTGTAGACTATGTTTAATACTTAGCTCATTTTAATTGTTACTTTATTTAGGGTAAAATAAATTGTTACTTTATTTAGGGTAAATAAATCAAACGAATATTTTTATCACTTTAACGCAACAACAAGAAGAAAAAAAAAACAAGCAATTAAGAAGTGAATTTAAGGTTTTCTCATATGTACAAAATATTTAGAAATTAGAAATATTTTTTTAAACAAGTTTTGGATTACATTTTTCATAATAGTATTTTAAATGTAAACAAAAAAGTATTTCCTAAAAAAAAAAACATTGTAATATGCGCATTCTCGGTGATTTTTTATTTTTTTTATTTTATAAAATATATTCCTATTTTTCCCTTTCTCACTGACTCCCAGGTGTTCCTAAAAAATTTTAGTCCCACCATGGAGCGGTGCTTTAGCTGGTATATATATATATATAGTGTGTGTGTGGGATGGTCACTGTTTCAGCTTTTGCTGGAATGGCGTACCAAAGGCAGTATTATTGGTAGAGTGTTCAATATAAAATAAACATCTTCACCTGATGATTGCCTCGCATGAAACCAATATGGTCGTGAATGTTCCTTTTTCACCTAATAAATAGATATGTAAAACCTTTATATATTTATTTCATTATATATATATATATATATATATATATATATATAATATATATATATATATACACACACTTTTCTCTGTATGTGTATCTCTTTCTTTTATTTATACTCTCCTGTCTTTCTTTCTTTCTTTCTTTTCTCTGCTCGGATATTTCTTTCTTCTTCATTCTTACGCATTTATATATCTTTATTTTTCTTTTCTTTGTATATTTCATTCTTTCTACACTTCACATTCAATATTTTTTTCTCTTTATGCATGAACTTTTTGTTCCTTTTTCTATTTACTTCACAATATCCACAAAAAACTACTTACGCCTTTTCTATCCTCCTTTACTCTCTTTTCTCTATATATTTTTTCACCTCATTTCTTTTAAGAAACAATAGAGACAAGCAAAACCGACTTCACACGCATGAAGTTGGCATTTTCTCATAAACAATCATCTTAAAAGTATCAACAGTAACAACAATTTAACTAACAATTATGCTATGACTGAAATTATAAACAAAAAATAAATTAAAACGACAACACACAAAAAACTTCGCTGATAAAGAAAAGAAAATGTGTTCCCAGTAGAGAGAGGCAAAAAAGCAAAGTAAAAACACACACACACACACAAAAAAAAAAAAGAAAGAGAGAGAGAGAGAGAGAGAGAGAGAGAGAGAGAGAGAGAGAGAGAGAGAGAGAGAACAAACAAGAATGTGTTTTCTCATATCTTGAAATTATTACGGAAATATGACAGTAGCAATCATAATATTTTCCGGGTGGCTGCAAACGTTGATTTTCACCGGGTTGGTGGGGCTGTCTCTTACAATGCCGAAAGACAACATGATGATAACAAAAAAATATTTTCAAAAGAGAAAGTGATTGTTGAAAAAAAAAAAAAAAGAAGCAGTCGAAGGCGTAGAATAGAATCGAAAATAAATAAATTAATTAAATTAAAATTTTGAAAAAAAAATTGTTGGTAGGAGGTGACTGGCTCAGAGGACGATGTGCTGCTTTCTAATGTTATAAACGAGAGCTAATCAGAGTTTTAGAGGAATTTTAATTGGAAATGTGTAAATATGACAATGGTCTAATTTCAAAGTAAAAGAATTGCTCCCCTTAGTTGTGATTTGTTGGGGGTTTTTTTTTTTTTTTTTCTATATTATTTTCTTTTATTAATTAAATAATACTGGTTATTTGATAAGTTTCATATCCCTCAATCGAGCATTGTAACTTGTTTTAAGTGATAGCATTTTGTTTCGGATACGTTATAAGAGCCAACAAGGTCAAAGTTTAAAAATGCGATAAGGATAACCAAAAATCGAACTATTTTGGAATTTGATATTTTTCGGATGCAGGTATCATTGGGGAACAAGAAAATATTGGCTAAATGAGCTAGAATTTGACTTTGTTACCAAACCATTTCTCGTTCCTGCATCACATCGAAAAAATATGTTGTTGATAGTCCGGATTGAGGTTTCCCGCACAAAGGCCTTTTACCAGGTGTTGTGAGGTTTTAAGGGGTCAAATAAGAACAAAACAACGGGTATCGAAAAGTAGAAACATGTATTAACAGAAAGTACACAATACAATAGAGAGATGTGGAAATTACTTCCAACGAACAGAGTTATTGGCACTCGCATTGGCTTGCTCCTAAGCCACAATTATCCCCGTTTATTTATAGTAAGCCGTCGGCGCATTCCATTGGTCAATAGGATGTATCACCTATAACACCAGGTTTATTGGGATTTGGTGAGGCGGTTTATCTATTTTATTTATTTTCTATAGTTTAATTTAATATTTTAAGAGCAGAGTTGCTTAAGTAATTTAATGTTTCTATTAACTTGACTTTTAAAGGTTTTATGTAGTTTTATACATTTTTGAATTTATTCGTGCAGGAGATATTTCGTTTAATGTTTGTGCATTTTATTTTTAATTTAATTTTAATTGATAATTTGTTTTGATAATTTTTTTATTTCTATTTCTAATTGATTTGATTTAGCGTCATATTTTAGAATAATTGTTGAATAGTTTGTCTCTCTATTAATAATGGTATTAATAATGGAGATTCGCTTCCGGTTTTTGTCTGTAACAAAACTGCGTCACTGCTTACGTCACATAACCAAAACACATAATCCAACGTCATAACATAGAATAAATATACTCAAAATGTGAGAATGCAACGTTAGACAATCCACATTCTTTCAATAAATAGATGCCGGCGTTATATATATATATATATATATATATATATATATATATATATATATATATAATATATAGAGAGAGAGAGAGAGAGAGAGAGAGAGAGAGAGAGAGAGAGAGAGAGAGAGAGAGAGACGAGAGAGATTGTTTTATTCTAATATAATATTTAAAGTTATCGGAACTGTTTCCATTTCAAATTGTCTTTCTTTTTTTTTACTCCTTTAATAAATTTGACGATTTTACATACTTATGGTACACACTCTATGACATTGAATTTTTAGCTCCCATCCATTAGAATATTTATAAAACCAAAAGCTTAGGTTAAACTGAAAATATAGTGGTTTAACTTAATTTATGGGTTTGTGCAATAAGTGGTATTAAAGTTTTGTGTTTATCATGGCGTATGCTGAGAAGGATGTACAATACTATTGTATAATAACTGTAATTAATCAATCTTCAGCAGATTAACCCTGAAGATCCTTATGAAAACTCGAGTAGGTTATTCCTGTGTGTAGTGTCCAGACATCTCGACCTAGCGAAATTAAGGGAAAAATCTCGATAGGACGAGACCCCGGAAATAGGGACTTCACTACTAATGTGGACATATAGCCACACGGACCTCATTGTACACGTTCCCGAAACAAAACCTGTTTTTAAACGTTAACCCTGGTTAGTTCTTACAATTGGCGACGAAGATGATACAACTAAATTGGGACAAACAAGGACAGAAATTACGAAAGAAAAATCCTTTTTAGGAAATTTGAATAGTTTGTCTATTTTGATAATTTCGGCAAAATTCATTTTTTACTGCTAAAAGTATTTTGAATTAATTTATGTTTTTTTTTAATGTAAGTATTTACTTTTTTTTTTACAGACTTTATATTATGAAGGAAAGAAAACAACCGAAAAACGAAGAAAAAAAGCTATTTCTCTTATTTATTTTTAGATGAGCCATCAAGTATTATTTGTATGATTCGGACGATTGTCCTCGTCTTCATTGTTATCTGTACAACGTTTCGGCCGATGTGCTCTTCGGCTTTCTTCAGGTATTTCTTGTCAGACCCGGAACCATCTCGGACTCGGGAACCTTCTTGTCGTAATCGGGAGCCATCAGGAACTTTGAACCCAAACCCTTTATTCAGTCCACGGGGGTATCCTGTTCTCATTCCGCTAACCATAGCGGGGGTACAGTGTTAGGCTGTGTTAATTATTATTCTATGTTATATTTGTCCCTGACCAGGATTGAACCTGCAGTCTAGAGATAACTGTCACTTAGAACTGTCTTAACCTCACTCTTTTATCCACTAGGCCATGTGTCCAACTGTACGTTGTACAGATAACAATGAAGATGAGGACAAAAGCATTTTGATGTATTTTAAAACTTTATTTCTCTTTTTTTATTTTCAACCATGAGTTCATTTTTCATTTGTCGATATGACAAAAGCTAAAAATTATTATCCCAAAATGTATTAAATGAAATTTTTTAAAAAATCTCTTTGTGGAACTGCTCATCTGCTAGGAAAGTTCTATTAATATGACTAGAATAAATATCACCTAAAAGAGACAGAAAAAACATAAATATATAGAATACATATATCACTACATACCCTCATTTTCGGTTTGAGTAATAATAGTAAAAACAAAGGCATCAAATAATAATAATAATAATAATAATAATAATAATAATAATAATAATAATAGCAGACCATTCGGTGAAAATAAAAGAACACGAAAAATCTAGATAAATACTTGGATCTTGCCAGAGAACTGAGAAAGCTGTGGAGCATGAATGTTACGGTGATACAAATTCTGTTCTAAAACAGAGATTGCAGGAACTGATTTACACAGTGACATATAGATTATAACTAACAAAAGTATGCGCCCCCTGGGTACTAGTATTTGAATATTAATGAAATAGAATATTATATTAAGTTAGAAAGACTAACAAAACTAAATAAGACCGAATATACAAATATTACTCTTATTTTAATGTTATTTTAATTGACTTCTATATAAAATTATATAGAGGATTGCTTTTAATACGTTTGAGAATAATATGATAGTATTAGAAACCAGTAACAAAAATAATTATTTATTAAACCCGGTTTTGTTAAAATCATTATACCAATTATTCTTACCATCCAAACTACAGCACGGTTTAGATCAGCTTAAATACTGAGAAGAGTTCTGAACTCACTTCCACTGAGAAAACCCCAGTTAAAACTGGTATGAAATGTTCGGAATACAGCAAATCTTCAGTGAACTAAAAGCTTAGTCGGGTGTGAAAATCTCTCATGGAGATAAATAATAATAATAATAATAATAATAATAATAATAATAATAATACAACGGGTGTACAAAACTAGACACGACTGGGTTGGGAAGGTGATACACTGGGAATTATGCAAAAAATCTAAGTTTTAAATTTTAACCATACAACAAAATGATATATACATAAACCAGAATCTATTCTTGAGAAAAAAAAACGCATAAAATTCTCTGGGACTTTGAAATAAAAACGGATCACCTTATCCCAGCAAAAAGAACAGACCTAGTGTTGATAAACAAAAAAGAAAGAACTTGTCAACTGGTGGATTTTGCAGTTCCTGCAGATCACAGGGTGAAGCTAAAGGAAAATGAAAAAATGGACAAATATCTGGACCTTGCTAGAGAACTGATAAAGTTATGGAACATGAAAGTCAAAGTGATACCAATTGTAGTTGGTGCACTTGGAACAGTCCCAAAAGGATTGGAAAAGGGTTTGGAAAGTTTGGAAATCAGAGGAAGGGTTGAAACCATTCAGAACACTGCACTGCTGCAATCTTCCAGAATACTCAGAAGAGTCCTGGAGATCTGAGGAGACTTACTGTCACTCAGACTCCAGTGAAAGACCATCAGCTAATGCTGATGTGAAAACTCAAAAGGAGTAAATAATAATAATAATAATAATAATAATAATAATAATAATAATAATAATAATAACCAAAAAATTCCAAATAGGGATCAATGGGACAAAACAACTGAAAAATAACAACCACAATGATAAACTGACAATCCAACGCGAAAAAAATAAAAAATAAAAGATATTGGCTGTTAAACAAAAGGTAAACTCAAAAGATACTGATAGTGGATCGAAACAATACAAGCAAAATAGTACATTCCAAAACAATGGAAATAGATTCTATGAAGACGTCAATAGGAAAAACATGAAGAAAATTGAGTAACCGGATGCAGCCGAATGAAAACAATATCTAAACAAATTGTGAGTAGTGAGACAAGAGCACAACAAAAAAAGGATGATGAATGGTTGATCAGCTTGAAGAAAAAAATTTACCATGAATCGAAGAAAGAGCAGAAAAAGAATAAAAAAAATCTGGAGTCCGTCACGAAACTTGTAAATTGAAAGGTACCAGAGCACGATGGAATTCATGACTTCCGATTCGAACTTTTCACGTTGGTTTTCGTGAGATTAGTTAAATAACTGTGTATATACCAGGAAGAAGCAAACATACCCGAATGGATTAGGAATGGCTAAACTTTCCTAATCCAGAAAGATTTAAAGAAAGGGATTACCTCTAACAACTGCAAACACGTTAAAAACCTTATGTACATGGATGATATCAAACTGTTTACTAAAAATCGAACTGGAAATTCTAATACAAACAGAATATTCAAGCAAAACAATGGAAAAAGAATTGATTAATTGATTAGACTGATTGATTTTTTAAGTCATCTAGGGTTATTTTATGTCTAAGATTAAAAATCTCGTTCATTGTATATTCATTATATTTTTTCGCATTTGTTCCTTAGTAGTGATTTCACACGTGTATATGATATCAAATTTTCCTATCGAATACATATAATTTGCACAGTTTTATAGTTTCAAGAAATCTTATCTAATATTTATATTGTTTCAAGTAATTATTTCTATTTATCAATTTTCATTTATTGTACATATATGTTATATAACTATGGGTAAATAGTAGGGTAGACTGGGCTCTTTAAACATGGTATGGCAACCAGTCTAGGAGAAGGAAAACTGTCCGCATCATCACTCCAGAGTACAGCCGTGTTCATCGTCATCAATTTTCTAGTTCTGTTTTCCAGGTTTCTAGGCTCCTTCCTTGTCAGAGTTTGGGAAGGGCTCGAAGAATCTCACCAATGAGATTGCCAAAGGTTTGTATTCCTTTAATTATGTCCCGCTCAGAGTTTGGTTTCCATTAGTTTCTTTGTCCTTCTGATCTAATCTTTTCTGACCTTTTCCTTTCATTTCTATTAATAATGGAGATTCACTTCCGGTTTTTGTCTGTAACAAAAATTAAGTCACTGCTTACGTCACATTACCAAAAATCGTCATAACATAGAATAAAATTTGTTCTACGATTTTTGGCATGTTCAAATTTTGAGTGTTATTTATTCAATAAATACACTCAAAATTTGAACATGCAACATTAGACAGTCCTCATTGTTTTTTAAAACAAGTTTTAATAAATACATGACTGGTACTTATATATCTATATATAGTTTGTTTTAAATACATATTTAAGGTTTACATTTCAAATTGTTTTATTTTTTAATCCTTTAATGAATTTGATGATTTTACTTACTTAGGGTACAAACTCGCTGACATTGAATTTTTAACTCCACCCTCAGGTAATATGTTTCAAAAATCTATTTTTACATCGCCCGGAGGTGTTTTTTTATTTTGCTAGTATTAATAATGATGTTTGTGATGATCACATTGTTGATTAGAATGATTGTTATTATTATGATGATTACCACGAGGTTTATGTTTATGATGATGAGTATGGTACTTATGTTAAAGTTTAAGTTGATGCTGATAATGATGAGGATGAAGACGATGACTATTATGATGATGATTGTGAATATGATGATGCCTATCAGGATCCTGAATAGGAACATGATCATGATAATGACCATGCCGTTTAAGTTAAAGGTTATATTATTAATAAGGACTATGCTGGTGATTATGATAGATTACAAGCACTTTAGAATTACAGAGCATGACGAATAGAGAAGAAGAGAAGAAGAAGAAGAAGAAGAAGAAGAAGAAGAAGAAGAAGAAGTTACGTTTTTAACGGAAAAGAAAGAAAAGGAATATGGATGTAAGAGTCACAAATTAGGGAGTTTTTTTATACATTTTCTCTCCTGTATTTTATAAAGACCTCAAACTTCCATCTTTTTAAAACGTTCGCTTAAAAATCGCAAATGAAATGAACCAATAAAGTTAATTAAAAAAACATTTTTCAATAATTAAATTTCGTTTTATTATCTTCAAGACAATTTTTTCACAGCATCCGGTTTGTCACTCCTTCCATCGAAACATTTGCGGAAGCTTCCTTCGCCATTTTTCTCCTTATTCTTCATTTCGTCTTTGTCGTAGGGAAAGGCTTACACTGTCTCCGTGTGAGTCACGGCCCACATCATTACACTTTTATAGCTACGACAAGCAAAGCTGTCTAGCTCATCAAACAACAAGCACTGTATGAGACAAGCTGGAAACAATACACGGGGTTAGGTTCTTTTTTAAGTTTTAGGTTCAATACAGGCTGAGATGAGTCTATGCTTCAGATAATATACTCACAGAGCGATGCGGAAAGCGATCTACCTTGAGAGTGGTAACTGGGAATAGTGACAAATTATTTGTATTAGACAGGAATACTTCATCTATAAAAAAGTAAGTAAAGTCGTCGGGGCGGCCTAAAGTCGGTATCAGCAAATCAGCGAGGGCGTCTATCCCCTTTTCACTTGCGCTAGACCAAGGAGATTATTTTAGCGTCTGAGGTGGAGCACCACACCTACCATCAGCTCCTTACTTTACCGCACATATCCCTGTGCTACTCATACGCTGAGTTGGCGAGGACCGGTATCGAACCAGGAACCTTGTGGTTTCTATCCAAACGCTCTACCGACTGAGCTAATCCGGCCCCATTATCTATAACCGTGTGCATAAAGTAAAAAGTCGTCGGGGTGGCCTAAAGTCGATATCAGCCAATCAGCAAAGGAGTCTATCCTCTTTTCACTGGCGCTAGGAGATTTTTTGCGTCTGAGGTGGAGCGCCACACCTACCATCAGCTCCTTACTTTACCGCACAGATCCCTGTGCTATTCATACGCTGAGTTGGCGAGGGTCGGTATCGAACTAAGAACCTTGTGGTTTCTAACCGAACGCTCTACCGACTGAGCTAAACCGGCCCTTTTACTGTGTGCATAACTCTGAAGAAACAATACAAAAATGTAGATATAAACATACAATGTACACATTCCTTAACCCCTAGCAAAAATAACCCCAGGCATGTTGACGTGCCGTTAAAATTAATCAATCAGTCAATCAAATCATTTGGTTTAACACAACTTGGAAAATCTGTGCGGTAAAGTAAGGAGCTGGTGGTAGGTGTGTCGCTCCACCCCAGACGCAAAAAACAATTTATTTGGTATAACGCTAGTGAAAAGGGGATAGACTCCCTCACTGATTGACTGATGCCGACTTTAGGCCACCCCGATGACTTCTATATTGATAAACACAGCTTAAGTCTCAATACTTTTTGATAACCCTGTCGACGGGTACTAAAATATGTCAACTGCGCCCCCTGCATTACTTGGCCTGAATGGGATTGGCTGATCCGTTTGTATCTTGTATTATTATTATTATTATTATTATTATTATTATTATTAGTTTTTCACACTTGCCGTAGCTGGTGGTTCACTGGAGGCTGAGTGACAGCAAGTCTCCTCAGGTCTCCAGGACTCTTCTGAGTATTCTAGCCGATCCCAACAATGCTGTAATTTGGTTGGTCTCGATCATTTCTAAAATTCAATGAATGTTTGGTACTATCAATATATGACATGCCCCACTGCAGTGATATTCCAAAATATTCTTATTTTACAGCTTAAATAATTGTCATCTGCATAATTTCCAACATTTTATCCTTTCAACATGTTTAGGGATACGTACTGATTGGTGATTGGTGTTCCTAGTTACGTTGCTATGACAAACTCTTAAACAAATTAGTTTTTCTAGTATTCATTTCAAAGTGTTTTTCCATTATTATCTGGTGAAGCTCGGAAATGGGGAAATATTATATTAAACAAATAACAAAATACTTCAGTAAAATTTGGTTTTCACGTCATATTTCTTCTATAAAAATGACATTGTTGAATCTAGCAAAATATATATTTATAATACGATAAAGCAAAGACCCGGTTTTTATAATTTACCTCTCATCTAGTTAAACTAGTGTTAAAGCAACACAAAATACCTTATGTAGATCAATAATATTAATTTAAAGAAGAAAAAATTAATACTCAATCAAATAAGGTATTCTTTTCTTTCATTAAAATTATTTCTAAATATTTTCTGAAAAAAAAACTACATCACGCAGTTTAAATGGGGATGCCAACGTTACTCGGCGTTTTAAAGTCTTTTTCCCACATTTGAATATTAACAAAAGCCACCACATATCAGAAGGAGAGGCCATTGATATTTGCTCAATAATAATTTATTTTTCTTTAAACAAACAAGGTTCTGACGAAGGTTTGTTAAACAAACCAAAACCCTGCAGGGACGGCTTATTAAACATTACTCGTCAACGAAACATGTGTTTTTTACATTCGTTATAAAATTATATATATATATATATATATATATATATATATATATATATATATATATAGATATTGGAGTTTTATTTGCCAAGGCGAAATAAACAATAAGTGAAGCATTAATTCTTCTTCATTCTTTCTCGCTCCCCCTCCCCTCCACTCCCCTCTCTCTCTCTCTATCTCTCTCTCTCTCTCCCTATATATATATATATATATATATATATATATATATATATATGAGAATACTAAACTTGAATCTTGTCGTCTTGTATCAAATCTAAGTTATGTTTCCTTTTTAAGATAGATAGATAGATAGATAGATAGATGGGAAATAAATGATGTCAAATAGAAATATGATATGGATATGAAATAAATAGGTAGAAAGTAGTCTGTCGACACTGATCCTCTTTTTGCACGCACTGATTCGCCTTCAGCTCAAAGGAAAGTGACTTCTTTATCAAAACGATAAAAGAGAGAAAAAAGCGAATATGTCGCGGTATCATAATACCAATTTCTTAAACAGCGGAAGTGTTGAACAAAGAGGAGGTAAAAGGAAAGAACTGAACGTGAAAATACACATTTCATGTTTGAGTATTTTTAATCATTTGAATTAATTCATCTTTTTATTTGGAGAAAAAATTGAATGAAAAGAATAAGAAGCGAGAAACAGACAAAGGCTGAAAAGGGGAAAACAAGAGCAACAATAACAATTATTATTATTATTATTATTATTATTATTATTATTATTATTATTATTATCTCCTT
Organism: Doryteuthis pealeii; assembly: GCA_023376005.1. NCBI lineage: Eukaryota > Metazoa > Mollusca > Cephalopoda > Myopsida > Loliginidae > Doryteuthis > Doryteuthis pealeii. The sequence continues at coordinate 43,447,658 of CM042161.1, forward strand.
TTGAGTTTTCACATCAGTGTTAGCTGATGGTCTTTCACTGGAGTCGGAGTGACAGCAAGTCTCCTCAGGTCTCCAGGATTCTTCTGAGTATTCTGGCAGATTGCAGCAGTGCAGTGTTCTGAATGGTTTCAATTCTTCCTCTGATTTCCAAACTTTCCAAACCCTTTTCTAATCCTTTTGGGACTGTTCCAAGTGCACCAACTACAATTGGTATCACTTTGACTTTCATGTTTCATAACTTTTTCAGTTCTCTGGCAAGGTCCAGATATTTGTCCATTTTTTTCTTTTCCTTTAGCTTCACCCTGTGATCTGCTGGAACTGCAAAATCCACGAGTTGACGAGTTCTTTCTTTTTTGTTTATCAACACTAGGTCTGGTCTTCTTGCTGGGATAAGGTGATCCGTTTTTATTTCAAAGTCCCAGAAAATATTATGTGTTTCGTTCTCAAGAACAGATTTTGGTTTATGCATTGTTGTTGTTGTCGTCGTTGTTATAATGTAGAAGAAAAGATTATATTTATCACGATGATATAAAAATATAACCACCAATCAACCTACAATAATAATGCTGTAAAATATCTCAAAGAGTTTACTGCTAGTAACAAAAATATTAAATTCTGAGTTCTCTTTTTCTTGTTAATCAAATATTCAATAAACGACTGATGAAGCCCTGCTCAATGTAGGATGAAATAAATCTCCTACCTCTTCTTGTTTGAGTTTGCTCTTTTTGTCCACTCTTTCCTTTATCCTTTACCACATATGCCGCACACATACACACACACACACACGTATATATATATATATATATATATATATATATATATATATATATAGAGAGAGAGAGAGAGAGAGAGAGATAGATAGATAGATAGATAGATAAAAGGATATGAAACACACACAATGCTGTTAAAATGAAAATATATTATATCATAATTTTTTCATTTTAACAGCATTGTGTGTTTTCTTATTCTTTTGTCTATACTTATACCGTCGGATTCATTTCCTTACTCTTAAGTTATATATATATATATATATGGTTATCCACAGACACGTGTTTCGAGTTATCAAGTCTCTTCAGTGTGGCTAGACATTTCGTAAGCTACCTACAGCCGGAATTAAACTCCGGTCGGTTGGGTATCAGTCCGGCACCTTAACCATTAGGCTGTCTTCACTTACAGAATGGGAAGGGGATTTTAACTGTTTTAATACACACATCGCTTTGTGTGTAAAGGCCGTCACAGAGTGAGCCATTCCTTATAGAGAAGAGCGTTGCGTTTACGCTTGAGTTGGCGGCCGTCAGCGAGATCCACCCCCCAGAGTGCTCAACCCTAGGCATGGGGAGCATATATAGGGTCATATATATATATATATATATATATATATATATATATATATATACATGTTGGTGTGGTCATTTGGCTGGGATAAGGGATCCGCCTTTATCTCATTCATTGCATTCAAAACTCAAGAACAGATTCTAGTTTATGCATTTACCATTTTGTTTATGGTCAACATTTAGTTTCTTGCCCAATTTACCAATTTGATCACTTTACCAACCCAGTAATGCCTATTCTTGTATACTCGTTGTGCTAGTTTGTTACATTCGCTTAATACATGGTTGATGGTCTCATTTCTCTCAACACACACCTTACATTTGCTGTTCCGTTGTGTCTTATCTATTTTTCTTTTACGTAAGTAAAAGTAAAGTCGTCGGGCCGACCTAAAGTCGCTATCAGCCAATCAGCGAGGAGTCTATCCCCTTTTCACTTGCGCTAGACCAATGAGATTGTTTTTGCGTCTGAGTTGGAGCGCCACACCTACCATCAGCTCCTCACTTTACCGCAGAGATCACTGTGCTCTACCGATTGTTCTTATGACATAGTTTTGTGCTGCAATTATGAGTAACTCACTTTCTTTCTTAAGTTTTTCCTTTCTTAATCAAATCCAGGTGTGGTGTAATGGTTAAAGTCATGGGAAATGGACTCGTCGCCCCGAGTTCAAATCCTGGACGTGGTAATTGCATTTCATTTAGCGCTAATATCCTTGGGAAAGGTATAAATCCTACTCTCCCTCCAGCTATGGGTAAATAGTAGGGCGGACTGGGCTCTTTAACCTTGGTTAGGCAAGCGGTATAGGAGAAGGAAAACTCTGAATTCAAACCTGTTGAACTCCGCTTAAGAAATTGACCTTGTGTCGCATCCTGTCCGTGCGGAGGGGTTGGTAAATATATATAAATGTTTTCTACCCATTTCTATTTTTGTTTTTCTTGTTTTTCTGCTTGTCCAGATACAGCAACTGCCATTATTAGCTGCTGTAAATAATCTTTCCTTGCTTTTTGTGTATTTTTCGGGTCATTGTATTGTAGCATCTACGCTGTCCTTAATGTTGGTTAGTCCTCTTCCACCTCCTTTTCTCGATACATATAGCATGTTCCTATTATTTCTCGGATTTAATGTCTTGCACATAGTTATTAATTGTCTTGTCTTGTCGGAGTTTTAGTAACTGTTTGTGCTATATCTATGTGTTAAATAGAAAAAAAAATGAGAATAAAAAATTGAATACCAATGCCAATAACATTATGGGCATATTATCCATTTATATTATGTGGTTCATTTTTCTGGTGATTTTGTGAATGTGTAGGGTCCTGTATATTTTCTAAATATGCAGTTGAGGGGCCTCATTACTTTAAAAATAGTAGTGGTGATACTGAATCTTCTTGGAAGATGCCTCTTTGGATTTTTACTTCTTCAGTAGCAGTACCAATACCGGGGATTCGGGTATGTGGACATCAAAGTAGCAGTACCACAACCGGTGATTCGGGTATATGGACATTAAATTAGCAGTATCAGTACGGGTGATTCTGGTATATGGACATCAAAGTAGCAGTACCAATACCAGGGATTTGGGTAGAAGAACATCAAAGTAGCAGTACCAATACCGGTGACTCGGGTATATGGACGTAAAAGTACCAGCACATATACCGGGGATTCGGATATATGGACATCAAGGTAGCAGTACTCTTCTGAGAATACTAGCCAATTGCAACAATGCAGTAGTCTGGTTGGTCTCAATTCTTTCTCCGATTTTCAGGTCCTCCAGTCTTTTTTCAATTTTTTGGTCGTTCCTAGTGCACCAACTACAGTTGGAATCACTTTCACTCTCATGTTCCTCAGCTTTTTCAATTCTCTGGCAAGGTCCAGGTACTATTATTATTATTATTATTATTATTATTATTATTATTATTATTGCTTCTGCTGCTGCTGCTTTTTTATGTATATGTTTTTCTCTTTTCAGGTTTGTTACGATATTGTCCTTAATCTTTATCTATCTTCGTTTATATTTTGATACTGTGCAAGAAGAATTATCTAATAAATAAATAAATTAATAATAGAGAAGAAAATAATTCGGAACATTGAAACTGTTTAGAAAAAATACATCGTCATGATAATGATATTGATACACGTTCTTATTAGCATCAACATTATAATGATTCCTAAGATCACAAAAAAAAAAAAACTTCCCCAAAACGAAAAATAAAAATAAAAAGAGAGAAAAATGTGAAAAATACCAAAAAAATATCGAAGAAAGAGTGAGAAGAATAATTGAGAGAACATTGCTAAACATGCAAATTTGAATGATGCCATACAGAGGTTTGGAAAAATCAAAAATCACAACGACAACAAAAAATTAGGATGCTGATGAAGAAAAATATCAAGCCGATTCGCAGGGAATATGTAACCTTTTACCTTGATAATTCGTCTATTCATGCCTTGAAAAGAAATGACGCACGTTTTCGTACACGCACACTTGCCCATAAGACTACACGCAAAAACATAGCTTTTCTCGTAGCTATCATTGTGGCTTCTACGAATAAGACGACGACAGAGTTCGAAGTATTTGAACATTTACTAAGTGTCCTTCACAACAAGCCTACTTATTCAAGTTTGAACAAAGTTTTCTATATTAATATTTCTTTTATTTTAAGTTGTTTTCATCACATCAACTTCGACCGTCATTCTACGATCTTTAGTGAGGATAGAAAATACAGCCACACTGTTAACCAACGGCTCTAGAGTGGTGTTATAAGTAGTTGTGATGAAAAGTAATTACACTGGTTTACAAAGAAATTGAGGCAAGCACAAAAATAGCTGTTTTAACCTAATTTGGGGGCGCTGAATTCAGATTTGAAATCCGTTTGTACTAATCACCTCTAGTTTTTTTTAGATATGCATACTGTACATTTTGTACCCATACTGTATATAAAGGCATATATGCATTCAGGGTTAATTTATAATATTGTGTGACTTATGTCTTTTTTTTAGTTATTATGCAATAAATGTAAGTGATAGCATTACATTATATATATATATATATAGCTATATATCAAGACGGATTTTGGCAGATAAGCGTAGCCAACACGTCTCAGTCAACAGCCAGTAGTGCACTGGCAGTCAGCAGATCATCTAAGAAAACACATTTCTAACTGTCTGTTGTACTACGAATTGTGTACATTGTGTCATCCAAGTATATATATTCCGTCAATGTTCTTTATCTATCCAGATTTATCTGTAATAAGCTGCTGCAACTGTTTAAATAAGCACGTATATACTCTGTATATAGTAAAATGAGACTATTTAAAAGACAGAAAACTAGAGGTGATAGAGCAAAACTGTTTATAAATTTGAATTCAGCACACCAAAATTAGTAAAATACACATAGTCACATTCTTGCCTCAGATAAAAAATATTTTTTTGTAAACCAGTATTATTGATATTAAAAATTTGATTTTACTAAATATGTGCTTAGTATAATTGATTTCTAATTGTTTGGTTTTATGTTAATGAATATAAGCCAAAATCCCGGGTATGAATTCTAAAAGAAATCCATTAACAAGAATAAATAACTAATTTTATTCTTTATTTTCTATTTTAACTAAATATTTAAATTAGGAAAATTTAGTTATGAAAGATGGGAGTGCCGAAACAGTAAGTTTCAGTTGTTCTATTTTTTATTATTTAGTTTCATTAGCTTCCCTAATTTAACGGAAATTAAGATAAGAATGGTTCTAGATTTTTTTTTAAATAACACGTATAACATTTGAAGTTTTTTTTTAATAACTTTTTAAAAACCTCAACCAACAGGATTATTATTATCTTGAATAGTCACAAGAATTTTCCTGACAAACACTAAAATCACTTTTAGCGGATCTTTCAATTCTTCTATATTATTTTTCTCTGGTGTTAACATTTTTTCTACGCTGGTTGAAGAAGTGCAGAATTTAATGAAAATTAAATCTCTGGTTATAAATGAAATATATTCTTCTGGGATTTTGAGATACAAACTCTCAATCCCGATTAGAAGATCGTCTTTTTTTCTATTTGGTATAAATAAAAAAGGGAGACGTCTATAAGAAATCGGAAGAACAAAGTGTAGTTTTATTTTATAAAAGAAAAAAAGTGAAATGAAATATTAAAAAATGTTTAATGTATATCATGTTAGACTTTTAAGGACAGAAGAGAATGCTGGAAGAAAGTGTCTCTTTAAATCACATCATGTAGTACGACGCCCTTCCTCAATAAAAGTTATCTATCTCCCCCCTTTCGCCTCTCTCTCTCTCTCTCTCTATCTCTCTCTCTCTCTCTCTCTCTCTCTCTCAAACGGGGGTCCGGTGTGCTTCAGCCACTGGACCGATGAGTTGTGTTAAATTAATAGCGTCGATCCCAGGGGCAGGGCTGGGTTTATTACCCAGCGCCTGAGGCGCCCCTTTTGAGGGGGAATGCCGACGGGATCGACGCAATTTTTATTCTCTCCCACCCATTAGCTTCGGCTTGTGGGTGGGCCCACGTTAAAACGAGGCCCTGTGCCCAGTCCATACAGGTGGGGTATGAGACAAATAAACTCTCCCTAAGTTTCCCAACACTGGTCAGCTGTTAACTGTAATGGGTCACGTGACCAACCAAACGTTGTACATATATAATTCGGAAATAGGAATTTTATCCCAACAGAAATTTTTATATCTAAAAAGATTTTCAAAGCAATATTTATTTTGCAATCTTTATCCTTTAAATATCCCCGTCGAAATTAATTTTTTCTTTTCAGCGTGGCTGGATCAATGCATGTTTTTTTTTTTTTTTTTTTTTTTTTTTTTTTTTGCATAGGGATTTTAATGGGGGCCTCCTGCGAGGATCCAACCCATAATTCAACAATAATGGATCTGCGAGACTACCTTTCTTTACCCCCTCCTCTACCTAGGCGACGCCGGGTAGCCGCTTCTAGTATATCATATGTACACGTTCCTCCTAACTATTAAAAAAAGTTCTCTTTCGTTTTTTCAAATGAGAAAATCAAGATAAAAGAATGAAGTGAATCTCCAACAAATCTATTGTCGCAATCCGGTATAACGATACACATAAAACATTGCGAAAGAGATCGTCTATCTTTTCACCATTGTCAAATCTTTATCCACGTAAAAGAACTTCGACATTACTCTTATCTCATGTGACACAGAGATCGGATAGGAAGACCGACCCGAGGAGGCTGACACATGATGTCACTGTCACCAGCGCCGTCTATCGGGAACAATGCGAAGCCGTTGAGCAGAGATCAAAGATAAAAAGGCGGAAGAGAAAAGACATTGAGTTTCTATAGAACGGCCAGTTGCTGGACTCATCTCTCAAATAAACCTAGTGTGTGAGAGACATGGGGTTAAGGTGCTGCTAGCCAGTATTGAACTCCCTGCACCAAGTGACTCTCATGGTAGGTTGCGTTCAATGATTTACCGGCTGAACCAAATGCACAAGCCTCTGCATCTGTGCCAAAAAAGAAAAATCAAACAATCTGAAAGGTGAAATCCCATGAAAAGATGTAGATTATTATTTTCGTTTTCACATAAGTCAAAACGCTACAGAAACTTCCATAGGTCAGCAATAAGATGCATACATTGCAAAGCACATATATACGCGTACATATACACATATACACTCATACACATACACTCATATATGCATAGATGCACAAACACACAAGCAGGAATACACACACATAAACACACACACAAACATACACACATATATATATATATATATAAAGTAAAGTAGTCGGGGTGGTTTAGAGTCCGTATCAGTCAATCAGCGAGGGAGTCTATCATCTTTTCACTAGCGCTAGACCAAGGAGATTGTTTTTACCTCTGAGGTGGAGCGCCACACCAACCATCAGCTCCTTACTTTACCGCACAGATCCCTGTACTACTCATACGCTGAGTTGGCGAGGGTCGGTATCGAACTGGAAACCTTGTGGTTTCTATCCGACTGATATATATATATATATATAGTCGGGGCGGCCTAAAGTCGGTATCAGCCAGTCAACGAGGGAGTCTATCCCCTTTTCAATAGCGCTAAACCAAGGAGATTGTTTTACCTCTAAGGTGGAGCGCCACACCAGCCATCAGCTCCTTACTTTACCGCACAGATCCCTGTGCTACTCATACGCTGAGTTGGCGAGGACCGGTATCGATCTAGGAACCTTGTGGTTTCTAGCCGAACCCTCTACCGACTAAAACAATTAAATATAAGAAATAATAATTTTCCTCTTTTACTTTTGTTTAAATGTAAAAAAAATACATTACTTATCTAGTATATTAGCAAATACCTGGTGCTCACAGTACAAATTTAAAAGCAAATATGAGAAAGCATTAAACCTGAATACATTATTTTGTGAAAATTATTTTCTATGTGAAAATAATTTTTTTTTAAAGAAAATGTATATCAACTTCATCTTTATCTTCACTAAACAAAACTTGTCTGAAATCGAATTAATCATCCACCTGAACCGTTATTATTATTACTAGCAAATATATGCACCCTCCGGGTGCAAGTATTTAAGTTTTAATATAATAGAATATCATGTTAAATTAGAAAGGCTAATGAAACTGAATAAGAATTCAGATAAAAATATTTGGAACAGAGGGGGTATAATCGGAAAATAGAACAACTTTGAAACTAACTGTTCCACCATTTTCCCTTACTCCCGTCTTTCAGTGGTAAATTTCCCTAATTTAACTATTTAGTTAAAATAGGAAGAAAAGAATAAAATTACAGTTATTTCTTTATGTTAATAGATTTCTGTTAAGATTTATCCCCGAGATTTTTGCTCATATTTATTAAGATAAAACCAAGCAATTAGAAATCAACAATACTAAGCATATATTTATTAAAATCAATTTTTAAAAAATCAATATGCAAATTAGCCTTCCCATTCACACTGTAAACCGCTATTTCGTTGAATATATAAATATAATTGCATGTTATTAGTATGTAGATATTGTTAACAGTCTTAATGATGTAAAACAATTTTACTAATAATTGAGGTTTAAATAAAAAATAAAATCATGGAGAATGTGTGTAAATAACAAAGGGAATTGTGACTTGTGTAGTTTCGGTTACAGACAGACAAACCCACAGTCTCCATTATAATAAGATTTTTTTATTTTTTTGGCAAAACGCGTAAAGAGAATTTAGACCTCTTCTTTCTTTTTTCTTTCTTTCTTTTTATTATCTTTCTCATTCCTAAACTATAGAGTTGATTCGAAGCGAAAATGTCCCTTTGAAAGTATTTCTTTTAATATAAAGTATATAAACATCTGCGTATAAGTGCATTCCGAAATATATGACACCTGCAAAGGCGATAAGTGACCTGCAATTCCGACTTTCTAAAGAAAAATCCTCACTTGCAATTGTAAAGAGCTGAAAGCGTTAAGTTCACAAGAATTGAACATCAATCAAAAGTGAAGCAACCTTTGGAACTATTCCAGAAATGGATCCGCCTCCAGAGGGAGAATTTTGTTTTGCTTAGAATTTGTCACCAAATTCTTTCTTTGAATTGTTCTTTAAATCATTTCAGGATGAGAAATGTCATTTTTGTTTTATTTTCAAAATATATATATATATACATATATATATATATATATATATATATATGTGTGTGTGTGTGTGTGTGTGTGTGTGTGTGTGTGTGTGTGTGTGCTTAATTGAAGTCGTACCTAATTTTGAAAGTTAATTAATTAATAATTAATCAATTAGGCGGGAATACATATTCAAATGTAAGGCTAAACAAATCGAGAAAAATCAATCTCTGTATGTACATTTCGGCCTATTAGGCCTCATCAGCAGAGCTATAGATAGGAAGACCGCCTTGTGCTGATATAATGACATATATATATATATATATATATATATATATATATATATATATATACAGCTATGAATAAATTTTTACTTTTAAGAGCTTTTAATCAGAAGGATATTGCATGGCAATGAAGAGCAATATTGCAATATATTTCATATATAAGTATGAAATAGATAATAATAAAACAAGATAAAACTCGCGACTCGAGTTTCATTCGTTCACCTAAATATCGTCAACGTATCCAGTTTTAATTTCATCTTTTTCTATTTTAATATATATATATATATATACATATATATATATATAATCCGCGCATGAGTAGCACAGCTTTGATTTACCTGGTAAAATGGGGCATTGTGTTATTATGATAAGTAAGTATAGATTTACACTGTTATTTTATTTCCTCCAATAAAAAATTACCTATATATGTATTTAGCAAAAAGCGCCCTACCGGTGGTGTAAAAATCAATTTTTAACACGCTCCTGCGTAGAAAATGTAAACAGATTTTGAAATCTTATTTTTTTTTAAATATTAAACATAAAATATGAAAAAATAAAACCAATATATATATATACATATTAATTGAAGGGTTAAACATTGACATTATATTTTTCAAATATCTATAAATCATCCACACAAACGAAGGAGATTATACCCAATCACTCAATGAAAGATATTTGTAAAATCTCCTTTAGTCAGAATTATCCTGAAGAATCATTCGGGTGAAAACTAGGTAGACAGTGTCTGGCTCCTTTAGGTCATATATATATATATATATATATATATATATATATATATATTGGTTAGGAGGTTGATTTAGAAGGCTATCACAATGCAGTTTGGAATAAATTTAAAAAATAATAATACGGTAACAATGGTGTTGTGTGTTGACCTGTATTTTTATTCTTTCTTGAATTTTCGAGGTAATACCTCTTTATTAAAAGAATTGAACTGAAGCAGTCCAGCTATGGCATTTCTTCCCAAATGAATAAAAAAAAAATAATTTGGGAAGAAATGTCATAGTTGCACTGCTTTTTTGCACTGCACTAAATTTTGCGTGTATCTATGTTATGACGATTTTGGGTAATGTGTCGTAAGCAGTGGCGTAATTTTTGTTACAGACAAAAACCGGAATTGAATCTCCATTATTAATAGATTATTCTGACTGGTATGTTTATCCTTATTCTATTACACCATTTTGATCGACAATTTATCCAGCCTTCTTGATATTTATGCTGAATAATTCCCTTTAACTGAAGAGTGTTATTGACGTCAGAAATCCATCAGGTACTGATTTCTATAAAGAACAAATTAGAACAGATAGGGACATCAGCATTCAAGAAACAACAAACATTAATGTGTGCAAGATTTGCAACAACGCCTTTCGTTTTCTCTAATTTAAATCGTGATTATATACAGAAGAGAAAAGGAAAAGGAAAAGGGAAATTTTTATCCCAATGATGTCAAATATTTCTAAAAAGAAGCAGGGAAGATGAGTTCATTTTGAAATAGATTGATTGTTTAATAAAATTAATTGATTTTAACGGCATTTCAAACCGTCTAGGGTTTTATGCCTAGGTTCTAGAGAACTACGTTCATTGTAACTTCAGATTTTCGTCATACAACGTGTGATAGCACGTGTGATACCCTGCCCTCATCAGCTGCCAACTAGTAGTGATAACACAGTTTTATGCCTAGGTTTTAGGGAACTACGTTCATTTTAACTTCAGATTTTCGTCATACAACGTGTGATAGCACGTGCGATACCCTGCCCTCATCAGCTGTCAACTAGGAGTGATAACACAGTTTTATGCCTAGGTTTAGGGACTACGTTCATTGTAACTTCATATTTACATTTCTAGTGTTATTTCTTAAGAGGTTTTATTTGTACGCAGTCCCATCAAATACGAATCGTTTTTAAACAGTTCTATTTGATCAATGAATGATACCAAAACAGATATTACCGCTCTGGTCAGAGCAAATTTGGAGTAATGACACACTCTACCTCCCCAGATCTTTAGAGCAGAAGCCTCACCATCAGATACAGTTTAGTTTTATGCCTAGGAATTCTCTTATTGGGTATACAATCAGCATATCATAACCTGTTGTCATGCAGTAAGGTTGTAAGTCATATAACACACAGTAGAAGAATAGAAAAGAGAAAAGTTAATATACATACGAATGATCTCATTTTTTTAAGAAGCTGTAAAGTGAGATTATTTGAAAAAGGTTGGATTGAGTTTTACTAGATATGATTTCAATTTCATTTTGAATGTGGTCCATTAAAAAGCAATTTATTTGTTTATTTAGGTTGGGTTGGTTTGGTTTGTGTGATTTGTTTAACGGCATATAAACTTCCTATGGGATATGTAATGCCGAAATATGATTTGTAAATGTTTGATCCGTATCAAAATTATATTTCAATTGTTCAATTGCAATCATCTATAACACACTTTTGTATTTGTGAATAACAATTTACTTGCACATTTTAAAGCAAAAATTCTTCCAATCCGTAGTTGTGTCAGTCCTACTATATGGCTGCACTACCTGGTCTCTAACGAAACGCCTGGAGAATAAGCTAGATGGTGCTTGCACGAAAATATAAAGGAATTATACTTTGTTTATTAAAACAAGTTTTAATAAATACATGCCCGGTATTATTGATTTAAATAAGGTTTGTTTTAAAAGTAATTGGTAATTTGCTTGAAGCATTGTTAAGTATGTTATAATATATTAATGATTTGAAGGCAATTACAATGCGTATAAAA
>CM042161.1:43467107-43474607 GCA_023376005.1 Doryteuthis pealeii
GCGATTAACCTCCAATTGTAACGCGGGAATAATTGTATTGAAAAACAAGACAAGCAACTTTCATGTTTCCTCCAAATATTCCTTGCTTGACGTATTTTAACAAGGATTTTTTTTACCTCCAATTGTTTTACAAACTCGGCTTTAACTAAACCGGTAGAATAGTTTCAAATCGACTTGTTGATAGATTGCATTATGCAAACAAGGATATCTAGAAATTAAAGCGAATTGCAAACCTCTAAATTAGAATGCCTCGTTAATTTATATATAAATATAACCTGGATACGTGTAATCACGGCGCGTGAATGGCGTAGACAGAATAAAACATCCCTGTGTTTTCATGATGAGTAAATATCGCACCGTTTAAGTAGCCTATACACCAAAAAGTGAGATGAAAAGTGAGTTTCAAGAATGTATTCTTTATTCTAATGATTTATACACAATTATCTGGTTTCAAGTAACTATTCCAATTTAATAATAAACAGTTATAATGACGTCATGTCGCATGCGACAGGATTTTGAAACGGTGAGAAGATGGCTGGAACAAAGTCATGTGGAATTTTAATTTTAAAAGCATGAGGGATTTTTTTTTAAATAGAAATTATACGTACTAGCAAATATATGCACCCTCCGGGTGCAAGTATTTAGGTTTTTAATGTAATAAAATATCATATTAAATTAGGAAGTCTAACGGAACTAAATAAGAATACAGATAAAAAGATTTGAAACAGAGGGAGTATAATAAAAGATTTGAAACAGAGGAGTATAATAAAAAATGGAACAACTGAAACTTACTCTTCTATCACTCTCGTCTTTCATTGTTATTTTTTCTAATTTAAGTATTTAGTTAAAGAGGAAGTAAAGAATAAAATGACAGTTATTTTATCTTATTAATGGATTTCATTTAAGATTCATTGAAGAGATTTTTGCTTATATTCATTAAAATAAAACTAAACAGTTAGAAATCAATAATACTAAGCACATATTTATTAAATTCGATTTTTTAATATTAATATGCAAATTAGCCTTCCCGTTCACACTGTAAACCGCTATTTTGTTGTATATATAAATACAATTGTATGTTGTCAGTATGTAGACATAGTTAACAGTATTAATAATGTAAGACAATTTTATTAATAATTGAGGTTTAGATAAAAATAAAATCATGGAGAATGTGATGTCAATAACTAAGAGAATTGTGACTTGAGTAGGAATATAGTTTCGGTTACAGACAGAAAAACACACAATCTCCATTATAATAAGATGTGTGATTTGTTGGTGGTTCATTTATTAATGTCATTATAGTGATTTTCTAATCAAAAATTGTTGTTTTAGTAAAATCAAAGTGAGTTATTAAAATATGTTAGGGAACAAACTTGCTGTTTCATGTTATTAGGAGGTGAGTAGAAACTATTATTATGGTGGGGTAAAGCCGATGATAACGACGATCTTATTAATAATAAACTTTCAGTATTTATGACATAGATATAAGGCTTCAATTATCCCCAACGTATATTGATAATTCTAAAACAAACCTATTTGACTAAGAGATGGGTCTATATCAGGTACCTCTACTCCAGTTTAGAGTTAATCTGAAAATAATGGCAACGAAGGTGTTGTTACATATTAATTGGATCCCTATTACATTTTTAAGGTAGCGTAGAAATCATTATGACGATCAGTATAGCTGATGGCCTTGAGAGTAAGTGACAGTGTTTGACCTCACTCTGACCTTGCGTTCTGGGGATTATCGTGAGAATCGGAAGGCAATAGAAGGCCCTTCCTGTTTAAGGAGTAAGCAACTCAGACAGTTGGAGAGTTAGAACTTAGAAGCGAAGCTAGCAAGATGTGAGTCGCCGCGCGCATTGTCTGTTCTGGGGGTTTATGGAATAAAGTAACATCATTGTAAATCGAAGTCTTGTTGTTATTACTAAAAGCTAACAATAGCACAAGGCTTCTGATAACAAGAAATCCCTAGCAACAGAAACCAGACCCGGAATCCTCAATAGAAGACCAGACGAGACCTTAGAAGATATACCAGATCCGGCCAGAAGAATAGACGACAGAGTAAGAAGTAAGAAAGTATATAACGTATAGATATGTAGTGCCGGTAAAGAGGTATGCAACATATAGATATTTAGTGCCGTCACAGAAAAGGCACTACGTAACAGTGTGACAGTACACTACTCGGAACTCCAGAACTGAAGCTTTACCACAAGAAGCAGTCTAGTATCGTATCCACAACAAGTACCTATTTGGCTGACGAAAAAGATTGCAGGTAAAACAAATCATGGAGCAGACGAAAAAAACAATAAGGGCCCAAAGGTAATGAAGAATGAATACAAAAACAACACGTGCATTGCAAAATTATCGCAGATGGCGAGGAAAGGGTCCAGAAATAAGATAATAACAATATTATTTGTACTAATAACGTAAATAAAGTAGATTGCCGTTTGGACCAAGATCGATAAAGACACTAATAGAGTAAAAACAAGACAGGACAAAAAAAAAAGGTGAATCTCCCTTTTATTTTATGTTTTTAAATTTTACTTAGTAAGTACTATTTCTCTGAGGACAATTGGACACATGGCCTAGTGGATAAAGGAGTTAGGTTAAGACAGTTCTAAGTGACAGTTATATCTAGACCGCAGGTTCAATCCTGATCAGGGACAGCAGTAACATACAATAATAATTAACAGATAATAATAATTACCCCAGCTATGGTTAACGGAATAAGAACAGGATACGCCCGTGGACTAAATAAAGGGTTAGATTCAAAGTTCCGTAATGGCTCCCGATTACGACAAGAAGGTTTCCGAGTTCGAAAAGAAGGTTTCTGAGCCCGAGAAGGTTCCGGAGTCCGAACAGAAATACCCGTTGTACAGATAACAATGAAGATGAGGACAATAGTCCGAATAATACAAATAATATTGTAAGTAGTAGTAAAGTCATCAGGGCGGCCTAAAGTCGGTATCAGCCAGACAGCGAGGGAGTCTATCCCCTTTTCAATAGCGCTAGACCAAGGAGATTGTTTTTGGCGTCCGAGGTGGAGCGCCACATCTACCATCAGCTCCTTACTTTACCGCACAGATCCCTGTGCTACTCATACGCTGAGTTGGCGGGGGCTGGTATCGAACTAGGAACCTTGTCGTTTCTAGCCGAACGCTCTACCGACTGAGCTAACCGGACCCTACAAATAGGATTATATTTCTGTTGCTTCTGAGGGTTTAAGTGAATCTTTTTAAAAAAACAATAAATTTCGATCAGTGAATGGACTTAGAATACACAGACTGTATTCATTGAACAGGGGCAATCTCTAAAAATAATTTCCAAGGTGTGACACTAAACTGCCTCTAAAATGTACAAATAACACGGGCCTTTCGGGGCCTGTGTTTGTTAATGTAAATTAACGCGTCGATCCCAGGGGGCTATCCCTCCTGGCAACACCTGCCCCCTTGATTTAAAGGGCAGAGCTGGGTTTATTGCCCAGCGCCTGAGGCGCACCCCACGATATATATATATATATATATATATTATATATATATATATATATGTATATGTAGTATTTGTATGGGATGAATGAATTGGGATGTATCTTTGATGCTTTTCACTTTGAAATGCTATGTGAAATGCAAACTACTTCGTCCTAGATTTGAACTCTGGTAGCCGAGTCTACTACCTACCTAACATAAACGTTATGGAACGAGCGCCCCAGAAGTACACTGCAGGGAAATAGTTATGAATCATCTCTTTTTATCATGTTCTCCCACAAAGCTCGAATTTTCTCGAATCAGCAATTGACGAGTGAGCTTTACTGGATAGAACCCATTTTTCATGGGCCGGTAGGATTAGCTCAACTTAGCAAATACTTTAATGCATATATACGCAGGAATCCAAACTCGGAGTTATCTCCCCTGGCGTGCTAAAACTAGCTAATCTTAATCCCTGATTGCACGAACAATAAAAACTAAGTAAACTTGAAAAACAGTATATGGCTTGTAAATGACTTGAAAGACTATAATCTTATTATAATGGAGATTGTGTGTTTGTCTGTCTGTAACCGAACTAAATCACTACTCAAGTCACAATTCCCTTAGCTATTGACATCACATTCACCATGGATTTTATTTTTATTTAAACATCATTATTGATAAAATTGTTATACCTTATTAATACTGTTGGATCTACATACTAATAACATGCAAGTATAGTTATAATATATTCACAAAATAGCGGTTTACAGTGTGAACGGGAAGGCTAATTTGCATATTGATATTAAAATTATTTTAATAAATATATCTTAGTAATTATTGATTTCTCTTAAAGAATATAAGCAAAAATCTCTAATGAATCTTAAAGAAATCCATAACAAGAAAAAGATACTGTATTTTATTATCTTCATTTTAACTAAAACTGATAAATTAGAAAAAAATGAAAGACGGAATGATGAAATGGAAGAGTAATTTTAGTTTTCTTCGATTAATCCCCTCTCAGTTTATATTTTCTATAATAGTTTTCTAATTTATATACGATATTTCTATTACATTAAACTTAAATACTTGCACCCGGAGGTGCATATATTGCTAGTGCATATAAAGGACATAACAGTACTGATTACATAAGCAATAAAGAGATGAATAAATTTGAAAGAGACACTATACGGCTTGTAATAATTAAAATATGAATATTATGAAAAGTATTTTTTATAAAATTAATTAAAGTAATTTCTTTAAATCTCTCTCTCTCTTTTATATATATATATATATATATATATATATATATATATATATATATATACATGGAGAAATAGTGTTAATAATTTGAAATATATATATATATATATATATATATATATTATATTATACATACTGAGATTAGTAACAAGGACAGATGTGTTTTATTTTTATAATGGCTTTAAGCCGCACAATTTTTTGGAGGATATGTGCTTAAATTGGACAGTCATACCTAATTTGGAAAATTAATTAGTTACATACTTAATGAATTTTAGGGCGGGCATATAATGTTCAAGATGATAGGGCTAAACAAATCGAGAATGTGCAATCGAAATGTACTTTTCAAAGGAATGGCTTTTCTGCGGATTGTTTTAGCCTTAGCATCTGAACAAATAGTTCCGCATGCCTAAATTTCATTAATTATTAACTAATTAAAATTTTTCAAAATTACGTATGACTTAATTAAGAGCCATATCGCTGCCAAAAATATCATGCATATATAGAATATCTATTCGTAATACATATCTAGTTTATAGTATATAGGTCTATATATCTAATTTATTATATCTCTATCTATATAGTCTATCTAAATAGCTCAATATCTTATCTATCTATCTCTATCTCTCGTCTCCTCTATATGATATATATAGTATATATATATACTATAGTGTATATATTAATTATATATATATATGCTGCATTGTGAGCGTTTTTTGATATTTATTGATCTCATTCTTTTCCTGAGATTATTCTGGGCCATTTCTTTCCTGCAAAGAGTGATTGTATGAAAGCGCTAGCGCTCACACATCTTTAGCCCAGCGCTACGCACTCAAACCTCGTCGGGAAAGAGGTTTAGTTAATCGTGTGTTNCAGGCATATTTTGTCTGGTCTGGGGGTTTATGGAATAAAGTAACATCATTGTAAATCGAAGTCTTGTTGTTATTACTAAAAGCTAACAATAGCACAAGGCTTCTGATAACAAGAAATCCCTAGCAACAGAAACCAGACCCGGAACCCTCAATAGAAGACCAGACGAGACCTTAGAAGATATACCAGATCCGGCCAGAAGAATAGACGACAGAGTAAGACGTAAGAAAGTATATAACGTATAGATATGTAGTGCCGATAAAGAGGTATGCAACATATAGATATTTAGTGCCGTTACAGAAAAGGCACTACGTAACAGTGTGACAGTACACTACTCGGAACTCCAGAACTGAAGCTTTACCACAGAAAAGCAGTCTAGTATCGTATCCACAAACAAAGTCACTATTTGGCTGACGAAAAAGATTGCAGGTAAAACAAATCATGGAGCAGACGAAAAAACAATAAGGGCCCAAAGGTAATGAAGAATGAATACAAAACAAAACACGTGCATTGCAAAATTATCGCAGATGGCGAGGAAAGGGTCCAGAAATAAGATAATAACAAAATTATTTGTACTAATAACGTAAATAAAGTAGATTGCCGTTTGGACCAAGATCGATAAAGACACTAATAGAGTAAAAACAAGACAGGACAAAAAAAAAAGGTGAATCTCCCTTTTATTTTATGTTTTTAAATTTTACTTTTAAGTACTATTTCTCTGAGGACAATTGGACATGGCCTAGTGGATAAAGGAGTTAGGTTAAGACAGTTCTAAGTGACAGTTATATCTAGACCCAGGTTCAATCCTGATCAGGGCAGCAGTAACATACAATAATAATTAACAGATAATAATAATTATCCCAGCTATGGTTAACGGAATAAGAACAGGATACGCCCGTGGACTAAATAAAGGGTTGGGTTCAAAGTTCCTAATGGCTCCTGATTACAACAAGAAGGTTCCGATTACGGACAAGAAGGTTTCCCGATTCCGAGCGCGAAAAGAAGGTTCCGGAGCCCGAGAAGGTTCCCGAGTCCGACCAGAAATACCCGAAGATGGCCAGAGGGCCAAAACGTTGTACAGATAACAATGAAGATGAGGACAATAGTCCGAATAATACAAATAATATTGTAAGTAGTAGTAAAGTCATCAGGGCGGCCTAAAGTCGGTATCAGCCAGTCAGCGAGGGAGTCTATCCCCTTTTCCATAGCGCTATACCAAGGAGATTGTTTTTGGTGTCTGAGGTGGAGCACCACACCTACCACCAGCTCCTTACTTTACCGCACAGATCCCTGTGCTACTCATACGCTGAGTTGGCGGGGACTGGTATCGAACTAGGAACCTTGTGGTTTCTAGCCGAACGCTCTACCGACTGAGCTATCCCGGCCCTACAAGTAGGATTATATTTCTGTTGCTTCTGAGGGTTTAAGTGAATCTTTTTAAAGAAAACAATAAATTTCGATCAGTGAATGGACTTAGAATACACAGACTGTATGTATTGAACAGGGGCAATCTCTAAAAATAATTTCCAAGGTATGACACTAAACTGCCTCTAAAATGTACTAATAACACGGGCCTTTCGGGGCCTGTGTTTGTTCGATCCCAGGGGGCTATCTCTCCAGGCAACACCTGCCCCCTCGATTTAAAGTAGAGCTGGGTTTATTGCCCAGCGCCTGAGGCGCACCCCACGATATATATATATATATATATATATATATATATATGTATGTATGTATGTATTGAATGCTTTTTCACTTTGAAATGCTATGTGAAATGCAAACTACTTCGTCCTAGATTTGAACTCTGGTAGCCGAGTCTACTACCTATGTCGATAAACGTTATGGATCGAGTTCCCCCAGAAGTACACTGCAGGGAAATAGTTATGGAATCATCTCTTTTAGAAAT
>CM042161.1:43479607-43492107 GCA_023376005.1 Doryteuthis pealeii
TGGCTGGGGCTTTAGAATACACCGACTGCACCTGTTGGCCGTGAGTGCCGACCCCTTATACTTCAGGACGGTATCTTGGTGGTTGAGCAGTCCATGCCATGCAAAACACCTCTTTGGCCCTTAATTAGGCTAGTAACAGGACAGGGCCCCTCCGATAAATTGGCAGGTCACGTCAAGCTCTTGTATTTATGTGATTGTCTCAACCCTATCGTCCTTATGGAAAACCCTTTTTATTATATATATATATATATATATATATATATATATATATATATATATATACCAACTCCTCCGCACGAGCAGGATACGACACAAGGTCAATTCTTGAGCGGAGTTCAACAGGTTTGAATTCAGAGTCGTCCTTCTCCTAGACTGGTTACCTAAGCATTGTTTAATGAACCCAGTCTGCCCTGTTATTTACCCATAGCTGGAGGGAGAGTGGGATTCATACCTTTCCCAAGGGTATTAGCGCTAAGTGAAAAGCAATTAGCACGTCCAGGATTTGAACTCGGCGCGACGAGTCCATTTCCCATGACTTTAACCATTACACCACGCGCTTCCTACACGCGCTTTTTATTATATATATGCTTGAAGGCTGTGACTGAGGGTCTTCATGTCCTGGTAAAATGTAAATTCTCTATGAACATCTTCCAGTTCTGGAGGTCTGGGGATTGTGGAGCACCCTTTTATCATTATTGCTCCGAGATCCACTTTGCCTCGTACTGGTTGTAATGGTTAGGGTCCTATCTACAGGTTTAATAGAACAATGTTTAAATCAATTTGAGTACCCATCAAAAATGAATAAAACAAAAACGTATGCGGCATAAAATAACCCAATGGCTTGACATACAGTAAACCCCAATGAACCAACCAACATGAAATCCAAAAATATAAATCCTGATTATCTGGTATTGTTTATCCGCAGAATTATTATTTCTTAAGAGTTATCATCTCAGCTAAATAATGGACCATTTTGTTTTTATCATAAAGAAAGAAAGGGAAGAAAAAGGATATGCTACTCAGAAAAAACATAAGAAAGAAAGAAAGGGTAGGGAAAAGATAGAGGGTGAAGCAATAATGATAATCTGTTTCAATCTAGCATAAGGAAAAGAAGGAAAGAAAGAAGGAAAAAAAGAGTGAGAGAGATTATTATACTTTTTCCATATTGAGCTATAAGCAATAGCTCTTAAGTCAACATACGAAACATAATAATTATCATACTGTGGTATATCCACAGGTCCTGTTATGGTAAATACAATGTTTCAAATATTCCGACCTAATACAATTACTTATCTGATTTTATACATTTTCAGTTTGAAGCATTATCTATAGACCTGATTAATTATTCTAATTAAACAAGAATAATTGTTTAATTTCTAAAGATACTACGTTAATTTATTTGCCGCTAAATATTAAACATTCAAATTCTGTACGATTACAACATAGCTTTTCTCTGATTACACAGAGTTACACCATTTTTTTCTTGGATGATATGCGTAATTTCTTAATTACTTATTTTGTAAACGTATATAAAATGGCCATTATTGCCTTAAACTTTGCCTATGTATCCTGGGTAAAACTATATAAGACGAAGTTCGGTCCTGGATGATGTATCAATTTTTAATATCGTAAAAGTATATAAAATGACCATTATTTGTTTCAAGCTTTGCTTTTGTATCCTGGATAATAAATTTTGAAAATAATCTTCTATGAGAAAATGACCAATGTTTCATATTTTCATTTACATAAGATCTGTATAAAACAACAAATGAATCAATTTTTGTTTTATTTATACTAAAGTGTCACATAAAAAGTAAGTAAAAAAGTAAAGTTGTCGGGGTGGCTTAAAGTCGGTAACAGCCAATCAGTGAGGAAGTCTATCCCCTTTTCACTAGCACTAGACCAAGGAGATTGTGTTTGCGTTTGAGATGGAGCGCCACACCTACCATCAGTTCCTTACTTTACCGCAAAGATCCCTGTGCTACTCATACGCTGAGTTGGCGGGGGCTGGTATCAAACTAGGAACCTTGTGGTTTCTAGCTGAAAGCTCTACCGACTGAGCTAACCCGGCTCTATTTAAGTGTCACACAAATGAACAAATATGTTTAAAAATGAGTAATTTTTTTCAGATTATCAACTGTTTTGTAAATTGCTTCCATATTATAGTCTCCTTATACTGTCTTCCATCATGTTTTCGATATAAATTATTTTTTCTGTTTTATCATCTATTAAAACCTGCCGACATTTCTAAGCTGTTTTAGCTATCATTTTGATACTACTATACACACATATTTATGTTCATACATACATGTCCGCTACTTATGCCCACATACCCGTACAAATACGCCTACCCCATACATATATACATACCTATATGATACAACTATATATATATATATATATATATATATATATTGTAAACAAGGTATGTTTGGAATGGCTTTTTTGCCGACAATTTTTGGGAGAATATGTGCTTAATTGGAGTCGTACCTAATTTTGAAAATTAATTAATTAATAATGAATTAGCCGGGAATGCCTATTTAAATGTATGGCTAAACAAATCGAGAAAAATCAATCTTTGTATGTACATTTCGGCCTATTAGGCCTAATAGGCCGAAATGTACATACATATGTACCTATGAGGCCTAATAGGCAGATGTACATACATATGTACCTATGAGGCCTAATAGGCCGAAATGTACATACATATGTACCTATGAGGTCTAATAGGCCGAAATGTACATACAGAGATTGATTTTTCTCGATTTGTTTAGCCATACATTTACATAGGCATTCCCGCCTAATTCATTATTAATTAATTAATTTTCAAAATTAGGTACGACTCCAATTAAGCACACACACACACACACACACACACACACACACATATATATATATATATATATATATATATATATATATATATATATGTAAAAATGGAATTGGAATTGAATCCGACGATATGAGGAAGAATGAATAAAGAAAAGAAAGTACAGAATGGATAATAAAAGATGAATTTAATCAATATCACTTACACATGTGTTTCGGTCAGTTTATCTTTGTGTACACAATTCAAACTATTATTATCATTAAATAAACAAATGAAATGATATAATAATAATAGAAAAATGTATACGGAAAATGTATAAAAATGTATACGAAAAATGTGTACGGAATATTTTTACATTTTTCTATTCATATAGACATATTCGCGTCTACATGCATATGCTTTATTTCACATAAATATGTGCACTCAGGGGCAGAAGAGTTTAAAATGTCACAGACTAATTTTACCGAATTTTTTTCACCAGAAACTCAACCAGTTCCATACAATTTTTGGCTTTGTGATTGTGAAAGAAGCTAAAAAAGAAAAAAAAAAGAAACAGCGACAAAGCTGTCCCAAACTTTCTTTTCCCTAGTTCTAAGCTTCTCAGGTAATTCTAAATTCTCTGTATTAATTCTACCTGGACTGTTCTGGAAAGTTTTAAGATTCCATTACCCAGGTCAAAAAAGCAAAGTTTAAATAGGATAATTGGTATTTTCCTTTTACTTTAGGCATAACCAATTGAAAACTAATCCTTTCGACCCAGGAAGAAGGAAAGGTAAAATAAAAATAAAAAAACATTATTATATTGTGATTGTTTATGGGCAGAACAATTGTTGGGCAAACCCATTTCACAAAATCTGAGCGTTATTTTATTTCATCACTGAAAATTTAAAAAATGTTTCATTTATATTCCAAAGAAGCTATGAAATATTGCAAACAGTCAATCCTCATCAATGGAAAGAGGGATCAAACCGAGAATATTCAAGCAGCCTTTTACACACACACACACACACAGAGAGAGAGAGAGAGAG
Organism: Doryteuthis pealeii; assembly: GCA_023376005.1. NCBI lineage: Eukaryota > Metazoa > Mollusca > Cephalopoda > Myopsida > Loliginidae > Doryteuthis > Doryteuthis pealeii. Next base: position 43,483,466 of record CM042161.1, read on the forward strand.
AGAGAGAGAGAGAGAGAGAGAGGAGAGAGTCTATTTATTTTATTGGTATGAATCGCCTGATTTTTCGGGTTGAAAATTAAGTCTGTCTTAATTAGTAATCAGGAAGATTGGCGCAAGTCAGTCTTATAAAATGATCAGTGATCTGTACTTAATAAATTGAATCAGTAGGTGAGCATCTGAGAATTTTCTGGTTTCTGTATCTGGTTATCGTTGTATGAAATGTTGCTTGGAATGACAAGCTAAAATGCTGGACGAGTCAGTTGGGGTTTCATTTCGAGTTAATTCCCACGAGAAAGGCATGAAACCAGCTCTTCTCCCAACTATGGGTAAATAGTAAGGAACGGCAGACTGGGATCTTTAGTCTTATTAAGACTATAGATAAATGGCCGAGCAGGGCAAGGCAGAATGTGCTCTCTGGACTTAGTAATAAAACCGGTGTAAGAGACAGACAACTAAATTCACCCATAGACTAGACTTAATTAAGGTGGGTAATAGCTAAACAAACCGCAGGATTAGAAAAAACATTCTTGTGCAGCTTCCATATATCTTATTTTCAAGGCGCTTCGTTAGGGTCCAAGTGGTGCAGCCATACAGCAGTGCTGATATGACCACACCCTGGAAGAATTGTTGTTTTACCTTGTCAGTGAGATCAGATTTCCATATGACTGATAATTTGTTTGTGGCTGACCATGCCTTTCCTATTCGTGAATAAACATCGCTTTCTGTGGATGAGATATTACTACTTAGGTATGTGAATTGTTCTACTGGCTTAAGAGTCTTCAAAAAGAAAGGAGACATCTCCACACTAGACCACAGAATAATAAGAATAGATAATCCTACTCAGACGAGTGACCGCTAAAGAAAAACAAGTACATTAAGAAAATATGAAGTCTGTATAACAGACTAAGACAAACTTACTAAATGCTACTTATAATAAGTTTAACTAAAGACACCAAGAAAGCATTGAGAAAGCATATAGTATCCATAATTATAGTATTTCTCTTAATTTTTGAGATGAGGCTTGATAATTAGTATTATTCGAAATGGTGTCCTCATCTTCATTGTTATCTGTACAATGTTTCAACCGATGTGCCCTCCGGCCTTCTTCAGGTATTTCTTGTCGGACTCGGGAACCATCTCTGACTCGGGAACCTTCTTGTAATTAACACTTCTTATTTGCATTCATATATATATATCCTTATTACTTGGCTCTACTTAGGTATCGAGCACTTTTTACAAATTAGCTTCTCCTAGCGGTTATATGAATTATAATATCTTATATACATATATACATATAAATTGTTTTTCTTTTGGCCAAATACTATACCAATAGATTATTTTTTGTTGGTACGAATATCTTGGTCTTTTCTTTTTTTCAAAATTTTTTTTTCCTGGTTGATGTTGGTAGTATATTTTTACAATCAAAACTCTGCCGGGTTTTTTCTCTCCGCAAGGATCTACCAACACGCTTGGTATATATATATATATATATATATATATATATATATATATATATATATATATATATTATAGAGTGGAACCTCGGTTCTAGAACATAATTCATTCCAAAATTATGTTTGAGAACTGAAACAATATTTCCCATAAGAAATAGTGTCAATTGTATTTATGCATTCTTGACCATCAGATGAATGCCTATTAATGCGCCTACAGTTATATATGGTAAGATGTATTTAACATAACAAAAATGTAAATACAAAAAAAGAAAAGCCTAATAAAAATAATATTAAACTTAATTCTTTATCATATTTACATACCTTTTGCCTCGGCAGTTATTTGTGCGACTTCAATTTTCATCGCCTCAACTCATGTTTTCTAAGTCCTTAAGCCACATCTGCTTGTGTTAAAACTCAATTATGGAAAGCAGAGATGCAATTGTGTAACTTCGAAACATTTTTTATAGATATTTCTGGTTTTTACTTAGTTATTTATATATGTACTTATCAGCATTTTTTAAAAATATTTTATTTTTTATTTTTTCATCAACGACAGTTTCCAAACTTACTCCCCAGCACCGACTCAGTACATTATTTCGCTAACCTCATCTCGCCAAAGATCCTGACGCTTCCATCTTAACGAAGTCAGCAAACTTTTAAAAAAGAAAAAACAGAACAAGATTAACATTTAAAGAAGACTCACACTGTCTTAAAACAAAAATAAAATAAAGAAAAAAAGAATTAAACATTAGGGTCTGTGAAGAATCCCCACTCTGGAGAGTACTTCTTGTCAATCAAGTTCAAAGGACATTTTAGCGAGCTCGTAAACCATACATTTTCCCGAATATGGCCCAAAGATGAGGCATCTTAGAATATAGCGAGTATTGTGCCCAAATTACGCCATTAAAAGTCCATCAGGAACGAAGTAAAGATGGCCGTTTCACTGCCTGTATCCCACAAGAAAATTAGGTTACTAACAATTCCCTAATTTTGTACTTTATCATTGCTGCTTTTCGAGGTAGGGGGAGTTGTTTTATTTCTTTCGTTTTTTTTTTTCTTCGATTTTTTTTTTTGATTTTTTTAGTTGTTAATTTTCAGTAAATTTTTTCTTCATTTTTTTTCTTCTCAATTGCCATTGCTTTAGACGTGTTTTATTTATTTTTTTCTCAAATTTTTTTAGTTGTCGTTCTGATGACTTTTCACTGTTTTGTTCCTTGATGTTTTCGCTTCTCTTGTTCTTTGTCTCATTTCCATTTCGTTAAGTCATCGTCTCTTGCGTTTATTACCGTCTCTAATGTCGTTTCTAAAAAATCCTTCATCTCCAACTGCCGACTTGTCTTATTTTATTCGTTTATGCTATTATCTTCTTCTCGAATTTATTTTCAACTTATCCTCTCAGCAAATTCCTTCGCTTCTCTTCAAAATAAGGCAACTCGTCGTAGCGTAATAATTTGCTTGCTTATCTTGCACATCATTCACCACTGAGTTGTGTATTCGGTTCTAACTGGGTGCTCCATACTTGAGGCCCTGTGCTAAATATAAAGTACCTTTAGCTTTAAAAGATATTGAATCACTCACGTTAAATGCCCTGATTCCTGCCAAATTACGGAGGTTAAGCAACTACACTCCTGTTATAAATGTTAATGGGTGATTGCATAAGAACAGTAGGTAAGGGAAGACTGTCGGTCAAATAACACTGAAAGCATCGTTTTACAGTGGGTAACCAAACTTAAGCAGAGATTTGTGACCTCTTAAGCAACCACAGGTACTATCTGCAACCTAAGGCCTGTGTACCAAGTACACAAAATTAACTCACAGGGCCGGATTATCTCAGTCGGTAGAGCGTTCGGCTAGAAACCACAAGATTCCTAGTTCGCATACCGGTCCTTGACAACTCAGCGTATGAGTAGCACAGGGATCTGTGCAGTAAAGTAAGGAGCTGGTGGTGGGTATGGAGCTCCACTTCAATGCAAAAACAATCTCCTTGGTCTAGTGCTAGTGAAAAGGGGATAGACTCCCTCGCTGATTGGCTGATACTGACATTAGTCCGCCCGATGACTTTACATTTTTTACTTTACAGCCACGTTGAAGTTAACCTGCAAGTAGTCTAATCAGTATTAAACCCTGTGTCTACTCACAAGGTTTATGTATTGTAAGCAACCTGAGACCAGGTTAGGTAAATATTTTGTAAATAACGCATTGGATTCAGCCACGGGTTTCCCCTGAATTCTTCAGCCGAATACATCTTCTCCCTAAATTGATGTTTACAAAACTGAGGCGGGTCTGAAAAAAGACGAATTGATTAATGAAAAGTGGCGGGAGGGGCAAAGTCTGTGAGTCGGTGAGAAACTCTCTTGGAATTGTCCGGGAAGGGAAGGTAAGTTCCCATCAAAACTTTAGACGATATTTATCGCGTTATTTGTTTATTTTATTCTTTCTCCAGTGTTGCAACATTCATATCTAACCCAAAATGTCCACACATTTTTTAAGAACATAAAAACGCGCCCAAAATGATCATTTTATGTCCGAAGTCTCTCCAAACTGACTTGCGAAAAAAGCTTTTGTTTTTATTCGGGCAGAAAGTGGACAATTTTGCCAATGAGACATTTTTTTTAACTTGTATTTTATGAACATTCAGGAATTTTTCTTTTGTTATTTTATGTTCGAGTTTGTTATATGAGATCAGTTTCGTCTTTCGTGTTGGATTATAATTATCAAGGCGTGAACGGAGACTTGCGGACAAAGAGACAAGGGTAAGATCGACGAAGAGAGAGAATCGAATAAAAATGGCGGACGACGGAAAAGGCTAATTTTATTACAAGTAATGACTCAAACGTTGTATACGTCTTTTTTTTCACGGAAAGACCTAGTCAATATATATATGATTAAGACGATTTTGAAGTAAGTGCGAATCACATACGCACGCACGCACACACACACACACACACACACCACACACACACAACCACACACCACGCACTCATATATATATGTATATATATGTATCTATATATTATTATTATTTAATCCTTTTGAGTTTTCACATAAGCAATAGCTGATGGTCTTTCACTGGAGACTGAGTGACAGCAAGTCTCTTCAGGTCTCCAGGACTCTTCTGAGTATTCTGGTAGATTGCAGCAGTGCAGTGTTCTGAATGGTTTCAATCCTTCCTCTGATTTCCAGACTTTCCAAACACTTTTCCAATCCTTTTTGGGACCGTTCCAAGTGCACCAACTACAATTGGTATAACTTTGACTTTCATATTCCATAACTTTTTCAGTTCTCTGGCAAGGTCCAGGTATTTGTCCATTTTTTTCATTTTCCTTTAGCTTCACCCTGTTATCTGCTGGCACTGCAAAATCCACCAGTTGACAAGTTCTTTCTTTTTTGTTAATCAACACTAGGTCTGGTCTTCTTGCTGGTATAAGGTGATCCGTTTCACCGCCCCGGTTATATAATATACCAAACTACATTAATAATAATATATTTTATAGAATATATTGAATGTATATCTTGAAGTGAAGCCCCTTAAAAAAAGAACAAATGCCTACAGATAAATAGAAATAATTATTTGAAACCATATAAATATTAGTATTAGACAGGAGTACTTGAAACCATAAAACTGTATGCAAATTATTTGTATTAGATAGTATTACTTGATATAATACTAATATGCAAAATAAAAACTCTTAAGAAAAAACTGCACAAAATATGTAAATATAAATGTAGAATGAACGCAGTTCTTTAACCTCTACGTTTAAAATAATCCTTGACAGGTTGAATGTCATTAAAACCAACGAATTAATCAATCTATATTTATAAATAAAAAGTGTTGAGTATTGGAGATAGAACGTGTGTAGATTTAAGCTTGTTGCTGACTGTCATAGGAGAAAAACTGATAATGACTGGAGCGTCGTTAACTGTGTCTATGCTAACTCGAATGGATATATTCACACACACACACACACACACACATATATATATATATATATACTATATATATATAATATATATATATATATATGCATAAGACACAAAATCCAAAACTAAACAAAATAAATTTTGATAATAGCACCAATGTTCTAAATGCCTATAATTAATTATCAAATTATCAAATTATAATAATTAAAAATGATGATATAATAATATAACACTAAATAACAACAACAATAATAACACAACCTATATAAATAGAAAATGAATAGCCCATTGTTGTAACGGTTTCAAAATACCCTGAAGATTGCCACGATAAGGCGGAAAGTACTTGGTCTATGACATATGGCAAATACATCAGCCAATTTCGCCAGATATTACAAAACAAACCAACAATACGAAAAAACAAAGGACAAAACTTGCAGATAACAAAATGGCTGCATTATTATAACAATATATGCTTACAAGAACAATGCTGCCTAATACACACACACACACAACACACACACACACACACAACACAACATATATATATATATATATATATATATATATATATATATATAATAAAGATAAATCTAATGAGTCAGATAAACCTACTAAAAAGTTTCGCTTAATGCTCTTCTGAGTCGGATATTAGCCTGAAGAGCATTATCGAACTTTTGTAGGTTTATCTGACTCATTAGATTTATGCTTTATTATTTTCTCTACTTAGGTATTGAGTACTTTTTACTTATTAGCCGTAGTTTTCCTGGGGTTTTGTATGTTAATATATATATCTTTTTTTCTTTGGCCAATATTGTACCATAGATTATTTTTGGTTGTACGATTATCTTAATCTTTTTTTTATTTCAAAAATGTTTTTTCTCCCTGGTAATGTTTGGTAGTATATTTTTACAATCAAACTATGTGCTGTTTTTTTTTTCTCAACGCAGATTTACCACAAGTTTGGTATATATATATATATATATATAATATATATATATATATTATATATTATATTGTCAGATTTCTAGGCCTATGCCGGTAATCAAACCAAGAATTCTACATAGATTACATATCTTTGTCAGCGATACTGATACTCTATATTTATAAATTATGGCTAATTGCATGCATGCAATATACCGCTCATAGGAAACTAGTTGACTGACTGACTTTATTTATTCCTTTAATATGGTGGACTCCCCCGAGAACGATAGACTGAGGGTCAGCAGTGAGTGATTTGATTCCTCCCATGTTGCGCATGCTAGTCAAGAAAACATTTTATATTTCCTCGAGTGTGACGCAGCCCCGCCTTGCTGCAGCCATGCCACACTGACAAACGAAATGATCAAGACAGGAGTAAATGTTTTTCTTTTTAAAGTTAGGCAGAGGATCTCTAAGCTTCAGACTATTTTGTTCAAAGCTCTTTAGTTTAGCGAAACAGGTCTACGCCAATTCCTATCCGATCCGATGCTAGATCTTCCCAGCACTCAGGTCAATATCGAGGCGTTTCAAATTGTCCCTTCAATTTGTCATTGTAGCGTAAGAGAGGAACGTCGAATTAAACGCTTAGGCATTTGGTAGTTGCCGTAAAATATCTTCTTTGGAAGCCTGTTTCTCATTCATTCGGACAACGTGGACCAGCCCCACCTAAGTTGAATCTTGGCTAGTAGAGGTTTCGATGCCAGCAATATCACATCTTTTTAAAGCATCTTTTTTCATAATATATATAATATATAATATATATATATATATATTATGTGTGTGTGTGTGTGTGTGTGTAATGTGTGTATATATATGTATGTGTGGTATAATATATGGTATGTGTAGTGTATATATATATGTATGTGTTGTGTGTGTATGTATGTGTGTGTATGTATAATGTATGTATATGTATAAAGTTTGTATGGTATGTAAGGGTGGGTATAAGTTGAAGCAATATGGAAAGAAAGGAAAATAAATTAAGTCAAACAAAAACTACTAAATAAGTGAACAGGGGTGTCCCGAATTTCTGAATTAATTGAATTACAGTAAACTCCTAAACAAATTACTGACAAGCGGTCAGATATCTTTGGTTTTATTATTATTGGTTTACTATTATTTGTATTTTTAATTCCTATTTTTATTACTCTACAGTGAGCAGGACAGGACAATTTTTAAAGAAGGGGGGAAAAATACTGTTTTCAAATGCCTTAAAAATAAAGAATTCATCATTCGCACTGATGATCTGGAGAATTATAGACATTTTTTTTCTAAGCTCCCTGAAATAGTCTATAATGCAGCTATCTCTAAGTCTTTTGTTATTTATTTAAATATAAATTTGCTCTGTGACTCTAACAATAAGAGCACACATTAGCTCTCAACTGCGACAAGTTGTTTTTTAAAAAACTATGTCGTAAGGAGTATTTCTCTTTCTCTGGACTTTTGGATTATATATATATATATATATATATATATATATGTGTGTGTGTGTGTGTTGTGTGTGTGTGTGTGTGTGGTGGTGTGTGTGTAATATAATCTGTGTGTAATGTAATGTGTGTGTGGTATAGAAAAAAGCAACCTATTTTTTTCTCTGTTGTTCTGATCTTTTTTATGCATTTTTCAGTGTAAGCACTTGCTGTCAGCGACTCACGGTAGGCATCACAGTTGGTTGGAGAGCTGCTGTAAGCGGCGTAAAGTAGGCAAAAGGTAAAGAATGGTCTAGGAAATCAGAATATTCAGTTATTAAAAATGCTTTGGCGTCTGTTATCAGTTTATTTACTTCCAAATAAAGAAGAAACACATGAGGGAACATCATTTAAGTGTGCTAAATCATACACTTTTTAGCAAGGGTAATAGAATAGTCGATGCGACTAGATTTCTCAAAGTTACTCAATGGCGAAAATACCCGCGTTTTTTTTTTCCTCGTAAATTGTTTAATCACATTTCTGTTTGTAAATAAGCGTGTATGTATTTCGGGTTTAATTGTCTGAAGTTATCAGGTGAGTATGCATATGGACAGGTGAGTGTCTCATCGGAGAAATCTTACCTTCAAAGGTATTGACTCACCTTGCAGCCGTGACGGAGCCATTATCGGAACGGTCGTATCCGTCAATCCAAAAATAAGATTAAAACGGATGATATTGGGACATGAACTCTCACACAGATCTCGGCATTTCACGTGGCTTACAATTAATTCTTTTTCTATTATAGTTGTCTTCTGCTTGTTGGCGTAATTTTATTTCGTTATAAGTCTTTAAAAAAAAATCTTTTATGATATTCAGATACCACAAA
>CM042161.1:43499607-43514607 GCA_023376005.1 Doryteuthis pealeii
AAAGAAAAATTCTAAGAAGAAAGAAAGAAATAGAATGAAAACGAAAGAAAGAAAGAAAGGAAAGAAAGAAAGAAAAAAATTCTAAAGAAGAAAGAAAGAAATAGAATGAAAAAAGAAAGAAAGAAAGAAAGAAAATTCTAGAAGAAAGAAAGAAAAGATGAAAACGAAAGAAAGAAAGAAAGAAAAAAATTCTAAGAAGAAAGAAAGAAATAGAATGAAAACGAAAGAAAGAAAGAAAGAAAAATTCTAAGAAGAAAGAAATAAATAGAAGGAAAACGAAAGAAAGAAAGAAAGAAAAATTCCAAGAAGAAAGAAAGAAAAAGAAAGAAAAAGAAAGCAATACAGAAAGAAAGAAAGAAACATTTTAAGACGAAAGAAAGAAAGAAAAAGAAAGAAACAGAAAGCAATAAAGAAAGAAAGAAAGAAAGAAAAAAAATTCTAAGAAGAAAGAAAGAAAAAGAAAGCAATAAAGAAAGAAAGAAAGAAGCGGGCAATTGAAAAGAAGGAAGGAAAGACTGTAAAGAGAGTAACAATGAAGAGAGGAAAGGGGAATGATGAATGACGAGTGGTCGATAATCAAGCTGAATGCAAATGTGATCGCGTGTGAATTTAGCTAAGTGTATATTTCTCACAAAAATACAAAAGAATAAAGAAAATATCTGGCTAATTAAGAAGAGTTTATTCCATTATCAGAGTTTGTCTTCGGTTTTTGCCGACTTTTAAATAGATTTATCTTAGGTGTTTATTTAAAGCTATGAAATGTTTGCTTCAGTTTTGACGTGTAATCTCAGCTCGGAAATTATGTTTCCTATATATTTATAGACTTTTTGAATTATACATACCCACACATATATATATATAATCATATATATATAATCATATATATATAATCATTATATATATATAATCATATATATATATATATATATATATATTGATTTATTTTATATTATATTAATTATTTAACAGAAGATATGCACTTATAGATATGAATAGGAAATCTCTATTTACACCATTATATGTTTACGTAAGTATCCACATACAGATACACACATACACGCGCGTATATATATATATATATTATTTATATATAAATATATATATATATATGCCCGATTGTTTTGTATGTATGTTATGTGTGCGTCTGTCCTATGAACGATTAAATCTACGTATAATATTGACCAGATATACACGTCCCAATGTATTGCGTGCAACAATTTGATGAAAAAAGTGAAAACCCAAAAATATTTCTTTCCTCCCTCCTTCTCTTTCTTTTTCTTCTATAATTCGGTTTACTAGTTTCGACAGGAGGAGCTGTTACGTAATTAGATATAGAACAAGATAATAAAGGAGAACGAGAAATATACATCTTTAGCTAAATTTTCAACACACGCATTACATTTGCCTTTGATTCGAGCTTGACTAACATTTGAGAATGATTATTTCGCAGCCATCTCGTGCATGAATAAACATCATTTTTCCCCTTCGCACTAACAGTTCTCTTCTTACTTATGTTACCTCTCTCTGTACTAATTCTTTCCTTTCTGCTCTTTCTTTATCAAAGTTTTGTACCCCCTTTATACGCTTCCCCGCTTCGATTTCTTCTCTTTCTTCTACTGCTTTCTGTTCTTGTTTCTTTCTTTCTTTGCTTCTTAGAAATTTTTTCTTTCTTCTTATCCTTTCTTCTTTATTGGCTTTTGATTACGTCATTCAACCTTCTTATTTTCTTTCTAGTTCTTTAAAAAATGCGGTAAAATCTAATAATAAATTTGCAGAAATGTTTCTTTCTTTCTTTCTGTATTGCTTTCTTTCTTGTTTTCTTTAATTCTTCTTTGCTTTCTTCTACTTGCGAAATTTCTTCTTTCTTATCTCTTCGTTTTCCTTCGGTTCGTGCATAAATTCTCCAACTTTGTTTACCTATTTTAAGTGTTCTATTTGCAATTAACTCCTAGTAAATTTTTCTTTCCTTTCTTGTCTTTGCGTTTGTTCATTCATTTCTTTCTATTCTATCTTAGATCACTTTTCTTTTCTTCTTTCAGTTATTTCATTAGCCTATTAAATCTTTCTTATTATAAGCCTATCTATTATAGGAATTTTTCTTTCTTTCTATTCTACTGTGCTCCTCGTTTTCATCTCTATTTCTTTCTTTCTTCTCTAGCCTGACTTTTTCTTATTCTTTTCTGTGTCTTTCCTCTTGCTGCGTATTCTAATTCGCATTCTTCGTACCACCCTTCTTCTGTATCTTCTTAGAATTTTTTCGTTCTTTCTTTCTTATAACCGTTCCTTCTGGTCGTCTTCGTTTCACATTTCAGTTCACTTTCTTGTTCTCGGGCTTTGAAAGAGACGACTCTTCTTTAGAATAAATCCTGCTTTCATTCACTAATCTTTTTAATCTTGCTATCTTGTTACTTTCTGTTCTCTTTCTGTTTCTTGACTATATCTCTCTGAAGAACACTTGTGTGTCTCTCTTATATGCGTTATAACTCTTGCTCTTCTTACGTCTCTCTTCTTCTCTCCTGTTTCTTTTCCTTTTCTTTCTTCTTTTTTCTTCTTAAGACTCATTAAAATTAGTTATACGTGAGTGTCTTTTTAACGATATAATAATATCTCTAAAGCATTCAGTTTAAATCGTGTGTCTAAAACAAATATCTGACTTTTGTCTGAACACATTAGTTTCGATAATGCAAACTCCTAGCGTTACGTTCTTCTTCTCTATACCAACTTTCTACTAATTGGATTTCTTCTGATTCCTTCAAATCCTATGTCGTTTTATTGAACTTGTGTACAGTTTGTCGTCATTGCCCTAGCGTCTTGCTGAGTTTAATCTTTGTTGCTGTCGAAATCAAAGTCGTACAAATGTAGGTTGGTGTCCTATAGTGTCTTTGGTAAGTGTGCTCGTTTTCCTGCGTGCGTCTCCTGCCAGCCATTATCCACTGGAACCGACTTTGGTTCTATACTTTCGATATCTTTTTCCTCATTTGTACTTCACGCTTTAAGGCTAATTAATGAACTGTTTCATACATTCCTTTCTCGATATTATACCATTCGTTTCCTGTATTGAATTCTTCAATTTTATCGACTTCTTAATATTTCTTCTTATATTCTATCATTGCTTTCTTTCATTCATTTCATTAATTCTATTCTTATTTATAAGTTAAATTGTACTTTATTTACCTTTTCGTTATTTTCAAAATGTTAATTCTTATCAGTATCATATCTTGTTCTTGATTTGTCGTATTGCTATGAATAGTATGCACATCGTAAAAGAAATCATAGCGAGTGTTCCTGATCATTTATTATGCTAAGAGAATGAACGCCTGTATTGTTTAAAAGAAAGAAAATTCTCCCGTTCTTGTTTTATCGCATGTACAGCATATCAGACGAACAAGATTTGTTTGTCAATTTATCTCTTCCTACTCCTAATTAATTCACATGGAACCTGTATTTCACTATAATTCTACGTTTCTGAATGTACTCAATTCTTCCGTCGCATATTCATCACTCGATGTCTAAATTGTCCTTCTACAGCGACGTTTTATCGTGTCAGTCCTAATCTCTCTACATATGTGCCTTTCGTGTTCGATTGCTGCGTAAAGATCCAACATATTCACCTTACGTGACAATGATTTATATTCTCTATCCTAATCACATGCTTAGTATCAATGTGGTCTCTATGACATAATGAATGTCTATGGGCATATTTTCATAATTCCTCATAACATTTGCGCTCTTTTTCCTATTCTTTTCACCATGTATGGACGTCCGATCTCGTCCCTAATTCTTGTACCACGACACATACCAACGATCTGGAAAAGCCACTCTGAATATACGCGTGGACTCTCTAGTGAAACATATGAACCATCAATGACGTTAATCAAATAGTAAGTAAGACCATCACAGCGACTCCTAGTAGCGTTGAGTGACGTCTAAGGACAACACTAGAAATAGGTAACGGTTCTGCACTCTCGGCCGCTGCTCCAAACTAATGACCAAATCCTTACTCTTCTCACCTTGAGAATACTGACGCCGTGCTTAAAGCGCGGTGAATAAGTGAAGTGATGTGGAATAGTAACTACGTCCTCACTCTGTAATTGCCTTGATTGAGCCCGCTCTAATTCTCTTTAGCGGCAGCTCACCCTACCCTAACGCAGAACGTTTGTCAGAGGCTCTCACCCATCTCCTTCTATGATAAATACGTCGTCTAAAGAAATCCTGAACAACCTGTCAACGCGTCAGAAACTCCCTTCAAACGCGAGAATTCCTCTAACAGCTAGAGAACTAACGACACTAGGACAGCGACAGGCAACTTTGAAGAAAGCTCGAACAATGATAAGTAGTAATGATAAATCACACTGTAATAGCCTAGATAAGATCGCGATTTTCTATATATACTGGTTTTTACAATAATCTTGCAATATACCCTTCATCAACAAATATAATCCCTTACTTGAAATAATATTAATGAGTGATTAATGAATGATACAGTCACTTTTTCTGTGATATCATGGTATAACAAACATCTACTTCTGAAATAAACTGTTTATCATCAACAGGCAACACACACGCGAGTCTCAACTCAGTAGATATACGGATGCACCCTCTACATCGAACCAGCAGGCACCGTCGTGTCCACATCTTACGCATTGCTTTGATATCGTGTATTGGGCGATCCAGTTCAATTCATAAAACAATCTCTACTAAACATTCCCACGAGTGAGTCGATAATGATCACTCAGAGTTGCATGCTAATACAAGTATCACACTTCAAAGATTTCATCCTGCAACACTTATATATTATTCACTACTCTCAGAGTTTATCCTGGAGTAAGACCTCAACTCACAGCTGTAATCTATTCTTACATAATTTTAGACATTTAATTCAATTTAATATCAAGTGATATAGTATTTAATGAGTTATTGTCTTACAGTCTGCAATCTGACTAATTATTGTATCTAATTTGCTTCTTGCAAATTTTTTTTTACACCAATAACAGGTCGTCTTCATTGGACTCTTCGAGATCTCTTGGAAATATACTAGCAAATCTCCTCAGTCCTGTGGACTTGATTGATTATTTCTACAATATCCAATTCACCCAGTCTATTTGCCAGGTTGTTAGGGATATTTTAACTGAGATTAGTATCACTCTCACCTTCATATTCGATAACTTTCAAAAGCTCTGGAAAGGTGCATGCTAAGTTGGTAAAATGTCGGATTTTGTCATTTTTTTATTGAAAAAAAAAAAGGTGAATAAATCGTGGAAACACTTCTGAAACGATTCTATTTCTGCTCTTACACTTGCCAGCAAAAGGACATACGATTTCTCAAAGGAATCTGCTAAGTATTAACATGCCAACAAAAGAAATCGATTACATTTGTTTGGCTTTGTCAGCAGGGAATCTTTCTCACTTATTTCATTCAGAACTACGTGTACATATACGCATAGACCGTCGCACATACACACAGTCCGACGCACACACACACGCACATACACACGCATGAACACACACACACACACACACATATATATATATATATATATATGTGTTGTGTGTGTGTATATAGGTTATTGCCCTTTATATCCATAACTATTTATTTACATAAAAAATTGATATCGTAACATATATGTAATACACACACACACACACACACACACACACACACACACATATATATATATATGTATATATATGTATGTATATGTATATATATATATATATATGCACACGCACACATACATTCATATATATATATATATATATATATATATATATATATGCACACGCACACATACATCATATATATATATATATATATATGCACACGCACACATACATTCATATATATATATATATATATATATATATATATATATATATATATATATATGTATATATATATGGTATTTGTGGAAAAAAAGTGACTTATCGGTGAAAATGGTCACGGTGGTGAGTTGATTCAAGTTTCACAATGATAAGGCACCGATATAACAAATATAAAGTGCTCAATACGTTAGTAGAGCAAATTTATTAACATAAAGGTACACGGTAATAACCTACACGAGTTTCACCATAAGGATCTTCAGGGTTAAATCCACTGGATTAATCAAGATATTGATTAATGGCAGTCGATTACACGCAAAAAGAAGCACACACATGTAATCGACTGCCATTAATCGATATTTTGATTAATCCAGTGGATTTAACCCTGAAGATTCTCATGGTGGAACTCGATTAGGTTATTACCGTGTACTTTATATATATATATATATATATATATATATATATATATATATATATATATATATATTCAGTGCAAGATCATAATTTGGCTTTGTTATTTACTAAAGTTTGTTTATTCAAGCACACAGACAGTAAGTAATTGTTGTTCCCATATGGTCATCCATGCAAGTATTTTATCGACTCGACGTTGTTTAATTTCAATCTATCAATAATGGAGATTCGCTTCCTGTTTTTGTCTGTAACAAAAACTGCGTCACTGCTTACGTCACATTACCCAACACATAATCCAACGTCATAACATAGAATAAATATATTCAAAATGTGAGCATGCAACGTTAGACACTCCTCATTGTTTCAATAAATAGATGTCCAGCATTATATATTTATATGTAGACTGTTTTATTCTAATATATAATATTCAAAGTTATCGGAACTGTTTCCATTTCAAATTGTCTTTCTTTCTTTCTTCCTTTTTTTTTACTCCTTTAATAAATTTGACGATTTTACATACTTATGGTACACACTCTATGACATTGAATTTTCATCTCCCATCCCCTCAGACAATATCTTTCAAAAAATTATTTTACATCGCCCGGAGGGTTTCTTTTTATTTTGCTTGTACTTTTAATGGGCGTTCAATTTAGCAACTTAGAAACTACTTTTGTCTGTAAAACAAGTCGATGAGCAGGTTTAATTTCATTTTATAAACTGTCTCGTTTTCTATATTTATTTTAACAGAAAGTCCTAACAATCTTTCTTGTAACATTAAGATTCTCTGTTGACTTCACCTTTCATTGGTCGAATTTCCTTTCTGACAACTCTATTAGAATATCTGTAGCATTTATGATTCTGCACGTACAATGTCTCATACATGTAACGTAATGCATTATATGGGTTGCATAGATATAAATCATGTATGCGACTGCTTATTAAGCAAGAGTTAATGTTAAACGGGACGCTTATGCAGAAGACCATACGACCTGGCGCCTCCTCGTCAAAAAAGGAACGAAAACAAGTGAAAAAGAGAGGAAAGAAGCTGACGCAGAAAAGAGAGCCAGAAGGAAGGAGAGCAACAGCATCTCCAGCAAGCATCACTGTTTGTTCGCAATCATTGCACCAGAGATTGCCATTCAAAAATTGGTCTGTTCAGCCACTCACGCAGTTGCAGATAGAAAAGTGGACACTACGTCATTGTCTTTAATAGATGGAAGGATGCCAACAATGTTAAACATAGACAAGAATATGTAGCGCTCAATTTCGTGTCACCACTTTTGGATACCAAGTGTGTATCAGCTGGATAACCAATATTATAGAAAAAAGCATCTACTTATGTATACATACATGCTTGTATCTGATATTACGCGAATGTATATTTATGACAATGAAGTAAAATTGTGTTTCAAAACAATAATAGGTATCTTTATTTTTAAAAACCCATTTAGAAATTATTTTTTAGTTTCAATGTCATTTGTATTTTTCTGTATTTTAGTCGAGGAAAATATTTTTCAGTTTGTCCAATATCTTCCCCGGAGACCCACGGGTAAGCACTGGGCTCGGGGTTGGGTGGAAGCTAAGAGAAACAGATCTTCACGCGTAAGATGGATGATTGAACAGCATTGAAACATTTAGAAGTGATACAAAATGGATGCGGTAAAAGGTTTTGCATATCTACGCCTGTGTAAACATCTACATCTATTTCTCTCTCCCTCTCCCTCTGTCTCTGTCTCTGTCTCTGTCTCTCTTTCTCTCTCTCACTCACTATATATATATATACATATATGTATATATATATATATATATATATATATATTATATATATACATACACATATATACACACATATGTATGGGGAAAGACAGGGGAAAAGAGAGAGATGTAAGGGCATATATAATATATATATATATATATATTATATATATATATATATTATATATAATATATAGAGAGAGAGAGAGAGAGAGAGAGAGTAGGGAGATATGGATAGATAGATAGATATTAACACATACAGGAAAAAGAAGTATAATCCATAAAACTAATATTTTTTCTTTGAGAGAAAATTCGAATGTATGACTAAGTAGTTATCGTTCTTACATAACGGATATGATGTTTTAAGCCTTATATATACATATAATATATATATATATATATATATATATATATGTGTGTGTGTGTGTGTGTGTGTGTGTGTGTGTGTGTGTGTGTGTGTGAAAATGGAAAAGGAATTGAATCTGACAATATGAAGAAAAATGAGTAAAGAAAAGAAATGTAGATGGATAAAATGAATTTAATCGATATCACATTAATCGATATCACTTACACATGTGTTTCGGTCAGTTTATGTGTACATATATATATATATATATATATGCACACACATGTTCCTAGTTCGATACTGGTCCTCGCCAACTCTCAGCATATGAGTAGCACAGGGATCTGTGCGATAAAGTAAGGTGCTGATGGTAGGTGTGGTACTCTGCCTTTTGGCTAGCAGCTAGACTGATGTAACCACCTCAGACGCAAAAACAATCTTCTAGGTCTAGCGCTATTGAAAAGGCTGATACCAACTTTGTGTATACCAGTATATATACATGAATGCGGTTGGCATATAGATTGTTATTATCTTTTAAGATGTATGTGTATAACTTAAAACAATTCTTTTTTCCTCATTAATATAAACTACATCACTCATATATTCTTTCTTCTCTACATGTATATTTCAGTTTGCATACTTTAAAAATGTGTTTAAGTTTTATCACATACAAGAGAATGCGTTAGATGTAAACATATATGTATATGCAGATATGTGTGCTATATATTATATATTATATATATATATATATATATATATATATATATATATGTGTGTGTGTGTGTGTGTGTGTATATATATACATTATATATATATATATATATAGAGAGAGAGAGATAATGAATGAATGAGAGAGAGAAAGAGAGAGGAGAGATGGAGAGAGAAAGAAAGAGGGTGTGTGTACATGTGCGTCCATATGTGTGCGTCCGTATGTGTGCGTATATCTGTAAGTGTGCGTAACAGTTAGGGGGGGAGAGTATGTTACCAGACTCGATTATCTAGATAGTATGATAGATAAATTGATTTTTCGATACATATATATATATATATATATATATATATATATAATATATATATATATATATATATGCATACATGAATGGATATATTCAAAATAAACATTATTACTTATAAAATACATATTTTATGCAAAATTTTTCCTTTCAAAATTTCTGTTTTGTTTTTTTTTTTCCATTCGTATTTGTTTGGAGAAAATAAAATTCTAAAATCTTTGCTATCATTTTTTTTTTCTTTTTCGTCTTTCTCTGCCGTTGAAAAAGTGAAAAGTTCTCAAATGAAATTGAACGGTTTGATACAAACAAAAGAAAATAGAATAATGACAAGTTTTATTTTTATTCTGAAAGAAAAAAAAAAAAAAAGACTTTGCTCACGCGATTTTTTAAAAAGTTGATTCATGTTTTCTGCTGAAAGTAAGTTTAAATAAGTAAATAAAAGAGAATCGACGGGGTGGGAGAAATATGAAGTTAAAAAAAAATATATATAAAAAAATGATTTTTCAGAAATGTAAAAATATGGACGCCAAGAGTAAACAGACGCTTAATGTGTAAGTAAATGGGAAGAAACAAATATTCGAAAAAAAAAAAAAAAACGAATGCTTAAAAAAATGATTACATCAATGTGTGGGAAATACGAAGCAGACGATTTGCAGAGGCGGGAATATATTGTTGGGTGTAATCAAACTGAGTGAAGTTAGAGTTAGCGTAGGTATAAAGGTATACAATCTATGGAGTGTCTTCAAAAGATATCGAGACTGAATAAAATACAACGTCAGATATGAGCAATAAAACATTAATTTTCTTCAATATAAATCCCATGGCATTTCTAAGCGGTTGTACGCCAGAGAAAGAAGAGTCGGATATATATTTCTTTCCAAGGGGCATTTGTGTTAAACTGCCTAGTTCAGAATTTGAACACGGGTAGATGAGTCCACATCCTATGATAATAACAGTTACACTTGATACTTAAGATGACTTTTTTCAGATTAGTAAACAAGAGAAATTTTATACAACGTTTCGGTCGATGTGCCCTCCGGTCTTCTTCAGGTATTTCTGCTCGGACTCGGGAGCCTTCTCGAACTCGAGAAGCTTCTTTTCGATCTTGAGAACCTTCTTGTCGTAATCAGGAGCCATTGGGTATTTTCTCTTTATCAAATTTTGCCCTCTTTACAAAAGTTTGGATACCCCTTGTTTACAAAGAAATTGAGGCAAGCACAAAAATTGCTGTTTTAACCAGATTTGTGGGTGCTGAATTCTGAATTGAAATCCATTTGTACTCATCACCTCTAGTTTTTTAGATATGCATACTTACATTTTTATACATACTGTACATAAAGGCGTATATGCATTCAGGGTTAATTTCTAATATTGTGTGACTTATGTCTTCTTTTTAGTTATTATGCAATAAATGTAAGCATTACATTATATATATAAATAGCTATATATCAAGACGGATTTTGGCAGTTAAACGTAGCCAACACGTCTCAAACAACAGCCAGTAGTGCACTGGCAGTCAGCAGATCATCTAAGAAAACACATTTCTAACTGTCTGGTACTATGAATTGTGTACATTGTGTCATCCAAGTATATTTATTCTGTCAATGTTCTTTATCTATCCAGTTTTATCTATAATAAGCAGCTGCAACTGTTGAAATAAGCACGTATATACTCTGTATATACTAAAATGAGAATATTTAAAAGACAGACAACTAGAGGTGATAGAGCAAAACTGTTTATAAATTTGAATTCAGCACACCCAAATTAGTAAAAAAACAATTCACAAGACAAAAAATATTTTTTGTAAACCAGTGTTATACGAGATGGGTGACTTATTTTGCTTGAGAACCAAATGCCTTTCTATCGTTCTCTTTGCAAACATCATTTTGAAAATTGCCAGAACCCCTAATCAAATGTGCAAGTTGATATTTTGACATCACCTACCGCAAGATCAAGTTATTGATATCGACTCTTGCGGTTTGATTGATCTGACCAAAGGGTCGATCAGTGACATGGGAGGTAGTAGATGGTCGATAAACGTGGTGGGGATTGAAAGTTTAAAAGAAGAAATAAAAGTAAACTGATTAATTTACTTACATGAATATCTATTTTTTTTAGTCAAAGGTCTTTTAGCGGCTATTGTTGGTGGTTGTACCAGAGTTTGATCACCTCTGATAGGGTCAGCAGGGCGAGGGAAGTCTGATGTTGGAAGACCCGAAATTTCCCAATGAATCCTGCAGATTACATCACAGATACAACCACCAGCGCCCCAAATGTAGGAGCGTATATTCAAAGTATTTATGAATGGATTTTGATGAATAGACCCATGAATATTTGATTGTGTAAATACGGTATCGACCATAAGTAAGTACACCCCTATCAACATTTGATAAAAAGTTGTCTTCTAAATCAAAGACACTAGAAGAGCTGTATACATGCACAATCCAGTTTCGGCAAAAAATAAAAAAAACATTTTGTTTAAAAATTTTCGGACCATATGACCTTTAGGCACCCCTTTTGCGATCTCGTTTCATAAGGACATTTTTTCATTTACACCGCCAAAATCCGGTTGCTTGTTAACAGATGGTTTTTAGAGGGTTTTTTTTAATCATAAATCTAA
Source organism: Doryteuthis pealeii (assembly GCA_023376005.1). Taxonomy (NCBI): domain Eukaryota; kingdom Metazoa; phylum Mollusca; class Cephalopoda; order Myopsida; family Loliginidae; genus Doryteuthis; species Doryteuthis pealeii. The sequence goes on from CM042161.1 coordinate 43,511,570, forward strand.
CCCTAACCCTAACTCTAACTCTAACCCCTAACTCTAACCCCTAACAAACAACCGGATTTTGGCGGTGTAAATGAAAAAAATGTCTTATGAAATGAGATCGCAAAAGAGGTGCCTAAAGGTCATATAATCCAAAAACCTTCAAGAATGCCTTTATAATCTCCCTTTTTTTTCAAACTGTCACCGAGTCGTTTCGGACAGAAATCTAAACTATCAAAGATCATCCCTTTATTTTATTAGTTGCTCGGTTGTGCATAAATCATCCCATTAATAAGGAGGAGTTTAATGGTTATCGTTGTTGGAAAGGGAATCGCCGACCGGAGTTCAAATCTAGGATGAGTTTGATTTCGTTTCACGTCACGCTAATACCCTTGAGAAAGGTAGGATTCCATCTGTCTTTTCTTCTCATAATATGGATAAATAGTAGGGTAATGTGGTTTCTTTAGATTTGGTTCGGCAACCAGTCTAGAAGAATGAAAACTCTGAAATTAAATAAGATTTATTCAACTTAAGACTTAACATTGTGTCACATCCTGTTCGTGGTGAAGGGGTTGGGTAAATAAAAACCATCAAAAACACTTCAATTAGAAATAGAAATTAAACATTTATTTTCTTCATTTAATGTTAGTTTAGTTTGGTTTGTTTGTTTTACGGCATATCAACCTCAGTGGGTCATTTAATGTCGATAAAGTTTTGAAATGAAATAATTCTTAATGGATACACAATTTTTATTATAAATACATTTTTCTATTTAACCCATAGATGGGACCCTAACACATACTACCACTCCGGTCAAAGTGGACCAGGGAGCAATGGTGATGAAGGGGTGCTCCACATTCCCCAAACCTCCAAAACTGTCATTCCCAGGACATGTAAACCCTCAGCCACCGCATTCTAGCACTCACATGATAAAAAGGGACTGGGGCTTGCCATAAGGGCAATAGGGTTGGGGCAATCATATAGGTGCTAGGGCTTGACGTGACCAACCGATTGATTGGAGGGGCCTCTCCGACCGCCCGTCTAGCCAACGTAAGGGTCAAAGTGGAGTGTTGCAGGTCATGGCTTGGGTTGGAATAAAACTGGAATCTGATATTCATTTAGAAGAAGAAAAATGTTTTCAAATCCTGTGTTTATGGATTTCAAATCAATCATGAAAGAGTTACTATTATATTATCGATTTCTATTTAAGAAGATATTCGATCAATTTTTTTTCATTTCATATCTATGGGAATTTATATGTAAGAATTTACCCAACCCCTCTGGCAAAGATGTGACCCAAGATCAGTTTTAAAATGGAGTAAAACTGGTTTGAATTCACAGGTTCACTTCTCCTAGTCTGGTTACCGATGTTAAAAACAGAAATTAAACTTTTATTTTACATCATTAAATACAGATTATGATTGGCGTTGAGATTCATTGGCAATTCAGTCTCGAAAGACTATGATAAAAGTTTTTGTGTGACCCTGAAGTTGCAGCGCCTCCTGTGACTATGAAGTCCGATGTTTGAGAAACATTCTCGACCACAGATTTTGCATTTGTAGGTTGTCCCTGTAGATGATGATGTTCCGATGCTTTGTTGCCGTTGCTTTCTTATGGATCTCTTAACTTCATGATGTTGTATCAGGGTGAATTCTGACATGTACAGTCCTCTATGGAGATTCTGCCGCCACCGAGGGCGGTCTTGAGCCAAATTTTCCCAGCTGGAAGGGACAATGCCAAAGCACCTGAGATCATTTTTGCAGACATCCTTGAATCGCAGTAGGGGGCGACCAATCTGTCTTTTACCAGATGTTAGCTCTCCATACAGGATGTCTTTCGGGATTCGTCCATCATTCATCCGACGTATATGACCCAACCATCGGAGACGACGTTTTCTCAGTAGAGAGTACAGGCTGGGAAGTTGAGCTCTCTCTAGGACTTCTGTGTTAGTGATCCTGTCCCTCCAGGTGATGCTGGTTGAGATATTTACATGACAATTTCATCTGATATTCATTTGAAATGTATATTAAGTCGAATAATGGCTTCGATATACTGGCCGTCCACAAAGTCTTGAAACAGTTTTAAAATTGAACATTTAATAACTCACATTGTAGAAATGATAAAACCTTTTCGTGAAAAACGTATAAAAGTTCAACTCTTAAAGGTTTAATATCGATGTATTTTTTTTAGTATTGCTCTTCAACATGAACGCCATCTTTGTTTATACATTTTCAACCTGTAGCAGGACTTTATGCACACACTGTAGACTTTTGTTGACTTAAAATCAAGTGTGTCTGCGTATATCTGTTTATGTGTGTGTATGTACGCACTCGTGTTTGAGTGCGTATGCGTACATGTATTGTGGGTACGTACACGTGTGGGCGAGTGCCTGCTTTATAGCCATCATCATCATCATCATCATCATGTCGCGCAAGCAGCACTGATATCTATGACAATCTCTCGCCAACTTTCCCTATCATTCATTGCCCCTGGGAGTTCTTCTGTGCAGCAACCAGCATCCTCACATAATTGGTCAATGTAGTTCCTTGCTGACCGACCCACATTAGCATGCCCATGTGTTGGCTTTCACAGGATAACGTCGCTTATGAGCTCGTCTTTAGGATCTAAGCGGTGCAGCCATACAGCAGTACTGATGCAACCACAGCCTGGAAGAATTGTCGCTTTAGCTTGTCAGTGAGATCGGTTTCCATATGACTGATAATTTGTTTTGCGGCCAACCATGCCTTTCCTATTCGTGTGTTAACATCGCTTTCTGTGGATGAGATATTACTACCTAGGTAAGTGAATTGTTCTACTGGCTTAAGAGGCTTAACAACTTTACAGCCATAAACGTGACATAATGGTCAGAAATGTCTATTCTCTCATCAGACTTGTATTAAATTCAACTAAGCTTAGTAATTACATCCATGCATCAAATCTCTCCCTATTTGATTATCTAACTTTGCTTGTAAGAAAAATTCTCGACAACACGTAAAATCGGAAGTGGGCGTATACATGATTTTTTGCGTGGACTGCGACAAAAAATACATAGGTGAAACCTC
>CM042161.1:43519607-43527107 GCA_023376005.1 Doryteuthis pealeii
CCTCAGACGCTAAAATAATCTCTTTGGTCTAGCGCAAGTGAAAAGGGGATAGTCTCCCTCGCTGATTGGCTGATACTGACATTAGGCCGCCCCGATACCTTTACTTTTTTTTATATTAAAACTTAAGTACTTGAACCCGGAGGTACATATATTTGCAAGTAAATAAACTAAACTAAAAGCACCTTTTAGCATGACAAATATAGACCCGGCCTTCGAATCTTGAAAATCAGTATTCAAAATCCAACTTTTACCTGAGTTCGGACACCGACTACTGTCAGTTGAGAAATAGGCTATCATCACATGGATGATATAGAGCCCAAGGATATCACAAAACTGCAAGTAAACCTGTCGTAATATCCGGAGATTTTCCAGATTCTTCTTCTATTAAACCACTTAAGAAATTCAGAAATTTGGAAAACTCTGTTGGGCGACAAATATAGTGGTCTCCCTTGTCACCGGGTTTCGTTATTTATCTTAGAAACACCGTCAGCTGAATGTTCCACAGATTTTTCTTCTCTTTTCTTCTTTGGTTCGCTGAAATGGTAAAATTCTCTTGATCACAAGTTCTCTACATTTTTTGTTGATTATTTCTAGAGTATGTCTTCTGCCTGCGATTTTACGTTTTGTGAGGGTTTTTTTACATCAGCTCTCAATAGTAATGTATTAAGTTTGAATGACAGAAATTATCCTCTGATCTCCAAGTCTCTTATAAATATATTAGCTCTTTTCAGAAATGATATCGTCTGGATGGTATCAACTTCACTAGGTTTGGTCTTCTGGCTCGAATAGAGTGATCGGCTTATATCTCCAAATGTAAATGTCTAATTTTCTACGACAGAATCTGGTTTGTGCATATATCATTTGTTTGTATGATCTTGCACAATTCCCAGTATATCACCTTTCCTTCCCAGTGCCTAGTATTGTATTCCTTTTGAGTCAGTTAGCTGCATTCACTTACTATGTGATTAACCGTTTTATATCTGCCTCCAGATAACCTACACTTGTATTATTATTATTATTATTATTATTATTATTATTATTATTATCTATACGGTTATTTTTTTTTATTATCTTCAAAAACATTTTATTAAATGATGATTATTATTATTGATGTTATTAGTAGAAATATTTATACAAAAAGACAGCAAACGTGATATGTAAAAAAAAAATTAAATAAAGATAAAATGACGCCAATTTTTTCAAAAAATAATCTCCAGAAAAAAAATTTCCTTTCTTACACACCGTTCCATTAGTCTTTCTTTTTCTTTTTATAAGCCTTGCAATCAACTTCACTCCTACTGCGCGTGTGCAGAAAAGCCGTTTCAACGCCATTGTGATCGTCCGCTTTGCACATGCGCAGTCAGAGTGAACGGGCGGCTGACAGCCGACTTTTTCGCCATGCGAATTACGTTCCTAACGAGGCGAATTGTGGCCAATTTTAACAAACCTTTACAAGCTATTTACGCTCGGCTTTAAGCAGCACGCAATGGTTCCCTCGGCTTTTTCGGGATTGTCTATTTGTTTTATTTATTCCTTTCTGTTATTTGGCTTTTTTGTTGTTTTGTTTATTTTTTTGTGTGTGGTTTTAGTGTATTTTTTTTTAATCATTTGTATATTTGTTTAAGATATTTTTTTGTTGATTATTATCAATATCCTCAGAGTATTTTTTTGTATGTTTTTAAAAATTATATTTTCCACTGAAAAGGTAGTTTCTTTTTTTCATGTTTTATATTTTTATTGGTAATATTTCCTCTATCGCTTTTATTAATGGTTATTTCACTTATAGTCGCCGAAAAAAAAAGACATCTTTGGTATTTCTTGTTTAATTTTGTATTTTATGAAGACATTCATTTAGCATCACATGAAATGATGATACGAATGAGAAAAAAAATAAGAATAGTAAGAGTAATGATGGGGATAACAAAAAAGATAATACTGAAACTAATAACAACATCATTTTCATGAAATAATAATATTGACAATAAAGAACAAATCTTGAAAATCAATGATAGAATTAATGGTGATGTGAGGCAGGTGAATATTAATATTAATATGACACTTGTATGCAGAATGTTAAAAACATTTTTAAATCTGTTCACCTCTCGATGCTTTCAGCTAAATAAGAAAATCAGAGGTTGCAACCACACGCACACACACACACGCACACACACACACACAAATATATATATATATATATATATATATATATATATATATATATATATATATATATATATATATATATATATATTGGCTGAAACAGTATAGTTTCTAAACTATCCTGCTGAAGTCCCGGTTTCGATTTCTGTCGGTGGGAAATCGTTAGTATATATCGCTGATGAGACCTAATAAAGTTGAAACAGTCTGTACGATGTTCTCCACACCGAGTAATTCTTTGCGAAATTCACTTGTCATTATTATCTTCTATAATTATCGAATTTATTCGATATTCGCATTGTAATTGCCTTCAAGCAAAATATATATATATTATATATATATATATATATATATATATATATATATATATATATATATATTGGAAGTAAGATGAGGAAATTAATCCGACAATAGGTGGAGAAAATTTAGAAACGAACACGGGATATTATGATGGATGGAAACTTACAGTCGATGCTCGAATATTTCGGTTTAAAATGGAAACCTTCATCAGGACTGTTAAAATCAGAAGAAAACAAGGATTTATATGGATAAAAGATGATGAATGTTTTGTATGCAACGAATTAGAAAAATGTGTGGAAAAAAAGGTTAGTTACCGTTAGTTGACTGGTGTTTGTAATTGAATATATATATATATATATATATATATATATATATAGAGAGAGAGAGAGAGAGAGAGAGAGAGAGAGAGAAGAGAGAGAGATGGACATCCGTGTTTCGACGTTCCACGCCTTTTCAGTGTGGTTAGACCCAGCAACTATTTCTAGCCAGGAATGTAACCCGACCGACTTTTCATGAGTCAATTTCCTTAACCCAACGGCCGTCGACCAAGGATACTGAACTTCATCAGTGAAGCGAAAATATTAAAAATACTCCTGCAAATTCTGATTTTTATTGTTGTATTTCTTAACTATGACAGAAATATTATTTAACGTCTACCTATCTACACACATACATACACACACACATACTCACAGAGAGAGGAGAGAGAGAGAGAGACAGACAGACAGACAGACAGACAGACAGACAGACAGAAAAACACATACACACACATATATATATATATATATATAATATTAATTGGTAATTTGCTTGAAGCATTGTTTAGTATGTTATTATATATTAATGATTTGAAGGCAATTACAATGCATATAAAAAATAAAAACAAAAATATATTTTTAGTCTTTTGTGTGGCTAGATACAACAACTACCTATGACCAGGATCGAAATCCGACTTTTAAGTCATTAGTGACACACCTCCACTTTCATATCACAGGATATTTTACCAGACTCAGCATCTATCTGTGATAAATTGAAATACGGGTTGTTGGGAGGAAGGTTCAATCCCTACTGCCATATCACCAATGCCTCTGTCTGACATAGAGGGACAATATTATAAAACAGGAGGAATTCAATAGGAAGCAAACACAGCATTCAACATCTTGTTCATTGCAGGCAAAAATGCTAAAAATCATAGACAAAGGTGGTCTCTTTATCTGATATAGTTTCCGTGGAAATAGATAAAGAGGTTCTTATGTATACATATATATTAAATATACCAAACTTATTGGTAAATCCTCGCGGCGAGAAAAAACCCAGCAATAGTTTGATTGTAAAAATATACTACCAAACATCAGCCGGGGAGAAAAACATTTTTGAAAAAAAGAAAAGACCAAGATAATCGTACCAACCAAAATAATCTATTGGTACAATATTTTGGCCAAAAGAAAAAACAATTTATACGCATATATAAACCGTCAGGAAACTAAAGCTAATAAGTAAAAAGTGCTCAAAACCTAAGTAGAGCAAATAATAAAGATAAATTTAATGAGTCAGACGAACCTACTAAAAGTTTCGCTTAATGCTCCTCAGGGATATATATATATATATATATATATATATATATATATATATATATATATATATATATATATATATAAGAAAATTTGAAAAAACAAGTGTTCCGAAAATGTGATGAATTTAATTATCGATGTTTAAAACATTTCGGTTACATTGAACCTTCATCAGGATGTCTTTTGGGGTGAAGAAAATGATGGATGTTTTTATATGTGACAGGAGATGAAAATCTTTTTAGTTAGGTGTTATCTCCTGTCACATATAAAAACATACATCATTTTCTTCACCCCTAGAGACATCCTGATGAAGGTCAATGTAACCGAAATATTTTAAACATCGATAATTAAATTCATCCCATTTTCGGAACACTTGTTTTTTTCAAATTTTCTTTATATTGTCGGATTTAATTTCCATATTTACTCCATATATATATATATATATATATATATATATATATATATATATATATATATATATATATATATATATACGCTTATATGAATTTGTGATGACGTATATACGTAGATATATATTTATTCTCTGTCTCCTTGCATTTATTCGACTACAATTCATCACCTCTCTAAATAATTTATCACCTTAACCTAATTGTATCCTCATCTCAAAAGGAGGACTGACTATATAATGCTCTTTTGCATGAATTAAAAGTAAAGAATAGTTTTTAAGAAAAATAACTGAGGTGTATTCAATCTGAAAAGTGAAAGTTCCTAGACATTCATGTCTCCTACTGGATACAGTATGTAATTCAAAGAAATGAAATAAACAACCAATCTCATATAAAAAAAAAAAACTGTTCTGCTTAACAAGAGCAACAAGCAAACCACAAAATGGCTTCCTTTTCTTGTGGGCCGCCCACAGTTTCAGAGGAATTCTTCAACTATTTCTATGTAAGATTCCCGGATGATAAGCCTTCCGCTTCGTCGTTTGCCGTAGCATTTAGACGTGAAACCATTCTTGGAAGATTATCCTCAAAACCACTGAGTCCTCGTTTTGTATTAACGAGCGGAAGGGTTTGTTTATTTGTTGTAAAAATGAAAAATGCCTTCGATTTTTTTTCTTTCCATCGTTTCTTCTATCAAGCCCGTTTTGACTGACGTGAATGAAAACCAACGGTCGCACATGAGGCTATTCATGAGGATCTGTGCTTATACACATTTATCCATACCTACCAATGATTTTCCTTTTCGAATTAGACCATAGTATTAACTATACAATTTCAGTGTATGTGTGTAATTGTATATTTTGTGACACTGTTTGATAATCTCTTTTTGTATTTATAATGTACAGTGGATAATTCTTATATGCACTACAGGTAAGAAATAGATGATATCACGTCGAAACTATTACTAATGTAGATTACGCAGATAATCTAAAACTTGTTGTAGATACATCTACACAAGCCAAATAACTGCATCATAGCCTGGAATAAGAAGCAAGTGGCATTGGTTTCTACGTTTACTCAGATAAAAGAGAAATTATATGTTTTAATCACAATGGTGCCATCTTCTCGTCTGTAGGACGTCTTACATTTTGAAACTCAAGTCTTGGAAATAAGTTACAAATATTTATCCTGTTATGGGTTTTTTTGTTAATCGTTAATTTATTTTTTAAGGATGTGAAAAGAAAAGTCTAATTTCTCAACCTTTTCATTTTTATTTTAGAGGTGTTTTAAAATTGATAAATGTAAAATGAATTTCAATTTCACTGGCGGATGATAGTGCGTTTTTTTTAATTAAAGTAAAAATTGTATTAAAAATATATAGCTAAACATAACGAGGTTCCATTATGAAAAAAATTAGATATAATTTCTGATGTAAAAAGGGTCGTCTTTTTTTACGGGAGACATAGTCGTTGATATAATCCAATGAATTACAAACTTTAATCTGAAATGGTCTTGTATTAGAATTTTCTAGTAAAAGATTTTGTATGCTGATAGTAAATTAAACTTCTATCTGTCTTAAGAATTGGGCATGGCTTATATTTGAGTTAGCCAGACAGCGAGGGAGTCTATCCCATTTAGTTAACCGAAGTATAAAATAAAACAGAAATAAAGAAAATGGTCTAATTAAAAAGGTAAGAAATAGATGATATCACGTAGAAACTATTACTAATGTAGATTACGCAGATAATCTATGACTATTGCTAATAGAAAAAAATATGTTTGGAACAAATTGGCCAAATCAGCAATAAAGTTTAAAAAAATAAGATTAATTAGAAGATTTCAGAAAAATGCTAAGAAAAAGAATTTTGAATCGGCACTTATAGCATATTGCAATATAATAAAACAAAGACAGGCGTTCTTCAACCTTAACATAGCCATTGCAAAAATCATAGCCCACGAGAACAAAATCAAATTCGAAAACGGATTAAAAAAATCCAAACAAAAATCTTCCGCGCCAAAATCTCCCCAAAAAACTCAAATGTGTGCACACTTCTGAATTAGTCAAGTGTGTAGTATATAATTTGTTACCGTTTATGCTGTCATAATGATTTAGTTTTGACGACTTATGATCAATATGTGCAGTTGTTAGCGTGCATACATTTAGGTATATATTCAAGTAAATTATAGGTGTTTGCTGGGAGTGAGAAGTAAAAATGCTAATCCTTCAGTTTGTATTGGTGGACCAGTTATAATTTTTTAAAAGAATTGGGAACAATCAGATGAATTAATTAACAAAATTTGATTTGTATAGATATTCTTTTAATAGTGTGTATGTCTGCGCAAAGATTTATGTTTTATTTTTGCTAAATATTACACATACACACACACACACCATCCATTTCCATATGTATGAAGATTGCTCCTTGCTGCGGGTACCATATCAATCAGATAAACATGTTATATATTACTTGAAGAAAAGATGGATACCGCCAACTAAATCCCCATTGCCTTCAGATATTCTATCAAGTTGCACTCGTCATCAGAAATAAAACAACAAGAACAGGGACAATTACTTAATTATCAAGCACATAGATTTATGTTTATCCTATAAAATGCAGTGTCTTTGTACAATTACGGATGATAAAAGAACTGAATTGTCGCGCAATTTACAAAGGATGAAATAAAACTGCCCCACTCCATTAAATGACCGAAGACTCCCTGATGTATGAAGTTTGATGTATAAAATAATCAAAAAGTATCGAGTTTAAAAATTGCTTAGACCAAAGGAAAATTTGCTGCAATAAGTGTTAAATGCCAAAGAGACTATTCCAAAAATTAACGTTTCATTTATTGTTCATTTCTGTCTAGGTAAACATAGTTTCAATCTCGATACATTTTGAACACACTTAGTCCCTGCATCTATTTCACCGACCAAGCCTGACTTCCATGCTCTAACTGGCGAATCATGTAATGCTTTTGTTATCTTTCTATGTTATCTTCAAGATACGCACTCCTTATTTTTTCAACTTTCGGGAAAATTAACTTGTTATTTTTTATCTGAATTCTTA
>CM042161.1:43529607-43534607 GCA_023376005.1 Doryteuthis pealeii
AATTAATACGACGCAAACCAAAAATTCCCCCGAGCAGATGTAAAGCATTAAATAACGGGATAAATACCCGCTGAATGGCTCAAGGGCAACACAAAAAGACAAGGTCACAGGAAAAAGAAGTAATGGCCGCCATACAACCCCAGCTAAATGAAAAGACAAGGCACGCGTTCCTATTCGACGCGCTGTTTCTAATTACTTTGTCAGGGCGACGCAGATATTGCATGTGCGCATGCCTGAAAACAGCCATTTTCAATTCGCTGCGCAGCTGCTCTAAAATGGCTAGATTTGTTAACCTCTACAAGTTCGACTGGTTATTAAAGACGTCAAGCGTATTTATTCTGCCGAAAGCTGGTAACCGGAAACTAAGTTGTCTCGATCGGCTGTCCGCTTCGCACACCGGGCGTGTCCAAGGAGATAAATTGAATTTACCGCCGCCGTTCGAGGTTTGCTGACCAAACTGTCTGACCAGCTTATGCTCTGAAAGTTTTCAAGTCTGCTCACTTGATCGACTTTGGTTTCTCTTACGTTATTTATTTATTTTTGAATCGACTCAAGTTTCTATGAATTCTTGTTTTTGAAGTGCCATATTACATTATTGTTTCGTTGATAATCTCGCTTTCCGTATTCTTTGTCCTCGCTTCTCTCATACAATTTTCTTTTTTGTCTTTTTATTGAATGGCTTATAAAATATAACACCCTGACAAGTCACAAATAATTTTGAGTCAATATGTTAAATTAATATATTAAGCGCTGTCTCCGACTGAGTTCTCTTTTTGTAGTTTTTATTTGCAGCTTGTTTGTGAAGATACACACTCAAGAGGGTGTGTAAGGAACAAAAGGAACAAACAGATCTCTGTCATTTGTCCAAAGACATTTCTTTTATATTTATGAATCATAACAAATATTAATAAAACTTTGCATGTATAGAATAGTCCTCTACTGTCAGTAAAACTTCCCTTAATCCTTGATTATTAAAAATATGTTGGTCGCCTGGTTAGCAATGCACTACTATAGCAAGAACAGCATATACACTAATTTCTATAGTTAAACAATCTACACTGCCCACACATTATTCATACTAGCAAATATATGCACCCTCCGGGTGCAAGTATTTAAGTTTTAATGTAATAAAATATTGTATTAAATTAGAAAGGCTAATGAAACTAAATAAGAATACAGATAAAAAGATTTGAAACAGAGGGAGTATAATAAAAGATTTGAAACAGAGGGAGATAATAAAAAATGGAACAACTGAAACTTACTCTTCCATCACTCTCGTCTTTCATTGTTATTTTTTCTAATTTAAGCATTTAGTTAAAAGAGGAAGTAAAGAATAAAATGACAGTTTTTTTTTGTTAATGGATTTCATTTAAGATTCATTGAAGAGATGTTTGCTTATATTCATTAAAATAAAACCAAACAGTTAGAAATCAATAATACTAAGCAAATATTTATTACATTCGATTTTTAAATATTAATATGCAAATTAGCCTTCCCGTTCACTCTGTAAACCGCTATTTTGTTGTATATATAAATACAATTGCATGTTGCCAGTATGTAGACATAGTTAACAGTATTAATAATGTAAGACAATTTTATTAATAATTGAGGTTTAGATAAAAATAAAATCATGGAGAATGTGATGTCAATAACTAAGAGAATTGTGACTTGAGAAGGAATATAGTTTCGGTTACAGATAGAAAAACACACAATCTCCATTATATTATTCATATAATAGCCTGGTAGTTCTCAGCAATATGATTGCCTTAATTTATAAGTACTCGCAATCCGTTTGTAATCATTTTCAATGCATTTTTATAGCAAAACAATTTACAATGTAGTTCTATAGTATTCGGATTTATAAGGTATTTCTATTGTAAAATCTCCAAAAATACATTTATATAGAGAGTAACCTTTTTATATTATATATACTAGCAAATATATGCACCCTCCGGGTGCAAGTATCTAAGTTTTAATGTAATAAAGTATTGTATTAAATTAGAAAGGCTAATGAAACTAAATAAGAATGCAGATAAAATGATTTGAAACAGAGGGGGGTATAATAGAAAAATAGAACAACTGAAACTTACTCTTCCATCACTCCCATCTTTCATTGTTATTTTTTTCTAATTTAAGTATTTAGTTAAAAGAGGAAGTAAAGAATAAAATGACATTTATTTTTTCTTGTTAATGGATTTCATTTAAGATTCATTGAAGAGATGTTTGCTTATATTCATTAAAATAAATCCAAACAGTTAAAAATCAATAATACTAAGCACATATTTAATAAAATCACATTTTTAATATCAATATGCAAATTAGCCTTCCCGTTTACACTATAAACCGCTATTTTGTTGTACATATAAATATAATTGCATGTTGTTAATATGTAGATATGGTTAACAGTATTAATAATGTACAACAATTTTATTAATAATTGTGATTTAAATAAAATTGATATCGTGGAGAATGTGATGTCAATAACTAAGGAAATTGTGATTTGAGTAGTAATATAGTTTCGGTTACAGACAGAAAAACACACAATCTCCATTATAATAAGATTGTTTAACTAAATTCCTTATTGCATTGTGTGGTAGTTTTGATGGGATTTGTTTTATGCCAGGCGAGAATTTAAAGGCGTCGGTCCATCCGGTATATATCCATCATTTCGGTCTTCGTCAAATTTGTCTTACTCGCCTTCTCAGGAAAGCTATGACTAGCATCCAGTCACCAGACAAAAAGAGAGCCTGTAACCGAATAGAGACTATGTACCAACTACTAGAACTCAGCTAGGTGGTGGGTATATAGGGATGAAAGAATCCACACTAAATCCAGCTGCCAATCGAAATCCTGGTAATAAACTTGGCCTAGGTACACAGCGGATTAGCCCAACCTCATATTTAAACGGCCTACCAACTCGGGATTCTCAAAACAGTTTCAACATGCAACATTGCTGAAAACTGATCATTCAACATGAATCTCTACCTCATTCAAGTCACATTGAAAACATTGGTTCTCATCAGATCACCAAAGTTCAAGCAATAATGAGTAAATTTCAGTTCAACTAACGTCACTACTTCAGACATTATGTAACAAGCACCAACGTCAATTATAAAACGACTTGAAGTAAATAAATACTTATTAAAATAAAAAACACGGATAATAATTAACAATGAAATATAAAATAAACTGTAAAGAATTCAATACATTAGAAATGTGTGTAAAATACAAAACATTTAAATGAACATAAAAATTCGGCATTACGCAGGAAAATAACATAATTTTATTGAGTGCCTTATTCTTTTTAAGAAAAATGGAACTAGAATTTAGTTTTGTGTTCTTTAACTTTTAGCGATAGTTATATCCTTTTGCAATTTATTTACCCCAGTTTAAAGATATTTATTGTAATTATAAAGTATTTTAAGGAATTTGGTACAGTTTATGACCAAAACCCGGGTTATTTCACTGCTTTTGAAAAATAATAATGTCTAATAATAAATAATAATGACTAATCATTTGTTTGTGTATTATGGTTTTAAATCTTCCAATTTGATACTGAGAATTTTAAAATAATAATGTCTAATAATAAATAATAATGTCTAATAATAAATAATAATGACTAATCATTTGTTTGTGTATTATGGTTTTAAATCTTCCAATTTGATACTGAGAATTTTAAACCAGAACTACTTGACTCTTAGATGGGTCCCTAAAAAAGTCGTCGTCGGGGCGGCCTAATATCGGTATTAGCCAGACAGCGAGGGAGTCTATACCCTTTTCACTAGCGCTATACCAAGGAGATTATTTTAGGATCTAAGGTGGAGCGCCACCCCTGCCATCAGCTCCTTACTTTACCGCACAGATCCCTGTGCTACTCATACGCTGGGTTGGCGGGGCGGATATTGTTGTGATGTTAGTCCCAACAGTAAAAAGAAGTCAAGTCGAGATAGGGTAAAATAAGACAAGTGTATTTACAATCATGGTACATGTATGACTAGCTTGTCGTTAACGGGAACAGTGGTTTTTCACTCGGTGTCTCACTATTTATAGTGAGAACCGGTGCATGTTCTCCACTGTAGGAACGGCCGGTACAACAGATATCGAACTAGGAACCTTGTGGTTTCTAGCCGAACACTCTACCGACTGAGCTAAACCGGTCCAACACATATTATCACTCCCGGTCAGAGTAACAGGAAGGGCATACTCCTCACTCTCAAGAGTTTAGTATTACATTTATATTGCAAATCAAACCAGTCACTAAAATATCTAAAGCATTAGACTTTTCAAGTAATAACATGCTGCAGTTATATCCCGGTGTCCAATTCGTTATTACATAACATTTAATGGTTTTAATTGAAGCCACCATTGAATTATCTGATGAGACAACGGGTGGAAGGGAAAGAAGTTCTGAATGATTGGTTAATCAATATATTTTAATGGCATTTAAACTCGTCTAGGATTACTTTATGCTAAACGGTTAGGGAATTGTGTTCGTTGTACATTCATTTATATTTACATTTTATGTATAGTTGTTTTTCACTTTGTTATTTACACACAGTAATATGATATCAAGTATTTCTATCTAATACAAAAAGTTTGCACACAGTTCTACGGTTTCAAGTATTCCTATCTAATAGTTATAATTATAAAATTCTAAGTAATTATTTTTATTTAATATTAGGGATTTATTTGCACATAGATTTATGTTTTCAAGTAACTATCATTAATAATCTTTTGTAAAAAAATTATAGTTTCAACTATTCTTAATACTTATTATTTTCACTTATATGGCTTCATGTATGGAGGAAGCGCGTGGTGTAATGGTTAAAGTCATGGGAAATGGACTCGTCGCCCCGAGTTTAAATCCTGGACGTGGTAATTGCATTTCACTTAGCGCTAATACTCTTGAGAAAGGTATGAATCCTACTCTCCCTCCAGCTATGGGTAAATAGTAGGGCAGACTGGGATCTTTAACCTTGGTTAGGCAACTGGTCTAGGAG
>CM042161.1:43539607-43554607 GCA_023376005.1 Doryteuthis pealeii
ACAATAAATAATTCCCTCGAAGACGATCGTGGTTGTAGTCGAAAGCGCTTGGGGAAAAAATATAGGGAATCTTTTCTATCACTTAGACTTCGGCTACGAATGTTTATAAAAAGTTAGTGTTCCGTGATATTCAACCAAACATACTTAAATAATGTACACACACACACACACACACACACACACACACACATATATATATATATATATTTCTTAAAGTGTTTCTGGATACATACACGCATATATATTTCTCAATAATTTGTGTATATATATATTTACTATATATGTATATATATATATATATATATATATATATATATATATAATAAATGACTTGTATATATACTACATATTTACCACGTACCCACGTGTACAGGTTAGGCACAAGGTCCTATTAATGTGGGACCACCTACGAACCAAAGATCATGGGTATATATACTAACACATACACTTGTATATATACTAACACATACACATACATAGATAAATATATCTTTTTTTGTGTATATATATATATGTATATATATATGTGTATATGTATATATATAATCAATGGTAATATTATGGACTTACACTCATAACTTGAAGTTTCATGGTAATGCAATCATCAGGTGAGTCCGGTGGTTGAGATCTTAAAAACCAGTCCTTACTATGAAACTTCAAGTTATGAGTGTAAATCCATAATATTACCATTGATTATAAATCTGGTCTGCTTTATTAGCACTGAGCACATTTTCATGCCAGTACTTTTCTCATTTTTTGGAATTCTGCTGCCAGGATCTATCAGAAATAGTACGTGTGTATGTGTGTTTGTATTTATATATATATATATATATATATATATATATATATATATATATATAAACACATACACACGTACTATTTCTGATAGATCCTGGCAGCAGAATTCCACAAAACAGCATCTGCACGGCCACTTATCTCTAATCTCCTAAGCCATCCAGCACGACAAAAAGTATGATAGGCACTGAAGGGACAAGCTCATAAGCGAAGGTTGCCTGTGCGTTCCAACTCATGGACACACCAATATTGGCTGACCGGCTATGATTTGAGTTTATCTGTTCTGTACTGACACTGAATGTCGTCTAGCAGACCTGCCAAGAATGATAGCCGACCTGGACTGATGGTGAGGGTGATTCTAAGGAATTCGTCCTATCTGTATACACACATGCATATATATCTATATCTTTATCTATCTATCTATCTGTCTATCTATATATCTATATCTATATATATATATATATATATATATATATATATATATATATATATATCCCATATACTGTATTTCACTTTTACCCACATATTCTCTATACCTTGACAAAGGGTGAATGTTCAACCGAAATATCGGAATTAATCGGACCAAGGACAGAACAAGAGCTGAATATTAAAATTCTGTTTTTGTTCATTTTTTTGTTTGTTTTTGTTCTGTTTTTTCGATGTTTCATAATAACAAAAAAAACAACGTTCACAAGAACAAAGTTTATACATAACACATCCACCCACCCACACCCACACACACAGATATATATATACATATATATATATGTATGTATATATATATATATATATATTCTTTTCTGTGTGCATGTACAGGTACTAGCTTCAACGTTTGCACGAGAAAAATATTTTAGTAATTTTTTATCATAAGAGAAACTCTTAAAAGCAAACAACTAAACGGTGATAAAATTGGTTTGATTTCTTGAAGGGACGTGTCTATCGTTTGTTAACGGTCCGCTTCTGACATGCGCACTGCTTTTGCACTGTCCAATTGAACTGCCGCTTCAAAAACTGACAACGACGTTTTGACAGAGCAATTTCGTCTCACACATTCCCACGCTCGGTAGTTTTCAATAAAACTATCATAACAAAAATTACAATCTTATTTGTTTATTTATTCTGCACGTGTGTTTTGTAGCAAGCCCGTTATTATTATTCATTATTACTTTGACATTTTCCCGGTAAAATATCTTCTTTTTTTTTTCGACTATTTTCTCTTTTTTTTATTTTATTTCCATAAATGATGTTAGCCATGTTGCAGAATGAACGGTTAGTTTATTGTAATTATGGGGCACAAGTGAATTGTATTGAATCGCAAAAAATAGGTATTTTTATTCCCGCCAATTTAACATGTATTAAATCGACGTTGTTCCCGCGATTGTATAACGTCACCTATGTTTCCTTCCTTACCGGAGTTGCTCGATTATGGCTGTTGACTAGTAAAAAGCCCGTCAAAATGCAACTGTCAATTTTTGGTTCTTTTTGCCTTTTTATTATTTTTTTATGTTATGAAAGCAAATAACACGGAGGAAGTAAAATAGGGTTGAATTGTGAAATGCACCAAATGATTATTATGTCAACAAAGTGAAAATTATCAACCATTTCAATGTGTTTATTTGCGATGAAGGAAGAAAAAAGAAAGGAAAGAAGAAATGGCGATGAATGAAAAACGAATAAAAAAGACATAAATAAAAGAATAAATAAATAGATAAGATAAGGAGATTTAGAGAAGAAGGAAATAGACAATGAATTTTATTGCTGTACAAATAAAAAAAAAAGAAAGAATATTGCAAACTAAAAAAAAAAAAAGGTAAATGAATATGTTATGAGGTTTGAAATGTGACAAGAGAGGATACAGAAAACCGCTATAGAGAAATTGGAAAGAAATTTTCAAAACAATAATGGAAAAATATTGTCTTTTTTAATCTAAAAAAAACAATGTATGAAATGTAAAAGACGACAGAGAAATTATTCGAGAATGATAAAACTAAAATATTTATATTTATTTTTACAAAATAAAGCGAAACTAAACAGTTAATAAAAAGGAAGGAAGAAAAAGAAGGACGATAATTCAAGAGAGCAAACGAAAAAATGTTGTTAAATTGGGGAAAAGGAAAAAAGAAAGAAAAGAAATTGTGAAAGAAAAAACATTTAGATAATGATAAAAGAGAAATATTTAGCTAAAGAGAAAAAGAAAGAGAAAAAGTAAAAAGAAAAGATAAAAAGGAAAGAAGGAAGGAAAGAAACAAAGAAACAAAGAGAGAGAGAGAGAGAGAGAGAGAGAGAGAGAGAGAGAGAAACATGTACATCAAGAACAAGTAACTGTTCAATAAAGAAGGGAAAATAAAGTGTATAGAAAGGAGAAAAACATTTAGCTAAAATGAAAGAAAATGAAAGAAAATAATAGAACGAAAGACCGAATATCTAAGAAAAAGATAATTAATTGATTTAAGATTATCAGGAAAAAAAAAGAAAGAAAAGAATAAAATAAACGATATAGAAAAGAATATATTTTACTGAAAGAAAGAAAGGAAGAAAGGAAAAAAGGAAATAAAAAAGTATAAAAGAAAGAAAATATTTAAATAAATAATGAAATAAAGTGTATATTTAATTGAGGAGTCAAATAGAACAGAATAAAAGAAAAATGGATATTTAACGTACAAGAGAATATTATATCCTGACGTAGAACGAGAAAAAAAAAATAAGAAAGAAAGAAAGAAAAAAGAAAAAAAAGAAAAAAGAAAGAAAGAAAGAAAAAAAAGAAAGAAAGAAAAAAGAAAGAAAAAAAAAAAAGAAAATGTATATATGGAAGAAGTAAATATTCAACTTAAAAGCTAAAAATGCCCAAAAAGAAAGAATGGATATTTAAGGTAGAAAAAATCTACATTGAAATATATTATAAGATCAAAAACGAAAGAAAGAAATAATATTGTATATAAGGAAGAAGAAATTGTTTAAAGAAAGAAAGAAACGAATTACGTGTTTATAGAGGAAACGAAAAACGGGAATAGAAAGAACAAATATGTAAGGTAGAAAAAAGAAAGAGTAAAAGAAAGAAAAAGTGAATGAATAGATGCATAAGCGAATTTAATGAAGAAGAGAAGAAGAAGAAAAAGCAATGAGTAAAAGATTGAAAAAGATTTTTAAAAAAGAAAGTGTTTCCTTGAAGCAATGTTGGAAGAAAAAAAAAACGAGAAATTCTCGTTGAAAAATAAGAAAAGAGAACTACATGAAAATGGAGAGGAAAAAATTACAAGAATTTTCTGAATGTAAAACGGTATAAAGCATGGATTAAAAAAAAGAAAGAAAAAATATAATATAAGTAAAAAGAAAAAAAAATGTATCAGAAATATGAGAAACAAAAAAAAAAAAAGAATAAAAATGCTTGAAGAGAAAAGTGAAACAAATATAGTCACACACAGTGGTCCATTTGTTTCAAGCATTTTTTTTCTCATCTTTCTGATACATTTTTTTCTTTTTACTCATAAAAAAAATGAAAAAGAAAGAATAAGTGTTTTGAAAACGAGGTGATGATTATTTCTAAATGTTGCAAAGATGCATGAATGGAAAGAAATACAAGAGACAAGCTCGTGAAAATGCGGAAAACTTGAACGGAGCGGTTATTTTCAATAGGCTGTGTTATTTCAAAATGGCAGAGATTATAGAAGCAGAGGAAAGGAAACAAAAGAATTCTCGATGAATACAGTGAAATTTGAAATGTCCAATTTTCTGAGTTGAACATCGAATTGGAAAGCGGCCATTTTCTCTCCAGACGTGTTCTTTAAGCTTTTATTATTATTATTTTTTTTAATTCGCTCATTTTACGTTCGATTTGTGTGTTTATTTTCTCCATCGTGTGACAATGATGAATATAGTCGTAGGTCATTTTAAAATGGTAATAACAACGATTGCAATCGAAACATATGTAATCTTGTTATCATATTTCTTCTAAATTTTTTAATGCTTTCTTTTTAAAAAAAATCCTTTTTCTAGTGTGATGGTTTCAAATCGAAAATTGTTTGCCAGAGTTTGAAAAGGAAAATTGCTGAATAGTCAATTGTATAAAACAAACATCAGGACAAACTCTGATACCGCCCTGACGGCTGGCGCGTTAGAATGCACCGACTGCACCTCTGCAGAGGGGTAAGACTCCCCCAATGGAGCCATCTGTTGGCCGTCGGTGGCGACCCGTGATGCTCAAGGATAGAACCCAGGTGGATGAGCAGTTCATGACTTGCAATACT
Source organism: Doryteuthis pealeii (assembly GCA_023376005.1). Classification (NCBI taxonomy): domain Eukaryota; kingdom Metazoa; phylum Mollusca; class Cephalopoda; order Myopsida; family Loliginidae; genus Doryteuthis; species Doryteuthis pealeii. The sequence goes on from CM042161.1 coordinate 43,544,647, forward strand.
CCACTTTGGCCCTATCTTGGGCTAGACGGGTGGTCGGAGAGGGCCCCTCCGATCAATCGGCTGGTCACGTCAAGCCCTAGCACCTATATGATTTCCCAACCCTATTGCCCTTATGGCAAGCCCCAACCCCTTTTTATCATATGGGTGCTAGAAAGCGGTGACTGAGGGTCTACATGTCCTGGGAATGACGTTAAACTCTATCTGATGGTGAGGTTCCAGTTTTGGAGGTTTGGGGAATGTGGAGCACCCCATTCATCATCATTGCTCCCTGGTCCACTCTGACCCGGAGTGGTAGTACCTGTTAGGGTCCCATCTATGGGTTAAATAGAAAAATGTATTTATAAAAAAATTGTATTATCCATTAAGAATTGATTTATTTCAAAACTTTATCGGCATTAAATGACCCACTGAGGTTGATATGCCGTATAACAAAACAAACAAACAAACAAACAAACTCTGATAGTTTGAAAATTGTAACGAGAAGAGGAGACTTCCCTCGTGGAACAAAGCGGGCACGAACCTGTATCTCTTACAGGATGAGTGGAAACAAGAAATATGTCTTTCTTGCCACTAAAATTTAAATACGCGCGATCTCTAAGCAGAGATATGGCGATAGTAAATCTACAGGATTTTTAATTTCTCTCAGATCGATGTACATAAAACAAGATACAACTGAGAAGTATGCGAGATGCTTCGAAGTGGTGGATGAGTCGTGTACGAAGAACTGCTAGAAGACTGTTACGGGATGGGAAAGTTGGTTGACGGACCTTGTGTTACATAATCTATGCATAGATTATTGTCAACCCCCTGTATTTCTGAAGGGATGGCCCCTTTTCATATCACAGGCGGGACTTTCCATGGAATATTACAGAAAGCCCGCGAAATACTTGGTCACGTGGGACCTGGTTGGCTCTCAGTTTCAGCTTGGACGTCAGGCAGATAAGATGTTTCTGCCTTAGCTGGACCTCACCTGCACACGCGCGCTATGTTAGTTAGAGGAATGTGTTTAGTTAAGTAAATAAAGGTTTAGATAAATAATATGGTTTTTGTGGTTGATGAATATCTTGGCAACAAGACTGACCTAGAAGAAAAAAGGAATCAAGGACGACCCAACCAGCAAGACGAAGTCCAGACGCTAGAAGAAGGTAAGATACCAAAGATGAGCAGAAGAATATAAGTAAAGAAAGAAAGGGTATACAAAACTTGTAGTTGAAGAAAGAAATTAGAGGAATCAATTTCACAACCTATGAAGACTTGTCAAAAAATTTCAGCGAAAATAACTTGACAACTTCGCTCTTTCCGCCTGATCCCCATTGATGCTTGACGGTATATATCGAAAACTTCAAAGATGTTTCTTTACATGCACGTGTTTTGCATAAGTCTGAGTATAAATTCTGCAAACGCTTATAAAATTGTTTATAATAATAAAAAAAGAAGCATTGAAATAATTACTGTCTAAAAAGGTTTTATTATTTTATTAGATTTTTCAGGTTTGTTAATTACGATTTATTCCTATATTCAAAAAAAGGCAGTCATTTTCGATTCATAGATATATAAATAGATACGAAGAGTCCGAGATAAATAGATTGAGATAAACAGATATTTATTGAAGGCTTCTGTAATGTCTGTTTAGATTTAACAGTTTCACACTAATTCGGCTACAACATTATTCTGTAAATATTTCTAATGATGCTTATAATTAATAATAATTAAAAAGGAAGTTATTTTCTATTCACAGATTAATATACACAAACAGTTCTTTTTTCAAAGATTTTTTAATTTAAAAAAATATTTTTCACGTATTTTTTAATTACGAAATATTAACACAATATATATTTTTAAAAGGCAATCATTTTCGATCCCCCATTCTAGAAATAATTCAAAGTGCGTTACCCCGAATATTGATATGAGAAATTACTTGACAGCCATTAAACCGCTCGAGACTCGTTTTTGCGATAGTATTTCTTCAACCAATTTGGTGGCCCCTCCGATGAATCGGCTGGTCACATACATGATTGCCCCTACCCTATTGCCCTTATGACAACCCCAACCTTTTTATAATATGGGTGCTAGAATGCGGTGTCTGAGGGTCTACATGTCCTGGGAATGACGTTAAACTCTATCTGATGGTGAGGTTCCAGTTTTGGAGGTTTAGGAAATGTGGAGCACCCCTTCATCACCATTGCTCCTGGGTCCACTCTGACCCGGAGTTTTTTTGGGTCCAGGCACCGGACGCTCCAACACGACAGATACGAAAAGAAATCTGTCGGAAAATAACCGGTACCTTTTTTCAGATTTGTCAATCATTTTTTGGACATTATTTTCTTTCATGTTTTACATTTTCTGACTTCAACGGAAAATCAATCGGGAGTCAAACCGTTTGGTCACCATTGCTCTCGCAAATCATCGTACTTTCCCAAATTCTTTGAGGTGCCCAATCAATATTGTCCTTGAAATGAAGCGTTGATTCAATTATGTAAACCCTTTTTGAATTGGCCGATCTAACAACATCGAGATGCTGGGTGGTTAATGTCATTTCAGCTGAAAAAACGAGATAAAATGACATCTGGAATAAAACATATTATCTTCATTTTGTTCTAATGTCATTTGAAATAATGGGGCCTTTGATTTTATGTTGAGATACTACATCTATAACACAGACATATTCTTAGATAAGAGATAGACTTAGCCTATCATTTTTAGAAGGAAGTGTAAGAAATTTACCTAACGATAAACTGTGGAAAAACAAAGATTCAGAGAATAGAAATGAAATAAGTAAAAGTAAGTAAAGTCGTCGGGGCGGCCTAAATTCGGTATCAGCCATACAGCGAGGGAGTCTATCCCGTTTTCAATAGCGCTAGACCCAGGAGATTGTTTTAGCATCTGAGGTGGAGCGCCACACCTACCATCAGCTCCTTACTTTACCGCGCAGATCCCTGTGCTACTCATACGCTGAGTTGGCGAGGACCGGTATCGAACTAGGAACCTTGTGGTTTCTAGCCGAACGCTCTACCGACTGAGCTAACCCGACTGACGTAAATTTGTCGAACGGGAAAATGTTATGGAAAAAGAAGCTGATATGTATAAACTAATGTAAAGTTTAAAAAAAAGGTATACGCTGGTGTTAACTATGGTTCCAATAGATTTTTAAAAAATAATCATTTGTATTCAATAGGGTTGTTTGCAAAAATCCGTCAATGGGCTGAAATGCCATTAAAATTAATCAATCAATCATAATGTGTAATGCTTTTTTTTTTTTAACTCGTAGTGTATTTTCTTATGTAAAAAATAAGAATAGTTCAAATGTCTTTAAAATAAAATTTCAATGCAATAGTTTTGTTACTTGAAAGAAATGTATATTATAAAATTATTGAATTTAACATTCTATTTAAAGTGATATTTTAACAATCTTTAATTAAATATCGTAGTTCCCACACTCGCAGGTGCATGATTTGCAAAACTCCACTTTGGCCCTTTCTTGGCCCCCTCCGCTCAATCGGCTGGTCACATACATGATTGCCCCAACCTATTGCCCTTATGACAACCCCAACCCTTTTTATCATATAGGTGCTAGAATGCGGTGGCTGAGAGTCTACATGTTCTGGAAATGACGTTAAACCCTATCTGATTGTGAGGTTCCAGTTTTGGAGGTTTAGGAAATGTGGAGCACCCCATTCATCACCATTGCTCCCGGGTCCACTCTGACCCGGAGTGGTAGTACCTGCTAGGGTCCCATCTATGAATTAAATAGAAAAATGTGTTTATAAAGATATTGAGTATCCATTAAGAATGAATTCATTTCAAACTTTATCGGCATTAAATGACCCACTAAGGTTGATATGCCGTAAAACAAAGCAAACCAAACCAAACACACTTGTTATATAGGTGCTAAATGGTTAAATACAGGTAGATCAGTCTTTTAAAATTGTGTAAAACTTGCTTGTAGCATTTTCCGATAACTTTTCGCAACTTTATATAATAGAAATAATAAGAATAACATTTACAAAACATTGGTGTAGATTTTATCAAAATTGATTGAGTTTTACTAATTATTACAAAATCAAAATCATCTCTTTGCGGAAAATGTCTACATAGTAATATCACAGCTCACTTCACTTCTTTCTTTTATTCCTTTTCTCATTTCGTCTTCTTTTCTTCTTTTTTCGTTCTTTTTGTTTTTTGCTAATCAATTTTAACAGAAGACGTAAATCCACCATTCCTCGTCCGCTTGCTATTCTTTTAAAGAAAAGGGATTTCACATTCCTTAAGTGTTTCCGATTTCATTATATATGGCCAACCCCAACGTCCTCCATTTCTCTATGACCCACTTCATACAGCGGATTAATCCTTTCACTAACACAACGCGTATTGATACATCTCATTACGACGTCAATCGAAAAAGCAATAAAATAGTCCGGCCAGAATGCCAGAAAAAGAGAGAAAAAAAAAAGCACTATTTATAAATTTCATCCTACAAGCAGGAAGAGCCGGGCAAGAATAATGGTTTCTTTTTAGAGCCAGCCATGACACAGCCTCTTAAACACAGATGGCATCTCTGTCGATAGGCACAACGGCTAGCGGCCTCTTTTCACGAAGAAAGCAAAAGAAATACCACCCGGACATTTACTGAAAACTCTTCTCTCTTTTTTTTGTTTTGTTCTCTCAATTCATTTGCTTCTTATTCTTGCCCTTCTCAGTGACGTGGGTCTTGAATTAAACATTGTCGAGAGCGGGAAACTAGATTAGGTGTCCGGGAAAGGACAAGTTACAAACATTTACAAACTACGAGGTTCTCCTTTTTAAAGAGACTTGCTTCATTCAATCGCTCGGCTTTGATTGACAGGTTGCTACTGAAGGAGAAACGCCGTTCGACGTTTGTATTGGTGACTGTCGTTTGAGTAGAACACCATTATGTTATCAGCCTCAGCATATTATCCGTTCACAGACACCAAACCAGTCGATATTCGACCTTGCTAGACTTCTTATCAACGAATAAACGAAAGAAAAACAAACGGGCATTTATGGCACATTGATTTTATTATCATGGACATTTAATACTAGTTGAAATTTACAATATTTTCCCTGTCTATAATGTTAGCAATGTTTTAAAACTCAGGGTGGAAATTCGGTGCTTGTTTGTTTGTTTGTTTTGTTTTACGGCATATCAACTTCAGTGGGTCATTTAATGCCGATAAAGTTTTGAAATAAATTAATTCTTAATGGATAATACAATTTTTTTATAAATACATTTTTCTATTTAACCCATACATGGGACCCTAACAGTTACTACCACTCCGGGTTAGAGTGGACCAGGGAGCAATGGTGATGAATGGGGTGCTCCACATTCCCCAAACCTCCAGAACTGGAACCGCACCATCAGATAGAGTTTAACGTCATTCCCAGGACATGTAAACCAGCAGCCACCGCCTTCTAGCACCTATATGATAAAAAGGGGTTGAGGCTTGCCATAAGGGCAATAGGGTTGGGGAAATCATATTGGTGCTAGGGCTTGACGTGACCAGCCGATTGATCGGAGGGGGCCTCTCCGACCGCCCGTTTAGCCCTAAGATAGGCCAAAGTGGAGTATTGCATGTCATGAACTGCTCATCCACCTGAGCTCTATCCTTAAGCATCACGGGCCGCCACCCACGGCCAACAGGTGGCCTCATTGGGGGAGTCTTACCCCTCTGCAGAGGTGCAGTCGGTGCATTCTAACGCCCCAGCCGACAGGGCGGGAAATTCGGTGTAACATCTTAAGAAAAGATTAATCCCGTAACCTTCTTTGATAATGGAGTCTCTACTAATGTAGTGGAATAAACTGGTGGGGCCTTTCTTCTCCCGATTTGGTTTGAATTCAGTTTCCATACCAAGGTTAAATAGCACAGTCTGCCTATTTATTCATAGCTGGGGGAGAACATTTGGATATTACCTTTCCCATAAGTATTAGCGCTATCTAAAATGCAATCAGTCTCGTTCAGGATTTGAAATCGGGTAGCTGTCCAATTCCTACAACAATAACCATTTCGAGACACTGGCGCATTATACACGAATGTTAAATAAATTAACATTTTTAATATTTCATGATTTAATAAGCAATTTTGCGAGACCACGGAACTTCACTTTAATATAGGCACAGTCATTGGTAAGTTTTCCTGTTAAATTGTTAGTTGCTTAAGCAGGATTTTTTTTTCTTCTCAGTATTACAAATGTTGTTGAAAGAAATATGATTTTAACGATATATATGTTGGAATATTTTGATATATAAGGTGTGCTACAATACACCACTTAAATTTATAGACTAGGTGAGGTCACGTGGTTTAAAACTCAGCCAATCAATAGCCGGGTGCGTGTCTGGTTGACTACTTAATCACTGATACTGAGAGACGCCCATTTGCAATTATTGACGATGGACTTGCAATACTGAAGAGCACCAAGGAACAACCAAAGGATTCTTTACCCGTGGATCGAAACTACGCTCTGCTTAACACAAAGCGTCTCCACTGGACAAGCGTTCTTGCTTGAAGCCTAAAGCGATGACCACTAAAATCGTAACAATATAAACCCGGGCTTTGGTTTTTGCCTTTTTTGTTTTGTGTGTGTGTGTTTTTTTTCCTCAGCAATATACTTGTTTAAGACAACAGATCATCTCCCCAAATATATTTGGTCAACTCTTTGCCTCCAGACAAATTCCCCAAGGTAGGAGGGAAACATATGCTCACTTGTTCCATACTGATGTCGAATTTTTCTTTTGATCTGCATCCAGGTATTTTTAATCAGTTGAGTGTGAACTTCGTTGTTGGATGGGTCCACGAATTTTTTTCCCTCTTCAATGACGTTGTGCAAATAAATGCCATCATCAATTTTATCAATGTGTGCATATGCTGCCCAGCCATCGGATATTATCTGACTACCTGGTAATATCCACTGTTTTATAATTGGAATCAGTGTTTCCTTTCGTCGGTCCGGCAACTCGACAAGCAAACACCGACCAGAATCTCTTTCATGTCAAAACGTTAATGAATCGCGTTCATTGTATGTTCATATTTACATTTTTTGTAGGAAGCGCGTGGTGTAATGGTTAAAGTAATAGGAAATGGACTCGTCGCCAGGAGTTCAAATCCTGGACGAGGTAATTGCATTTCACTTAGCGCTAATACCCTTGGGAAAGGTATGAATCTTACTCTCCCTTCCAGCTATGGGTAAATAGCAGGACAGACCGGGTTCTTTAACCATGGCTAGGTAACCAGTCTAGGAGAAGGAAAACTATGAATTCAAACCTGTTGAATTCCGCTTAAGAAATTGACCTTGTGTCGTATCCTGCTCATGCCGGGGAGTTGGTAAATATATATATATATATTTACATTTTTGTGCAATTGTTTCCTAATTATTCTTTTGTTTTTGTTTTTTTCATACAGTCCAATAAAACACCAGGCCAGAGTGGATCTGGAAATAATGACAATGAAAGATTACTCATTACTCGCAGATTTTCAGAACTGGAGCCTCACCATCTGATGCAGTTTAGAGTCATACCAAGGACATTACTTTTTTAAAGGTGGGGGTCTTACCCCTCTGCAGGGCACTACATCCGGCGAATTCTAAGCCCCACTGACAGGGCAGTTGTCGAACGAAGAATATGACCAATGCAAATTAATACCAGTGTGATCGCAGTTAATGCCTGAATGTAGTTGAAGACAATATTGGACAACAATTTTTACATACCCATGTGTCTTTCTCATAGACTGGATACCCGGCAAATCGAAAGAGTCCGGTCTGTACAACTAATATACTATATTAGGGTAAGAAACTACTAATTTTACAGAATTTCATAGGATATTGCTCAAATTCAAATTTAATCGTCTTGAATTTGTTTTGAGCTTGATTTTAATTTATGAGAATTAATTATTTTTAACTGGGAATATGCTAAGTAATGTTTCTAATTAGCACCGTGGGTTGATAATTTCAGTACATTCAAATACAATACATATCACACACACATACATGCATATATACACATACACACGCGCGCACACACACACACACACACACACACACACACATATATATATATATATATATATATATATATATATATATATATGAGAAGTAAACAAACAAAAAATGTTTTTGATATGGCTTTTTTAGCCGACAATTTTTGGGAGAATATGTGCCTAATTGAAATCGTACCTAATTTTGAAAAATTAATTAATTGATAATTAATGAATTAGGCGGGCATATCTATTCAAATGTAAGGCTAATTTTCTCGATTTGTTTAACCTTATATTTGAATAGGTATGCCCGCCTAATTCATTAAATATCAATTGATTCATTTTCAAAATTAGGTACCACTTCAATTAAGCACATATTCTCCCCCCCCCCCAAAAAAAAAAAAAATTAACTAGTAGTAATGGTTACCGTTGTAAGAAATGTCTACGGTAAGAAGAATTCAAATCCAGGACGTGCCTGTTTGCATTTCCCATGTAGCCAATACTATTGAGAAACGTATGAATCCAATTATTCTCCCTCTAGCTATAGGTAAATAGTAGGACGTACTAGGCTCTTTTAATTTTGGTTTGGCAGCTAGTCTATAATAAGGAAAACTCTGAATTCCAACCTAAGCTTAGAAAGTACGTGTAGAACTTTTTGAATCAACATTTTAATAATAAACATGACTTTATGTCCGACTCTGCTAAGTTTAGTATATATATTTACCAACCCCTCCGCACGAGCAGGATGTGACACAAAGTCAATTTCTTAAGCGGAGTTTATCAGGTTTGAATTCAGAGTTTTCCTTCTCCTAGACCGGTTGCCTAACCAAGGTTAAAGATCCCAGTCTGCCCTACTATTGACCCATCGTTGGAGGGAGATTAGAATTCATACCTTTCCCAAGGGTATTAGCGCTAAGTGAAATGCAGTTACCACGTCCAGGATTTGAATTCGGGGCGACGAGTCCATTTCCTATGACTTTGACCATTATACCACGCGCTTCCTGAAGTTTAGTAAATGGTACATAAACACAGTTGGTTCTCCAGATATTTAACCTTGAGCCAGACACGTGTACGCTTAGTATATATTTTTGAACATTTTCTTGTTTAGTAAATAAACTCAATGGCTGCTCCTCAGTTGTGACCTTGTACCGGGTGAGTTAAATACCGTTTTATTATTTGCACGAAAAGCAAAAATTCGGGAAAACCGAATACTAAAATTATTTACTCTCTTCTTTCCTTCTTTTTTTGTTTGTTTTGTTTGTTTATTCATTTCTAAATATTTATATATTTATTTAACGTTATTTATTTTTGGTCAGCCATCGACACAAACATGGGATAATGTTAGCCAAGTATGGACATTTTTTTCCATTTTTTTTTTGTTTGTTTTGTTTTTGTTTTTTTGGTCACCCCGGTGAGTGAACTGAGTTTGTGCATGTGTAATGGAGATCTAGGTGGAGCTTCTCCGCTGCTGCTGTGTCAGGATCCGAGCCCCGCCGTACATTGCGTGCGTCCCTCTAAAAATGTTAAAAGAAAATACAAGATAATAAGCCCGTACCAAACATCAGTATGGGAGCCCTTCGGCAAAATCAGGTGAACAATCGGACAGAGTTGAGTCTGAAGATTGAAACAAAACAGTTACGTACATGAACGTTTACGGGTGGGTGGGATGGTGGGAAGGGGGGAGACTGGTAAAAAAACACCCTGAAAGTGAACATTGTTCTGATTACACAAACGTCGTGAAATACGTCATGGGATCTGAGATTAAGGCCGGCAATCTTGTCTCCGCCTCCATATATATTGCTCATCAATCATTTTTTTTCTATTCTTTAGATTTTGGATTCTTTTTTTTTTATTTGTATTAAGTTACATTGTTGTTCCTTGTTTGCCTATATGTTTGTTTGTTCGTTTGTTTGTTTTCTACTTTAAGTCTTTCTCCCTGACGCAGCGGGAGTCCGGCTCAATGTCTTCTGATTCAG
>CM042161.1:43557107-43587107 GCA_023376005.1 Doryteuthis pealeii
CTATCTATCTATCTATCTCTCTATATCTTACTTTTGTATTTCCTCCTCCGACCACTACTATTCTGTCATGTTACTCTTTTACACGTCTCGCTATAATCTAACCCCAAGGGCAGTTAACTGAGAGGAGTTCATCATAGAAAGTAGAACTTACACGTCAGGAACGGAAATCAATGCGACTGCCGACTGATAACGTCTAGACAAGACATTATCATCGGCCGTACGGTCTCAAACAGGGCGAATGGCGGGTAGTATTTTTCCATATCTTAGGGGGCCGAACGATAACGAAGCCCATCTCTACATGGAGGCCCCTTGAGTTCTTTCGTCCCGAGCCCAGCTCTCGCCAAGTTGCAAGACTAGGATGCTGGCAAAAACATCAAAACTTCATCTAAGCCGTGAGCCAAGGATCAACGGAAGTGACACAACCAGGTAGAGTAAAAATAAATGATACTGATGATGATGTTAAGAGGGAAAGTGAAAATGAAGGGAGATTGATGATAAAAATGGGTAAAACGGTGGGTGATTGGGAGAACAAAGCGTAAGGGAGAGAGTGACAGAGAGGAGGGAGAGGAAATAAGTATATTATAAAGAGAGTAAAGATAAAAGGGGAAGGTTAAAGAAGGGGAGGAGAAAGGGGTCAATGGAAAGAATATTTGTTAAAGGGAAACAAAGAAAGAAACAAAAAATCGAGAACATATAAGAAATAGGAAAGAAAATTAAAACGTCGAAAGAAAGTGACGTCATTTATCATTATGAGTGATTAATCATATATCGAAATATCCAGCTATGGGTAAATAGTAGGGTAGACTCCCACACTCAAACACACGTATATATGTTTTTTTATAGATTTTTAGAAGCATTGTATGCATGTGTAAAATATAAATTTGAAGGCAATTTACAATGCAATGTAATAGGTGTTAAATGATGTTTATTTACCTAAATATTTTCGAGAAAATCTCATCCTCAGAGGCAGAAGCATCCGTGTGTTTTTTAAGCACCGAGCCGGCGTAATCATCTGTTGTTATTAAGTTGGAGGAACGCCAGATATTTGAAATGTTCGGGATTTTCCGTGATGGCATGTCGGTCTGTTGTATATGCGCTCGTGCTGAATATTCGAAATTCTTTTAGTTCTTTTTTAATTTTTTTTATAACTGTAAAATAAGCCTCGCTCAGGCGTGGTGAAATAAGTGTTATATATATATTTCAGCGAGTTTTACATTGGTCGAAGCATCTCTAAAACTCTTTCGTCGAGATGAAGTGAAGTTGTGCCATCTTATTCATTTTAATTTTTTTTTAAATCGCAGAGAGCTAGGTTTAGTGAATACAAATAGGTTTTTACTTGGATAAAACTATTTTTCGACAAAAACTCTTGGTCAAAAGAAATATTTAGACTGGTACACACTCAAAAGACTTAGATTGTAGATGATTATTATCATCATCATCAAGTCGTGTTGACAACACGGATTCTCTTGACTCTCTCGCCATCCGTCTCGAGGCAGGTCCTCTAGACTGCATTCAGTGTCCACATAGAACTAATCAATTTGTTTCTGTTGGTCGACCCTCTCTGGTGTGTTAATGCGTAGCGGGCCACTGGTGAACATCACTTATGAGTTTGTTCCTATTTTTCCAGCAATGCTCAGCATGTCTTGTCTGTCTTATGTAGGTTGTGAGATGGGCGATAGTTGGTCTTAGAGCTGCTGTTTTATGGACCACTCCTTCAGGATTATTTTCAATATTGCATACAGCAACCTCGCTTAGTTCACATCTAGCTTTTTGTCAAAGCGCTTCGTTAAAGACCGGGTGGTGCAGCTATATAATAGTACTGATACAGTTACAGCTTGCGAAGAATTCCTGTTTTATTTTATGCCTTACCTATTCGAATGTTGAAATTGATTTGGTAGATGAAATACTTGCCATTTAATATGGTCATCGGACCATCTCGTTTAAAACAAATGAAAACTATTTGATCTGAGTTCACACAGAGGTCAATAACTCTTGTTGTTTGCTTCAGGGTATGCAGCAGTGATTTGGCTTCGGAAGGTGTATTTGCGCTAGATCATCTACGTAGTATGCATCCTCATTAGTTTCTGTGGAATATCGCCTGCTTCTTTTTAGTGTGAAACCCTTTACTTTCATTAGATCTATTGACGTTAGCCCATAATCAGCTGGACACGGCGAATCTCCTGCTTATTTCCATTTTTGCATCTTATACAACATCAGATATATATATATAAATATATTAAAAATAAATACCATACAATATAAGAAAAAAGTACAACTCGTTTTTTTTTGTTTTTGTTTTTTTTAAGGTCTGTTAGAAAATATTCGAGGTATTTAAACTTATATCATGAAATTTGACATTACGGCTGACACAATGATAAGTGAGCAGCTGTAAACATATATTTCCACATAGTTCAATGTATATAATTGCGTATGAATTGATGTGATTCAACAAATAAGTAAATAAATGAAAAATAATAAAAATAATAATTGTCACTTCCTTTATATGCTTTAAAATTTATCGCTAATTCCTGGAGCAGCGATATGTTATTTAATATATATATATATTATATATATATATATATATATATATATATATATGTGTGTGTGTGTGTATAATAATATACATGTATACATGTATATTAATATAATAATATTATATATATATATATATATATATGTATATTAATATATATGTTCCTAGTTCTATTTCCGGTCCTCGCCCAACTCAGCGTATGAGTAGCACAGGGATCTGTGCGGTAAAGTAAGGAGCTGATGGTAGGTGTGGCGCTCCACCTCAGATGCCAAAAACAATCTCCTTGGTCTAGCGCTAGTGAAAAGGGGATAGCCTCCCTCGCTGATTGGCTGATACCGACTTTAGGCCGCCCCGACAACTTTAGTTTTTACTTTATGTATATAATATATTATATATACGTATGTATAATATATATATATATATATATATATAATATATATATATATATATTAAACATACATATATATAATATATATGTATGGTAATATATATATATATATATATATATATATATATATTAAATGAAAGAAGATAAAAAAAAGCAAATAAGAAAAGTGTATAAATAGAATTTGATGCTACTCCGACAAGTAGAACTAAATATTCAAATGATGTAACCTAAACAGTTATGTAAAATTTCACTTGTCTTATTTGGCGAATTGCCAGTTCACTCGAATGAGGAGATAAGACTTCCTGGTCAAGCTTAACCGGGGAAAAAGCTTGCAACACACCTTGTTGTGACCTTGCTAGTAGGTAAAAAAAGAATCGTAACCTTAGGTCTTGTAGAATTAGTCCAGAAAATAACGTGATATTTGGCGGTGCCGACTGCATCTCAGCATCCGACCCCACGAAATAACAGCGCCTATTTATTTTCATGAAGTCGGTACAGAGATACAGTCGTACACGCCTGGGCATAATGCCCGAAGTTTTTTGGGTTTTTTTGGGGGGAAAGGGGTACAAAGTTGGTCATGCAGGACATCTTGTAGATCTATCTTAGCTAGTCTTCATTCACCGACCGATCCATTCCAATAAATACAGTCGTCCATCGCCTTCCGCTGCTGCTGCTTCCACCAAAATTCCTCTGGCACTCTGTGAACGAACCGTACTTAGACCCATATGGGATAATAGTCCAGAAAATGACGTTAGTCCTTCGTGAGTGGTGACAAGGTATTTATTTACCAATTCGACCAATCAAGGGAAAGTAGACACCAACCACATGTATATATTACTACGCAACCTTTATTTCTGCTTTCTTCCCTCAGAAGATTGCAGGTGAGTAGTTTTCATTTTTTTTTCCGACAATATAAAGAAAAAATACGTAACCTTAGGTCTAGTAGAATTAGTCCAGAAAAAACGTAGTACCTTCGTGAGTGGTGACAAGTTATTTATTTACCAATTCTTCAATGAAAAGGAAAGTAGACACCAACCACATGTATATATTACTACGCAATCTTTATTTCTGCTTTCTTTTGCAGGTGAGTAGTTTTCATTTTTTTTTTCGACACTTATATAATCATCAGACGGATATATGAGAAAAAGTGGCTATAAACCTTCAGCCAATTAATCTAGTATTTTCCAATTTTAGACAATTATGGAAGTTGATACATATAAAGACTGGCTTTCCGGGACTGAACACACTAACTTTTAACTAGAATACATACCGGAATAGATGAATTTAACGGCATAACTGTTTGGAGGAGAAATATCGAATAACGTTTACCATTCAATGTATCACAACTGCTTTTTAAATAATAAAGTTATTTTGAATTGTATATTTTTTCTTCTTTTAGTCTTGTCTTATATATAAATTTACATGAGAAAATTTGAAAAAAAAAATGAACTGCTCTCCTAGAACGCAGACATTTTTTTTTTATTCATCGTTTCTTCCACATATATAAACATAGCGATCTGCAGAATCGCTCATTCTCACACCGATTGCCGTAATGTCTGCTGCTGCCATTTTTGACACTTTCGACAGAAAATCATTTTCAACATAATTTCTTTTGTTGTTTTCTTGTCTGATTCGTTTTTAATTTTGCGATTTCAACAAAGATTTTCTCAAAAGGGTTCAAAGAAATAAGTAAAGAAATAAAAAAAATAAATAAATAAAAACGATGGACAGAAAGAAATTAATTTAATTTTTTTTCTCCATTTTTTTTTCTTTTGTTTATTATTTTATTTCAATATTTTTTTTTATTCTAAAATATTTTAATCTATTTCTGTTTTATTTTATTTTTGAATTAGAATTTTATAATATCCACCTTTTTATTTTAAATAACTTCTCCTTCTACCTCTTTTTTAATCTTCATTTCACCAACATTTTCTTTTACTTCTTTTTTTCTCTCCTATTTCCAGGTCTTTCGTTTTCTTCTTTTTTGATTTGTCGTGATTTTGTTTGGTCATTCGTTTTCTTCAAATATGATGCTCGATGAATTGAATTATGAAATGAATGTAAAGAGATCGTTCGTGTATTGTCACTTTGCCTAAGACAGAATAATCAATACTATCAGCCTAAAAGAGAGAGAGAGAGAGGAAGAGAGAGAGAGGGGGGGAGAGAGTGTTGGAGAGAAAGAGACACAAAACATGAAAACAAAAAGAAAAGTATAAAGAGCATTATAGATAGAGAGAGAAAGAGAGCGGAGAAAGAAGGGAGAGAGAGAGAGAGAGAGAGAGAGAGAGAGTGAGCGAGTGGGAGAGAGAGAGGGGATGGAGAGAAAGAAACAAAAAAACATGAAAACGAAAAGAAAAATAAAGGGTATTATAGAGAAGAGAGAGAGAGAGAGAGAAAGAAAGGGAGAAAGAGAGCGAGAGAAAGTAAGGGAGAAAGTGAGAGAGTGAAAGAGAGAGAGAGGAGAGGAGAGGGGATGGAGAGAAGGAGACAGAAAACATGAAAACAGAAAGAAAAATATAAAGGGCATAATAAAGTGAAGAGAAAGAAAGAAAGGGAGAAAGAGAGAGAGAGAGAGAAAGAAAGGGAGAAAGAGAGAGAGGGAGACAGACAGACAGACAAAGACAGAAAAGGGGAAAACAACAAAATATAAAGGGCATTATAGAAAGAGAGAGAAAGAAAGGGAGAAGGAGAGAGAGAGAGAGGGGGAAAAGGGAAAACAGAAAGAAAATATAAAGGGCATAATAAAGTGAGAGAAAGAAAGGGAGAGAGAGAGAGAAAGAAAGAGAGGGAAAGGGAGAGAGAGATGAAGAAAATTAGAAAAGTAAATTAAACTCGTCTTTTTAGAAAGAGAGAAAAATAAAAGAACCAAGAAAACGTGAGATCTCAAGCAAAGAACGGTGTTTAAATTAATGGAAAAATGAATTAAAAGAACAAAAAGTGAAATAAAAAGGAAAGATATAATTGAAAAAAAAAGTAATTTACTAAGCATTGTCTAGTTTTGCACAAGCTCAAAAGAAAATAACTCCCAGTGAGAATCAAACTCATTACTTTTTATCTGTTTGTCAAGATCAATATTGCACACAATTTATGATTTATAAAATTTAGTGTAGTTATGCACAAGGCAAGTAGTATGGGGTACACAGTAAGAATCAAAGTCACAAATTGTCTTGTAATTTACTTCTAGAAACATGACACTACGTGAGGTGACCGAAGTTGTTTTTACTTATTTTAACTTAGTTTGGCACAAGGTCAGTAGTATGAGGCACTCGGTAACAATAGAATTCAATAACAATGGTCTACTAATTCAATATAATCTTTTCTTCTACAAACGTTTCCAATTACTTTCATAATTTTATTTCATTGATTCGATCGCTGTCTCATTCGTATGTTTTAATGGGTATAACATTCGTTACGTATTTAATTTTAATATTTAATCGTAGTTGCGTTATTTTTTTTTTGGGGGGGGGGGCAGATTAAACTTAAGATATAGTTTGTGAAGTTATTGAATCTTTAAATGATAAACATGTTTTAATTTTTTTTCGTTATAGCGTTCGTAATGATTGTAGTTTAAAGATTACATTAAGTATCTTGTAAAAAATGAGTGCGCAAGACCTTTCGTTTTCTTTTAGCTGTTTTTAACGAAGCCATTCGGAATTCATTTACTCGATTGTACTTTAATGTGTAAGAAAATCCTTTTAGTTATTTATACATTTTAATTGTGAATTAAAATCAAAACTCGTAACGTTAGATAACGCGCGAGGAAAACGTAAAGTCCAATTTTAAAATGTTATATTATTTTATTGGAAGATATAACATTTATTAATTTGAACATTTGAGCAGGTACTTAAATTAATATAATTTTAAACAATGCAACCAATTTTGATATGTAAAAAACATTCGTATTTTTCTTATGTTTAACATTTAGCAATATAACACGACCCACATTAATTAAATTATACCCCCTAATGACGACTGAATAAGCAGTCGAAAGTGCTCGGTCTGATAGTATGGGAAGAATCCTATTTCAACTGGATCCTAACATTAGAAATAGCCAGAAGACTGGAAAAGATACAAATAAAGATCATGAAAGAGAAATGTTCCGTTGAGTTTAATAACACCAGCCTACAAAATAATTAGCTGCCAAAATATACAACATATATATATATATATATATATATGTGTGTGTGTGTGTGTGTGTGTGTGTGTGTGGTATATATATATATATATATATATATATATATTATATATATATATATACGATCGTCCTTCAGTAAATAAAGGGAAATCTGTTGGCAATAGTATGCACTACGTATAGTTGCATCTTTTTCAATGGTAATGCGTCATTTCTTGACCCACATTAATTTTAGAATTTTATTCACTTTGGCTTTTCTTGATCTAAACTGAAGATATAGCTGTTACATGAGTAACATAGTTTAAACGATGCAACCAGTTTTAATTAATATGGCATTTTTTAAAACTAATTCTGGTTTTAAGTTTTTATCCGTATTTTTGTAGTCGTTGTAGCACTAGATAAACCCATACAAAATGTGTGTGTGCGTCTGTCAGTTTCTCATGTCTATCTATCCATCACAGTTTTTCATATATATCTGTCCAATTACCCATCCATCTATCTATGTCTGATTTTTCCATATCCATATTAGTTTTTTCATATCTATCTCAATTTTTCACACACACACACACACACACACACACACACACACACACACACACACACATAATATATATATATATATATATATATATTATATATATATATATATATATATCGATATGCACCCTCCTTGGTAATTGAGATAGATACTCGTTTAATTTCAGCTTTCTAATATGTTTTATATGCTAATGTAAAAACCAGTATTTTTACCGTTAATTTTTCGAAAGAGAGGAGCTTACCCCACCCAAAAGTTGAATGCAATAAAATATTTTATTCAAAAAGAGGGAAAGAAAAGATCTAATTCTGACAAAGTTATAAATAATCACTGATTTAAAATGTTACATTGCAATTTACAACCATGTAACTATGTATAGACAAGTAAGTAAATGTAAGAAAAGTCGTCGGGCGGCCTAATGCGGTATGAGCCATACAGCGAGGAAGTCTATCCCCTTTTCACTAGCGCTAGACCAAGGAGATTATTTTAGCGTCTAAGGTGGAGCGCCACACCTACCATCAGCTCCTTACTTTACCGCACAGATCTCTCTGCTACTCATACGCTGAGTTGGCGAGGGGCCGGTATCGAACTAGGAACCTTGTGGTTTCTAGCCGAACGTTCTACCGACTGAGCTAACCCAAATAGGGGAATTTAAAAACAAAATAAAAATATATAAAAAGAAATAAAAGTAAATGAAATAGATATAAATCAAAATACTATAAAATTATTTATTCCACGGGGTTAGGTTCAAAGTTCCGTGATGGCTCCCGAATACGACAAGAAAGTTCCCGAGTTCGAAAAGAAGGTTCCCGAGTCCGAGAAGGTTCATGAGTCCGACAAGAAATACCTGAAGAAGGCCGGAGGGTATATCGGCCGAAACGTTGTACGAATAACAATGAAGATGAGGACAATAGTCAGAATAACGTAGATAATACTAATCTTCAAGCCTCATCTCAAACATTCAGAGAGACTTTTGAGTAGTTTATACAAATATTTTTGAGAGATTAAAGTCATTTTGCTATAAACTAATTGCAAACAATGCAGGGTTTACATTTATAGAAAAAAATTGTGACAAAAAATGATTTTGCTTTTTTTAAAAAAAATCCCTTATTTATTGAATGACTCTCATATATATATATATATATATATATATATATATATATATATATATATATATATACGTTTTAAGCATCATAATTGGGCTGAATGAATTCATCTAGAAATAATTTTTAAACGTTGAATAAAAGAACGTGTGCGAATGCTCCAGCAAGATTTTGCGAATTATCGAATTTCAGCATATTTCTTTTTTCGCGTCAATTTCCTTTCACTTCCAATATGGCTTCCCCACCGTCTTGCCTCCTCAAGTACTTTGGATGGCATCAGTCGTAATGAAATTTGCCTGTACAAAGCCTGTTAGGAAAAAAAAGGAAGAAAAATGAAAAACATTGAACATAGAAAAGGAATTAAAAAAATATCAAGACAGTTGAAACTAGCGGCATATTGACATCATCAAGTGGACAAACGTTATCCGATAATAAGGAAGTGACACAATAAATGACAAACAGAAGCGCCCTCTATCGAACAATGGCGTGAAGAAACTGTACCATTTTTCTCGTTATCCACTTTGGCAAAAGGAGTGGCACTAAAGTCTAGAGAAAAGTTAAGCGTCGTGCCAAAGAAAGGTCTTGGAGCGGTTCTGATATTGAGGAATTGATTGAGAACTGAAAGGATATATATTTGTATACGAGGTGGGATTAAACAGTACCAAGACTGAAGCTTTATCTTTTAATTATTAATTTTTATATTTGAAATTTAAATGATGACGTAACTTACGAGGATCAACTGAAAAGTTCATTAGCTGACCAAGCTATTTACATTAAATATGACCACACGAGGCTTATTTTTCAACTTAGTTCCCCTTACGGTTTGCAAGGTTGGGTCCCGTTGGTAAAAAGTTCATCATCAGTAGATATAAACATTTCAGCTTGTGAAGTTCTGTGTTTTTTGTTTGTTTCTTGTTTAATGGCATATTATCAACATTCCTGGGCCATTTATTGCCAAAGCCATCCTGTGTGTATAGGTGGGAGAATGGGTAATATGAATGTGAGATTTTGACTAGGTTGTCTCACGTCACAATATATATAATATATATATATATATATATATATATATATGTATATATATATATATATATATAGTGTGAACTAAAAGTATTAAGACAATCAGGAATATTTCTTGTATGTTGTTTATTCTCAACTAGTTTCGACCTTAGGTCATCTTCAGGAGAAAATTTCTTATTTGAAGAAATTGTTTATAGATTTTTAGAAAGGGAGCATTATAGAAGAATTATAAAAGTTCAAGTGTTTTTGTGGGTTTGACATGCTGTTAAAATCCGGGTAGGCGAGTGTGTTTAATAGTAGCATGTCCATTTGTTCCGTGAAGAACCTCTATGAGGTAGGCTATTTTTTAGATCCTCTTATATATGTGAGGGAGGGGTTCATGGGAGTTGTGTGTATGACTGTATGTGTATACATATATATGTATGTGTGTGTTTACATATACGTGTGTGAATGTGAGTGTGTGTCTGTATCACGGTACTGTGCGCGTGACTTATAGATTTTTAATTGGGTCAAGAGTGGCTTGTTTGATATATATATATAATACTAAAATCCTCTTTATATATATATTTATTTACATTATACTAAATACAAGCACTTTAAAGATACTTTACAGTGATCTGTGCACAATAATGCAGAGCAATATATCAATATTTTCATCTATAACATAAAAACTAAATAGGATAAAAATCACGAAAGTTTCATGTTGCCAGTCTTCAGGTTATTCAGTGTAGACACGTCATATATATATATAAATATTAGTGGTACTATTTAACCCACAGATTGAGAAATAAGGGGGTTTATACCTTTCCCAAGTATGAAAGAGAACATAACAGCGAAGTTGAAAACGTAGGTGAAGTAAAAAATAAATTGAGAAAAATATCTTCATCTATCTATTGTCTAGTCTTCAGCTGTGTCTGCTGTTAAAACTTAGATCTGCGTATGCTCTATCATCGACATTGAGCACTCTTTATTTATAAATAAACGATATGATTATATAACTTGGTTTGAAAATCGAATAGGTGATTAAATTGACAGCAATGAAGTGCCGTTAATTGGCTAACAAAACTTATATATACATACTGTATATAAGTACCGTATATATATATATATATATATATATATATATATATATATTACATACATATAGATATGTGTATTAAAAGAGTTAAAATCCCTTTCTTTTTCTGTAGGTGACGGTAAACGAGCGGTCAAGCTGTCCGACTGATGCTGAATCTATCGGGTTTCTATCCCAGCTGTAGGTAGATTACAAATGTCTAGCCACTGTGAAGAGGCGTGATACGTCGAAACACGATCTCTGTGGATAAGTATATATATATATATATATATATATATATCATGGAAATCTTGAAAATCGCATTGGTAAGACACTATCAGTAACAAGGCGCCGTTGACTTCATGTCCACGCTACCTTAACTTAGATATAATTGTTCTATCAATGATTATATCTTTTATCATTCCCTTATACACATCAATCTTCTACTTTATCAACTTCACTATATATTTTCAGTTATTGTTTTATTTTCTTCCAAACATTTATTTCTTCACTTCCTTTTTCGAATTTTCTTTTCTTTCTTCAGTTTCCTAAGATGATTTCAACGGATTTCAGTCGATACATGCCCCCCTCATTCTCAGTTCATAAACATAACATACCACAATGTCAAATCTATGAATAAGTACCGACCCATTAGTAAGTAGTCCCCTCTTTTATAACTTGAAATATACAAGCAATAAAAGAATAATAGTGAAATGCTTTGTTACATAATCTATGCGGTTGCATAAGATTATTGTCAATCCCCTGTATTTCTAAAGGGATGGCCCTTTTCATATCACGGGCGGGACTTTCCATGGAATCGTACAGAAAGCCCGCAAAATTACGTGAAGTCACGTGGGATCTGGTTGAGTCCTCAGTTTTCAGTTTGACGTCGGGCAGATAAGGTCTTTCTGCCTTAGCTGAAGCTCACTGCATACGCGCGTTATGTTAGTCAGATATTTAGTTACATGAAATGTATAGTTAAGGAAATAAAAGCTTAAGAAAACTAACACGGTCTTGTGATTAATGGGTGTCTTGGTAACAGGACTGATTGGAAGAAGAAATGAGTTAAGTGCGACCGACAACCAAGACGAAGTCACCAAGAGAAGTCCAAGACGCTAGCAGAGACCTAGAAGAACTTAAGATGTCAAAGACGACAGAAGAAGAATAGAAGAAGTAAGAAGTAATGAGAAGGGTATACAACAGCTTCATCTTAATCTAATTCATTTTAATCCAATTCATTAATCTTCATTTTTATGCATTCAACTTATATTTTCTTCTTTAATTCAAACGTTCTGATTTTATATAAGCCGATACGATGATATTTATTATAGTATTATTTTGGTTATTTAGACTGACATTATCGGTTCCAATATTCTCTGTGACTGTCTCTACCATTTTATCCAGTCTGTCACCAACAACAAAGTTGCCTCCAATAAGAAGACGATGACATTTTTTTCTTTGCAATTTTCTTTCTAATTACCTGTTATTATGATCAGGTTTTCATTGTTAACAGCAAATTTGTTTTATTTTGATTTTTCATTATTGATTTTACTTGTTTTTCTTTGTTTTTGTTTTTTTGTTGAATTTTTTCTAAAATAAAAATGAAGCCTTTTAGTCACTAAAACAACTTCTTCTTCTTCTTCTTCTTCTTCTTCTTCTTATTATTATTATTATTATTATTATTATTATTATTATTATTATTATTAGTAGTAGTAGTAGTAGTAGTAGTAGTAGTAGATTGTTTCATTAGTCTTCGTCTTCTTTTTATTTTGTTATTATTATTATTATTATTATTATTATTATTATTTCCTTTCTTTTTCTTCTTTTCTTTTTCTCCTTCTTCTTCGTGTTATTATATTATTATTGTTATTTCCTTTTCTTTTTCTTCTTCTTCTTCTTCTTCGTGTTATTATTATTATTATTATTATTATTATATTATTATTATTATTATTATTTTATTATTTTTCTTTTCTTCTTCTTCGTATTATTATTATTATTATTATTATTATTATTAGTAGTAGTAGTAGTAGTAGTAGATTTCTTCATTAGTTTTCGTCTTCTTTTTTATTTTGTTTTGTTTTCTCTTCTTTTTTTCTTTTATTATTATTATTATTATTATTATTATTATTATTATTATTATTTGCTCTTCTTCTCCCTGTATTATTATTATTATTATTATTATTATTATTATTATTATTATTTCTTCTCGCTTCTTCTTTTTCTTCTTCTTTGTCCATTATTATGTTTTTGTTGGTTGACTTTCTTATCTTCTTTCCCGCTCTTTCGTCCACTACATTCTCTTTTTTTTTTTTTTTGGTATTTGCCTCCATTCAACTAACATCAAAACTATTCAAAGTGACGGTCTCTCCTTTGTGAAACATTTTTTTAATGAACTTCAATACTGCGGTACAATTAGAAAACAAAGATAAAACACAGTCGCTACGAGGCACTTCAACGACTCAGATTTTGTGAATTGAAAGAGTTTTTTTTTTAATTTAGTAGAAATTGTGTTTTTGATTTTCTAGTTCGTTTGTAATCATTTATTTTCGAATTTCTTTTAGTTGTTCTCACCACACCAGAGTTTGTTGTCCATTCTTGCCACGCTTTTCGCAGTTTTGTTGGAAAACTTTATTGAAAAGGTCTTTGTTTGTGATCAGTGTTTCCGTGTCCAATGTGTCGTTGAAAAGAAAGCAAAGTAAAATAGCAGAGAGTCCCACCGGCTATTTTGACTGGCTGCTACTCAACAATTGGGTAGAATTTTGGTGTAAAACTCAGAATAAAAGACACAAAGAGAGACCCTGTCTGTAAAAGCCAAAGAGATTTCTAAATGTGAAAAATATGAAAACACAACCTCAATGGAGGATGGGACAATGAGAATTATACACGAAGAGAGACATTCGAGAGAAGAGGAGAACATTGGAAAAAAAATGAAATATAAAGAGTGGGTGTAGTAAAATAGGAAAGGAAAAGAAATGAAACAAAAAGAAGACGAGGAAAAGATTAAGACAAAGGGGAAAGAAAAGAAAAGAAAGAAAAGGTAAGACAGACATACATGAAGAAAATATAAACATTGGAAAGAAAGAAGAAAAAATTAAATAATAGGAAAAGAGGCGGGAAAAGAATTAGACGGAGAGAAAAACAAACAGTAGATGAATAGAAATGAATACATAAATAAATACAGAAGAAGAAGAAGAAGAAGAAGAAGAAGAAGAAGAAGACTAGGGAACAAAGAAGAAGAAGAAGAAGAAGAAGAAGAAGAAGAAGAAGAAGAAGAATACTAGGAACAAAGAAGAAGAATACTAGGGAAAAAGAAGAGAAGAAGAAGAAGAAGAAGAAGAGAAGAAGAAGAAGAAGAAGAAGAAGACAGGGTCTGAAAAGAAAGAAGATGTCGTTGCTGGAATTTCAGAATTGTACGGATTTAAAGAATACATTCTAGAGAATATGAGAATATGATAAAAACACGAAAGTCTTTGAAAAACATAATGAAGAACAAGAAACCAGTGAAAACAAAGAAAAGAAGAAAGAAAAAAAAGGTAAAAACAACGACTGGCATTTTCTAAACGAGCAGAAAACCAGTGAATGTCGGTTGGATGTCGACTGAATGACATGATTTTTAGCAAAGGCGGGAGAATTTCTTGTATTAAAAGCCAAAAATGATAAAGGAGAATATTTTCCGCTGGAAGATGCAAATGAAGTAATAACAAAAATTCAAACTCATTATATTTTTTATGTATTTTTTTGCCTGTAGAGCTAACATTCTAAACATGTATTACAGTAAAAATTAAAAAAAATATTGGAGCACACGTCATGTATCAGGCTCGTTTTACATAACTTACTCTAACGCTGCCTTTTGAACATTGAACACACATAGAGACTTGATCTATGGGGTTGAATTTAAACCTGGTTTGTTGTGTCTCTTTCGGTATTATTCCTATCTTCCCAAAACGCGGCAAAGCAAATAAAGAAACCTGAGGCTAAATTTTGTGATATTGATCTATTTGTGGTTTTTTATACCCTCGTTAAATTGAACATGTGTCGAATTCTACTATGATTGATTGATTGATTATAACGACATGTTAACTTGTTTATGGAAATTTCATGCCTAGAAGTTAAGGAATTGCGTTCCTTGTACGTTTATATTTAACTTTTTAGTATTTGTTTAAGAGTTTTTGCATACAGTTATATAACATAAAGTATTCCTACCTAATGCATATAATTGGCACACTCACATGTCCATGTTTACATGAGCAGTTGTTTTTCTTCTTTTTCGACTCAGTCCTTGCTCTTTCATTCTCCCATCCTCTCTCTCTCTCTCTCTCTCTCTCTTTCTTTCTCTCTCTCTCTCTCTCTCTCTCTCTCTCTCTCTCTCTCCTCTCTCTCTCTCTCTTACACTTTTTCGTCTTTCCTCTCTCTTCCCCTCTCTCTCCGCCCGCACATATGTCCGCAACATTCATACCCGCATGTGCTTAGGCGCAAACACACACTCACACATTCTCTCATTTTCAAACGTACTTATATGCGCACGCACGCATATGCATATATACACTTATCTCTACATGTCTATATATGTATGTATACACATACATGCACATATAAATGGGTTTACACATATGCTCACATACACACCCATACACATATGTACGTATGCATACTTATACATACACGTACATATATAAATAAGCACACACAAACACACACACACATATATATATATATATATATACATATATATGTGTGTGTGTGTGTATTTAGGCAGCATTCTTTCATTTATACATGTAGAATTAAACAAAAGGCACGTCCCTATTTAACAATTTTATTAACGATCTTTTCGAGCTTTCTGGTCAACGATTTTACGTTTGGATGGAATCCGTGGATTAATCCACCGAAGTTTATATCCCAAGTACTTTCGGCACTTCGAAGTGCCATCATCATGGGTGATGTGATTGTGTTCCAGTTTTTTTTTTCAAAGTGGTAGTGAGAGTAACTAGGAGGGAAATTCGTAGAAATTATATTAAGGGGTGTGGGAGCTGGAAGGAGGAGAATTGGCAGGAAAAGTGTTTTAGGCATTTTGAAAATGTAAGTACTACATTCAAAATCAATCTTATTTAAAGATGGTTTGTATTGTTTGACACACACACACACACACACACACACACATATATATATATGCATATATATATATATATATTAAATATTTTATATTTTTGCTTGAAGGCAATTACAATGCGAATATCGCATAAATTCGATAATTATAGAAGATAACAATGACAAGCGAATTTCGCAAAGAATTACACGGTGTTTAGAATATCGTACAGACTGTTTCAACTTTATTAAGTCTCGTCAACGATATATACTAACGACGTCCCTCCGACAGAAATCGAAACCGGGACTTCAGTAGGATAGTTTAGACACTTTACTGTTTCAACCACGATACAGCACCGAGAAATATGTGTGTATGTATGTGCGTGCGCGCGCGCGCGCGCGCGTGTGTGTGTGTGTGTGTGTGTGTGTGTGTGTGTGTAGTAAAAATAAAGTACCCGGAAAGCGGAGAAGTCTATCCGCTTTTCGCTAGGAGATTGTTATTGCATCTGAAGTGATACGCCACGCCTAACATCAGCTGTAACACATTATGACACAAAGACTGTGCTACTCATGTGGTGAGTTCACGTTGGTCGGTATTGAAACCAATCACCGTTCACTCTGTGTTAAAGCTATCCTAACTTAGATTTATTTGTTCGATCACCGATATTGATCATTTTATTCATAAACTACATTATCTATCTATCTATCTATCTATCTATCTATATATATATATATATATATATATATATATAATATACTAGCTAAAGTACCCGGTCCATGACCGGACTAAAATGAAATTTGGATCACCAGGGAGTGAGAGAGAAAGTGGAAGACAGTAGTTAGAGAGGGGGTAAGAGGAAAATAA
This sequence comes from Doryteuthis pealeii, assembly GCA_023376005.1. NCBI lineage: Eukaryota > Metazoa > Mollusca > Cephalopoda > Myopsida > Loliginidae > Doryteuthis > Doryteuthis pealeii. Next base: position 43,573,817 of record CM042161.1, read on the forward strand.
TTCTTGAAACTAAAATCATTGAGAATTTGTATATTTCAGGATTTGTATTTTCTGTTTTATAGTTTAAAATTATTTCATATTATTATACAACAAATTGAAAGTATTCGTTTGTATATTTGTTTGTTATTGTTTTAAATTTTTTGTACATGACAACAATTCACATTTAGTTCTTAATTGCATGTTGAGTTTAAAAAGAAGCTGAGAATCGAAAATTTAAATTCTTCGTATTGCAATATCTATTTTTGCTAAAACCTAAGATAGTATTATAGGGACCACCAATTGATCAGTTTAGGCCATCTTGAATAAAACGGAAATATTTTTTTATTATTTATAATTAATTGATTTTTCATAGAATTTAAAAAAACTCTTATCGTAACTTGTTTTTAGCTACGTTAATTTTCAGTTGATTTAACAGTGCAAAAATGAAAACATTGTTTTTCAATCATAATTTTCATTATTTCCGTAAGCTGAAAAAAAGTTAAAGAATCATCAGGAGTTTATTTAATGTTTTTTCTTTCAAATGGAAAAAATTTTTCAAGAAAATATTAATTTTTCTGCAAGTTTCATAGTGTTAAATATAGGGGGGGGGGTAAATTTCACAGGGTAAAATTGGTGGTACCTAGTATTTTAAAAACATTGTTTAAAAACGTTTTGGTGGACCTGATTATCTGGACTCCCCCCCCATCTATTTTTTTCCCTTCAGTTGATTATTATCGATTACACACCAATCTATCAGATTGAAAAAAAAATTCTTAAAAGTTCTTTATTATTTGAGTATTCACGGGTGCTCATTTCCTCGTATAAGTTTATAGTAAATTGATCCCCCATATCGGAACCGCTTGAACAGAACCCAAATTATTTATTTATTTTCCCATTAAACTACCCCCCTAACCCTAACCCTACCCCCCCCCTAGTTAAAATTAAGTTTTATTACAAAATTTATATTAATTACAAAACATCAATTTTCATAAAAGTTCAAATGTCACCTATGATATCTCTATTTAAACATGCCAATTTTTCAGAACTGAAAAGTTGCACTATAAACTCAGCAATGTTTATTGACTTCACAATAAAGAGTAAAATCATAAAACTTAAAATTTAATTTGTAAGGCAAATTCTGAGGAATATTTTAAATTGTATTTTGAATAATAATTTAAATGTTGGTTGTTAGTTGTTTTGTTTTATCAACTTTTCGGGTAATTTACTAACGAATCATGTCATTTTGATAAACAAAGCGCTTACAATTTTTCGTACTTACATATAATTTTTTTTTTAATGTTCCAATAACTGGATATTGTCAGATAAACTTGAAATAAATTTCGTCTTACAAATAATTGACCAGTCGGGCCTTCGACTAAAGATAAAACACCGGATTTTGTCCATATTAGTAACCTTTGTTTTTTTTTTTTATCGTGGTTTGAGAAAATAATTAGTTAACGAACCAAAAGAAAAACAGTTTCTAAGGAAATTCGTCAATCTTATTGTTATTTTTAACCCTTTAAAACTCTAACAATAAAAATTAAATAAATAAATTAAAGAATTAAAAGTCATTTTATTCGAATTAAAATCTTAGTTTAATTTATACAAATATGTAACCGTACTTACGACGTAAACTGATTTTCATGATACTGTTATTTACGGATTAAAATATTTTTTTAATAATGTAACCGTAAAGCGTGCATTTTGATTTTCTAGAATTTTTAAGCATTACAAAAATTAAAATTAAAATGAGTGTACTGTACAATTTAAGAATATGTACAAACTCGCTGTAAAAAATAATTTAATCTATAAAAACACATACAAATTACATATTCAGAAAGACTAAGAGATTCCGAACTGCCGTATTCGTATTATCGCCTATACGTAGTATTTTTTTTTTTTTAACTCGCTGTAAAAAAAAAATAAATCTATAAAAACACATACAAATTACATATTCAGAAAGACTATTTCATCTTATTACTAAAGATATAAATATTTTAAAGATTAAAATCCTAAATAGGTAAGAGATTCCGATCTGACTGTTATAGACTGCACTGCTTGTATCGCAATAATCATAGGCAGCGTAGCTATCCGAAGCCATTTTTTAATTTTTTAACTCGCTGTAAAAAATGATTCAATTAATAAAAACTCACACAAATTACATATTTTGAAAGAGTATTTTCTTATCTTTCTAACGATATAAAAATTATTAAAGACTGGACCATAAATAGGCCATAAATTCGGAACTGAACGGCTTAGACTGCAAAATGAATTCATTAAAATCAAAACTTCGCTGCTGTTATCGCTTTAACAATAAGCAGGCAGAGACAATATTTTATTATCAGGAGGGGCTGATATACGGACAGTTCCGCAAATTGGGTGATTTTGGATTAATTAATCGATTAAATCCCTTAATCAATAAAAATCAATAACCAAATTTGGAATTTTTCTTAGTTAGAACGATATCAATGTGTATGCAAGATTTTGAATCTGAGTGACCTCCCGTTTTTTTGTTTTACGTCGACACGTACATACCAAAATCTCTGTTTTATATATTAGATATTATATATATATATATATATATATATATATATATAATATATATATATATGTATATATATATATATATGTATATATATATATATATATATATATAATATATATATATATATATATATATTATATATATATATGTATATATATATTTATCTATTTTGAAATTTAAAAATACTCATAAAATATAGTTTTCTAAAATTATTCATCTATCTTTCTAATATATAATTAAAGATAATCTTTTTATTTATTTACTTATCTATCTAATTAATTTAATATATTTTATTTTATTTTACAACTGAAAAAAAAAGCTAAGTAAAATAAATTCTTCTATCTGACCGTTTTTATTTTTATTTTGAATTCAAGAATAGTTACAATGTAGCAATATTCACCGGAAGTTAACCAGTCAAGATTAGATATATATATATATATATATATATATAATATATATATATATATATATATAAATTAAAACCATTCTCAACAGATATTACAAAGGTTAGAGACGAATTTTATCTTATCTAATAACTTATAGAATAACTATATCAACTTGATGCTTCAAAGGAGTCTAATAATAGATTAGAAAAACTTTCTATCTACCAAAACGTGTTTTAAAACTTTTGAGAAGGGTCCCTTGGAAAGGATTTTTCATTTATCCCCCTCATTTCATTCATTTTTATTTCATCCATTCATTCATTTTACCATTAATTTTAACTATATATATATATATATATATATATATATATATATATATATGGCTGAAAAGTTCATTGGCTGAAATTTCATACAATGGCGTCAAATATGCTGTTAACTAATGGCATCCAAGGGAAGAGGTATATGGACCACAATATTGAAAAATAAATCTCATTTGGTGACATTCTATGGGGTTATCTTGGCCAGCCTATGAAACTTTCAGCCGACTCTCGTATATTTACATCTCTCTATATAAATACATTGCATATATATATATATATATATATATATATATATATTTCTTTTTCAGAATTATTAAATAAAATTCAGAGATGTACCACGTGTCTATACCTGTTGGAGCAGTACGTTTTATGGTTCGAGATTATTTACAACTTGATTTGACCGAGAAACTTTTAAATACTTCACACACACACACACACACACACACACACACACACACACACACACACACACATATATATTATAATATATATATATATATATATATATTACTAGATAGAAATGAAAGATTGTTAGAAAAAGACCAAAACAAAAATAAGAAAGAAACCAATTTGTAATTGCAGGTCCCAAATCTGCCCTGTACAAGGAAAATGTTTACTAACTGATGTAGTATATGAGGCAGTGGTAAAATCACCAACCACAAAGGAAAGTAAGATATATGTAGGGGCCACCCAGCAACCTGTAAAGCATAGGATATCACAAGATAAGCTATCATTTAGGGATAAAAAATACAGAGAAGCAACAACACTTGCAAAATATGTGTGGGAACTAAAAGAAAAGTATGGTAGAGATCTAGGGGTAGAGTGGAGATACATAAAAAGGGCCCCTTCACATAAAGGAAACGAAAACTCCCGTATGCTGTATTTAAATGAGAAAGTAAAAATAGCGGAATACAGAGACCCAGGAAAGATATGGAACTCGCGATCTGAGTTGACAAACAAGTGTAGGCATTTGAACAAGCATAAACTGTGCCAGGTAAGTTCTGGAATTACGTAGGGTGGCACACCCACGTACTTAAGAATGGGTACAACCCGGATATTAATAAAAGTAGATGGCTGGAATAAGCAATAATTCCCTGAAGAATTGCTACAGCAAGAAAACTGCAGTTGGAATATTTTATTACATTCGCTTTTAAAAAAACGTATATATATATATATTATATATATATATGTGTGTGTGTGTGTGTGTGTGTGTGTGTTTGTGTGTGTGTGTGTGTGTGTGTAAATATATATAAAGAAAAGAGAGAAGTAAAAAGATTAAAGTATATCTCATTATTACAATTGTGCGCATGTTCGATCGAGTTTATTAATTCAATTGTATTAAAATATTTTAGAAACAATCAAATTAAAAGTTTATAAGTTTTAATTGATAGATGCTGTTAATCGATAAGCGGCTATCAGCAAAAGACAACTTAGAGAACTGTCTCTGTCAAATGGTGCAAGACTTTATCAAATTTTGAAAACTCGCTTTGTAAAACGTGTTTCACTAAACAGATAAGCAGGAGGCTCGATGAAATAAAGTTTTTAATGCAACTCCTAAATTAATAAAATATTAATATGATGCATTTCATATTAAAGAAAACGGATTTGTTTCATGGTTTATTGATTGATAGTCGTTCACTTTTCTCTCGACAAAAACAGCTCCAGCATGGAAAGACACTTGCAAACGTACTCTCTTAAAGACACACACACACACACACACACACACACACACACACATACACACACACACATATATATATATATGAGGCTTGGCGAGCGTAAGTTCGTTCGGGTCTCGAACCCAGCCAGAGGCAGCTGCTAAAAATCGTATAACTATACTGATGAGAGGTGATACCTCGAAACACGTGTGTATAGTTTACCCTATTATACGCTCCCAATTTCGGTAGAACACTCTATTTAGGAGGTATATAATTGCAGATTCACCGTATTCGGCTCAGCCAAATCTCACTTTGTTTACAAAGTTTGAGAACTCTAGGTGAAGGTCATTTCCCCTTAGAAATATAGCGATTAAATAGCCTGCTATAGTTGGCGACTGACTGTGGATGTGTGGGTAAGAGGCTTGGCGAGCGTAAGTTCGTTCGAGTCTGGAACCCAGCCAGAGGCAGCTGCTAAAAATCGTATAACTATACTGATGAGAGGTGATACCTCGAAACACGTGTCTATAGTTTACCCTATATATATATATATATATATATATATCTTATTATAATGGAGATTGTGAGTTTTTCTGTCTCTAACCGAAACTCTATCACTACTCAAGTCACAATTCCCTTAGTTATTTACATCACATTCTCCATAATTTTATTGTTTATCTAAACTTCTATCATTAATAAAAGTGTTATACATCATTAATACTATTGACCATATCTAGATACTAATAACAGGTAATTGTATTTGTATATACATAAAAATAGCGGTTTACAGTGTGAATGGAAAGGCTAATTTGCATATTGATCTTTAAAATTTGATTTTAATAAATATGTGCTTAGTATTATTGATTTCTAATTGTTTGGTTTTATCTTAATGAATATGAGCAAAAATCTCGGGGATAAATCTTAAATGAAATCGATTAATAAGAAGAAATAACTGTAATATTATCCTTTACTTCCAATTTTAACCAAATAGTTAAATTAGGAAAATTTACCAATGAAAGACGGGAGTAATGGGAAATGATGGAAGAGTTAGTTTCAAAGTTGTTCTATTTTTCAATCATACCCCCTCTGTTCCAAATCTTTCTATCTGCATTCGTATTCAGTTTCATTAGCCTTTCTAATTTAATATAATATTTCATTATATTAAAACTTAAGTAATTGCACCCGGAGGGTGCATATATTTGCTAGTATATATAATATAACAGAAAAATTACAGAAACACGCACAACCTATATATATATATATGTGTGTATATGTGTATATGTATATGTATATCAATATATGTATTGATCAAAGCCTGAAGAAGATACCAGAATATCTGAAACACGTGTTGCGTATGTGAAATAAAAAAAATAAAACATTTTTTCTGAGAACGATACATTTTGCGGACCTTCTTTTTTTTTTATAAAATATTACATTTTCTCCCGTTAGAACCAGAACAACATTTTATATATATATATATATATATATATATATATATATATGTGTGTGTGGTGTGTGTGTGTGTGTGTTGTGTGTGTGTGTATAAGTAACGGTATTAATTTCATTAAGGAATGTAAAAAAAATAGTGTGGAATGAAAAAGTGATATGAAAAAATATGATGAAAAAATAAAATAGTGCAATAAAGAAAAAGTATACAATGCCTCAAAAGTTTTGAGCAAATGTGGCAATCTAAAAGAAAATCTAAACGCTTGGGGGAAGAAAAGCTAGGGGGGAACTGTGCAAGGATGATACGAGCTGTTTTCAACAAATCCTAGAAACAACATCTCACAAAAATATGGCCACTTTATTCCTATCACGCAAACTATTCAAGTAAAACAAACAAAACATGTTGGATACTTTTGAAGACGAGCTTATAAGTGACGTTTTCCAGTGTTCACCTACACATGGACAAACCAGTGTTGGCTGGCATTAAAAAAAGTTATATTGATCAACTCCATATGTACACTGGATGCCGTATGGGGACTTGGCAGTCGTGTTGACCGATAGGGACGGGGGTCGAGAGACAGTCATGGGAATCCGTTCTGTCAGGTCGACTTGCTGCTGCTGCTGCTGATGATGATTATGATAATGATGACGAAATAGCGACGAATCTCACCTTATTTTAGTATTCTTGAAACTCAGGTTGTATGCTTTCAATTGTTTTAATTTTTATCTTTTAATATCAACAAATTGTTTAAACCTTTCGTGCTTTGTATACTTCATTCTTTTCATTATTTCATTTTTTCATCATCCACATTTTTACACTTCTTAATGAAATTATTATCGTTACTTACAGAACGGTGGGAATTTTCCTTTTAATTTAATAATAATAATAATAATAATAATAATAATAATAATAATAATAATAATAAATTGAGACCCTCCAGGCTACTGCACTGCTGCAATCGGCTACAATACCCAGAAGAGTCCTGGAGATCTGAGAAGACTTGTTGTCATTCAGCATCCAGGGAAATACCATCAGCCAACGCTGATGTGAAAAGCTCAAAATGTGTGATAATAATAATATAGGGATGAAGTTCGGCATCGACAAGTGCCCGATGTTAGTGATGAAGAAAGGAAAAAATGAAACGCGAATGGAATAGAACTACCGAATCGAGAAAAAGAGAACTATAAACATCTGGGAAGATTAGAAGCAGACGCAATCAAACAAAGAGAAATGAAAGAAAAAGTAAGAAAGGAATACCTCAGGAGAACAGGAAAGCTCCTAGAAACCAAGTTAGGTAGTAGAAACCTTATCAAGAGAATAAACACATGGGCTGTCCCTCTTGTAAGATACTCGGAACCATTCCTAAAATGGACAAGAGAGGAGCTCCGGCAGATGGACCAAAGGACAAGGAAACTCATGACCATGCACAACGCATTGCACCCAAGAGACGACATAGACAGACTATATGTGCCAGGAAAGGGAGGGGTAAGGAGTCTCGCCAACATTGAAGATAGTGTAGATACGACAATCCTAACAATTAACAAATGCATTAATAAAAGTAAGGAACGATTAATTGCAGCAGCCAGGAAAAGCAATTGCAACAGAAATTGTCAAGCAGAAATACTGTTAAGTATCTGGCCGCCATCCTTGGCCAGTTGTAAAGAACTTAAAGTAAATAAGTAAGTAAGTCCTGAATTATAGAATCCTTTGGTAAGTGAATAATCCTTTACTATAGAATCCTTTGGTAAGTGAATAAGTCCTAAGTTTTGGAATCCTACGTAGTGTCAAAAAGGTCCAGCTATATAATCCTATGATCCGTCGTCCATGAAGATCCAAGTGGTTGTGAGTACATAAGATTAGAATCAGCCAGTATAAATAATAATATCAGCAGCAGAGAACTGCCAGTGATTGGACAATAGGTTGGTCACATGCTTATCGGCGAGTCTATAAGTAGAAGTGGGCTTTTGTCACACGCCTTATATCTTAAAAACGCCAACAAATACATCAAAAACTAAAAAACAGAAATGGGAAGAAAAACAACTAAGCTTCGATAATTTTGAGAGTTAAAATTTTAATTGTTGCCATGCCAATAGATTCCCGGTCTATAAGACGAACACATTTAAATTTCATAGATATCGGCTTCAAATTAAATGTAAATCCCACACCAGCATAAATATTTCATGGCATTTGTCGAATTTTGAGACACAATGACAAAAAATGTCTATCTTCAGGTTCATATTATTGCTTCAAAGTTTTTTTTTTTATCTCACGACTTGTAGGACAACAATTCTTTATTCTATCGCAATTATATTCTCACTTGAAGTGAGATCGCTTTTGTACTTTAGCCGTACAAATAATGATTTATATAAAGATTTTTTGAAGGCAATCGACAATGCCAAATGTGTTGAAAATTATATTTATTTAACTTTTTTTAAAATTCTAAATATTTTCGGAATAAAATTCCATCATCAAAGTTATTAAAAGTACTAGGCGTTTTTTTATAGTACTTATCCCACGGCGATGGTGTAATCATCTGTTGTTTTAAGAAGTTGCGGAACGCCATATATTTGAAAATTTTTTCTTTTCCGGTTAATTCCGTGATGTTAACTCGGCTATTTCCGTGATGTTAAGTCGGTTCAGTTTGATCCCTTAATCTATGCCATAATAACCTGCTCCTACGAAGGAACAATCTTTAGTTTCAAATTTTAAAGAAATTGTATTACCGCTCAGAAAATTTCAGAAACACGACGAATAATATATTCAAAAATTTCCCCATTTATTTTTCATAATTGATGCAGTATGAAAGTCGTCCAATTAATATCATCTTATTTGCTCTTACATTTGTAGAAAAGATAATGAAATTTTTTCACTCTAGTTTTTTAGAACATTTTATTTATATGGCTGGCCTTGCTAATTCTTAACTATTTGAGGGAGGTTAAGATTAATTTTACCGTCATTGCAATAGTTGCTCTCCCAGTGCAACTATTAGTAGAGTAACATAAGTTTCATTTTTGGTCTTTGCTAAATTTGGGTCTGAAACTTGGTTGAAAGCGGTCTGTACATTCAATGTTTTAAATTCTAGTCGTATTGATGCAATTCCACAAATGAAAACGTATTCTATAACTTTGTCCCTAAACATTGTTTAGCAAAATTGTTTAGAAATTGCAACCACATCTTAGTTTTTCGAGTCTCCTGCAAAGTCAGACAGATTTTTGCTAAGGGTTTTTTTCTAGTAGCAATTAAGATTCTCGTAAAAATATCATTCGGGATCTTGATAAAAATGGTGTCCAACTTATCCAGTGCTAAAAAGTCAAGCATTTTGTTCTAAGAAATAAATCCTTATTTTTCTTGATTTTTTTTTGTTCCCCAAAAATGAACTATTTTTACAATACATACTAAATCACAAAAATTTCGAAAAAGCAAATTTCGCCAATGGAATATGTGTAATATTTAAACATAGCAGGTATAATAATACTGTACTTAAGAGAAATGATTTACGATTAAACTTTATATAACTCTACTGGAGGAAGAGTTTGTTTTTTTGTTTTTCCTTACAGTGAAGAGTTTGAGAAAGTTATTGGGCGACACTTACATACCACAATGTGTATATATATATATATATATATATATATATATATATATATATATATATATAGAGAGAGAGAGAGAGAGAGAGAGAGAGAGAGAGAGAACCTCGTCCCGGACTTGAACTCGTACAGGCAAGTTCATTTCTCTCGACAATAAACGTTACAATACGAGTTGTTTATTTTTTGTAAATAAATATATTTATCTTATTTTCAAAACTTTTTGGTGGGTTGTTTGATTTTGAATTCGATATCCATGAATATCAAGATGGAAAAATAAAAAACAAAAAATTATAGATGCCGAGAATCTATTAATGATGGAGATTCGCTTCCGTAATACCTGTTTATATTCTTTTTAAAATTAAAAAAAAAATTGTTGGATGATTACTTTTAGCCAATATCAAACATTGTTTAATAAAAAAAATAATGAAATAAATATTTCTACAACTCTGATTTTACCATTCCGATCTTCAGATAGATATACATTTCATTATATATCAGAAGGTGTCAATCGTGAACATCAAAGTAGTAAGAAGGATTCTAAATTGTTTAATAAGTAATATTGATTCTTTATTGTTCTTCCTAAGGAGTATTGGGTTAAATCGTTCAGTTTTAACAGAGGTGGTCATACGTTCCTTTCGTCGTATATCGACCAGTGTATAAGTAGGCTAAGTTTAAAGATTATCTTTTAGATTTGGATTATTCAAGAATATTTTATTCACACATTGTTTTCATTTAATTATTGCTTCTTATTTCTTTTTCGACATAATTAATCGAGTTTGAACTGAGAAAATCCCTACAATTTTAATTTCAACTTCTTTCAAATGAAATATCGTTTCTTTTATGTTTGCAAATAATTACATTTCAAAAGTGCATTCTTGTTTAATTTAATTTAACAAAATTTAAATTATTACGCTAAGATGATTTGCACGGAGATCACTTAAAATATACTTACCCCCCACATATATAGTATATTTTAAGTATATATTATATTAACTATATATCATATATGTAATATATTATATACTTTATATATATATAATATATATATATATATATATATATATATATATATATATATATTTATTTAAAAATTTGTTTTGGGATGAAACAAAGAAATATATATATATATTTATTCACTTCGCCGAAGGGCATACGGTCTGTTTGTTGTTATTATTCTCTCAAAAAACGCCCCCTTACCTATTATGGTAGAGGCGTGTAGTATCATTTGACAAGCTTAATTTCGCTAAGGATTGTTAGCTGTGTACTGTGGTCGAGGCGATATAGTGGTTCACTATGCTCGCTGAGGTCCCGGTTTCGATTTCTGTCAGAGGGAAATCGTTAGTATTTGTCGCTGATGAGACTTAATAAAGTCGAAACAGTCTGTACGACATTCTACACACCGAGCGATCCTTTGCCGGGATTACACTTGTCAATTTCATTTTCTATAAGAAAAAGTATCGAATTTTATGCGATACATGAGTTGTAAGTGCCTTCAAGTAAAAAATTAATATATATATTAAATTTTTACTGGTAATACATCAGAAACAATGATACCAGGATATTATTGTTTCTGATTAATCACGATACAGCATTAAACACACACACACACACACACACATATATATATATATATATATATATATATATATATATATATATATATATATATATATATATATATATATATATATATATATATATATATATATATAGATAGATAGATAGATAGATAGATAGATAGATAGTATTAGAGGAATCGCGTGGTGTAATGGTTAAAGTCATGGGAAATGGACTCGTCACCCCGAGTTCAAATCCTGGATGTGGTAATTGCATTTCACTTTGCGCTAATACCCTTGAGAAAGGTATGAATCTTACTCTCCCTCCAGCTATTGATAAATAGTAGGGAAGATTGGGCTGTTTAACCTTGGTTAGGCAACCGGTCTAGGAGAAGGAAACTCTGAATTCAAACCTGTTGAACTCCGCTTAAGAAATTTACCTTGTATCACATCCTGCTCGAGGTTGGTAATATATATATATATATATATATATATATAGTATTACAGTGTGCATTTAAATAACCTACTTGAGTTTCACCACAATGATCTTCAGGGTTAATTCCAATGAATTAATCAATATATTGATTAACTACAGCTAATTGCGGAAGTGAAAATTGCAATTATCAACCTTCAATATTGCGATTAACTCAATATTTTTCCCGGTAAGTCATCCTCTTTATCATATTTCATATATATATATATATATGTGTGTGTGTGTGTGTGTGTGCATAAGATACATCGAAATATAAGGAAAGACCACTCAACAGAATAAAGTTCCATATATAACACATATTTCAAGATTAATAATATGGGCAGTTTTGCGGTAAAGCTAATTCAGTTAGACATTGAAAGAGACATCATTAATAAATAAGATGCTAATTAAGATTGAATACTGTCTCTTTCATAATTGTTGAGAATATAACTTAAATAACTAAGGAAATGGTGACGTCAGTAGTGACTAGTTTCGATTACAGACAGTTACATAATCTCCATTATAATAGGACACACACACACACACACACACACACACACATATATTATATATATGTATATATATATATATATATATATATATATATAGAGAGAGAGAGAGAGAGAGAGAGGGAGAGAGAGAGAGAGTAGTTAAGGTAGAGTGGACATGGAGTCAAGAGCTTATTGACAGTTTATAGGCAAGAAAATGTCAGTAATCAGCTGTTGACTCCATGTCCACGCTACCTTAACTCTAATATAAATGCTCTACGAATGATATGAAGCACTGTCTTCTTAAAAAATATACCACTCATATCATCTACAACACACACACACACATATATATATGTATGTAAATATATATACATATATAATATATATATATATATATATATATATATATATATATATATATATATATATATGTTTGAATACCACGGAATATTTCTTCTTGGTGATCATCAATTGCTTACTTTCAATCCCCCGTATATCGAGGTCTAAATTGGATAGAGACCACATATGGTTGAAACAGATTTCTGTCAGCAAAACTTTAAACATCTTGTTTTTCTACAACACTTTCTATATATATATATATATATATATATATATATGTGTGTGTGTGTGTGTGTGTGTGTGTGTGTATGTATGAGAGAGTGTGTGTGTGTGTGTGTGTGTACATAAGATACATCGAAGTATAAGGAAAGACCACTCAACAGAATCAAGTTCTATGAGCGATCACAAATTGTGTAAAGAGTTGTAGAAAATTAGAAACATCCCTTCTTAACCAAATCCTCTCAGCAGAAATAACCCGCCATTTTTGCAAGGACCTCAGTCAATGAGTCGTTGACAC
>CM042161.1:43594607-43597107 GCA_023376005.1 Doryteuthis pealeii
TGATAATAATAATGATGAAATCAAAAGGAAATCAAAATGTTTAGGTTTTCTACAAAAAACGGAATCCAAACGTGTTAACGAAACGAATAAATACCAATGTTGATGAATTGAAAATTGCGATGGATGAATAAACGAGAAATCGATTAAAAGTAAATTGGAATTTATTTAAAAGAAAAGAAAAAAAAAGAGAGTGATTGAAATTAATATAAAGCCAAGCAAAAACAAAATATGAAAAATATGAATACTTGAGCCTTTTTGACTAAAGTAAATAAAGAGTGATATATGAGGAGAGTTTACTTTGTAAGAGTGGAGGGGGGATAGGTAGTGACGGTCGTGAGAGAGAAAGTGAATGTGAAAGTGAAAGTGAAAGAAAATGATAAGTAGTAAAGGAGTGTAAAACGGGTGATTAAAGGAGAAAGAGAAAGGGTGGCCAAGAGAGAGAGAGAGACAGACAGACAGACAGACAGACAGAGACAGAGAGAGCGGGGACAGAGAGAGGGGGAAGAGAAGGGGAAGAGGGCAAGAAACAAAACTTTCGTTTAAGTAGAATGGTAAAACAGTGAAAGATGAGGAGTCCGATGAAAAACGAGAAGCAAAACGAAAAATAAATGAAAAGTATATGAAAAAGATGGTAACGTAAAGAATAAAATATTGATTGATTTTAATGGCATATTAACCCGTCTAGAGATATTCTATGCATAAAGGTTAGGGAATCGCGTACATTGTACATTTATATTTACAGTTTTGTGTGGTCATTACGAGTTTTTTTACCTTTGTTACATGATATCAGTATTCCTATATAATACAAATAATTTCCCACCGCTGTATGTTTTTATATATTTCAATCTAATAATATCAATTATATGGTTTCAAGTAATTAATTTAGAAGTCATTTATTTGCAGACTGTTATATGTTTTCAAGTAATAAATAATAGTCATTAGTAAAAAAAAAATATAGCTTCAAGTAAGTGTATTCTTAATAGAAATAATTTACACACGGTTATATAGTATCAAGTATTCCTATCAAGTATTTGTATTTCATACAATTAATTTGCTCAGTTTTACGGTGTCAAGTATACTTATCTAATACTAATATTTTATATACAATTATATGACTTCATGTATGGCCGTATTAGCTCAGTCGGTAGAGCGTTCGGCTAGAAACCACAAGGTTCCTAGTTCGATACAGGCCCTCGCCAACTCAGCGTATGAGTAGCACAGGGATCTGTGCGGTAAAGTAAGGAGCTGATGGTAGGTGTGGCGCTCCACCTCAGACGCTAAAATAATCTCTATGGTCTAGCGCTATTGAAAAGGGGATAGACTCCCTCGCTGCATGGCTGATACCGACATTAGGCCGCCCCGACGACTTTACTTATATGACTTCAAGTAACTATTTCTATTTAATGATAATCAGTTGTTTTGACAGAGTTATGTTGTTTCAAGTTATGAATTGCAATCTAGAGTAAAAAAATTATAGATGCAAGTAACTATTCTGAATACAAATAATTTACGCACACTTGTATGGTATCAGGAATTTCTATCTAATACGAATAAGTCTGAAACGGATCTATTTGCCTTGTAGGGATTATCTTCCGCTGAGTTGTCGCTTGTTCTCACCAGGGGCTATAGTATTTAAGCGCCTGGTTCAAACGTCTCTCTCTCTCTTCCTGTTCCTCAAACTACGAGATACATGGGTTAGTTAAGGTCTACCCCTTCTCGTTGGGGCTTCGTCCCCCCTTACATTACTGTAAGTTATTCACACAGTATGGACTATTCCTAGTCTCATGTCTGTGGCTTTTATGTTTATCTTTTTACCATTCATGAATGTGTCTTTATCTTTATTTATGTACACCTTGTATTATGTACCCTTTTATCCATGTGCTGTATACTTATTAAATATTTTGTTTATCAAACCTTTGTCAGAGTTTGTATCATCAAATATAACATCACTTTTAATCTTACAGCCTCCTAGATGGGGCCATAACAGGAAGTGACACTCCGAGTTACGTGGACATGGGAGTAATGACAATGACGGGGTATTCTACACTACCAAGATCTCTTTGATCAACTCATAACTACACAACATTAAAACTAGACGTACAAAAATTATCAAGTAAAAAGGTGTCAAGATTCAGGACAAAAAATATAAAATGATTGAATAGAAGTAATAAATTCTATTTTTTTTTTAAACTGTCATGATTTGTGTATATGATGTATTCGTTAGGATTGCAAACACTAAGTATGCATGTATGTTAGTATTATCTATGTTATTCGGACTATTGTCCCCATCTTCATTGTTATTTGTACAACGTTTCGGCCGATATACCCTCCGGCCTTCTTCAGGTATTTCTTGTCGGACTCGGGAACCTCTTTTTGAACTCGGGAACTTTGTTGTCGTATTCGGGAGCCATCACGGAACTTTGAAACTAGCCCTTTATTTATTCCACGGGGGTATCCTGTTCTCATTCCGCTAACCATAGCTGGGGTAGAGTTGTGTTAA
>CM042161.1:43602107-43607107 GCA_023376005.1 Doryteuthis pealeii
GGTTACATTTTTAGTCGGAAGCGTTCCCTCACATTAATGCACGGTCGAGGTGCGTGATAAAAATTACTTGCCTCTATCGGCATTCAACCCGTTGAGAGGTACCTCAGACATCAAGCAATGGACCTGTCTAATACTTTTTTAAAACTAGGCGCAGATGTTGTCTGGAATGACGGCTCCCTGAAACCAAACTGTCTAATATATGGCCGGACTGTACCGAATAACACGGCTACAACCTAATAGAGTGACATATTCATGTATTCTATATTCGCTTATTGTACGTCACGCGAATACAGAACACATGAATAAATTAAACGGTTCAGAAAACAATGTATCAATCCTTAGAAGGATTCCATCCGATATTGAATTATAAATGTATTTTATTTTTTAGACGAGACTCATCAACAATAATTTTTAATAATCTTATACTTCATCTTTCTAATTTTATTTTCTTTTTTACCACAACCCATTCGAGTTGTCACTTTGACGATAACGAACAGTGCACATCGGAAACAAGATTAAAGACAATGTTCCCGGTGAGACTCGAACTCATTATCCCTTTTCAGTTTCGTGTAGATTACGAACTGAGTGCGTTCTATTAAAAAGTTAATTTGGTTGGCGTGTTATTTGGTTGGTTCCACGTCACGTCAACATCTTTTGGGTTATTTTATGCCAAAGTCAGTCTTTGGCTTTTGTAACTAATTGTATGGATTCACATATGTGATGGTAATAATCCTTTTTCAACAATTCAAGCAGCAATCTATATACAAATTATATATGCATTCAGTCATAGAGTGTCAAGTATTCCTATCTAATCCCAATATTATTCACAACAGAGGAGAGTCGTCGTGACATAGTAGCAACCTTAGTAAACGAATTAGAACTTCAGTATCTCTTGTATGTTCACTTAGGACTAATACACTTAGGAAAGGTAAGAACCCCCTTATAATGCAATTATATATAATATCGTTATATATATCGTTATATATATATATATATATATATATATATATATCTGTGTGTGTGTGTGTGTGTTTGTGTGTGTGTGTGTGTATGTGTGTATGTGTGTGTGTGTGATAGAGAGAGAATGGGGGAAGATTCAGAGGGAGAGATCAACAGTTCCATCCCAAAATTACTTGAAAATTCTTAAAATAACAAGAGTAAATGCCGAAATTTGATTAATTTGTAAAAACTCATTACTATTTATATCAGACTATCTTTTTGGTACAAATAATGTTTAATATATGGGAAATGAAAATAGAAAAAATCATTGTCGTAGACGCAGTGTCACGTCGGGTTATTGATCTTGCTAAGAAAAAATCAGAAATCATCAATAACTTAAAATTGGTTTACTCTAAGACATTTCTGTTAGCATTTTCGGTTTCATTGGACAAAAGTGCTTTTATAAACCCATTTTTAGGATTAGGGAAGCTCTAGAACTCATTTTACAGACAAAAATAGGTTACAAAAAGTAGCAGTTTTTTGCGCTCCCCTCAAATTTGGAGAGCTAAAAATCGACATGATTCCGCCAATTTCATAAATTGGAAGCTCAAATTTTGGAGATGGGCTAACTTTATCATAATCCACACTTGAACTAAAGTTCAGAAAGATTGAATGTGGTGGGTGACATGGCCTGGATGATTTGACATGTAATTACCCTGGTATCGTTTATTCTTATCTAATTCTAATAATTCATACACAATTACATTGTTTGAAGTAATTATTTATAATTGATAATAATCATTTATTTTCAAATATTCTTATCTCACACCAATTATTTGCAAACGATTATATGGTAACAAATTCTAAATATCTTTTATAAGTATTATTAACTTAATTATTATTTAATTCAAATAATTTCCATACAATTAAATGGTTTCAAGTATTTTTATCAGGCATTGATAATTTTATTTAATGAAAATCATTTTATTTTCACACAGTTATATGATTTCCCATATCTCTATCCACTTAGATGGACCATTTAACAAAAGGTAGGTGTCCATCAGACCCAGTGGTTGATGAATATATAAAGATTGGAGAGCAAAATACCATAAAACCATCAAGCGGTTTGACAAAACCCATCTAATCTCGGAGTATTGAGGGAAAAAGGTGAAAGCTTAATTAATCATGCCAGCATCTTCATCTACTCTCTTGCATGCATCATCTGGAGGCTTGTTTGATATCTCATAAAGTAAAGTCGGCAAAGTCGCTTATTGTTAGTATTGGCTGGACAATAATGTTTTGCATTTAAGATGGAGCACCACATCTACCATCAGTTCTCCAATTTATTGCACAGATTAGCTGGACAATGAGGAAAGCTATAGCCTTTTTACTAATGTTCAGTTTGATATAATTTAACCAATCGTGAAACCCTAACAGGTAATATCCCTCTGGGTCCGCGTGAATTTAGAATTGATGGTAATGAAGGGGCATTCCACACTTCAAATCTCCAGAACGAGAGCCTCAACACCGGATTCAGTTTAGTATCATACATAATATACTTGATGACAATGATTAACCGACATAATTGGCATAACTCTTAAGTCTACCCAGACCCAGAGTGGTAGTACCTGTTAGGTCTTCATCTATGAGTCAAATAGATCGGTTTGCAAGTTAATGAAAATTATTTCTACCAGTTTATTGATACACATGAAGTTAAACAAATCATATTTAAAGAAGAAAAAAAAGAAACAAAAAAAACAAGAATTGGCGTTGTGCTAGTTTGCAATATTTTACACATAAAACTTTAACTTTTTCTTTTATTCAAATATTTTGTTAATTCTGTGTGCATCTAAACTAAATTATAAATACTAGTACAAAATAAAAAAACACCCTCCAGGCGATGTAAAAATAGATTTTTGAAACATATTGCCTGACGGGTGGGAGTAAAAAATTCAATGTCAGCGAGTTTGTACCCTAAGTAAGTAAAATCATCAAATTTATTAAAGGATTAAACAATAAAACAATTTGAAATCTAAAATTTAAATATGTATTAAAATAAAACAAACTATATATAGATATATAATACCAGTCATGTATTTATTAAAACTTGTTTTAAAAAAACAATGAGGACTGTCTAATGTTGCATGTTCAAATTTTCAGTGTATTTATTCTGTTATGACGATTTTGGGTAATGTGACGTAAGCAGTGACGTAATTTTTGTTACAGACAAAAACCGGAAGCGAATCTCCATTATTAATAGATATTGGGTTATTTGTTTAAAATTAGTGCTAATGATTATATTTGGACATATACTTTTAAGTTTCACAATGTTTTCAGGGTGATTCAATTTACTTTTAACTCTAGGAAAGTCGTTTTCACATTTTGTATTTCGAGTTTCATTGTGATACACACATATTATTCATTGATACATCAGTATCATCAGCAGTCGAAATAAACACTGCTTATACAATGAAGTATTCCACGAGCTCTCAAAACAGTTTTAAAAAATTCTTTGATTCAAAAAAAAGGTGGGCACCATTCAGTCTGGAGACACGTATAGTCGACCTTATAAATAGCACAATGCTTACTTGTCACCATTAAAACTGTTACCCTTATATTGTAAATTTACAGACATTATTACCCTGACAAGACGACGTCGAATTAACTGTTTAGGTTTTAATTCATCTTAAATACATAGCATTGTATCTTTACCGACACAGTGACGTTTATCATGTCCGCAGTGTTGAACAAAATCAAAACTGCGAGTTATTCCGAGTGTTTGCCGAAAAACGCTTCAATTCTAAATATAGAGTTTTTTGTGTTTTCTTGTGGGTTTTGTTTCTTTCGTCTTTTTTCTTTCTTTTATTCTTTTATTTTATTGTATCGTGGGTGGGGCAAATTATCTGAAAAACCTACCGCTCAAAAAAAAAAAAAAAGTGATGAAATGTTATTGTAGATTAATCTTTTATTCATTTTATTTATTGAGGCAAACTATCAAATAAAGAGAGAATAACAAAATAGAATGGTTAGACACGTTCGTATAAATACCGTTCACCTGAAATTACATCGATAAAACTGGTGAGTATATGCCGAGAAAAAAAAAGGTTGTCGCCTACGCTGGTGCAGATTTGTAAGATTCTACCATTTATGTACATCGGTAACCTAATTGCAAATTGCTTAATCAATGGGAATATCTATGTAAAAAAAAAAATCAAAGAAATAAAAAAAAACTAACAACAAAAAAAAATAAAAATAAAAATAACAACAAACAGACTTTCGTTGCTGGAACCTGGCACTCTTATAGTTTCCTCACATAGGTTACAGCTTCTGTGGAAATAAATAAGAAACATAACTTTAGGTGGGTATATATTATATATATATATATATATATATATATATATATATATATATATATATATATATATTAAATAAAAGAAACTAAAAAAAACAACCGACTTTTCTGATATTTATTCCTAGATGAATATATTATGATAACTACATTATTATAACTAGCAACAGAAAACACCCTCTGGGTGTCGTAAAATACTTTTTTTGAAATTGCCTGCTGAGAGGGTGGGAGTTAAAAATCCAATGTCAGAGGGTTTGTATCATAAGTAAGCAAAATCCTCATATTTATTAAAGGAGTAAAAAATAAATAAAACAATTTGAAATGAAAACTGAGCCCCGTTCCTCTCAAATAAAATGTTGCATGCATGTAATAATCAAAAAATTATTTTGAATATTTTCCACATCAATTTTACACAAAATCGTTGGTATTTATTTATTTGTAAACTTTTCAGTTAAATTCTTGTTACTGTAAAAAATAAAATAAAATAGGGACGAGAGTAAAAAACAATTTTTAAAATTGTTTACTCAAATTTTGGGTGTATATAGCATAAGAATATTGTGACGTAAGCTGTGACGTAGAGCTATGATTTAGTTTTTGTTACAGACAGAAATACAGACAATCTTCATTATTAATAGATATAGCACATTATGGCTTCACACTAATGCCCAAAACTGATTTGTGTACTTCC
Source organism: Doryteuthis pealeii (assembly GCA_023376005.1). Classification (NCBI taxonomy): domain Eukaryota; kingdom Metazoa; phylum Mollusca; class Cephalopoda; order Myopsida; family Loliginidae; genus Doryteuthis; species Doryteuthis pealeii. The sequence goes on from CM042161.1 coordinate 43,607,084, forward strand.
AAAAACGGATACAGATATATATAT
>CM042161.1:43612107-43614607 GCA_023376005.1 Doryteuthis pealeii
TCGCAGATAAGTCACTTTTCCTTATTATTCTAGTATGTGTTTGTTAATCAGAATATATACATTTCCAAATTTGAAAAAAAAATACACAAGCAGAGAGAGAGAGGAAGAGAGAAAGAGAGAGAGAGAGAGAGAGAGAGAGAGAGAGAGAGAGAGAGAAATCCCGATGAGACTGTGAGTGAACGAAGGAAGGAAGTGAGAAAAAAGAAAGAAGAAAATAAAAAAAATATATTACGATGATTGAGAGAGCGAGTGAAAGAAGGGAAAGAAAAAGAAAGGAAGAAAGAAAGAAAGAAAGAAAGAAAGAAATAATATTATGATAGGTGTAGTGTGAAAATAATAGAAAGAAAGAAAACCACAAGAGAATGAGTGAAAGAAATAAATATTGAAAGAAAGAAAGAAAGAAATGAAGAAAAGAAAGAAGAAAATTTATTTATTTCACTCGTTAGCTCCCTCATCGTAATATTCTTACTCCTCTCACTCTCTCTCTCTCTCTCTCTCTCTCTCTCTCTCTCTCTCTCTCTCTCTCTCTCTCTCTGCTTATAATTTTTTCAAATTTAGACATGTATATATTCTGATTAACAAAACACACACTAGAATAATAAGGAAAAGTGACTTATCTTTGAGAAACTGATTTTGCGAACATAAACTCTGTGGATCCAACTCGGTCGAAAAAGGAGAGAGAGAGAGAGAGAGAGAGAGAGAGAGAGAGGAGGAGAGAGAGAGAGAGGAGAGAGAGAGAGAGAGAGAGAGAGTAAAAAGAGAAAGTAAGAATATTACGATGAGGGAGCTAACGTGTGAAATAAATACATTTTCTTCTTTCTTTTCTTCATTTCTTTCTTTCTTTCTTTATATATTTATTTCTTCACTCATTCTCTAGAGAGAGGGAGAGAGAGAGAGGGAATGGGTTAGAGAGAGAGAGAGAGAGAGAGAGAGAGAAAGAGAGAGAGAGAAGAGGGTGTGTGTGTAAAAGAGAGTGTTCGTTTCGCAATTATATCATTCTAATTAATACATTTATACATACATATGCATAACTACACATTTTTCAAATCAATTATTTCAGCATTTATGAAAAAAAAGGCACATAAAATTTCCATGAAAAGATCCTGTATTGCATAGATGGATAGATAGACAGACATGAACAGATCAACACAGAAAGAATGAAAGAAATATTTATAAACATGATTTGAACTCAACTCTGGTTAAGAGTCTGAGACTTTAATCAGGGAAACTTTCTATCTATACATTATACAGAGGGCAGTTGTGTGAATCTGTATATCGAGAGGAAACTACGAAAATAAAACAATTGACGACATATATATATATTATATATATATATATATATATATATATATATATACCCAATGTTATTTGGCGCGAGGAGCAAGTTCAGATTTTCTTCACAGTTGGTCATTTGCGAGCGATCTTTGATTCTATCTCTTCTTAATATTCGAGAGAATAAATAATAGTTATCAAGAGTTAGGATTTGTAATCGGTATACGAGAAGGACAGCAACTGAATTTTATAAGTATACTAGAAGTGGCTACCCGGTGGCGTCTCGGTAGAGGGGCATCTTTTAAGTTAGTCTCGCAGATCCGTTATTACTAAATGAGTTGGATCCCCACTGAATGCCCCATTAAAATCCCTACGTAATATATATAATATAATATATATATATATATATATATATATATATATATACCAGAGATCGACTTTTTCTCGATTTGTTTACGCTTTACATTTAAACCGATATACACGCCTAATTCATTTTAATTATAATTAATTAATTAACAAATTAGTATGACTTTAATTAAGCACATAATCTCCCTAAAAATGGTCGGCCTTCGCCATTTCAAACACATCGTTTGACCACTTCATATATATATATATATATATATATATATTATATATATATATATATATATATATATGCATTAAATATCACCAGGGCTCGGTTTTTGAGCAAATATAATGAAGATTTGATTTAAATTCATGAAGACATCTAAAAAATAAAATTTAAATGATAACAACATGGAATTATTTCCATTTGATATTGTAGACATACATTTCTATTTTCAGAGTGACTGGATCAACGCAAGGTCTTTTTACGTACGAATTTTAATGGGGCATCCAGTGGGGATCCAAACTCATTCAGTAATAACGGATCTGCGAGACTAACTTAAAAGATCCCCCTCTACCGAGACGACGCCGGGTAGCCACTTCTAGTATACTTATAAAACTCAGTTGCTGTTCTTCTCGTATACCGATTACAAATCCTTAACTCTTGATAACTATTAGTTATTCTCTCAAATATTAAGAAGAGATAGAATCACAGATCGCTCGCAAATGACCGCATCGACTGTGAAGGAAATCTGAACTTGCTCCTCCCGCCAAATTACACTGGTTTACAAAGAAATTGAAGCAAGCACAAAAATAACTGTTTTAACCTAATTTGGGGGTGCTGAATTCAGATTTGAACTCCGTTTTTACTTATCACCTCTAG
>CM042161.1:43619607-43649607 GCA_023376005.1 Doryteuthis pealeii
AAATAAAGGAAATATCTATTCAACATTTTCTTTCCTTTATTTCTTTATTCTTTCAACACACACGCACACACAACACACACACACACACACACACACACACACACACACATATATATATATATATATATATATATATATATATATATATTATTATATTATTATTATTATTATTATTACTATTATTATTATTATAACCATAGATTAGTACTGTCCATTTTCCATATATAAAAATCTTAATTTCTTCTATCCTAAGATTAACAGCGAATAGCATCATGAAGCTGTGACTGCCATATTCAACCTTGACAGGGTCTAGCCATACACGTTTACTGTGATATGATCAAATAAAAAATGCTGACTCGAGGAGTTACTTATTTCCTTCTTAGTTTTGAATGACGCCACTGGCGGAAAAGCAAAATCTACTTTTCTTTTAAGTCTATAAGAGCATATATATATATATATATATATATATATATATATATATATATATATATATATATATATATATATATATATCGATAAATGTTGATAACACTACTGTCAATCGCTTTCTGGCTTATACCAACACTTACCGCAAATCAATGTCAGTTTTATGGACAAAAGAGTATCAGCTGTGTTTGCCGCACGTTCCACCCAATCCGGCTTCGCTTTCCGAGCCAACGTCTTACTCAAGCTCTACATAGAGTTGTAATTTATGTACGTTTGTGTTGAAGGATCGACGCTAAGGAAAAAAAAACTATTATAAAAAAAAAGAGAAAAAAAAAAAGAAAGGAAAAGAAAAGAACGTTTGATGCCATTCAAGGATGTCCAGTCATGTCCACTTTCAACCTTCCGCCTCTCAGCGTGTTGTACTTCCGGATCTAAAAATCACTTCCTCTCAACCCCAGCGGTCAACATCTTGTCATCTTGAAAAGGAGTTGATTCAAGAGTTTACCGACAGTCGACAACGATTGACAAATACTTGGCTAACACGCCCTTTTGCGATGCAACAACACCCTCTCGACCAGATGGACAAAAAGACGTTCAGTACTTCACCACTGTCACGTGTTTACATTTTTTCTCACTCGTACGCATGTCCATATATATATATATATATATATATATATATATATATATATATATATATATATAAAATGTTGTTCTGGTTCCAACGGGAGAAAATTCAATGTTTTATAAAAAAGAGGGTCCGCAAAATGTATTATGTTCTCAGTAAAAATGTTCTATTCTTTTTATCTTATATATGCGACACGTGTTTCTGATATGTTGTCTTCTTCAGGCATTGAATTATTATTTTGGCAGAATATGTCCGATATTTGATAGGTTGTGTTTGTGTTTCTGCAATGATTATAAACATTATAATAGAAAAGTTGCAGAAACACACACAACCTATCAAATATCGGACATATTCTGCCAAAATAATAATTCAATGCCCGAAGAAGACAACGTATAAGAAACACGTGTCGCATATGTAAGATAAAAATAATTTTTTTTAATTTCTGAGAACATAATACATTTTGCGGGCCTTCTTATATATATATATATATATATATATATATATATATGTGTGTGTGTGTGTGTGTGCGTGTGTGTGTGTGTTGTGTGTGTGATCTTGCATATCTATGTACAATGGGATATATGACTTTATATGTAGTCACTTCTACTTTTATACGTGCATGTACATACGTGTGCACGAACGCACACACACATAAACACACACACACACACACACACACGCGCGCGCGCGCACATATGTGTGTGAGGTTTTAAAACATAAAAACATGAAAACAATACAGACTCAGAGCACATAATTGGCATCTCCTTGGGATCAATTATTAGCAATATAGTTTCTGAAAATATTGCTAGGCTTAGCATGTTCTAATTCTCTTTCTATCGAATATATATATATATATATATATATATATATATATATATATATATATCGATAATTTGTTTGTGGCCGACAAATTATCAATATATATATATATTTATTTATTTATTCATATTAACTAATACAAATGAAAAGTCTGTCTAACCATTGGTTTCTGAATATCACTTTTTCGGTGTTATTCGTCGTCAGAGACGTTGACTTTTAACACCGAAAAAGTGATATTCAGAAACCAATGGTTAGACAGACTTTTCATTTGTATTAGTTAATATGAATAAATAAATAAATACAGCTCTTACAGAAGTAATTGAGCCCTCTATAATCATTTCTCCAATAATAATACAAATTTAACCTGTATATATATATATATATATATATATATATATATATATATCCAAAAACAAATTATCAAGCTAAAGCGACGGTTCTTCCAGGCTGTGGTTGTATCAGTGCTGCTATATGGCTGCACCACTTGGACCCTAACGAAGCGTCTTGAGAATAAGCAAGATGGAAGCTGCACAAGAATGCTGCGGGCAGTCTTAAACAAGTCGTGGAAGCAGTACCCCACGAGGAGGCAGCTGTACGGTCACTTGCCCCCCATCTCACAAACTATCCAAGTGAGACGGACAAGGCATGCAGGACACTGCTGGAGAAGCAAGAACGAGCTCATAAGCGACGTTCTCTTGTGAAATCCAACACATGGACATGCAGGTGTGGGGCGCCCGGCAAGGACCTACATTGACCAAATATGCGAGGATGCTTGTTGCTCCGCAGAGGACCTCCCAGGTGCAATGAATGATAGGGAAGGTTGGCAAAAGATTGTCATGGATATCCGTGCTAATTGCGCGACATGATGATGATGATGATGATGATGATATATATATATTCATTCATTTATTTATTATAGTGTACAATACATTTAATGTGCCATTGTTACCATTGGTTTCCAGGCAGCATGTAGCCACCGTACTTCAAGACAATGCGCCTGATAAGAAAAAAAATCAGGCGCGTTGTCTTGAAGAAAGGTGTCGAACATGCTGCCTGAAAACCAATGGTAACAATTGCACCTTAAATGTATTGTACACTATAATAAATAAATAAATAAATACCGCTCTTGCACACGTAATCGACCACTTTATTTTAACTCTCCAATACTAATAAAGGACTATATATATATATATATATGTATAATATATATATATTGTTGGATTTTTTTTAATATATAAGGCGTGTGCCAGACGGTCACTTCTATTTATCACGTGACCAACCAACTAACCAGTCACTGACAGCGCTCTGCTGCTGCTATAATTATTTATACTGAAGGTCTGAGAACACCTAGGCATTAAGACCTTGGACACTCGTGGAGTACGGACCTCATAGGACTTACCAAAGGATTCTAGATTTAAGGACTTACTTGCTTTAAGTTTTTACAACTGGCCAGGGATGGCGGTCAGTTACTCAACAGGTTATGGACCAAGATACGCTCGCATCTTTTTCAATGGCAACGAGGCCAGCTACGAAATTTGGGAAACTAAGTTCAATGGGTATTTTAGAACCCTTCAACTGCATGACATAATCAATGCACCATCTGACCACCCGGAGGACCCAGTTTTCGTAGATAAAAATGCTACAATATACGCAGAATTAATACAATGCTTGGATGACCGGAGTCTCTCACTCGTAATGCGAGAAGCTCGAGATAATGGTAGAAAAGCAATGGAAATATTGAGGACTCACTACTTGTCGAAAGGCAAACCAAGAATTGTGGGGCTGTATCGACAATTAAGTTCGTTGAGTAGAAACGATTATGAATCAATTACTGATTACATAATCCAAACTGAGAGCATTGCAAGCTCATTAAGGGAGGCCGGGGAGATTGTAAACGATGGATTGTTGATCGCCATGGTATTGAAGGGCCTGCCTTCAAATTTTAAACCCTTTGCAACAGTAATAACCCAAAGGGATAAGCCTATGACATTTACGGAATTCAAAGTCAGTCTTCGTAGTTATGAAGAAACAGAAAGTATGTACTCTGGGGAAGCAGAACATAGAACTATCCAACTAAAGACCCAATTCAAAAAGGGTAAAATCAACCCCCGCTATGAGGGCAGATCAACTAGATAACAAGGATAACAAGAAGTTGCCAACAAATATATATATATATATATATATATATATATATATATATATAATATATACATTATATATATATATATATATATATATATATATATATATATATATATATATATGAGAAGTAAATACACACAAGCAGTGTGTTTTTGATATGGTTTCTTTAGCCGACAATTGTAAAGTATATATATATATATATATATATATATATATGTGTGTGTGTGTGTGTGTGTGTGTGTGTGTGTGTGTGTGTGTGTGTGTGTGTGTTTGTAAAGTAAAGTCATCAGGGCGGCCTTAAGTCGGTATCAGCCTGTCAGGGAGGGAGTCTATCCCCTTTTCAATAGCGCTAGACCAAGGAGATTGTTTTTGGCGTCTGAGGTGGAGCGCCACACCTACCATCAGCTCCTTACTTTACCGCACAGATCCCTGTGCTACTCATACGCTGAGTTGGCGAGGACAGGTATCGAACTAGGAACCTTGTGGTTTCTAGCCGAACGTTCTACCGACTGAGCTAACTTGATTGAGTTCTATCACTATGTAGGCTACATAATTTGCAAGTTGTCTGTATCTACTGGGAATCATATGGACTGTATCAGGGGTTTGCTTTTCCACATTGCCACTTCCTGTGTATTTTACCCAGCGATTAATACCCGTCTTTATGCTACTCTCGTGATCGGTTCGTTCCGAACGTAAAGTGTTATATCATATTTTTGTTGGTTGGTTTGTTGGTTGATTGTTTTGTTTTACGGGTTATGAACCCTTTGCGGGTCATTTAATCCTGAATCAAGTCATTTTGATAAACAAAGGACTCAGGTTGGTTAAAGCACCTGTGGTTGCTTAAGGGAATTTGCCTCATACCCCACTTGTATGGGCTGGGCACAAGGCCTCGTTTTAACGTGGGTCCACCCACAAGCCGAAGCTCATGGGTGGGAAAGAACAAAAATTGCGTCGATCCCTTCGGCATTCCCCCTCAAGGGCGCTGGGCAATAAACCCAGCCCTGTCCCTAAGGGGGAAGGTATTGCCTGGGTAGGTGGCCCCTGGGACCGACGCTATTATTTGTACTTTACCGGTCCAGTGGCCGAAGCACACTGGACTCCCGAGTGGGGAAGGTTAGTACCAGAGCTCAGTATCCGGAACAAATACTACACTCTGTGGTTGCTTAAGTGGTCACATTATATTTTGTTTTCTCATTTTCACTGTACCAAATCTATATAACGTTATATACCTTTCTTACTCTTACTCTGGTCGTCTATTCTTCTGGCCGGCTTTGCTTCTGATCGTCTATCATCTATCTTGGTCTGGAATATCTTCTAAGGTCTCGTCTGGTCTTCTATTGAGGATTCCGGGTCTGGTTTCTGTTGGGGATCATTCCTTATCAGAAGCCTTGTGTCCTTGTTAGTTTTTAGTAATAAACACAAGACTTCGATTTATGTTGATGTTACTGTTGGTGGTATGATAGTAGAGACTGAACCAACAACAAGTCATAAGTATTGTCGCCAGCAGCAAACATCAGCTGAACATCAATCGAGAAAATTGGTATACATTTTCTATATTTATAAGAAGTTGCCATAAAATGCTCTCAATACGACTGAAAGAAAAATTGAAATGCTAAAATTAGGTGCATGCCGTGTAGCGTCACGTTAGGTTGTCTTCTATTTATTGCCCTTGGATTTTTAAAAATGATTATTCTATTTATTGCCTTGGATTTAAAAAAAAAGTATTATTTACCAAACTACACAAATTATCTACATGATTATATATGAAAGTAAACAAACAGTCTGTTTGAGATGGCGATAGCCGACAATTTTTTAGAGAATATGTGCTTAATTGAAGTCATACCTAATTTGAAAATTAATTAGTTGATAATTAATGAATTAGTGATTATATATATGTGTGTGATTATATATATATATATATATATATATATATATATATATATATATATATATGGGTGTAATGATCATATATATATATATATGTGTGTGTGTGTGTGTGTGTGTGTGTGTGTGTGTGATTGTTTGTGTGTGTGTACATGCGTGTGTTTTATAATTTGCTTGAAGCATTGTGTTTATATTGGTTTGTTGGTTTTTATATGTATGTGTTTTTAAATATCTGGTGCATATGCCTGCAATTTTTAAATCTTTTAAATTTTCTTTTTGTCATTTAAATCTTTTTTTAAAAAGTATTAATACATTATTACAATTTTCGCAAAATGAAACGAGTAATGGTTCCAGATTATTCTTGAACACATAATGAAATTTAAATCTTCAAGAATTTCTTTCAAATCAAATCAATAAAGAAAGAAATACCCATATTAAACTATGTGTGTAAATATCTACTTAAACAAGCACAGCTTGCAATCATGTAATGTTATGAATTTTACTCTTTTTTTAATGTTTACTCGCTGGATTTCACTGGCTTCTTTGCAAAACGAGTGATTCACTACTGGATACAAAAAGAAATATAAAATGATATAGCCATAACCTTACATACCACCTACAGGGCACAGATGTTAGCCATCTTGGGGAAGCAATACCATGAGAGCAAGAAAGTTGTTTTAAATACTCTTCCTTGTGGGGGATAAAAGCTTTTTGCGTTTTAATAATATTTATTGTCATATTCACGTTTATTTTACGATTAATAATTTAAGTTACATGTTGGATTTTATCGGAGTTTTTTTTCAGTGTTATTCGATAAATGTGGCAGACATTACAGAAATTAATGTCTTAAATATTTTATAGTAATTCATGCATTTATATCAAATCATTGTTTTACATTTAAAACTGATACTTACTTAATATATTTTTGAAGGCGAAATAATGCAAATTTATGTTTAAAAACATATTTATTTAATTTTTAATTTTTTTTTGTCCTTAATATTTTCGGGCTATGCCCATCTTCAGAGAATTGAAAAATTTTCATCTGTGTTTGTTAAATTCAACTGTGATATTAATCCGTTGAATGTTCTAATGTAAATTCAAACGCTCGGTAAAGATTGTAAAGTTCCGCTCGGTAAAGATCGTAAAACTCCATCAGATCCCGTGTTGCGTCTTGTTTCGCGGGATGTTTTGAAAATCATTTCAGATATATATTTTTTAATACTGTAAAAATAATGAGGCCCTGCTCGGGGATATTGAAATAAAGATTTTTTTTAATAGTGTGTTAGAAGAATTAATTAAAATGTAATAATATATGTTTGAGGGCGAAATAATGCAAATTTATATTTAAAAACATATTTATTTAATTTAAAAAAAAAAAATTTTTGTCCCTAATATTTTCGGGCTATGCCCATCTTCAGAGAGTTGAGAAATTTTCATCTGTGTTTGTTAAACTCAACTGTGATGTTAATCCGTTGAATGTTTTAATGTAAATTCAAACGCTCGGTAAAGATCGTAAAACTCCGTCAGATCCCGTGTTGCGTCTTGTTTCGCGGGATACTTACTTATATTTTACATATCAAATTGCGCTGACTGTACGGTTATCCATGATTTAACCCCAGCGGAACTCACTTCTTTCTGAACAACTGTTGCATACTCTTCTCATTACTTACTTCTTACTTCTATTCTTCTTCTGTTCTTCTGACATCTTAAGTTCTTCTAGGTCTCTTCTAACGTCTGGACTTCTCTTGGTGACTTCGTGTCTGGTCTTCCATTGGGGATTTCTCTTTATCAGAAGCCCTGTGTCATTGGTAGTTTTTAGATAATAACACAAGACTTCGATTTACTTTGATCATATTTTATTCTCGAAATCCCCCACCAGACTACCTGCGCAGATCGAGTCGGCCGCGTGTATCACACGACTCACCACCGTCGTGGTTTCTCGCCGACGGACTAAAATCTATTTCTAATCTAAACTGGAAGAGGGTCTCCCCCACCGATTCTCACGGTATCCAACGGAAGGAAGGATCAGGACAGGTCAAGCCTTGTCATTCAAATCCTTCAAGGCCGTGGGCTACAGCTTATAACGTCCATTTTGATTTCTACACTATTGCACACAGATATTAGTTTGGTTTGGTTTGTTTTGTTTTGCATATCAACCTCAGTGGGTCATTTAATGCCGATAAAGTTTTGAGATAAATCAATTTTTAATGGATAATACAATTTTTTTATAATACATTTTTCTATTTAACCATAGATGGGACACACAAATGTTAGGTATCTATAATTATGTAACACAACGTGAATGTTGATTCGACTCGTAGGTTTGGTTCAGTTTTCGGTAATGTCTATCTTTCGTTGGCTGTTTTGTTAACTCATCAATAAACGCCGCCCTTCCAGATAAGAGGCAGTTGTTTCCTGGATGAACACTTTAATACTGGCCGTTACCCTGCGAGGTTCATCCGCCAAACATCTTGTGAAGCACGCCATTGATCCGCGTTGGGTACATCCGCTTTGCTTTACATCCACCATGCTGCTACCTATGGTTTCTAGTGTTATGCGTTATGAGTTCGTGTAGCATTAGAAACCATCCCCTGAATCTGTTATCAAGTGACGTGACGGGTCAATATTACTGGATAATTAGGGAAGCCACATGTTTTTTTTAGCAAAGTGTTTGATCTCTCTGTTTTATTGCTGCGGCTGCTGTTTCTACTTATGTAGCCTTTTGATCATTTCAGTTTTCCTTCTCGGTGGGAAAAATACACTTAGGAAATTTCTAAGTTTTAAATTAGTATAAGTCCCAATCTCACCCTTTGCTTCCCTGGTGTCTCTTTTCTTCCTTTTTTTCCTTTCAATTTCTTTTTTTTCCTCCCTTTCTTGTTTATTCTAGCCATATTCGGCCATTTTTTGAAGAAATCTTCCAAAAAGTAATTTTACTAAATTTTCTGGCTTGGGATAATATCAATAATTTTTCTGCTTAATTCTTTCAAAAACCGATAGTAAAAACAGTATATTGCTAACATCATTTAGAACGAGTATTTGTTGATAGTAAAATATCTGATACTGGTATCTCTGCCTCATGGGGAGCCATAATATACACTTATATACGGGATTCCGATATAGCAGCAGTAGCAGCTATTATCAGTAAACATACAAAAATATAGCGCTAATCTTTTCAGTTTTGGATAATATCAATTATTTTTTTCTTAATTATTTCAAAAACCGATAATGAAACTTAGTTATATCAATTCATTGTTTTACTTTTAAAACTTCTATTTTGTTGTTACCTGCATAGTAAAATCTCACTAATCAAAGCGAGGTCAATATGGACAACTATTGAAAAGTTATCGCCATATGGAAAACTGATCTCTGATAAAATAAAACCGAAATTCTTCCAAGCTGTAGCCATGTTAAGTATTATTGTATGGTTGCATACACTTGAACTTCAACGAAATGCCTGAAGAAAAAGATAGACAGTAACTATACAAAGATGTTGCGCACGGAATCTTGCCCTCCATCTAGATAAGCAGATGAAAGGAAACGCAAGAAGACAGTGGACAGGCATGACATGAGGGATACGTGCTGAAACGCACAGGCCCAATAAGATACATGCACAGATTTACAAAAAAATGCGGGAAAAATAAGAAAATCCCACCCATTAACAACAAAAGATGTGTGCATATATAAATGAAATGACATTCACTGTATTTCTTAAACAGGCGTGTTGTTTTGAAGAAGGGTGGCTAACATGCTTCCTGGAAACCAATGGTAACAATGGCACCTTAAATGTATTGTACACTATATTAAATAAATAGAAAAAAAGATATATTCATATAGTGTAGGGCAGACTGATTTCTTTAGTCATGGCAACCGGTGTAAGAGAATGGTAAGTTCTGAATTCAAAACGTAAAGAATCTGTAACGTACTGGTGCACTATTCTTATGTTATCAGCTCATCTAAAATGTGTGGCTTGTTATATACAAGTCTTGAACCATTATAAACTAAATTAACAAAATCGTGTAAACACTCAAACGGTTCACATCTTTAACTGAACTGCTAGGCACTTATACGTCGGAAGCAAGTGGTGTAATGGTTAAAGTCATGGGAAATGGACTCGTCGCCCTGAGTTCAAATCCTGGACTTGGTAATTGCATTTCATTTAGCGCTAATACCCTTGGGAAAGCTATGGATAAATAGTAGGGCAGACTGGGCTCTTTAACCTTGGTTAGGCAACCGGTCTAGGAGATGGAAAACTCTGAATTCAAAACCTGTTGAACTCCGTTTAAGAAATTGACCGTGTGTCACATCCTGCTCGCCGCGGAAGGGTTGGTAAATATATATACGTAGTGACCGAACGGTTAATATTGTTTTCAATAGTTCTACCTCAATGCAAAACTAAGCTAATCTGAGTAAATAATCCTTACTATGATGTAAGGATTAACATGTTAGGGTAGAAGAATATTGTTACAGAGTTTGATTATAACAAGTTGACCAATAGTTTGGGCCTTGTGCCAAACTAAACTAAGCTAAGTACATAATCATCGGTAATTTATGAGGAAGACCGTCCCGGTCTCCTGCCTCAAAACTTACTAAAGGTTACTGCTGAAAAACCAACCCCAGCTACGATTGAAGTCCGTAGCCGAAGCAGTGTCGAAAAAACGTTGATTTATTTCATTTTATTATTTTATTAAGGCATATTGGAAAATAATTTGTATCTTTTTTCTGAAAAGTAGATAAATAGATAGGAACAGAGATAGATGGATAGATAGATATAAACAAAGTAACATAGATAAGAACAAATTGATATAGATAGATAGATAGTTTTGAATAAACTGATAAATAGATAGGTAGATAGATAGAAACAAAGTAATATAGATTAAATATGAACAAATTGAGATAGATAGATAAAAAACAAAATAATATAGATATATATGAACAAATAGAGATAAATAGATAGATAGATAAACAAACAAAATAATATAGATAGATAGATATGATCAAATGGAGATAGATAGAAAAAACGCCCTAAGTTGGTTGTTTTCTTTCAAGTGACACTGCTTCGGCTACGGACTTCAATCGTAGCTGGGTTTGTTTTTCAGCAGTCACCGGTGGCAAGTTTTGAGGCAGGAGACCGGGACGGTCTTCCTCATAAATTACCTAATCATCATCTGAAATAAATTATCCAGGAAAATGTAACAGCGTTATAGAAGAACCACGCCAAGGGAATTCGAGTCGGTGATGTTTTTTTATTGTTTTTTTTTTTTTTTGTTTTTTTTCATTTCGGCTTTTTAAAATCACACAGCATCGAATAGATTGAGCTAAAATAAAAATCTTTAAAAATTTTTTTAAATCAATTCAATCGTATTTAGATTAAGGTGAATTATATGTTATCAAATAAAAACAAAATTACACAAGATATGACCAATGGCTTAAAAAGGTTCCGCTGACAGACAAAGTGTGTTTTAAAAATATCCCTCACGTCAATCCAATATTCGTTGCTTCACGCTGTTCAAATTTACGGGGAGGCAAATCCCATTAGTGTAAATATCAAATCTTCTAAACCTGAAAAATAAAGAAAATATGCATGTTGTTAAAAAAATTAAAGTACAAACATTCACTGATTCAACGTATTCATTAACACAAAAAATCAGCACACACACACACAAAGAAAAGTCGTGCATGTTATCAGAACTACTATGTTACTTTTCCACATAGTCGCCATTAAAATTAATTCATTTATGCTAATTGTGTGTTAGCAGAAACATTTTTTTAGAAGAATGTAGAGCCATATAATTTTGGTCTGTTCTGTGTAAAATCTTGTAAGTAAATATATCATTATTCTGGATGATAATATTCGAGCCATTTGTCTAGTTCCCAGTTCATCAGCATTCCTACCCACTAATGTCTACATTCGTATTCTTTCTTAGATTATTTGTTTTCTTCACTCATTTTATGACTCATTGTTTCATATTTACTTCCATTCACTTATCATTTCACGATGTCTCAGTTGTTTTGTATATATCTCTATTCATCTGTCTCTGTCTCTGTCTGTCCGTCCGTCTGTCTGTCTGTCTCTCTCCCTCTCTCTCTCAATTGTTTTTTTTATTAAACTCAATTTAAAAAAAAACAACATTTTTTCAAACTCATTTTTCCTATTTAACCCGTAGATGGGACTCTAAAAGGTACTACCACTCTGGATCAGAGAGGACTTGAGAGTAATGGTGACGAAGGGGTACTCCACACTCCCCAGAGCTTCAGAAATGAAACTTCTCTATTAGATGCAGTTTAACGTCATACGAGGACATTAAAACCCTCAACCACCGACTCATGGGATATCTACGATAAAAAGGGTTGGGGGTTGCCATAAGAGTAATAAGGTTGGGACAATAATATTGGTGCTAGGGCTTGACGTTATTAGCCGATTGATTTAACAACCCGTCTAGAGAAAAAGTAGGTAATTTTATCTTGATATAATTTGTACTAATATGGTTGATATTAATAGAAAATATCGTTTCTATATGCGTTCAATGCTCAGCCATGGTTTGGTTTGATTGGTTGGTTGGTTGGTTGGGTTTTACGGCATGTCAACCCCTTGGGTTATTTTATGCCGAATACTTCTATTGAAATTTGGTATTTAAAAATGGTTAATGCCGAAAAAGTTTTGAAATAATTTCATTTTTAATGGATAATACAATTTTGTTCATAAACTCATGTTTTTCTATTCAACCCATAGATGGGACCCTAACAGGTACTACCACTCCGGGTCAGAGTTGACCAAGGAGCAATGGTGTGAAGGGGTGCTCCACATTCCCCAGACCTCCAAAACTGAAACCTCACCATCAGATAGAGTTTAGCGTCATTCTCAGGACAAGTAGACCCGCAGCCACCGCCTTCTAGATAATTAAGATAAAAAGGGTTGGGGCTTGCCATAAGGGAAATAGAGTTGGGGCAATCATATAGGTGCTAGGGCTTGACGTGACCAGCCGATTGATAGAAGGAGGCCTCTCCGACAGCCTATCTAGCCCAAGATAGGGCCAAAGTGGAGTGTTGCAAGTCATGAACTGCTCATCCACCTGGGTTCTATCCTTAAGCATCACGGGTCGCCACCCACGGCCAAAAGGTGGCCCCATTGGGGGAGTCTTACCCCTCTGCAGAGGTGCAGTCGGTGCATTCTAATGCCCCAGTCGAGAGGGCAGTCTCAACTATGTTTACATTCTTTTATTTACGAACACAGTCGGAATAGTAGGGTACGAATATTTACTCGTCATCATTAACAAATAGTGATGACAGCACGGGCTTCAATCTCTCCTCTCTCTCTCCTCTCCCCTCTCTCTCCCCTCCCTCTCTCTCTCTCTTCTTCCGACATTTGTCTCTAATTTGATTAGGTCGATAAACGTTACGTTATGAGCGAGACTCTAGTGATATCGAAGGAAGTGCAGGATCAATGCTGGGGTTGTAAGAATGAGTTTGAAGACAGCATCTAACTGCCCATCATTTTCCTAAATTGGTTACCAACTAAGACAGCGAAAGTCAGGTTGCACTACTATCTTATCTACGTATATATATATATATATATATATATATATATATATATATATATAAAATATTATTTGCTCTACTTAGGTATTGAGCACTTTTTACTCCGGGCAGGTTTGTATGTAATATATATATATATATATATATAATATATAATATATATATATTATATATATATATATGCATATAAATTGTTTTTCTTTTGGCAAAGATATTGTACTAATAGATTATTTTTGTTGGTACGATTATCTTGGTCTTTTTTTTTTACAAAAAATTTTTTCTTCCCGGTTGATTTTTGGTAGTATATTTTTACAATCAAACTATTTGCTGGTTTTTCTCTCACCGCGACGATTTACCAACAAGTTTGGTATACATATATATATATATATATATATATATATATATATAGCACCTATTGTTAATTGACAGTGTATAATTAATTATCTATTACAAAACTGCTAATAATAACCGTTACGCTATGAGTGCCTCAAAACAATTGACTTTGTATCACTTCCTGTAAATAACTGATTTTGAATGTCAGGAGTTTTTACTTCAAAAATAAATTATCCAAAATGTCTCCGACTGAACGACGCCGTGTAAACACCGACCGATGAATGATTTTTTTTTTCATTTTATTTTTCTAAAATCATTTTAACATCGAACAACATTAAAACGACGAGATATTTCAAACCCAATTTATAAACTTTTTTCAAAGGTTATTGATTAAAAAACAAAAACACAAATTCTTAAATTCTTTAACGTGCATTGATTTTAAATTAAAGAACAATAATATTATTTTCTTTGTAGTTCACGGATCGACTAATCGGAAATGTCATTACGTGTTAGCAAACAGGAAAATTAATGTATCGATTAGTTTTGTCTGTCATCTGTTGCTTTAATTTTTTCAGCCTTCCAGTGAAACTTTGATTATTAAATGTTGATTATTTCGGATTATTTACTTAGATTGTTTGTTTATCACAAAAAATAGTTAATAATCACATTGTGGAAAACAAGAATTGATGACAAAGTTCTAAATCAAATGACCTTTTTGGTTAATACGTAAAACAATCAGGCATGAACTGGAGAATTGCAATGGAGACTACGAGTCTGTAGCTAGAAGAAAGCAACATAACAGACGATCTGATGGCGTTCGTACAGCAGAATTCCTCGAAAATCTGCAGAAAAAAGTGTTGGAGTCAATGCCTACTGTAACGTGGCGGTAGCGATATATTCAACGTGTAACGTATTATATTAGGTCATTACAATAATAAACCCCATTGTAATCAAATTCTAACTCAGGATATTCCCCATCTTGCTACCCTACGTCAAAGCCCTGGATAACAAGGGTAGCCAATTGTAGGCCATATGTATGGCAGCAGGATTCGGCCCCCTGCCACACCTCTGACAAAAGTCAAAAACAGTTATCGGCGAATTTTTACGACTACACCAGTCCCAATGTTTGGCCTCCGAGCTACCGAGGTGAATCAAGTGGCTGCACTTGCACAATCTTGTGTTTTGCAACACAAAAATACAAAAAAAACAGCTGATCAAAAGGTACGGAAACTACTAAAAATAGCTAAAATTGTCTCTGACTTCTCTTGATATCGACACAGCATTCCGAACTACCCAGATTCTTAATTCTTATTCTTTCAGAGCTGAGAAAGAGGATATATCAAAATATGATATCGAAAAGAATTAAGTAAATGTTAATTTTCTACCAAATTGTCTCTTGCATTCAATACATTTATTGATGTGATTTTCATTTGTCGAAGCATTTCTGAAAACAATGTTTTTATGTCTTGCGGAAAAAACCGCCAAAATAATTGGGCAAATCGACACTTGGGGAGAGGCCGACCCACAAAAAAGTGCAACCACCTGTGATAGTGGGGAAAATAAGGAAAAAAAGCAACTCCCTTATTCAGAAGGTAGTAAAAGGTTACAATAATGTCTCATTGCGATCTAAAAAAATCGTCTGGTTAAGATAGTTGTGTCTGCCTACTGACAGCAGATTAGTTGAAAAAATAACTGCCAACACCAACAAACAAAGGGTTAATATAAAGGTGTCAACCAATCAAAATGAAGAGTAAATTTACATAAGCATGACTAACAAACATATAAAAAGATGTCCGACAAGTGGACTAATTTCCAGCCCCAGAATCGCAGGTAAGCACCTTTCATAATCTTTTCTTTTTCTTTTTTTTCTCAACAGTCTTCAAATCCTTCAGACCAGATGAACTTTCATGTTAGAATTCAATAAAAAAACTCATATTGAGTTCAGTTTAGTGAGTTTGAATCAAGTGGTTGCACTTGCACAATCTTGTGTTTTGCAACACAAAAATACAAAAAAAACCCAGCTGATCAAAAGGTACGGAAACTACTAAAATAGCTAAAATTGTCTCTGACCTCTCTTGATATCGACACAGCATTCGCCATGTGATGAAATAAGATAAACAATGAATAAATAAATAAATAAATAAATAGGAAGGTCGTAAAATAAAAAGCATTAAATGTAAAACCTTCGATAAAATTAAGGTAAGCAGATACGGAATAAAATAAGAACCAATAAAAACAGATATAAACAAGACAGATGTAGTGAAAGCAAAAAAAAGAAAAAGAAAAAGGAACAAGAAAAAGAAAAATATTACATACATACATACATACATATATACATAGGTAGTTGGAGAAAGCAATAAAAAGAATAAATTAAAAGGCATAGATAAATAGATGTAAGGAAGGAAAGAAAAGGATAAAGGGAAATCAATGTTAGATAGATAGATAGGTAGATAGATAGATATGGAAAGATTGATATACATAGATATCATATGAAGACACAGGTATAAACAAATCGAGATGGATAAATAGATAGATAGATATATAGATATATATGGAAAGATTGAGATACAAGATATATGAAGATACAGGTATTAACAAACCGTGATAGATAGATAGATAGATAGATAGATAGATAGAAGAATTAGCTGGTGTGAGTATCTGTATGAAAGAGACATGGGTATGTGTGTGAGAGAGATAGTGTTAGGGTAAGAGAGAGAGAGATAGAAAAAGAGAGTAAGAGAGAGAAGAGAGTAAGAGAGAAGAGAGAGAGAGAGAGAGAGAGAAATTAAAACAATAAACAGAAATAAAAATCAAATTTAGAAACATAGATAGAAAGAATGGTGGAATAAGAAAAAAAAAACATGAAGGCTGAAAATAACTTTTCATGTCACTAAATTCTTGTTATGAACAATATTTGTTCGCCGTGGCTTTTGGCCCTGACAAACAGATTTCAGTTTTAGCACAATTTTTTTCTTATCAGATCGTCACGCGGCTTCTCCTCCTTTCATGACACTCTCCACCCCCCTTTACATTTACCTGCGATAAAAGACATTAAAACTTGATAAGTCTTATGCTTTCATCTTAAATATATTTTCAACACCAAAAAGATAGACCCGATCAGAAAAAAAAATCACTCGTTCAATCAAACTTTCAAAGCTTTCTCTTTTGTTTGTTTTTTCTTCATCGTGATCTGATACAAAAATATTTCTTTTGTGTTATTTTTGATTTTTCACAATCGAATCATATTGAATCAAATTAATTTTCAAAGACAATACTGAAGAAGAACTACAATTCGCATAGGTATTGCAAGAAAGCTTTGAACATACGCATATTGTGTGAACTTTGAAATATATCTATGTATCTATGTATCTATTTTTATATATATATATATATATATATATATATATATATATATATATATATATATATGGTGTGTCTGGTTCTTAGGTGTATATATTATATTAGTATATATGTTATGCATATATGATATATAGGATTTTGGATTTAGTGTGAAGCATTAGGTGTGAAATATATAAGAAACTCAGTTTGGGAGGATGTTAAATATATATATATATATATATATATATATATATATATATATATATATATATATAGAGAGAAAGAGAGAGAGAGAGATAGAGAGAGAGAGAGATAGAAAGATAGAGAGATGATATACAGTGTTTTCTTGATAGAATTAAACCTAATTTGTACTCAAACGTACATATAAAGATTTGTCTATATTTACTTATACAAAGTGTTATGAATAATCTGTTTATTTATTATATATATATATATATATATATATATATATAGTTATATATATATATATATATAGCTATATATATATAGTTATATATATACTATATATATATATATATATGTGTGTGTGTGTGTGTGTGTGTGTGTGTGTGAATGTGAATGTGTGAATGTGTTCGGAAATATGTATGTTATGTTTTATTCATGTGCCAAGCCAAAACCGAAAAATTGTCTTTAAGTTATTTTCTTTTCTTTTTATTTCTATTATAATATTCTTTCTGTCAGATGTTTGCAGACTCACAGAGGCGTATTTTGCTAGCAAACATTATTTCGGACTGAAACAATTCATAATTGAATAAATCGTAGAAAAGGAGAGAATTTTTCTCTTTTACATTTCAGACAGACCTATAGATTGAGTTAAATATTTGCGGACAAAAGGAGACAATTTTTACCATTTTAAAAAAATCAACATGTAACTTTCTTTTAAACCAAAGATACCACGATATTATCGTTTCTAGTAGGAAAATACTCTACACGACATCCAGTGTCCGCACAGAGTCAAAGAATGTAAGTTTTGATCGATCAACACTGGTGTGTGTGTGTGTATATAAGTAAAAAAAAGAACTTCGTTTATGAGTTTATCCTTTTTCATCAGTCCCCTGTATGTATTGTTCATTTCACATGAATGGTTTATGAGATTGGAGGTAAGTGGCCGTTCAGTCGCTGCTTTGTGGTCGCTGCTTTGTGGTGCGCTGCTACCGGGATTTGTTCAAAACAGCATTCAGAATCATTCTTGTCTAGTTTCCATCTAGATTTGGAGTATTTTTGGATGAGAAGGAAATTTATTCATTATCAATAATTGTTAGGGTTAACTTGTTTAAGTGCGATGATATAAATTATATCCTTCAAGATTTACCAACATTTGGTTGATCAGTTCTATTATTGTTAGGAAAACATTAACTTGTATATTAACAGGAGGAGGAGGAGGAGACCACGTTTATAGAAGGTAAAGTAGGATAAGAAAGTGAAAGGGGAGAGGGAGGAGGATTGGAATAGATAAAAAATGGAAGAAGAAAAAAGAATGAGGAAGAGGAAGAAGGGGAAAAAGAACAAAAAGAACCATACGAAAGAAAACTAAAATGTAAAAGGAAAGGAGTCATCGAGAAAGAGGTAAAGAGTTTAAATGAGAAGAATACAGAAGAAGAGGAGGAGGGAAGGATGAATAAGAGGAAGGAGGGAAGCATGAAGAAGTGAAGGGATGAAAGAGGATAGAGGGAAGAATGAAGAAGAGGAAGGAGAAATGATGAAGAAGAGGAAGAAGGAAGGATGATGAGGAAGGAGGAAGCATGAAGAAGGGAAAGGGAAGGATGAAGAAAGGGGAGAGGATGAAGAGAGGAGAGGGAAGAAGGGAAGCGGAAGGATGAAGATGAAGAGGAAGAGAAGATGAAGAAGACGATAGAGGGAGGGATGAAGAGGAAAAAAGGAAGGAAAGAATGAATGAAGAGGAAGGAAAGAAGAAGGAAGAAGAAGGGAAGGAGGAAAGGATGAGAAGAGGAAGAGGAAGGATGAAAGAAGGAAGGAGGGAAGGATGAAAAAAGGAAGAGGAAGAATGAAGGAAGTGGAAGGAAGGAAGAGAAGAAGGAAGAAGGGAAGGATGAAGAGGAAGGAGGGAAGGATGAAAAAAAGGAAGGAGGAAGAATGAAGAAGTGGAGGACGGAAGGATGAAGAAGAGGAAAAGGAAGGATGAAGAGGAAGAAGGAGGATGAAGGAGAAGATGGAAGGATGAAGAGGAAGGAGGGAGGAGGAAAGAAGGAGAGAAGATGAAGAAGAGGAAGGATGAAGTTGAGGAAGAAGGATGAAGAGGAAGGAGGGAAGGAAGCGGAAGAAGAGAAGATGAAGAGGAAGAAAAGGAAGGAGGGAAGCATGAAGAAGAGGAAGGAGGGAAGGATGAAGAGGATGGAGGGAATGGAGGAAGGAGGAAGGAGGGGAGGAAGGGAAGAGATGAAGAAGAGGAAGGAGGGAAGGATGAAGAGAAGGAGGAAGGATGAAGAAGATGAAAGAAGGAAGGAGAAGAGAAGAAGGGAATGAAGAAGAGGAAGAGGGAAGGATGAAGAGGAAGAGGAAAGAAGGAAGAAGGAAGAAGAAAGATGAAGAGGAGAAAGGAGGAAGGATGGAAGCGAAGGATGAAGAGGAAGGAGAGAAGGATGAAGAAGAGGAAGGAGGAGAGATGAAGAGAGGAAGAAGGAAGGATGAAGAAGAAGGAGGAGGGAAGGGAAAAGGATGAGGAGAAGGATGAAGAGGAAGGAGGAAGGAGAGAAGGAAGAAATGAAGAAGAGGGAGGAGAAGGAAGAGGAAGAAGGAGGAAGAAGAGGAAGGAGGTAAAGATGAGAGAAGGAGAAAAGGATGAAGAGGAAAGGATGAAAGGAGGAGAGGAAAGGATGAAGGAGAGGAAAGGATGAAGAGAAAGAGAAGAGGAGGAGGAGAAGGATGAAGAGGAAGGAGGGAAGGATGAAGAGAGGAAGAAAGATGAGAGGAAGGAGGGGAAGGATGAAAAAGAGGAAGGAGGGAAGGAGGAAAAGAGAAGGAGAGAAGGATGAAGAGGAAGAGGGAAGGATAAAGAAGAGGAAGGAAAGGATGAATAAGAGGAAGGAGGAAGGATGAATAAGAGGAAGGAGGGAAGGATGAAGAAGAGGAAGAAGGGAAGAGGAAGGATGAAGAAGAGGAAGGAGGGAAGGATGTAGAAGCGGAAGGAGGGAAGGATGAAAAGAGGAAGGGAAGGACGAAGACGAGGAAGAAGGGAAGGATGAATAGGAAGGAGAGAAAGATCGGAAGAAGGGAAGGATGAAGTAGAGGGAAGGAGGAAGGATGAAGAAGAGGAAGGAGGGAAGGATGAAGAAGAGGAAGAAGGGAAGGATGGATAAGAGGAAGGAGGGAAGCATTAAGAAAAGGAAGGAGAGAAAGATGAAGAAGAGGAAGGAAGTAAGAATGAAGAAAGTAAAAATGAATAAGTAAAGAAGAAAAGAACGAAAGACTGAAATGAATGAAAGAAAAAAAACGCCGCTGCCATATTTGTACTAACAGCGACTAGCGCAAAAGAACTACAAAAAAAAAAGAATTGAAAAAACATTGGGAAAAAAATATAAGATTACCAATGTTAGTGGCCAGCATTATACACTCACTGCTTAAATAATACATCGACAGCAAAGAGTAGCGAGCAATGTTCTCGCAAATCCATCTTGTACGTGTTACTCAGCATATTAGGAAGTGTCGAATACGATTGGGTGGCCTGCGGCGGACGGGAACCCACACACAAGCCGGTTGTCAACTGAGTCAGGAATGCTCCAAAGGGAGGGTCGTCGATGTGGGGAAATACAAGGTGGGCGTCGGTGTGGAATTGGTTTAAGCAGAGCGTTGGCGAGCAGAGAGAAAGAATAAAAGACGGAAAACAGGAACGCCGTGACAGATTGTGCGAAGATAGTCGAGATAAGTTCGCCACTGTGGTCACACTAGGCGAACACATTTCAGTAGACAGTTACTAGCGTTTAAGGAAGAACAATAGAAGAACAAGTAAAAGAAATTGCAGTGGATGAAAAATGGACGAATTAGGTTGCAAGAGAGAGAGAGAGAGAGAGAGAGAGGGGGGGGAGAGAGAGAGAGGGAGTCATATGTATGAACACATACATACACAGGAACACACACACACACACACACACACACACACACACATACACATACACATATATATATTCTGTAAGTGAAGACAGCCTAATGGTTAAGGTGCCGGACTGACACCCAACCGACCGGAGTTCAATTCCGACCGTAGGTAGCTTACAAAATGTCTAGCCACACTGAAGAGACTTGATAAGTCGAAACACGTGTCTGTGGATGACCCTATATATATATATATATATATATATGTCTAAGTGAGATGTGTAACGGTTATCGTCTTAGCGAGTAGACTTGACGAGCCAAGTTCAAATCATTGAAGAGGTCGTTAGCATTTCATTTTCGTGTTAATACATAAGGCATGAAACGCCCTTTCCTTACCTGAGTGATGCTTGAAATCTAGAGAAGACTTGACTCTTTAGCCTTATTATGTCTACCAGTTTAGGAGAAGGAAAGAAACTCTGAATTCAAAACCAGTTTATACCGAACACCCTCTATATACCTTTTTAGAATAATAGAGTTTAACAGTAGTCACCTGAAGTGCGATTACATGAAACTCCACATACACACACACACACACACATATATATATAATATATATATATATATATATATATATATATATAAAGCAATCTACAGACGCGCGTTTCGGGGTTTCACCCCTCATCAGTACAGCTAGACTTATTTTTCAGCAGCTACCTCTGGTCGGGATCGAGACCCGAACGAACTTTCGCTCGTCAAGTCTCTTACCGATGGGTCCACAAGCAGCTGCCTAGAATAGAAGGCAGAATAATCGCTATATTTCCTAAACCGGAAATAAACTCACCAGGAAAATGTCCTTCATTGAAGCTAGAACTGGGCTTTTGGTCCTGATCATGGTTTAAATGGCCGAAACGTGGTATATATATATATATATATGGAGAAAAGTAGACAAACATGGGATGTTATGGAAACTGGATGTTTATTGTCGACGATGCAACGTTTCGGCCATTTAGACCATCATCAGGACCAAAAGCCCAGTCCTAGCTTCAATGAGGGACATTTTCAGAATGGTGAAAAACAGTAGGTTGTCAGTAGGGGCAAGAGTGGCTGAGGGGGATGGGTAGTGGATTTTCTTCCCTCTAAATGGGGAGTGTTATATGAAGATGCAGGTGTTTGGTCAGAATGTTGGATGATAAGGGATGGGTCAAAAAATGAATGAGTGTGTGTATGTGTGTTTGGGAGCTGGATTTGTCATTAGTTGTATATGTGTGAGTTTCATATTATATATATATATATATATATATATATATATATATAATATATTATATATATATATTTTAAGTGTATGATTGTGATATTGTTATATCTGGACTTTCGTGGAATTAGAACTGTAATATTTTAGCTTGTTTAATGGCATTTTCAGGTCTTATCTAACATTTAGATTGTAGATCTTATATAGCAGTGAGATTACGAATTTCAATTGTACACACACGCGCGTGTGCGCACTTACACACACACTTACGGGTAGGATTTGACGCAGGGTCTCAATTATGTTGTATCCAGCGAGGATTGAACTCACTTTACAGTAGTAACATATACGCTCGATAGGCTACTGTAGTGCATATATATATATATATATATATATATATATATATATGAAAATGTTCACCATTGAAGCAAGAACTCTATCCAAAGTCCTGACGAAGGTCTAACAGATCGAAACGTTACAACATCGACATCACTTGCTACAATGAGCATCCATTTTTTTACATCCCGTGTTTGTCTACCTTTTTCCACATACTGTCAGATTAATTTCCTCTTATTTCTCGCATATTTTATATATATATATATATATATATATATATATATATTATATATATATAATATATATATATATATGTAGAATTAAAACAAAAGGCATGTGTCCTGATTAACAATTTTCTTAACAATCTGTCAGAGCTTTCTGGCCATTTGGATGGAATCCATAGATTAGTTCACCGAAGTTTTTATCCCAAGTGCTGAAAGTCCTTCCGATAAAAACCTCGGCGGACTAATCTACAGAATAAAAGTGTTAAACAGGAGACGTGTCTTTTGTTTAACTCTACGTGTATAAATGAAAGAATGCTGCCCAAATACACACACACAAACACACACACACACACTTATATATATAAATATATATATAATATATTAATAATTTGAATGCAATTACAATGCGTATGAAAAACAAAAACAAAAAGATGTTATTTTTGTCTTATCGATTTCGAAGTATAAACTTCCTCATCAGAGGTTCGTATCAGACTTTGAAATCGATAAGACAAAAATAACATCTTTTGGTTTTTTTTTTTCATATGCATTGTAATTTCCTTCAAATTATTAATATATTATAACATACTTAACAATGCTTCAAGCAAATTACCAATTACAGTTGGGCGTTATTACGAAGCATTAAATATATATATATGAATGAACTCGATATTATGGAGTATTGGATTCACTTATATTTTTATTATTATTAATTTTTGTCATAAATTTTCGGGTTCGTTAGATACCCTTCATCAAATGAATGTTATTCTATTTAACGGCTTTTTTTATCTTGTTGTTATCGATAGAGGCACGTCTGTGAAATATTTATAATAACGGAGAATTCCGATGTCTGCGTTCAATCCCTTCACGTGTGTTTGTAATTTTAGAACCCATTTAGTTTCTGATTGGTTGCTAGATTGCGTTGTTGGAAATGCGTGTTCTATTAAAATGCATTTGAGGTGTGTAAGGTTGTGTGATAAGGTGTTAAAAGTGCTATTGTACTATGCGGGGATTTGAGATTTATAGTGATTTGTGGTTATTTAGTCTTAGTCTAAAGGGTGTTGATGTTTCTCCCACATATCCGCTATTTCTGCATTGTGTGCAGTATATATAATATATGATGTTAGCGCTATCGCATGTTAGGTGTGGCGGATGGATTGTTATGTTTGTGTAAGATATTTTTATTTCGGTTTCCGTATGTATGTGACTGCAAATTTGGCATCTAGGCTTGTTGCTATAGCATATATATATATATATATATATATATATATATATATATATATACTATAGCAGACACCCCATAATATAAAGCCATTTAGTGATTGCTGATTGTGTGTGTAACATGACCCTCTATCAGAAATACAACATTCTCATAAAAGCAAATAAATAAATAAACACAGTAAACGAATGAGATTAACATTGACATGAGAATTTTATGATTTAAAAAAAATATTTTTTCAGTCTTCAGCAGTGTTTAAACGGTTTGCGTTATTTTATTACATTTAAATAGCGGTAAAAGAAACAGGCAACACCAATGCCGAACAAGCGGCGGCCATGAAACACGGAAAATGAGATTAATGAATATAAACTATCTGAACGTAATTTACTTCTTTCTTTCTTTTAGATGCGTTGCACTTTTTGTTTCCCCCTCTTTCTCTAAAATAAAGTACAGATTATAATTGATTAAATTTCTAATGAGAGTTAATCTCTTTTTAAACAAGCAGTCGATTCTCTCTTTTTTAAGTAGGCAAACTGGGTCGACATTGTCATTACTTTTACTATTTTACTATCAACATCATTCCTTAAGTAATAATCATGAATAATACACAGGTTATAATAATAGCTTCTATCAATACTCGTTATTATTTTTTACTATGGATATTCATAACCATTTAAAATCAGTTCAAATTCCTTCCAGGTTCAAATCCTTGACGAAGTTGTCGGCATTTCAATTCGAGCGATGTTTGGTTTGGTTTGTTTTGTTTTACGGCATATCAACCTCAGTGGGTCATTTAATGCCGATAAAGTTTTGAAATAAATCAATTCTTAATGGATAATACAATTTTTTATAAATACATTTTTCTATTTAACCCATAGATGGGACCCTAACAGGTACTACCACTCCGGGTCAGAGTGGACCAGGGTGATGAATGGGTGCTCCACATTCCCCAAACCTCCAAAACTGGAACCTCACCATCAGATAGAGATTAACGTCATTCCCAGGACATGTAGACCCGCAGCCACCGTCTTCTAGCACCCATATGATAAAAAGGGTTTGGGGCTTGCTATAAGGGCAATAGGGTTTGAAAAATCATATAGGTGCTAGGGCTTGACGTGACCAGCCGATTGACCGTCTAGCCCAAGATAGGACTAAAGTGGAGTATTGCAAGTCATAAATTGCTCATTCACCTGGGCTCTATCCTTAAGCATCCCGAGTCACCACCCACGGCCAACAGGTGGCTCCATTGGGGGAGTCCTACCCCTCTGCAGAGGTGCAGTCGATGCATTCTAACGCCCCAGCCGACAGGGCAATTCGAGCGAATCTATGTCTCCTTCCAAATATGGTTCGGTAGTACGGTAGGTATATCTCTCTGGTCTTGAAATGACCAAGTGGTTTGAGATGGAAAATGTGGCAAGGCATCTGGACGCAGTGGAGTGGTAAAATAATAGTTCAATGATTTATTTAGCCTCGTTTTGGCAATTCCCGCCGAGAAACTCGTTTCACGGACAACGTCGTAAGAAATGGGCTCAGAGACACAATCCACGTTATTATTGCTATGGCTATTTAAAACTTTATAAAAATTAGTTCAAATTCTGGAAGAAGCTGTATTACATATGATGTGGTGTCATGAGTTGTTGAAAAGACCCTGTATTAGTTTGAAATAGGTTCGTTGGAGATGAAAGCGTAGGCGGGTAGATTTCCGTTGGATGACCCCAACTGACCTCTAGAGAGGCACAAATCTTGTCTGAGAAGTGAAGCAGAGTAGGCGTGTTTTGCAGAGGTTGATTCTCCCCGCGCGGAAGAACATGGGCAGAAATAAAATCTTGATCAGGAAAATAAAAGTCATGTGAGTTGATTAATTGCATGACAAAAGAGTTAGCCCAGAAGAAGCCCTTAGAAGAGACTAGACAACATGACAGCTATAGAAACGAGCCAGACACACAAGATAGCAGGAAGAAATGAAGAACAAGTAAGTCTCAATCACTGTCTCTGTCTCTGTCTCTCTCTGTCTCTCTCAAACCGTCCTTCGGGGCGGGGGTCCGGTGAGCTTCGGTCACTGGACCGGTGAGTTGTGTTAAATTGATAGCGTCGATCCCAGGGGCTATCCCCCCAGGCAATACCTGCCCCTTGACTTAAAGGGGCAGGGATGGGATTATTGCCCAGCGCTCGAGGCGCCCCCTTGAGGGGGAATGCCGACGGGATCGACGCAATTTTTGTTCTCTCCCACCCATTAGCTTCGGCTTGTGGGTGGGCCCACGTTAAAACGAGGCCTTGTGCCCGGTCTATACAGGTGGGGTATGAGACAAATAAACTCTCTCTCTCTCTCTCTCTCTCTCTCTCTCTCTCTCTCTCTCTCTCTCTCTCTTACACACGTACACACACCAAGTCTTCTCTCTCGATTATATACCCGACGATATTCGATGATGGGGTATATAACAGTTGTTGAAGCGCTTAGACCCTTGTCAAGGGTGTGAATCTTTTTCTACTTTTTCCAGTTATGAATAAGTAGTAGGACAGACTGGACTCTTTGACTTTGGGAACGTCTAAGGAGGAAAATGTAGCAATGTAAATCACCGCGATGAAATGCTGAAAAATCAATCCAACTTTTCTTCCGCCCTGTCGGCTGGGGCGTTAGAATGCACCGACTGCACCTCTGCAGAGGGGTAAGACTCCCCCAATGGGGCCACCTGTTGGCCGTGGGTGGTGACCCGTGATGCTTAAGGATAGAGCCCAGGTGGATGAGCAATTCATGACATGCAATACTCCACTTTGGCCCTATCTTGGGCTAGACGGGCGGTCGGAGAGGCCCCCTCCGATCAATCGGCTGGTCACGCCAAGCCCTAGCACCTATATGATTTTCCCAACCCTATGCCCTTATGGCAAGCCCAACCCCTTTTTATCATATGGGTGCTAGAAGGCGGTGGCTGCGGGTCTACATGTCCTGGGAATGACGTTAAACTTTATCTGATGGTGAGGTTCCAGTTTTGGAGGTTTGGGGAATGTGGAGCACCCCATTCATCACCATTGCTCCCTGGTCCACTCTGACCCGGAGTGGTAGTACCTGTTAGGGTCCCGTCTATGGGTTAAATAGAAAAATTGTATTTATAAAAAAATTGTATTATCCATTAAGAATGAATTCTAACGCCCCACCGACAGGGCGGACCAGACAAGAGTAAATAGTAGAATAAATTGTTCCAGAGTATTATTTTCTAAGAAGATTTCTGGTTCGTGCATGTACTATTTGTCTGTATGGTCAAATCTTAGTCTCTTGCACAATTCACAGTGGATTACCTTTCCTACCCAGTCAAGCCTACTCTTGTATTCATTTTGTACCAGTTTTTCGGATCTGCTTATTATTACATGTATTGTGTAAAAGATGAACCTGAATCTCGATGATATGGATATGAAGCAAGCTGACCCATCTACTTGATCAGTATTTATATACTTATAATGAAGATGTTGAGCCCGAGGCCTGATCAGTAGTTGTATATGGATATTTGCCAAACTGGACCAGCTTTGTGATCAGAATTATTATAACGATTCTGGCCAAGCTGGGTCTGCCTTATGATCAGCGCTATTATCTTCATATTGATCAAACTAAAACCGTGTCGTCATCATTATTTTCATATAGATATTAACAAAGGCGGAACTGCCTGGTGGCTGAGATTGATTTTCAAGCCCCATGGAATATCTGAAGGAAAGGCACAAAAGAAAGGAAGAAAGAAAGAAAGTAAGAAGGTTATTTACAAGGCTGTATAAGAAAAATACGGATGGAAAGAAATAAGAAAGAAAGAAATAGGAAGAAAGAAAGAAAGAAGGTTATTTACAAAGGCTGTATAAAAATACGGATGGAAAGAAATAGAGAAAAGAAAAAGAAGAAAGAAAGAAAGAAAGAAAGAAAGAAAGAAAGAAGAAGGTTATTTACAAAGGTTGTATAAGAAAAATACGGATGGAAAGAATAGAGAAGAAGAAAGAAAGAAAGAAGAAAGAAAGAAAGAAAGAAAGAAAGAAAGAAAGTTTTTTACAAAGGCTGTATAGAAAAATACGGATGAAAGAAATAGGGAAGAAAGAAAGAAAGAAAGAAAGAAAGAAAGAAAGAAGGTTATTTACAAAGGCTGTATAAGAAAATACGGATGGAAAGAAATAGAGAAAGAACGAAAGAAAGAAAGAAAGAAAGAAAGAAAGAAAGAAAGAAAGAAAGAAGGTTATTTACAAAGGCTGTATAAGAAAAATACGGATGGAAAGAAATAGGGAAAGAAAGAAAGAAAGAAAGAAAGAAGGTTATTTACAAAGGCTGTATAAGAAAAATACGGATGGAAAGAAATAGAGAAAGAAAGAAAGAAAGAAAGAAAGAAAGAAAGAAAGAATAATGTTAATGTTACTGTAGGTAACACCCAGCCTCCATCATTGTCAAATCAACCTCCAATCATCATCATCATCATACGCTTGAACATAAAATGCATAAACTGATTTTTTTTTCTCTCAGAATCTCTTCCCTTATAATCTATTCAAAACACTAACCCATGATACTACCATACATAAAAAGACGTCCCATAAATTAGTCTCGCAGACACATTACTACTAAATAGCGAGTTCGAACCTCGCTGTGTGCCCCACACTTACGAACTTGTGTCTCATTCAACCCGTGCGAACGTGTTAGGTAAAAAAGGACTTTCCCGACGTGGGTAATTTTTAGCAAGCTACTCTCACAAATCCATTACTACTGAATAGTGAATTCGTTCTTCGCTGGATGTCCCATACTTGTGGCTTTGTGTCACATGTTAATCGTTGTAAACTAACAAACACAGGCACAAAACAAACACAGCATAAACTCTACTTATTAAAGTGCTCTATTACAGTGGTAAGAGTTATATTCATTATTATCATTATATATATATATATATATAATATGTGTATGTATGTGTGTGTATATATATATTTTTTTTTTGGGGGGGGGGTAAGTTATGTGCTTAATTGAAGTCATATCTAATTTGAAATTAATTAGTTATAATTAAATGAATTAGGCGTGCATATCGGTTTAAATGTAAGGCGTGAACAAATCGATAAAAATCAATCTCTGTATGTACATTTCAGCCTATTAGGCCTCATCAGCACAGTTATAGACAGGGCAGTGCTTTGACGTGATTCGAACCCTACCTGTGAGGCTGACAGGCGGGGACTCTAACCATTACACTAGCTGGCTTAACCAGATTTCTCGTTTATTTTAAACGGATATATATATATCGCACTTTTTTGTTGCCTTACAGCATGACAGTATGAAGTGGACAAACAATTTGTTCGAGATGGCGATAGCCGACAATTTTTTAGAGTCCCCACCTGTCATCCTGACAGGTAGGGTTCGAATCACGCACAAAGTACTGCCCTGTCTATAACTCTGCCGATGAGGCCTAATATGTATGTATATATATATATATATATATATATATATATATATATATATATATATATTAAAAGTTGAGGAAAAAATTCGATCAAATACAAACAATTTCAATCAATTAATATTTCGCATCTGTGTATTTACGAAGCTTCACCAGAAATGTTTATTTTGAAACATAACTGTTGCGTATATGCATAGTGAAAAGATTGATAGGAGGGCGGAAGAAAAGGAGTAGAGGAAGGGTGCGTCGAAAGGTGTGAGGCTTAAGTAGCGATGCGTGGTTGAAATTGAATATATGATCGAACTCTATCATGTGCGTGAAGAGGGCATTTTGTGTGTCGTTAGTCTTTATCGATCAACGGTGATTCATTCTTTTTGTGTGAAAGTTTCATATTCTAATATGTTATT
>CM042161.1:43652107-43659607 GCA_023376005.1 Doryteuthis pealeii
TATATATATATATATATATATATATATATATATATAGAGAGAGAGAGAGAGAGAGAGAGAGAGAGAGAGAGAGAGTTAAGAGTAAGTAAATGAATCCGATGTATAGATAAAATGGTATGAAAAACACATATGTTGTTAAATAAAAGATATAAAATATATTCTATTTTTTTTCATACCATTTTATCTATACATATATATATATATATATATATATATATATATAGATAGATAGATAGATAGATAGATAGATAGATAGAAAATTTAAAAAAAGGAATTGAATCCGACAGTATGAGTATGAAAATGTGGAATGAAAACATCTGATGATGATTTTTGTAAAATCGAAATATTGATCAGTATCAGCTATGATTATATTATAAATTGCTTTCTCTTTAACAGCATTGTGTGATGTTTTCATTCCACCTTTTCATATATATATATATATATATATATATATATATATATATATATAAGCATGTTTGGTTGAACTCGAGTGACAATTCCTATCGTACAAGTTTCTGTTCAATCCGTTCAAGGTGTCTGGCCATCTTTTTGGTGTCAGGGTGGAACTGGTCTCTCTCTCTCTCTCTCTCTCTCTCTCTCTCTCTCTCTCTCTCTCTCTCTCTCTCTCTCTCTTTTATATATATATATATATATATATATATATATATATATATATAGGACATTACCACTAACTTAGAGAATTCTTAGTGTATTACTCAAATAAAAATGACGGTTCTATTAGAGAAAGTCTCGTAAAATACTCGAACGTTCAGAGTAAAAAATTGTCAGTCCAAATAGCAACAGCAATATACGGTGGGTCTGTGTCTGCTCTTACCACCTATTCTATCCGTCCAAATTATCGATATGTTAACCATTCTGCTGCTTTCATGCAACAAAAAGGTCAATTTTTAAACGGAAATGAACAGGTTTGAATTCAGCGTTTTCTTTCTCCTAAACCGGTTACCATACCAGGGTTAAAAAAACTAGTCCCCCCTATTTACCCACAGCAAGAGAGAGAGAGAGAGAGAGAGAGAGAGAGAGAGAGAGATAGAGAGAAGATGTGAATTCTTACTTTATCCAAATCACATTTATCAAAAATGTGAAATGCAAACAGCCTCGTTCAGTATTTGAACTCGGTTCACCGTGTCCATATTCAAATTCGAGATATAAAGAGGATAATAAATATTACCAACATAGTCATGTGTTACGTAATCGCCGCCCAGCATCTATATTTGTGGCCTTGTGCCAGACTTAGGAAAAAACCTTTAGAAAAATGTACTACCGATTATCTTATATTACTGGGTGGTCTTTGTGGAATCACCGAAAAAAGTAGTTAGGAAAGATAACATCTTTTAACGAGAGATTGGAGACAAAAAGTCTATGATTAAGAAAAACCCAGTCTTTTGGGCTACAGAGAAGTCTTTGATCTTAGGCTGGTGAACTCTGGTTGACCAGTGAAATTCGAAGGAATCGAACATTCGATTCGGTCGAGAGCTGGCTCGAACTTTCTAGAAGTAGAATCTTCTGGAAGATTATTTAGAAATACTATTTAAGAGACCCGTCAATAGAATCACGGTCAGTTACAATCCGGGGTCGGAGGCAGTCAGAGCCAGTCAGAGCAGTCGGCCAGAGAGGCAGTGATCGGGGCCAGTCATACGGAGTTTTAGTTGTTTCTGTTGTCGCTGAGGACGATAAGGAAAGGCCTGTTACCGCTAAGAAAAGCTTGTTCACCGAGAAGTTTACTAAGGACTAAAAACTCGAAGTTGAATCCAGTTAGAATACAATTAAGTAATTATTAAGCGCAGATAATATTAGGGTCTCTCTCTCTCAAAAGTTATAGGAAGTTTGGAATATAATAAACTTCTGAGAAGTAAACCCGGAGTTATTAATTTCCTCTACTTACGACGAAAGATACTACAACAGGTTTTATGAATGAACCCTGACACGAACAAGATAGTAAAATGACTATCGTAAAGGGGACGACCCGTGGATAAAGTCAGTTGGCCGTAACGAAGAAGCACGCGGCCGTGAAACGTGATACCTTTCGCTTGACCATAAATGAAAGGAGTGTGGAAGAATTTTGGGGCCACAGACGATACTGCTACTGGTCTGTTTGTAAACAAACGACCACACGAATATACAAGAGACAATTTGATACCGTGAAAGGAATAACGACCGTACGTACGAAGATACGAATTGTAGTGCCGAGAAAGAAAAGGCACTACGTTAAATATTACGAACAACCCATAACGTAACACATGGACTGGTGGGAGCGAATGAGTTCAATGGTCGTCTTATATTTCATTTTTAAGTTTGATATAAGGATGATTTAATCATATTGAGGTTATGTTACATGTCTATTATGTTTATTGGTCAGTGGGACTTTTGGTTGGTGTGTTAGTTGGTTGGTTCGTTGGTTGGTTTTACTTTCATATATATCTACTAACCCGGCACTACTAAGGGTCGGGTTAGCTCAGTCAGTAGAGCGTTCGGCTAGAAACCATAAGGTTACTAGTTCGATACCGGCCGTCGCCAACTCAGCGTATGAGTAACACAGGGATCTGTGCGGTAAAGTAAGCTGGTGGTAGGTGTGGCGCTCCAGCTCAGACGCAAAAACAATGTCCTTGGTCTAGCGCTAGGGAAAAGGGGATAGATTCTACTCTCTTATATTTAGAGTTGATCCAATAGGTTAGGTATTAGCGTACGTTGTACGTTTATATTTACATTTTTGTGTGCCGTGTTTAGCAAACGGTTATATTATACCAAGTATGTTCATCTAATACAATGAATTTCCAATTTGTGACTCATAGATGGGACTTTAACGTCTCGGTCGGTAGAGTGTCGGACTAGTAACCACAAGGTTCCTGTTTCGATACCGGCCCTCACCCACTCAGTGTATGAGTAGCACAGGGATCTGTGCGGTAAAGTAAGGAGCTGATGATAGGTGTGGCGCTCCACCTCAGACGCAAAAACAATCTCCTTGGTCTAGTGCTAGGGAAAAGGGGATAGTCTCCCTCACTTAATGGCTGATACTGACATTAGGCCACCCCGACGACTTATATCTACTAAGTTTAACTTAGATGTGGTACAAGACTGTAAGTAAAGTCTGTTAACTTAAAGAGAGAGGAAGAAAGACAGAATTGGACTAAAAACAGAGGCAGAAAAATAGAGAAACAATTTAAAGATAGAAGAAAGAGGTGGGGATATTTGGTGATTAATAGATAGAAAAAGAATTGGAAGTTTCGAATAAATGAAGAAAAATTGTGGAACGAACACAAGTAGTGAACGTGGAAAAACACTAGAGAAAGAAAAAAAGCCCCATGAATCCCCCCCCCACTAACAGACAAAGACACAGAAGCCCAGAAATCTCACACTTTCCAATGATTTCCCATGATGCTCTCACTGATTGGCATTCCCTTGCTTGTGAAAGAATTGCCAAACTATTCATATTTCTTGCTTTCTCTTTCCTTTTTCAAATACATTCAGCAACCAACGAAAAACTATCTCGGCACTCGCAGCAATCTATACAGTTTTATTGTGAGCAATGGCTGCAAATGCTAGCTGGAATCCCGACTGACTGATTGATTTTAACGGCACTTCAAAACTGCTAGGGATATTTTATACCTAGATGTTAGGGGATTGCGTTCATCGCACATTCAGATTTACATTTTTTGTGTAGCTGTTTCTTTAGAGTTTTTAGGGTCGGTAGAGCTTCCGACTAGGAACCACAAGGTTTCTGGTTCGATACCGGCCTTCGATAACATTCCACTTAATTCTCCAATTTGAATTTAAACGAACTCGATTCAAATTATATCTACACTACTTACCTAATTCATAAGCTACCCATGAATTATGTCACAATATCTCTTCAGGAAAAGAAATACAAGGGGCCGGGTTAGCTCAGTCGGTATAGCGTTCGGCTAGAAACCACAAGGTTCCTAGCGTATGAGTAGCACAGGGAGCTGTGTAGTAAAGCAAGGAGTTGATGGTAGGTGTGTCACTCCACCTCAGACACAAAAACAATTTCCTTGGTCTAGCGCTAATGAAAAGGGGATAGACTCCCTCGCTGTCTGGCTGATACCGACTTTAGTCCGCCTCGACGACTTTACTTACTTATATATCAAATATTCCCATCTAATACAAATAATGTGCAAACCGTTGGATGGTATCAAGTATTTCCTAATACAAATAATTTGCATACGGACATATGATATGAAGTATTCCAAATTAATTCAAATAATTTGCAAACTGTTGTATGGTTTCAAATATTCCCATCTAATACAAATAATATTTATACATTTGTATGGTTTCAAGTATTCCTATCTAATACAAATAATTTTTACACATTTGTATGGTTTCCAGTATTCCTATTACAAATAAATTGATGGCAGTTATATGATATCAGGTGTTTCTATCTAATAGAAATAATTTGCACACACTTATAAAATTTCATGTATTCACATGTAATACTATTAATAAGTATACGGCTTAAAGTGATTATTTTTATCTAATTATGGCCATTTGTTTGTACACAGTTACATGGTTTTTATTAACTAATGATAATCTTTAATAATAATGTATAACTTTAAGTAATTATTCTTAATACAAATGAT
This sequence comes from Doryteuthis pealeii, assembly GCA_023376005.1. Classification (NCBI taxonomy): domain Eukaryota; kingdom Metazoa; phylum Mollusca; class Cephalopoda; order Myopsida; family Loliginidae; genus Doryteuthis; species Doryteuthis pealeii. Next base: position 43,656,721 of record CM042161.1, read on the forward strand.
ATACAATTATATGCCATCAAGTATTCCTATCGAATACGAATGAAACTTAGATGGGACGTCAGGAGATGCTACTATTCCGCGTTAGAATCAACTTGGAAGTAATAGCAATGAAAGGGTACTCCATACTCCCGAGATCTTCAGAACTGGAGCCTCACCAGCAGCTTTAGTTTAGTGTCAAACCAAGGACACCCCTTTGTGGGGGAGTGGAGCGGAATCTGCGTATTCTAAACCCCACTGACAGAGTTGCCAGGATCACAAGTCAAAAGAGAAGAAAAATTAATTTAACTAGCAAAATAAAAAACACCCTCCGGGCGATGTAAAAATAAATTTTTGAAAGATATTCCTTGAGGAGGTGGAATTTAAAAATTAAATCGGAAGGTTTGAACCACAAATCTTGAAATCATCAAATTTATTAAAGGAGTAAAAGAAAAAAAAAAGAAGACAATTTGAAATCGAAACTAAGTTCTATTAACTTTGAATATCTATTAAAATAAAACAAACTATATATAAATATATGATACTGGAGATGTATATATTAAAACTTGTTTTAAAAACCAATGAGGGCTATCTAATGCTGCATGTTCAAATTTTGAGTGTATTTATTCTATGTTATGACGTTTTGGGTAATGTGAAGTAAGCAGTGACGTAATTTTTGTTACAGACAAAAACCGGAAGCGAATCTCCATTATTAATAGATATAAGTCGTAACTAGAATAAGAGACACGTATATTCATGACACTAATTGCCGAGTTCATGTCAAAACTTTATTACGTTCCGCAATGTTTAAGTAAAATACATCTAAATAAGAAAGCTAGTAGAAATATCACAAGTATTTATAAAAATCAGAATGCGAAAAATGTTATTATTTAAGTGGATTAAGGCTGGATGAAATTCAGAGATTTATTTCTCTTAGCGTGATTGCAAAACCAGCGCTAAAAAAACTTAGTCTGTCTAACGATTTACCCATAGCTGGTGGAGAAGATATGGATTCATACCTTTCCCAAGAGCACTAGGACGAAGTCAAACGCCTTGTCCAGGATTTGTATTCGTGTTGTCAATTCCATTTCCGACGACGATAAACGTTACGCTAAGCGTGCCTGCTGAATAATTGGCGGCTAGCTCTGCGGAACTAGCAATCAACAAACAAAAAAAAAACTTCAGACAAATAACTTTCTGATTTTTTTGTTTTGTTTTTGTTTTTTGTTTTTATTTTTATCCCTGAATCTACTTGCACTGAGAAAATACAAAAAGTATTCCCCGATCGCCAGTTTATAAGTAATTCTTTGATTAAGCATATTCTGTGATCCGACATTTTTTTTTTAGATTCAATGGCGCCGGATTAGTAAATTTCTACTTTAACATAAATAAAAAAGACCACCCTGTCAGCGGAGTTCAAAATACACAGACTGCAGAGGGGGGTATCCTTGGTATGACACTAAACTGTATCAGTTGGTGAGGCTCGTGTTCTGGAGATAAGGCGAATGTGGAATATCTATTATTTGCCATTAATCTCTGGTCCACTTTCACCATTACTCTCTGGTCCACTTTCACCCAGAATAGTAGTACCTGTTAGGGTCCTATATATAGGTCAAATAGATCCGTTTAAAAATTATTCGTAATCGTGTGCGATGAAAAAAATACCCTTTACAAATAACTGCACAAAAATGTAAATATGAACGTACAATGAAGGCGATTCCCTAACCGCTAGGCATAAAATTATCTGGAACATGTTGAAATGCCATTAAAATAGTGGTCGACGGCCACAGAAGTATTAGAAGAGAAGAAGTAATACTCGCCAGATTGCGTATTGGGCACACCCACATTACCCATTCGTACCTGTTAAAAGGGGAGGATGCCCCAGTATGCCCAACATGCAAAGTACAACTTACAACCAAACATATCCTTCTAAATTGTAACAGCGTTAAACATATCCGCACCAAATACTATCAAGCAAGAAACCCGAGGGACATCTTTAATAATACAAACCCTGAAAACATTTTAAATTTTCTAAAAGAAAGCAACCTTTTCAACAAGATATAACATAACATAACCGAATATCTCTATAGAACCACTACTTTAAAGACTGAAATCCAAAATAACCTTTTTTTGCATTAAATGACCCACAGAGATTGATGTGCCGTTAAACCAAACTCAAACTTAATATAAAGCGAGAATGAAATGCGACGATAATTCACTGATAAAATGTTTAAACAAAAAGATGGAAATAAAAACGGTAAAATAATACAACAATTGAAAAAAAACTTTGTCAATAAAAATAATTCAATAAAACAACTTATAAAAAAGAACATAATAAGTAGAGGGAAAATACTTATTCCCATAACTGACTTCGTTTTAATGACACTTATTTTTTGAATTTCATTGTTGAGTGACGAGGAGCTTATAGTTATTCTGATTTTGAGATATTGATCTCATAGCAGCCACTCCTTCCCGTTGTTTTTCCCTCTTCTCTTTTTTTCTTCATGCGGTGTCATTGTTTTGCTTTATTCTGTCAATACAAACAAAAAAGAACGGAAAATAAATGATGGTTGAATAAGTAAATAAATAAATAGATAAATAAAGAAGTTTAATTGGCGCGCGTGTTCCTGTGTCAATAAAAATTGCATTCAACCATCGGGAAATGTATAAAACATATGCTAATGAAATGTGATCCATATTTCACGTGAAATCATTACAGATGTCAATGGAATAGGCTTTACTTATACATTGTCAGAGAGAAAGGACTTGGATGGAGGAGGGATTTCAAGATATTCTGCCCCCGACTTTTTATTTCTTGCGAGATCAGCACTTCAAGCAAATTCTTCGATCTCTGTCAAATACTGATTTTTAATGGATTATTTTCATTGCTTTTGAGTTTTTCACATCAGCG
>CM042161.1:43669607-43692107 GCA_023376005.1 Doryteuthis pealeii
CTCTTGATTTTGTTGTTGGACTGGAAATAGCAAAAGAGATTACAAAGTCAAACAGAAGAGATTTTTACGAATGTTAATTTAATTTGAAAATGGCTCTGTCGGGGGGGGGGGGGGGTCACTGACTTTATCCTCTGAAAAGGGGTAAGACCACCACCACCAAAAAGGGTGATTTGGGTACAGCACTAAACTTCAACTAAGGGTGAGGACCAATCTGATGGTGAAAATTGAACAGAATTCTCCTTGAAATTTCTCCAGAATCGAAAAGACAGTCTTAAATGGTGATTGTTTAATTCAAGCAACTGATTCAATAGCACTTAGAAAATGCTATGTTTAAACAATTTTTCACCAGTTTTATAGCAAAAAAATATTTCTAAATAAATAAATAAAATTATAGAAACATTATTTTATTTACATAACACAACCGATGTGTATAACAAAGCGCGGTAGAAAATCGAGATTTGTGTGTGTGTGTGTGTGTGTGTGTGTGTGTGTGCATATCCTTACAATAATAAATCAATGAGTCGTTATCACGTAGGTATTAAGGTAAAATTTGATCCGAATTATTATTAAAAGACGTTCTGACTTATTTATATTATAGTAATACTACAATAGGCTATATATTAGAGTTTAAAGTAAATAACAATAACATCAAGGTAGAATTTTAAGATTAAGGTAAAATTTTATATGAAATTTTCGCAAAGACGTATTAAACAGGATTGAAATATACCTAAGGATTAAATGCACTTATAAACAAAGAGACTTTTTAATAATATATTCTATAAAAAATAAATTACTAAAAGACGTTTTGACTTATTTGTATAATAATAATAATAATAATAATAATAATAATAATAATAATAATAATAATAATACAATATACTATCTTATAGTTTAAATAACAATAATATCAATGGTAAATGCATGAATACTGCATAGAAAAAATTGTAGGTTGAAAAAATGTGGAAAGAAAACAATTTTTGTAGATAGAGTAATAATGAAAATTGAATTGGAATAATTAATGTAAAATGTCGAGTGGTAAGAAATTCAAAAACGAGTCAAAGAGAGAATGAAAAAAAAAACAAAAACAATGCTAAAATGAGATAAGAAAGAAAGAAAATATAAAATAAAGTAGGGAAATAAAAGAAGAAAGCAAATAATGATAGATGATATCAAAAAGAAATGTAGAAAACGATGAAGAAAATACAGAAAATAATTGAGGGAAAAAATTGAACAGAAAGAAAAAGTTGTTTTTGAGAATAGAAGTGTTTTTTGTACGAGTCAGTAAATAATTTTTTAAAAAAGATAATTTCTCAAAGAAAAAAAAGAACAAAAATGATATATAAATGAAATAAGAAATGAAGCAAAAATGGTACACGAACGAAAATGAATAAATGAACGAAGAAAGAAAGATAAAATTTATCAATTAAACTAAGAAATACACAGTGAAGAAAAACGGAATGAACGAATAAAGAATGAAAAAATAAAAATAAAAATAAGGAGTGACCAAAAGAATAAATAAAAAGAGAGATAGAGAGGCTATAAAAGAATGACAGAAATATCTGATGAGGAAAAAAATGAAAGATAGAAAACAGGAATGAAAAAAACACTGAACCAAAATTTAAGAAATTGAATTATAATGAAAAAGAATTTGAAAAAAAAGGTTTTATTTTTTCAAGACCAAATTGCTATAAATAAATAAATAAATGAAATAAACCGATTTAAGAGAAATAAAAGACGACATTTAACAATTTCATTCTGCCCTGAGACAAAATATTCGAAAAAAAATCCGCCAAGTCGACCCCCCGAAAATGGTCGGTCAGAATAGACAGGAAAATAGTGAGCACCGATCGCAAAGTGCATGCTGGGAAAGCTCATCGAACGCGAAGCTAAAAAGTCGCAATGTGAAAACGCGTTTGAACGTGACTTCCGGTGGGATTTACTCCAATGGAGGCATGACAGATTTAGTGTGTTTAGCAAAATCGTTTTACTTTTTTGATTCTTGTTAATTTGTATTTATAATTGTCACCAAGAGCGATTGGAGAAAAAAAAAAGAATACAGAGTATTTAAGTTGAAGGAAAAAAGGATAACTTTTTCCCTTGACTGAAAAACTGTAAAATACCTTCACTACCAATTTTGCGCATTTTAAATTTAAAGAAGCCAGGCCAGTATTTGCCCGATATTACGTTGCTGCAAGAAAAGTATTAATAACATTTGGTATAATTATTTTATTTCACATTCAAAACTCCTCCTCCTCCTCCACCTCTGCCTCTTCTCTCCCTCTTCTTCTTCTTATTTATTTATTTATCTATTTATTAATTTTATTAATTTCGTTTTTAATTGACAAATTCTATATTTCTATTTTTGTCCTTGCACCATTTTTACCATTTTTGCTTTTCCTCAGACCTCTAGAACTGGAATCTCACCATCAGATAAAGTTTAACGTCATTCCCAGAACACTAAGACCCTCAGCCACCGCCTTCTAGCACACATATGATAATATGGGTTGGGTTGCCATAAGGGCAATAGGACCGGGAGAATCATATACGTGTCAAGGGCTTGACGTGACCAGCCGTTTCATATGAGGGGGCCTCTCAAACAGCCCGTTTAGCCTTAGTAAGGACCTAAGCGGAGTGTTGCATGTCGTGGACTGCTCATCCACCAGGATTCCGTCCTTAAGCATCACGTGTCGCTATCGATGGCCAACGGGGGGTCCCATTTGGTGGGGTGGGTCTTAACGCTCGGCAGAGGAAGAAATGAATGGAAAAAGAGAAAATGATTGTTAATGGTCAAGCGGTTTAGTTCAGTCGGTAGAGCCCCCACCCCCGCCTTGGAATCGGAAGGTTCTGAGTTCAATACTGGTCCCCGCCAACTCAGCTTATGAGTAGCACAGATTGGGTAATCTGATTTATGTGGTAAAGTGGGGAGCTGGTGCTAAGTATGGTACTCCACCTCAACAAAACAATATCCCTGTTCTAGCGCTAGCGAAAGGGGGATACTGATAGATTCCCTCGTGGTCCGGCTGATACCGACAATAGGTCACTCCGCCAAATTTACTTTTACTTATGTAAGAAAATAGGCGAATATATTCACAGATGACTGTTTGAACTAAGAACGTATAATATAAGATGGCAAAATATTATTAAGTTTTTATTTCGGAAAAAAATTCTAGTTTGAATATTTTGAAACAACTTTGACTTTCATCGTGTAATAAAAATGTATGATTGTGAAATAATGATATTTCTTCAATTTCCGATTGATCAGAATATTGATTTCCCCTTTTAGGTTTGTCTCACCAAGATTTTGCCGCCGTTTTTGTCTTTACCAGTCTTTGACAATTTGGAAATACCGACTGTCACTATCAATTAAATATTTTCCCTTTCACCTTGTCTCTTATTCCTAATTCCACCCATTTTTTGAGAGGGTGGGTGTATTTATCTCGCACGGACATAAGGGTTAAATCGAACTTAACGGACCTAAATTTCACCATCGTATGTCGCCCCGCTGAAAGAAAAAATACCAAAAATCAGGGAATTAACCGAATTTAATGAAATTTTCAGTGTTGATATATTAATGAATAAAAGATATAATGCATCAGTTATTTTATCTAAAAGCCTTTACATTTTTTTCAGGTCAGTTAACTTTGAACCATGTATCTATGAGTATTTTTGTGTTACACCTCAAAGATACGTGGTTCACATTATCTGTCCTGAAAAAATATAAATGTTTTTAAATAAAATAACTAGTGCATTATATATTTTATTTATTAATATATCAACACTGAAGATTTTATTAAATTCAGTTTATTTTCTGATTTTTAGTATTTTTTTTTCTTTCAACGGGGTGACATACGATGGTGGAATTTAGGACCGTTAAGTTTGATTTAACCGACATTCGTATATTTTCATGAATAAAATATCATGATAGTCATTTTTTTCCCCGAGAAACTCATATCGAAACTGGAGCTGTTGACGAGTTTTGTTCAAAACTGATTGAATGATTGATTGATTTTAATGACATGTTAATCCTAAATACTGGACGAAGCTGTTTGCATTTTACTTCGCGCCAATGCTCTTAGGAAATTCATTAATATATTCAGTAAATTTCCACTTAGACGGAAATATAAAAAAAAAACATCTGGAAGTGAGTATTTCACTAAAAAGAAATGTTAGTTAAATAATCTCGCAAACCATTGGTAACGTTGAACTTTCTTCTTGTTGTTGTTCTTCTTTCTTGTTGTTCTTCTTCTCCCTACCTTCTTCTCCCTACATTCTTCTGCCTCTTCTCCCTACATTCTTCTTCCCCTTCTTCTTCTTCTTCTTCCCCTTCTTCTTCTTCTTCTTCTTCTTCTTCTTCTTCTTCTTCTTCTTCTTCTTCTCCTACATTCTTCTGCCTCTTCTCCCTACATTCTTCTTCCCTTCTTCTTCTTCTTGCTATCCCTTCTTCTTCTTCTTCTTCTTCTTCTTCTTCTTCTTCTTCTTCTTCTTCTTCTTCTTTCTTGCTATCCCCTTCTTCTTCTTGCTATCCCCTTCTTCTTCTTCTTCTTCTTCTTCTTCTTCTTCTTCTTCTTCTTCTTCTTCTTCTTCTTGCCATCTTCTTCTTCTTCTTCTTCTTGATATCCCTTCTTCTTCTTCTTCTTCTTCTTCTTCTTGCTACCCCCTTCTTCTTCCTCTTCTTCTTGTTCTTGTTCTTATTTCTTTCTTTCTTTCTTTATCTATTTTATTAATTCCCTTTTTAATTGACAAATTCTATCTTTCTTTCTTCATTCATTCATAAATATTTGTCCTTGCACCATTTTTGCTTTTTCCCCAGACCTCTAGAAATGGAATCTCACCATCAGATAAAGTTTAACGTCATTCCCAGAACACTAAGACCCTCAGCCACCGCCTTCTAGCACATATATGATAAAAAGAGTTGGGTTACCATAAAGGCAATAGGACCAGGAGAATCATATAGGTGTCTAGGACTTGACGTGACTAGCCGATCGATGGGAAGGGCCTCTCCTAAAGCCCGTTTAGCCTCTACTCATCTTGTCCTTTTACCCGACTAGACTGAGCTGATTAAAAATGTGCAATAGAAATATTGGCACACACTGAGTAATTCATAGCCGCAAAAGTATCACCTTCAACAATCCACCATTTTTTGATTAGCACTTATGGCCTTCTTTCCAATATTTTAACCATAAAGCCATAGCAAAGAATTTCTTGATTGGCTAATACTACCATGTTTTTTTAGTTTTGTCTTTTTTCTTCCTCTTTAGTTTTCCCGCTGTATTTTTTTCTCTAATCTGTGTACACGCAATGCCACAGTTATCACTAACGAGCACTGCTTGTGTTTTATCATTGAGAAGTAGCAGCTTATTAAGTCGATTATGGCTAATAAATGTTATGCATCGCCAGCCGGTTGTGATCCGGACCGGTGTCATTTTAGTCTTTTGTCTGTGAGTATTCATTATTGTATCGAGCCAAAATATGGCCGTCAAAATGGCCACCACCAATTCATTACCTTGTCTTAGCGGAAAATGCAGATTCGTTTGTGAGCCCTTTACAATCAGTCTCAGTAGGTACTCTTCATCCTCTCTCTCTCTCTCTCTTCTCTCTCTCTCTCTCTCTCTCTCTCTCTCTCTCTCTCTCTCTCTCGTGCTCACTCTCTTAGTCGCTCGTATGTTTCAAGGGTCTCAACAATACATGAAGTTTCCATTTTACAACACATCCTATGAAACACAAAGGAACCCTCTCTACATATTTTTGGTCAATCTAATGTTTATATTGGCCTGTTCATATATATCTCTCTGTCAATCTTCTTACATCATTCGGTTCATATCTATCTATCTATCTATCTATCTGTCTATCTGTCTGTCTGTATGCCTGTCTGTTTGTCTATTTAAGAGTCTATTTCTTATGTAAGATGCATAGTTAATACACGAACATACAACTCCGACACGTGGTGTTGGACATAACATTTTATATAATAAACAGCACATTTATACGACAAGATACAGTAACAATGAAATACATGTACATTAACATACAACAGTAGAGATTAAAGGACTGGAGAGTCTATACATTAAAAATCACTTACTAGTGAAGAGGGTCCGAAGCCCCCAGGAGAGTTGCATAGCGTTGGGGGCAGAAGCCCCCACCGAGAAGGGCGTGACAATGTGTCTAACCGATGTGGGTACCTACGAGAAGAGGTAGCAAAGAGGCAGGGAGTTTCAAAACCCGCGCTTAAATACCAGAGGTCTCCTGGTGGTCGGTTCGGAGACCCAGCGGGAAGATAACTCTTCCAGGCCAATAGGAAGATAATCCCAACACTTATTATAATGGTATACACAGGAATAACCTACTCGAGTTTCACCATAAGGATCATCAGGGTTAAATCCACTGAATTAATCAATATTGTGATTAATTGCAGCCGATTGTACGCGTGTATTTAGTGGTTATGATCGTTAATGACAGATTCTGTCATTAACGATCATAACAACAATATACACGCGTACAATCGGCTGCAATTTATCACTATCTTGATTAATTCAGTGGGTTTAACCCTGAAGATCTTATGGTGAAACTCGAGTAGGTTATTCCAGTGTATACAATTATAATAAGAAATTCGCTCTACTTACGTATTGAGCACTTTATATTGGTTATATCAGCTGTCTTATCATTGTGAAACTTGTATCAACTAACCATTGAGACCAATTTCACCGATAAGTCACCATTTTCATATACAAAATCATATAAGAGTCTATTTCTTAAAATAAATCAGTACGTAATATGCGTTGAACTCTATTGACAGAGGTAATTTAAGGATAAACACAAAGATAGAATTCGGGTTAGCTCAGTCGGTAGAGCGTTCGGCTAGAAACCACAAGGTTCCTAGTTCGATACTGGTCCTCGCCTAACTCAGCATATAAGTAGCACAGGGATCTGTGCGGTAAAGTAAGGAGCTGATGGTAGGTGTGGTGCTCCACCTCAGACGCTAAAATCAATCTCCTTTGTCTAGCGCTAGGGAAAAGGGGATATACTCCCTCGCTGACTGGCTGATACCGACTTTAGGCCGCCCAGTCGACTTAATATCACAATAATTAAAATCAGTTCATAGATTGATATGAGGCAGGTCAAATAATCATATATTTATATACAATCTTGAATATAAGTCTCAAGATGTAAGCTTTTCTCAATATAAGAAAATGCTGAATTGGCAGCAATTATTAAACGATTGCTCCTTTCCACATATTTCCACAAAATGGCATTGAACTCTTGATAATCAACACTGATCGGAATGGTAGTATTTTCAAACATATACATTTGTACGTGGTATTTGCATTTCATTTAGCGCTAATACCGTTGGGAAAGGTATGAATCCTACTCTCCCTCCAGCTATGGGTAAATAATAGGACAGACTAGGCTCATTAACTTTGGTTAGGCAACCGGTCTAGGAGAAGGAAAACTCTGAATTCAAACCTGCTGAACTCCGCTTAAGAAATTGACCTTGTGTCGCATCCTGCTCGTGCGGAGGGGTTGGTATATAATATATATGGATCAAATACAAATGTCTAAAAATACCCGTACATGATGGGACAATGTGCAACGCGCCAAAAATGCTAAACAAAAATTAAATATGAACTAACATTGAACGCAATTAGCTAACCTGTAGACGTAAAACGATAGGATAGTTACTTGAAGCTAAGATTTATTACTAAGGATTATTATTATCAGTTAATTGAAATCATAAAACTGGGAGCAAATTATTTGCATTAGATAAGAAGACTTGATATCATATAACTGTGTGCAAAAAAACTTTTAAGAAACAACTACAGAAAAAAGTTTTAATATAAAGGTACAACGAATCCTTAACTTCTATGCATGTAATAACCCTGAATTAAATGGAAGTTAATCCGACAGTATGAATTTAACATTTTTAGAAAAAACAAATGATCTTAATAGTTTGCTGACAGAATCTGTTTCGACCTTTTTAATAGAGCGGTCTTCACCAATAGCAAAATATAAAGGAAAGACGGAAAAAAAATAACCGCTGGAAGGAGGGGTACAAACGAACGCTGGTTTTCGATGCTGGGATTTTTTTTTAAATGCGTATTCTGTGTTAAAAATAAAATAAATTTTATTTAAAAAAAAACAACAGAAGCATTATAATCCATAGTAAAAACTCAAAAGAGTTTGATGTAAAATATATAAAAAAGTGTATAATAAGTATCAAAAATGTTCATGATATATTCCAGCTACAAAAAGTAAGTTAAAAGTCCACAGCACAATTGAAGAAAGATGTAAAGTTTCAAGAATTTTCCGTCTTTCCTTTATATTTTGCTCTTGATGAAGACCGCTCTATTAAAAATGTCGAAACAGATTCTGTCAGCAAACTATTAACATCATTTGTTTTTTCTAAAAATGTTAAATTCATGTAATAACCCTACACGGGTTGACATGCCGTTAAACTGAACCAATCAATTAAACAAACCAACTGTCTTCTTTTTGTTTCTTATTTGGGTCCCATTCTCCCATCACATTTTATCACAGTTGTCCATCCATCTTTCCAGCATTCAATCATCTTTTTTAACGTTTTTTTCTTCTTTGAGTTTAGTTCATTTCCATCTCCACCTCCGGTTTTGATCGCCTTCATCTTGTCGTGAATGTTTCTACTTCCTCCGTACATTCAATTTCCATCGGCTTTCTCTCTTTTCTCGTAATTATAAGTCTAATTTCGGATACTGACAGACTTTTTAATGAGCGGAATTACTATTTGAGAACATTGTAAACAATAGTTTTCTGACCAATTAACATCAGGCTTTAAGCAAATAACCACAAAGTGCAAGGACATTGTTTTTCAATCTGTTTTCTCTTTTACACCAAAGTGCACTTCCCGCTTTTAATTCGCAATTCATCTGCAAAAGATTCCTATCCTTTGGGAATCAATTGAATTAAAGGATTTATGAGTATTATGCGAATTTCTCGCACCATCATTATCTGGGTGGTTTTCACTGGAGACTGATTGACAGCAAGTCTCTTCAGGACTCCTGGACTCTTCAGAGTATTCCACCCGATCTTAACAATGCTGCTGTCTGGATAGTCTCGATCCTTCCTCTAATTACCAATGCATCCAGTTTCTTTCCCAAACCCTTGGATATTGTTCCAAGGATACTAACTACAGCAGGTACCACATTCACCCTCATGTTCTACAAATTTTCAGTTACCTGGCAAGGTCCAAGTATTTCTCAATTTTTTCGTTTTCTTTCATCTGCCCACTGATATCCTCAGGATAGTAAAATCTACTCGATAACAAGCTCTCTCCTTCTTGTTAATTAACTCTAGGTGATCCGTTTATCTCAAAATCAAAGAGACTTTTATTAGCGAGAAGAATTCTGGTTTGTGTAGTATCATTTGATTGCACGGACAAACTTTAATTTCTTGCACAATTCGCCATGTATCTCTTTCCCATCCAGTCGTGCCTAGTTTTGTACTTTCTTTGTGTCATTTTTTTTAATTCACTTAAAATATTATTAGCCGTTTCCACACATTCTATACTCGATATTCCGTTGCGTCCCATCTATCTTGGCTTTGATAAATTTTGTCATCATGGCATTGTCTCGTGCTGCAAGTAGACTTGCTGTCACCCAGCCTCCAGTGAATCACTGTCTATGGCAGGTATATTATACTCCTTGCGAGTTTTTTTTTTACACTAGTTTAAACTGGTGTTTTTTCACTGATGGCTGACTGACAGCAAGTCTCCTGACTGATGTCTGACTGACACCAAGTCCCTTGTCCAGGCATTTAGGGGTCGTTAAAAGGACCCCATCAACAATTCGTATCACCATCATCTTAATGTCCCTCAGCCTTCTTTTCTCTGGCAAGATAGCTATGTGTCCAGTTGTTTCCTTTATTTTCACTCAACAACTAGTCTTCAAACCGGAATTGGGTGTATTATTATTATTATTATTATTATTATTATTATTATTATTATTATTAGTAGTAGTAGTAGTAGTAGTAGTAGTAGTAGTTGCAACAGCAGCAATCTACACCTTGTTTGGCACACTAGTATCCCCTGCAGAGGACCGAAAATGGTATATCCTAGTAATGGCACTGCCTCCGGTGTTGAGGTTTCAGTTCTGGATCTTTGGAGAGTGTAGAACGTGTTAGGGTCCCTTCTATCGGCCAAATAGATCTTTCGTTTAGATATTCATATTACATAGGATTATTTGAAACCATGTGAATGTTATCGTTGTAGAAAATGGAATCGGTGGCCTGAGTTCAAACGCTGGACGAGTATGTATGCGTTTCCCTTCGTGCAAATCCCCCGAGGAACTACACCCATTCAGCTGTTCTTCCTGTCCTAGCTATAGTTAAAAAGTTGAGTTCTTTAACATCTTGGAAAAAAAACAGTTTAACTCCGTTTAATCGTTGATCTTGTGTGGTATCCTGCTCATGGTGGAGGCGTCAAGTGAATACATACTTGGCGCTATAATCGTTTTGAAAAGATTATCGTTAGTTACTTTAAACTATATAAGTAAAAGTAAAGTCGTCAGGGCGGACTAATGTCAGTATCAGCCATGTAGCGAGTGAGTCTATCCCCTATTCACGAGCGCTAGACCAAAGAGATTATTTTAGCATGTGAGGTGGAGTGCCACTGTTGTATACTCTCTTTACTTCTATTATTCTTCTGCTCATCTTTGGTATCTTACGTTCTTCTTCTAGCGTCTGGACTTCGTCTTGGGGACTTCGTGTCTAGTCTTCCATTGGGGAATTCACTTTATCAGAAGCCCTGTGTCATTGGTAGTTTTTAGATAATAACCCAAAACTTCGATTTACTTTAGATCATATTTTATTCCGAAATGTCCACCAGACTACCTGCGCAGATTGAGTCGGCCGTGCGCTTAACACGACTTACCACTTTCATGGTTTGCCCGATACTGAACTAAACTCTGTTTCTAATCTAAAGCGAGAGAGGATCTTCTCCACCGATTCTCACGGTATCCACCGGAAGGATCAGGATGAGGTCAAGCCATGTCACTCAATCCTTCAAGGCCGCCGGCTGCAACTTATAACAGCCATTTTGGTTTCTACACTACTGTAAATAAGAGTTAGGAATCTAATAATTATGTAACACCACACCTACTATCAGCTCCTCACTTTACTGCACAGATCCCTGTGCTACTCATGTGCTGAGTTGGCGAGGGTCGGTATCGGACCAGGAGCTGTGTGGTTCGTAGGTGAAATTGCTTGAAAATGCTTGTCATCGGTATTAAATAACCCAAGAAGCATTGGCATGCCGTTAAACCAGCCTAACAACCTGACGTATCCCGGTATTAGGTTTGAAATGCTGACTGTTCAGTTTTATCGCCATATTTTCAAATAACAGAGAAAACAGTTTTGGAAAGTTTTTTGTTCTTTATAAAAAAGTTATTTAGTGCCTTACCTTTTCAGTTTTCTTTGGATTTTTTTTCTATAATAATATCGTTTGTTTGTTTGTTCTTTTTCTTTCTTTTTCTTTCTTTCTTTCTTTTTTTGTTCGTTTCCCTTGATGATTTCATAGATTTGACTTTACATTGTTCAGCATTTAATTCCCCCTCATTATGGTTAATTTTTGAAAACTATGACCGCAGTCATCCCGTCCTCATCCCACTGAAAACAACGTCGCCTAATTCGACAAGAATCAACAAGATGCCGATCCCGATGCTGACCTAACAGGGCGGCCACTCCTTTTTGGCGCCAACTTCCAACGTCAACAAAACTACTTCGCTACCTCATCAAGACACTGAGGGTTTTTTTTTTCATCTTGTATTAGAAGTATTAATATAATTCTGATATCTTATATTTTTATATTCTTACTTCTAGATTTCAATTATTATTATTACTAGCAAATATATGCACCCTCCGGGTGCAAGTATTTAAGTTTTAATATAATAAAATACCATATTAAATTAGAAAGGCCAATGAAACTGAATAAAAATGCAGATAACATGATTTGGAACAGAGGGGGTAGGATTGAAAAATAGAACAACTTTGAAACTAACTCTTCCATCATTTTCAATTACTCCTATTCCTAATTTAACTATTTAGTTAAAATAGGAAGTAAAGAATAATATTACAGTTATTTCTTTTTGTTAAGGGATTTCTTTTAAGATTTATTGAAGAGAATTTTGCTCATATTCAATAAGATAAAACTAAACAATTAGAAATCAATAATATTAAGCACATATTTATTAAAATCAAATTTTTTAAGATCAATATGCAAATAAGCCTTCCCATTCACACTGTAAATCGCTGTTTTGTTGTATATATAAATACAAATGCATGTTATTTGTATGTAGATATGGTCAACAGTCTTAATGATGTAAACCAATTTTATTAATAATTGAGGTTTAAACAAAAATAAATCATGGAGAATGGGATGCAGATAACAAAGGGAATTGTGATTTGTATAGTAATATAGTTTCGGTTACAGACAGAAAGACATACAATCTCCATTATAAAAAGTTTATTATTATTATTATTATTATTACTACTACTACTAATACTATTATTACTATTAGCATTAGCTGATGGTATTTCACTGGAGGCTGAGTGACAACAAGTCTCCTCAGGTCTCTAGGTCTCTTCTGAGTATTCTAGCTGTTTGCAGCAGTGCAGTATTCTGGATGGTCTCAATTCTTCCTCTGATTTCCATTATTATTATTATTATTATTATTATTATTATTTTCTTCTTCTTCTTCTTCTTCTTCTTCTTCTTCTTCTTCTTCTTCTTCTTCTTCTTCTTCTTCTTCGTCGTCCACCATCTACTAGTAACTCCACACTTAGAATATTCTGAATGTATCCCCTGTAGAGACAAGTAAGACCCACTCACCTAAAAATGGGATGTCCTAGGTAGGACACTAAACTGCATCGGATGGTAAAGATCTAGGGAGTGTTAATTACTTTTTCAATATTTATTTCTCCAAATATATATATATATATTATATTATATATATATATATATATATATATATATAGTACATCTCATGAGAAATTAAACAGACAATCGCTTCTGATCCATTTGTGGGTTAAAAACAGGAACATTACACAAGAAGATTGAAATCTTATTTCCCTTGTCGTCAGAGCTTAGAAAACGCATACTGCATCCCCCCATGACGCTAAACTGCATCTGATGATGAGATTCCAGTTTTGGATTTTAGGGGAATGAGGAATACCCCTTCCGTGCCGTTACTCTCTGCTCCAGTCAGACTCAGTGTGGTAGTTCTTGTGAGGATTCTACCTATGGTTCAAATAGAACTGTTCGAAATTTATTAGTATTAGATAAAATACTTAATTGTAAATTATTTGTATTAAGAATAGTTACTTGAAGCTATACTAAGCATTGTTATTATCATTTCACTGCTTGTGAGTTTTTCAAACCAGATGGTCTTTCGCTGGAATCTGAGTGGCAACAAGTTTCCCTAGGTCTCCAGGACTCCTCTGAGTATTATATCCGATTTCAACAATAATGTTGTAACGATAGTCTTATTTCTTCCTCTGATTTCCAGTTCTTCAAATCTGTTTTCTAAACTTTTGGGGACTGTTCCAAGTGCACCAACTACTATTGGTATCACCTTCACCCTCATATTCTACAATTTTTTCAATTCTCTGGCAATTTATCTAACTTATCATTTTTTTCATCTTTACCCTGTGATCTGCTGGAACTGCAAAATATAACAGTCGACAAGTTCACCTTTTTTTTAATCAATACTATGTTTAGTCTACTGTCTGGGATAAGGTGATCCGCCTTTATCTCGAAGTCTCAGAGAATTTCATGTTTCCTTCACAAAAACAAATTCTGATTTATACACTTACCATTTTGTTGTATGGTCAAAGTTTTATTTCTTGTACAATTCCCATTGTATCGCCTTTACAATCCAATTGTGCCTAGCCGAACACACAGGCTGAAGGAAAATGAAAAAATGGACAAATACCTGGACCTTACTAGAGAACTGAAAAAGTTATGGAATATGAAAGTCAAAGTGATACCAATTGTAGTTAGTGCACTTGGAACGGTCTCAAAAAGAATTGAAAAAATTTCGGAAAATCTGAAAATCAGAGGGAGAATTGAGACCATCCAGAATACTGCACTGCTGCAATCTGCCAGAATACTCAGAAGAGTCCTGGAGACCTGAGGGCACATGATGTCACTCAGACTTCAGTGAAAGGTCATCAGCTAACACTGATGTGAAAAGGAGTGAACAATAATCACATTTGATTTCTGAAGGTAAGAGAAAGAGAAGAAAAAGGAATAGAATGGAAGAAATGAAAAGGTTTAGTAAATAAGCAAATAGATTTTGTAGGTTTTTCCTTTGTTTATTGAAAAATTATTTACATAAAGGTAATACTAAATCCTATTTCCATATTCATATGAAGAGAGAATCAATTTTTGCCCATTCTGTTTTCCATTAACACGATTGTCAAGACTAATTTAGTAATTCAAGACTAATTCTGGCTGTTGTGTCTTATCAATTTTTGCTTTGATATAATTTGTTCTTATAGCATTGTTTTGAGCTGCAATCATGAGCAACTCAGTTTCTTATTTGAGGTTTCCTTTTCTTATCCATTTCCAGGTTTTTTAATGTGAAATCTCTCGATTTATCACTTGAAGTATCTGTATAACTGGTTTTCTTTACATTTTTTTTTGTTTTTGTTTCTTTTTTTTCTTTCTTTTTTCTTTTTATTTTTGCTTGTCAGTATGTTGCAAGTGCTGTATTGGCTGCTGTAATTACTCTTTCCTTGCTCATTTTGTGTATTCTTCGAGTCCTTGAATTATGGCATCTACGTTGCCGAGACCGTTTCCACCTTCTTTTCTTGATACATATTGTCTGTCTCTATCACCTCGTGGATGTAATGTCTTGAGCATAATTAATTTTCTTGTCTATCTGACGGAGTTCCTCTCTTGTTCATTTTAAGAAAAGTCCTGAGTATCTTATAATGTGATGACCCAGGTATTTATTCTTTTGATGAGATTTTGCTGCAGAGCTTGGTTTCTATTATTATTATTATTATTAGTGGTAGTAGTAGTAGTAGTAGTCACTTTAAACTATATAACTGAATGCAAATTATTTTATTAAAGAGCAATACTTTTCTATTACACAAGTATGTGCAGTAAAATAACTCTTAAGAAACTATAACACATTTTTATCTAATATGAATGTGATCCCCTTACCTGCAGTTACTAAATAACCCTAGACGGATTGGAATGCCGTTGAAATCAATCAATCAGTCTACCACTGATTTCTGGCTCTCATATGCGAGATACATAAAAAAAAGGATCGAGATTGAAGGTGAATTAAAGAATACAACAAATGACAACGAAGAAAAAGTTATTGTTCCTCAAGATCGACATTTGGCTTTCAACACATTTATTCCAGAGATCTTCCATTGGTAGAAGCACCTCTGAAACTTTTCTTTTGATATGTTGCAAGGCTGCTCTGTCGTACGTCTTCTACGTCGTCAAATATTAACTTTGAGATTAATTTTTAATTTGGGAATGAAGACAGCATAGAGCTAGGTGCTGGGAGAATGGAGATTCCAACACTTGCGAAATCCCGTTTTTTTATTAAAAATAAAGACTGGCTTATCCCCCCTTTTACTTATTTATCAACACTAAATTGTTTAGTTCAATATACTCTCTCTCTCTCTCCTCCCCTCTCTCTCTCTCTCTCTCTCTCTGTCCTTGTCTCTGTCTCTCTCTTTTGGGTATGTATTCCCTTGGCCTAGTGGCTAACTTGTTGGACTGCAACATGGTAATAATAAGCAGGTTCAAACTTCAGTGGCGCTATTGCATTCACTTTCAGACTAATACTATTGGGAAAGGTATGAATCTTCTCATTCACCCAGCTATGGGTTAAATAGTACCACTGATATTTATCTACAAGGATGGCTTGGCATTACATATCCCACAAAATATGGCATTAATCAAAGAAGCCAATATTCTTCTTCTTCTCCTTCTTCCCATTATTATTATACTAGTAGTAGTAGTAGTAGTAGTAGTAGTAGTAGTAGTAGTATCTCGTCTTCTTTTCCTTCTTCTAATTATTATCATTATTCCCTCACCGTTCTTCTTTCAACACGATCCCATTCCTCTTCTTCTTCTTCTTCTTCTTCTTCTTCTTCTTCTTCTTCTTCTTCTTCTTCTTCTTCTTCTTCTTCTACCTCCTCTTCTTTCTTTTTTCTGTTTTTCTTTATTTCCCGAACATTCCGCATGCCAGAAAACTACCGAACTGCTATTCACACCGCCTCCTGTTTTCTCCAACAACAGAAAAATATCCCATCAACCTGAGTGCAATGAAATAGCCAAAGTCTGTAATTAATACTTGTTATCCTGTTATTAGCTCGACGTCAATTCATCTCTCTGGCAATTAGAATTATAATGCCGTCCAACAAATAAACAAATCCTCCAGTTTTGACTCAGTAACCCTTCGATCATCGTCAACGAAGAAAACACTGTGCCAAATTTGCTATTTGTCGCTCTCTCATCTAAAACTGAGAAAAATGGAACAACAATATTTGGATGCACAAACCGAAGTACAAAACTCTACACGCTATACATTCAGTTTTATGCATAAAATTTATGAATTTGCTATTTGTCGCTCTCTCATCTAAAACTGAGAAAAATGGAACAACAATATTTGGATGCACAAACCGAAGTACAAAACTCTACACGCTATACATTCAGTTTTATGCATAAAATTTATAAATTTGCTATTTGTCGCACTCTCATCTAAAACTGAGAAAAATGGAACAACAATTTTTGGATGCACAAACCGAAGTACAAATCTCTACACGCTATACATTCAGTTTTATACATAAAATTTATAAATTTGCTCTTTGTCGCCCTCTCATCTAAAACTGAGAAAAATGGAACAACAATATTTGGATGCACAAACCGAAATACAAATCTCTACACGCTATACATTCAGTTTTATGCATAAAATTTATGAATTTGCTATTTGTCGCTCTCTCATCTAAAACTGAGAAAAATGGAACAACAATATTTGGATGCACAAACCGATGTACAAAACTCTACACGCTATACATTCAGTTTTATGCATAAAATGTATAAATTTGCTATTTGTCGCTCTCTCATCTAAAACTGAGAAAAATGGAACGACAATATTTGGATGCACAAACCGAAGTACAAAACTCTACACGCTATACATTCAGTTTTATACATAAATTGTATAAATTTGCTATTTGTCGCTCTCTCAACTAAAACTGGGAAAAATGGAAAAACAATATTTGGATGCACAAACCGAAATACAAATCTCTACACGCTATATATTCAGTTTTATACATAAAATTTATAAATTTGCTATTTGTCGCTCTTTCAACTAAAACTGAGAAAAATGGAACAACAATATTTGGATGCACAAACCGAAATACAAAACTCTAGACGCTAAACATTCAGTTTTATACATGAACTTTATAAATTTGCTATTTGTCGCCCTCTCAAATAAAACTGAGAAAAATGGAACAACAATATTTGGATGCACAAACCGAAATACAAAACCCTACACGCTATACATTCAGTTTTATGCATAAAATTTATAAATTTGCTATTTGTCGCTCTCTCATCTAAAACTGAGAAAAATGGAACAACAATATTTGGATGCACAAACCGAAATACAAAACTCTACACGCTATATATTCAGTTTTATGCATAAAATTTATAAATTTGCTATTTGTCGCTCTCTCAACTAAAACTGAGAAAAATGGAACAACAATATTTGGATGCACACACCGAAATACAAAACTCTACACGATATACATTCAGTTTTATACATAAAATGTATAAATTTGCTATTTGTCGCTCTCTCATCTAAAACTGGGAAAAATGGAACAACAATATTTGGATGCACAAACCGAAATACAAAACTCTACACGCTATACATTCAGTTTTATGCATGAAATTTATAAATTTGCTATTTGTCGCTCTCTCATCTAAAACTGAGAAAAATGGAACAATATTTGGATGCACAAACCGAAATACAAATCTCTACACGCTATACATTCAGTTTTATACATAAAATTTATAAATTTGCTCTTTGTCGCCCTCTCATCTAAAACTGAGAAAAATGGAACAACAATATTTGGATGCACAAACCGAAATACAAAACTCTACACACTATACATTCAGTTTTATACATAAAACTTATAAATTTGCTATTTGTCGCTCTTTCAACTAAAACTGAGAAAAATGGAACAACAATATTTGGATGCACAAACCGAAATACAAATCTCTACACGCTATACATTCAGTTTTATACATAAAATTTATAGATTTGCTATTTGTCGCTCTCTCATCTAAAACTGAGAAAAATGGAACAACAATATTTGGATGCACCAACCAAAAATACAAAAACCTACAAGCTATACATTCAGTTTTATACATGAAATTTATAAATTTGTTATTTGTCGCTCTCTCATCTAAAACTGAGAAAAATGGAACAACAATATTTGGATGCACAAACCGAAATACAAATCTCTACACGCTATACATTCAGTTTTATACATAAAATTTATAAATTTGCTATTTGTCGCTCTCTCATCTAAAACTGAGAAAAATGGAACAACAATATTTGGATGAACAAACCGAGATACAAAACTCTACACGCTATACATTCAGTTTTATGCATAAAATTTATAAATTTGATATTTGTCGCTCTCTCATCTAAAACTGAGAAAAATGGAACAACAATATTTGGATGAACACACCGAAATACAAAACTCTACACGCTATATATTCAGTTTTATGCATAAAATCTATAAATTTGCTATTTGTCGCTCTCTCATCTAAAACTGAGAAAAATGGAACAACAATATTCGGATGCACAAACCGAGATACAAAACTCTACACGCTATACATTCAGTTTTATGCATAAAATTTATGAATTTGCTATTTGTCGCTCTCTCATCTAAAACTGAGAAAAATGGAACAACAATATGTGGATGCACAAACCGAAATACAAAACTCTACACGCTATACATTCAGTTTTATACATGAAATTTATAAATTTGCTATTTGTCGCTCTCTCATCTAAAACTGAGAAAATGGAACAACAATATTTGGATGCACAAACCGAAATACAAAACTCTACACGCTATACATTCAGTTTTATACATAAAATTTATAAATTTGCTATTTGTCGCTCTCTCATCTAAAACTGAGAAAAATGGAACAACAATATTTGGATGCACAAACCGAAATACAAAACTCTACACGCTATACATTCAGTTTTATACATAAAATTTATAAATTTGCTATTTGTCGCTCTCTCAACTAAAACTGAGAAAAATGGAACAACAATATTTGGATGCACAAACCGAAATACAAAACTCTACACGCTATACATTCAGTTTTATACATAAAATGTATAGATTTGCTATTTGTCGCTCTCTCATCTAAAACTGAGAAAAATGGAACAACAATATTTGGATGCACAAACCGAAATACAAATCTCTACACGCTATACATTCAAATTTATACATAAAATGTATAAATTTGCTATTTGTCGCTCTCTCAACTAAAACTGGGAAAAATGGAACAACAATATTTGGATGCACAAACCGAAATACAAAACTCTACACGCTATACATTCAGTTTTATGCATAAAATTTATGAATTTGCTATTTGTCGCTCTCTCATCTAAAACTGAGAAAAATGGAACAACAATATTTGGATGCACAAACCGAAGTACAAAACTCTACACGCTATACATTCAGTTTTATGCATAAAATGTATAAATTTGCTATTTGTCGCTCTCTCATCTAAAACTGAGAAAAATGGAACAACAATATTTGGATGCACAAACCGAAATACAAAACTCTACACGCTATACATTCAGTTTTATACATAAAATTTATAGATTTGCTCTTTGTCGCTCTCTCAACTTAAACTGAGAAAAATGGAACAACAATGTTTGGATGCACAAACCGAAATACAAAACTCTACACGCTATACATTCAGTTTTATGCATGAAATTTATAAATTTGCTATTTGTCGCTCTCTCATCTAAAACAGAAAAATGGAACAACAATGTTTGGATGCACAAACCGAAATACAAAACTCTACACGCTATACATTCAGTTTTATACATAAAATTTATAAATTTGCTATTTGTCGCTCTCTCATCTAAAACTGAGAGAAATGGTACAACAATATTTGGATGCACAAACCGAAATACAAAACTCTACACGCTATACATTCAGTTTTATGCATAAAATTTATAAATTTGCTATTTGTCGCTCTCTCAACTAAAACTGAGAAAATGGAACAACAATATTTGGATGCACAAACCGAAATACAAAACTCTACACGCTATACATTCAGTTTTATGCATAAAATGTATAAATTTGCTATTTGTCGCTCTCTCATCTAAAACTGAGAGAAATGGAACAACAATATTTGGATGCACAAACCGAAGTACAAAACCCTACACACTATACATTCAGTTTTATACATGAAATTTATAAATTTGCTCTTTGTCGCCCTCTCAACTAAAACTGAGAAAAATGGAACAACAATATTTGGATGCACAAACCGAAATACAAAACTCTACACGCTATACATTCAGTTTTATGCATAAAATTTATAAATTTGTTATTTGTCGCTCTTTCAACTAAAACTGAGAAAAATGGAACAACAATATTTGGATGCACAAATCGAAATACAAAACTCTACACGCTATACATTCAGTTTTATACAATATACAGTTTTATAGATCTATTTTAAATGATATTCATCATCAAAGCAACAAAGTCACAATGTCACAGTTTTTGGCACTTCAAACTGAATTTTTCCCATCCTACACAAATATCAAATAAAGAAATAAGGCAATTGTTAGGGAGAGTTATCTCCCCTAACGGATATACTCACTGACAAACAGGGATACAAAAAAAAACAGACAAGACTTGACCCTATGGAATGAACACCCACACATGATACACAGTTGAATTCTATCCAAACTCATCCCACTGTATTCCCTGTCAGTGAGAATAAATAAAACAAATATTGTTATATTTTAAACTTATTTCCCTGTTTTTGTTATCATTTGTTATTCCTACATCTGGGGATATAACAGAATTTTGACTAAACCAGAGGTTCTCAAACTGTGTGCCACAAATATCTTCCAAACGTATTACATTCTACTAACTAAATATAAGCAATTTTTAAAACCGCAGGTTCTCTTCCTGCGTCGATTGCTATATTATACCAACCTGTTTGGGTCAGATTTTTGTCTCGTGGGGAGTCAAATAAATTCAAAAGATCTTACAGTGATTTCACCCGTTTCCTTGTTCAGTTGATGTTTTGTAACTCTTATGCCATTGTCGATCTGTATAAATTCCTTGGGTCTTTAACCGTGGCAAAAATTCCTATCTCCACTCGCATTAGTTATTTGAATGTTGAAATAGAACTAAAGGTTTCTAGTACAAAACTAAATTCATAGATCTGTAGCGATTGGCTGCCCCTGTTTGGTCAGGAAGACTTATCCTCCCTTGCTGCAGGTTTTTCTATCGCTAGAATGGTATTTATCAGCAAAGCGCGAATTTTGAGTTCTCTTTTCTCCGGGGCAGCAAACAAGACACATGGGTTAGACATTTGCGTCCATACCTTTTATGTGGGTGGGTGAGGGGCTTCGCCACCCAACCTGCTGTAAGTAAGTGGCATTCCCTCTGGACTCTCCATCACCTCTGTAGGATGAAGCCCTACTTTCTTTAAACACGTCTATAACTGTGTTCTTATGTATCTGCTTTGTATACCTATCTAGTACCTTGTAATTTGTATATGTATTCCTGTTTGAATGTATTTCTATGTACTCCCTATTAAAGTTTATGTTTGTTATATCTTATAACTTGTCGGAATATTTCTTGTACTTATATGTACCCACGTTGGAAGGTCACTCTAAGCCTTCCAATTTATCATAATACCTTTAAATCCAACAGTTCTATTTCATTATTAGGGAGGATAGAAATTAAAATATTGCTTACTGCATGGGTTTTCTATTTTCCCCATCCGGATCATGTGACACAAGGTCAATCTTTGAGCGGAATAAAACTGTTAAAAGCTTTTCTTCTCCAAGAATAGATGCCTTGGCAAGGCTAAACAACACAACAACACAAAGGGAAACCTAAACAGCTTCGTCAAGGATTTGAACTCGGGTCAACGGTTCCATTTCCTTACAACGATAACCGTTACACAGCGAAATTCTGATGGAGGTAGATATTATAAGCTTGCAATATTTAAACTTCGATTCTACATTCACTAATTATTAATGAACCTACGATGAAAGCACTTCCCTAACCTCTAGGAATTAAATAACCCAAGCACGTTGACATTCCGTCAAAATCAATCAATCAATTATTCAATTGCATTTTTAGTCTATGTGTGTATATTTTGTCTTCAACAAATTATTACGACATCAAAATAATTTTCGTTTTTTTTTACAGACGTGTACATTTTATATACCCATC
>CM042161.1:43697107-43699607 GCA_023376005.1 Doryteuthis pealeii
TGAAGCATTACAGTGATCTTTTGAAAAAGAGATATTATCTCGAAAATTCAAGAATTAAATACAGGTTAACACACAACACCATTGTTACCGTATTATTTTTTTTCTTTACACCTGCATTGTGATAGCCTTCTAAATCAACCTCCTAACCAATATATACACAATGCTTCAAGCAAATTATAAAACTCTCTCTTATATTATATATATATATATTATATATATATATGTGTGTGTGTGTGTGTGTGTGTGTGTGTGTGTTAGTTTATTGCTCATCCCTTGCCTTAAGTGGGGCTGAGTGTACCCCTGCAAATGGGTAAGTCCCCACTGTTCTGAGTAGGAAATTGAAATACATATGATGATGAATCTCCCGTTCGGGCGCTCTGGGGTATGTGGAATACCTCTTCATTGCCATCACTCATGAATTCACTCATAGGCGGAGTGGTAAGTAAAGTCGTCGGGTGGCCTATAGTCGGTATCAGCCAGACAGCGAGGGAGTCTATCCCCTTTTCAATAGCGATAGACCAAGGAGTTTTTTATCGTCTGAGGTGGAGCGCCAGACTTACCATCAGCTCCTCACTGTACCGCACAGATCCCTGTGCTACTCATACACTGGGTGGGTGACGGCCGGTATCGAAACAGGAACATTGTGGTTACTAGTCCGACACTCTACCGACCGAGAGTAGAATTTATGCATATACATTTATCAACTCTGTACGGACACTTGGTGTCGTCTTGAGGACTTATCAAGTGCGATGGAACGCCTCGATGATGACGATGATGATGATGATGATGATATATTTTCTAATATACCAGACCGATTAGAAAAGGATGCCTGGTATTAGTATCATTTGTATTATTCGGACTGTTGTCCTCATCTTCATTGTTATCTGTACAAAGTTTCGGCCGATGTGCCCTCCGGCCTTCTTCAGATATTTCTTGTCGTAATCAGGAACCTTCTTGTCTTAAGCGGGAGCCATCACGGAACTGTGAACCCAATTCTTTATTCAGTCCAAGGGGATATCCTGTTCTCATTCTGCTAACCATATCTGGGGTACAGAGGAAAAATCGGCCGAAACGTTGTACAGATAACAATAAAGATGAGGACAACAGTCCGAATAATACAAATCATACTAATTATCAAGTCTCATCTCAAATATTCAGAGAGATACCTGGTATATTTGTTACAAAACCACCTACAAGGCTGACAGGGAAAAGATGAACGTATAGTCTTGCCATTTCTAAGGCTGCATTTTTCTTTTAACAAACACATTTTCTGGAGTCATCTTCAGATAAGAATCAAGCGGTTCCTTTCATTTTGTTAATGAGCATCATCTACCCGACATCGTCAAAGAAAGAAAAAACGATCTACCGAAATACAATATTAGCGAACACGATGGTGCGTGCTAATTGGTCAATACAAGGGAAGCAAAGGCCTTTGTATTGGTTGATTCGGTAAAAGACATTCCACTTATTTCTCTCGATAATCCCGGCTGTCTTTTGTCATATGTCGTGCATTCCATTGTGTTCGTAATTCGCTGGATTGTATTAAAGATTACAAAGCATTACAGTGTGTCGTTGCAACGAACGACACAAGTGACAAGTATAACACAACTGACAGAGGGAAAACTGTTTCGAAGATATCTGCTAATAATCGTATAAGAAATATCGTTCGTGATTTTTACACGCATCGTATACAGGTTAATAAATAAGAATTCGTGCAAATAGTACACACACACACACACATACATACACATACACACGCGCACAAACACACGAACATACACACACACACACAAACATACACACACAAACACACACACACACTCAAATACCTATCAATCCACCTATATCCATCTTTTACTCTCTCTCTCTCTCTCTCTCTCTATATATATATATATATATATATATATATATATATATATATATACTCTGTCTGTCTGTCAGTCTCTGTCTCTCTCTCTTTCTCTCTGTCCCTCTCTCTCTCTCTTTCTCTCTCTCTCACTCTATCTCTCTCTCTCTATATATATATATATATATATACATACATTTATATACTCTGTCTGTCTGTCTCTCACTCTCTGTCTCTCTCTTTCTCTCTCTCTCTCTCTCTCTCTCTCTATATATATATAATATATATATATATATATATATATATGAAGTGAAGTCGTCGGGGCGGCCTAATGCCAGTATCATCCAGACAGCGAGTGAGTCTATCCACTTTTCACTAGCTCTAGACCAAGGAGATTATTTTAGCATCCGAGGTGGAGCGCCACACTAACCATCAGATCCTCACTTTACCGCACAGATACCTGTAATAATAATTTTTCTCATGAATACTGTTGAAAAAGACGGACATTTCTTGTCTGACTAGTTTCTTTTCGATATTTTCCAGTTTTCTGGCCGTTTATTTTTTAAATATCGGAGTAGAGTATGTTGATAAGATAACCAACGTTTTGGTTCTAAGTACTTTCAATACATCGAAGTGGCATCATCAGGGCTAGAT
>CM042161.1:43704607-43717107 GCA_023376005.1 Doryteuthis pealeii
CCTTCTTTTCGTAATCGGGAGCAATCACTGAACTTTGAACCTAACCCTTTATTCAGTCCACGGGGGTATCCTGTTCTCATTCCGCTAACCATAGCTGTGGTAGGGCCGTTAAGCTGTGTTAATTATTATTCTATGTTACAGGATTGAACCTGCAATCTAGAGATAACTGTCACTTAGAACTGTCTTAACCTAACTACCTTATCCACTTGGCCATGTATTCAATTGAACTATCCAGTGTGAATTTTGGGAACTTATAAACCTAATGTATTGTTTTGGCTAGAATATCTACCTATTCCTTTATGTATGATTTTTTACCTAGACTCATACTGGGCGTTTATTTTTGTTTTTTTTAAATCTGATCTAGCCTTTTTAATTATAGGTTCCCATATTGTATTCATTTCTATGCTCGGTCTACTTAACAACCCAGTACAGCCTATCATATGAGCTGATTCTTTAAGGCGTCTTACCTTCCAATGTTCTTCACTATCTATTATTCTAACTTCATCCCATAAGGGCAGATGGTTTCCCTTTTCATTCCATATATGGGCAGCCATACCCGACTTTTCTATTTCTCCTCGGACCACATTAACACAGCTTAACGCCCCTACCCTAGTTATGGTTAGCGGAATGAGAAAAGAATGCCCACGTGGACTAAATAAAGGGTTAGGTTCAAGGTTTCGTGATGGCTCCCGATTACGACAAGAAGGCTCCCGATTACGACAAGAAAGTTCCCGAGTCCGAAAAGAAGGTACCCGAGTCCGAAAAAAAGGTTCCCGAATCCGACAAGAAATACCTGAAGAAGGCCGGGGGGAATATCGGCCGAAACGTTGTACAGATAACAATGAAGATGAGGACAATAGTCCGAATAACGTAGATAATACTAATCACCAAGCCTCATTCAGAGAAATACTGTTAAACCCCGTTTAAAAATTACAGAGGTGTTGGTAAATATGTATGTGTGTTTTCTGTGTATACACGTATACATACCTACGCACGTACAAAAATAACTGAATGCAATGCCAAACTAAGTTGACAATTGTACTAATTCAAATACCAATAATCAGTGTTCATATATGACAGGTTATTTGTGAGGAAGCATTAAACTAATTTCTAGGAATTATCGTCAACAGTGAGTCACCAATAAGACTATTATCATACAAAGGATCATACAAATCTCTATATGTACAGATTTGGACTTAAGTAAATCCGTTGTTTCAAGGAAATACGATATACACACACATATGTATCTGTATGAAAAGAAAGATATTACGTCGAACGTACATAGCTATGAGAAAATGATTAAATAGATGGATAGATGCAGACTATGATATATATATATATATATAGAGAGAGAGAGAGAGATAGACAGACAGACAGACAGACAGAGACAGAGAGATAGATAGATATGTGGATATTGATATACATATACATAAATACACACATATATATATGTATATATATATATATATATATATATAGAGAGAGAGAGAGAGACAGACAGACAGACAGACAGACAGATAGGTGGATATTGATATACATATACATAAATACACACACACATATATATATATATATATATATATATATATATATATATATATATATATATATGCTGTAGATAGAAGGAAAGTGGTCAAGAAATGATCAACTCAAAACAAGTCACAGGGTGGTACGTTTCGTCTGTATGCACAGACTTTCTCAGCCGATCTGAGACTTTATTGAGGCAAAGCATACGTTTAAATACATGTGGTGGTGGCGGTGTCGGGGAGGTCAGGGGGGTGAGTGTGTGGTGATGTGAGCTAAGGAGGAGCGGGGAGTTTTGGGTAGGATCAGTTGAGATGGAGAGGTAGAGGATGTTTGTTAGAAGTGCTGGGGCAGTGGCAGTGGTTGATGGGTCAATTGGTGTAGGTGTATATTGATTTATGTGAGTAAAGGGAGGTCAAGGGGGTGAGTGTGTAGTGATGTGAGATAAGGAGGAGTGGGGAATTTTGGTGTGAGCTAAGGAGGAGCAGGGAATTTTGGTGTGAGCTAAGGAGGAGCGGGGAATTTTTGGGGGGTCGCTGGGTCAGTTGAGTGGAGGGGTAGAGGATGTTTGTTTGAGGTGCTGGGGCGGTGACAGTGGTTGATGGGTCAATTGGTGTAAGTAAATGTTTGTGTGTAGCCGAATATGTTAGAGGGGGAGAAAAGTTCATGTGTAGCTAAGTTATGTTAGAGGCGAAATGTGGGAGATTGTAGTGTTTGTTGATTTTCATTTGTTATCCATTATCATGGAGAGGAAGATTGTTCTCGTGGATTATAGATTGAGCTATTGATTTGTCAAGGTTGAAGAAGCCTTTTCTGGTGTTAATATTTTTTACATGAGGTATTAGAGCAGCTTCGCATAGTCGTCTTAAACTTTTTTTGTGTATGAATTTGACGAGTTTTGCCTGGGTGAAGTTGAGAGAGTGGTTGTGTTCTATCATGTGTGTGACTAGAGCATTTAGTTTGTCGTGTATTCTTATTGATCTTTTGTGTTCTCTTAGACGTTGTGAGAGGTCCCGTTGGGTTTCACCTATGTAACATTTGTTACAGTCTTCGCAGGGGATGGTGTAGATGCCGGCACTGAGGGTGTTGGGGGTATTTGGAGTGTCTATGCGTGTTGAAGAGTTGACGAGGTCTTTGATTGGTGTCGAGGAAGGGTAAGGAGTTGTTGGACTCTTTTTCGTAGGTGAATTTT
Source organism: Doryteuthis pealeii (assembly GCA_023376005.1). Taxonomy (NCBI): domain Eukaryota; kingdom Metazoa; phylum Mollusca; class Cephalopoda; order Myopsida; family Loliginidae; genus Doryteuthis; species Doryteuthis pealeii. Next base: position 43,707,324 of record CM042161.1, read on the forward strand.
ATGGAGGGTTCTACGGAGTTCAGTTTGTGGGCGATGTGTTCTATTTCGGTCCTCGCCTGCCTGTTCCTAGAATTTCTAGAATCAGGCCCCTTCAAATACAGGCTACCCGACAACTGCACATACGCTAGATACATAGACGACATTCTGATTATCCTCCCAACAAACACCGAAATAGAACACATCGCCCACAAACTGAACTCCGTAGAACCCTCCATAAAATTCACCTACGAAAAAGAGTCCAACAACTCCTTACCCTTCCTCGACACCCTACTAATCAAATCCGGAAACACACTCACCTACAAAATCCACCGCAAACCCACCAACAAGAACGACTACATACACTACTACTCCCATCACAACAACAAAATCAAATCTGGCCTCATAATAGGATTATATCTAAGAGCATTACGAATATGCAGCCCCCAATACTTAGATGAAGAATACAAAAACATCGAAGATTCCTTAAAACCCTAAAATACCCTAAATATTTCATCCTAAATGCCAGGAAAAAAGCACTCGATATACACACGAAAACTAAACCAAAAAACACGTCCACCACCAAAACCTCCCCCAACCCTCCCCACACACGCTTAATCCTACCCACCCACACTCAAAACATCCCTCTTTACAAAAAACTAACAAACCTAGGAATAAAGATCATTCAGACCACCTCCCAAACAATCAAAGACCTCGTCAACTCTTCAACACGCATAGACACTCCAAATACCCCCAACACCCTCAGTGCCGGCATCTACACCATCCCCTGCGAAGACTGTAACAAATGTTACATAGGTGAAACCCAACGGGACCTCTCACAACGTCTAAGAGAACACAAAAGATCAATAAGAATACACGACAAACTAAATGCTCTAGTCACACACATGATAGAACACAACCACTCTCTCAATTTCACCCAGGCAAAACTCGTCAAATTCATACACAAAAAAAGTTTAAGACGACTATGCGAAGCTGCTCTAATACCTCATGTAAAAAATATTAACACCAGAAAAGGCTTCTTCAACCTTGACAAATCAATAGCTCAATCTATAATCCACGAGAACAATCTTCCTCTCCATGATAATGGATAACAAATGAAAATCAACAAACAATACAATCTCCCACATTTCGCCTCTAACATAACTTAGCCACACATGAACTTTTCTCCCCCTCTAACATATTCGGCTACACACAAACATTTACTTACACCAATTGACCCATCAACCACTGTCACCGCCCCAGCACCTCAAACAAACATCCTCTACCCCTCCACTCAACTGACCCAGTGACCCCGTCCTACCCAAAATTCCCCGCTCCTCCTTATCTCACATCACTACACACTCACCCCCTTGACCTCCCCTTTACTCACATAAATCAATATACACCTACACCAATTGACCCATCAACCACTGCCACCGCCCCAGCACTTCTAACAAACATCCTCTACCCCTCCATCTCAACTGATCCTACCCAAAACTCCCCGCTCCTCCTTAGCTCACATCACCACACACTCACCCCCCTGACCTCCCCGACACCGCCACCACCACATGTATTTAAACGTATGCTTTGCCTCAATAAAGTCTCAGATCGGCTGAGAAAGTCTGTGCATACAGACGAAACGTACCACCCTGTGACTTGTTTTGAGTTGATCATTTCTTGACCACTTTCCTTCTATCTACAGCATATCGTCGGATCCTAAACCCATCCACCCTTCCTTCATATATATATATATATTGGTTTTGAAAACAGTATATGCGAGAAAATGACAGATAAGAAGCGGGGTTTATATATGTTTATATATATATATATATATATATATATATATATATATATATATATTGTAATAAAAAAACTATTTTGTACCATAACCCCTAGAAAAACCAACTATCCAAATCATAACGGTCTATCTCAACATTCTATTTCAGCGTTCCAAATTTTTAAAAATTCGATTTTAGAATATTTCCAAAAATCTCTGTTGTTTTTTTTTCCCAACGAATTTTTCATTCAAAATAAATGTTTACTCTGATCAAGGTCGAATCTTCTATGTGTGCGAAATATTTTCACACACATAAACTGACCGAAACACATGTGTAAGTGATATCGATTAATGTGATATCGATTAAATTCATTTCATCCATCTACATTTCTTTTCTTTTCATTTTTCCTCATATTGTTGGATTCAATTCCTTTTCCATTTTCACACACACAACACACACACACACACACACATATATATATATATATATATATATATATATAATATATATATATATATATATATATATATATATATATAAAGAGAGATGGCAGTTTATGTTAAACAGACAGATAGATATATAGATAGATATATTATAAGAAAATGATAGATAAATAGAGACATGGTGATATATGGATAAAATCCAAAATAGTGGAATAAGTGATCATCATTTCTGAGTTTTTTACATCAAGAATTAAACTTCTCTACTTTGATTAGTGTCTTCATCTTCGTTGTTAGGCTAGTCACACAGTTGACGCCTTTCACATGCACAGTTTTCGTGCCATTTGCGATATAAAATGGGATGATAGAGTGACAAATTTAGCATTGCTAAAAAATGTAACAACATTGCAGGCATTTAAACAAATGCAAAGGTTCAGCTGGTCACGTTGACAGTCTTCTAAAGAAGATATTATACCGACAACTACCGAATGCTAAGCGTTCTATTGCACGTCTACTCTTACGCTATAAAGACAAATGAAGGACAATTTAAAACCCCTCAATATTGATATGAGTGCCTGGAAAAAACTAGCATCAAAGAACTGCGTAAGACATGTTTCGCTCAATCAAAGAGCTTTTAAAAAAATAAGATGTAAATATTGTGATCGGCTCCGTTTAACTTTAAAGCAAAAACATCTTGTTACATAATCATTAGATACCTAATGATTATGACAATAGTGTAGAGATCATATTAGTGCAGCTGATGGCCTTGAGAGTGAGTGACAATGCTTAACCTCACTCTGACCTTACCTTGCGGGATGGACCGTGAGAATCGGAAGGCAATAGAAAGCCCCCTTCCAGTTTAAGGTGTAAGCAACTCAGGCAGTTAGAGTTAGGACTTAGAAGCGAAGCTAGCAAGATGTGAGTCTCACTGCGTGATTGTCTGGTCTGGGGTTCTACGAATAAAGTAACATCATCGTAAATCGAAGTCTTGTAGTTATTACTAAAAGCTAACAATAGCACAAGGCTTTTGATAAGAAGTGATCCCCGACAGAAACCAGACCCGGAATCCCCAGATAAGAAAGACCAGACCTGTAGAAGATACACCAGACCAAGATAGAAGAAGCAGATCCGGCCAGATCAGAGTAAGACGTAAGAAAGTATATAACATATATAGATATATAGTGCCGGTAAAGAGGTATGCAACATATACCTATTTAGTACCGTCAAAGAAAAGGCACTACGTAACAATCTGACCCCGGCTTTAGAAAATTTAATCTGTCAGTAGTTTCGTTTAGCTGGGCTGGTATCACACTCGAAAAAACTTAAAATGTCTTCTTGATAATAACGTGATAGAAGCTAACCAATGTTGATAGACACCTAAAACACAATCGGTGATTACAACAGCTTCAATATTATGAGACTATGGTGACAAGCAAAATGAGGACATCAGTGAAAGTTCACCAGTGAGATTATCTGTTTAACAATAGCGGATAAAGATTTTCAAGACCTAAAGTGCACACAGCGAATTACGGGGATTTAATTTTAATCTTCAATCGTTAAATGGAAATTAAAATTAGTTTACAGGGATTTTTAATGGGCAATTGCTTAAATCAAATCCCCAGTTAAGGACACCAGCAATATGAAAATATGTGTATTCGTTAATTTGTTTTATACATTAGACAATAAAAGCCGTTCCGATTATTCAGATTAATAATTAGAACTTTGATATACAAATAAATCTACGTATTTAATATAAAAGCGGGACATTTTAGATAAGGGCTTTATGCTAGTTTCATAAAATAAATACCTGAACGCTTTCACATTTTAATCCTAAAATAAAAATTAATTTAATAGGATCGAACTTGTTATTCCAATATATAGATATAATTGTACTTATTAGTACGGACACACACACACACACACACACACACACACACATATATATATAATATATATATATATATATTCGTACTAATAATTCGCTTCCGGTTTTTGTCTGTAACAAAAACTGCGTCACTGCTTACGTCACATTACCCAACACATAATCCAACGTCATAACATAGAATAAATATACTCAAAATGTGAGCATGCAACGTTAGACAATCCTCATTGTTTCAATAAATAGATGCCCGGCGTTATATATTTATATATAGATTGTTATATTCTAATATAATATTTAAAGTTATCGGAACTGTTTCCATTTCAAATTGTCTTTCTTTTTTTCTTTCTTTTTTTCTCCTTTTATAAATTTGACGATTTTACATAATTGAATTTTCAGCTCCCATCCTCTCAGGAAATATCTTTCAAAAAAAATATTTTACATCGCCTGGAAGGGTGTCTTTTTATTTGTTTTAGTAACTATAATGGCTCCTGAATTGTGGGGTGTCTGCTTTTTATAGGTTTGACTTCTAGTATTAATAAAGAATTAATTATAATTGACAATTCTACTTCTAAAAAATTCACACAATTCAAAACTATAACTACTAGGTGCAACAGATATAAATGAAGAAAATACTAGTCAAAAATTGCTAATGATCGGCAATGTTTCATCTAAGAAATTCTCACCACTTAACACTATTACTACTTGGTGTAAAAGCAAGTGGAATAAGATGAAAGAAATACTTGTCAAAAATGAATAATGACTGACTGATTAATCTAAGAAATTTGCACAGCTTAAGACTATTACTACTAGGTGTAAAGGCAAAATAAATAAAATTCATTAGTTTGTGTCAACGGCCTTCAGGCTGGGATCTAAGGAATTTCCGTTCTGTATTTAAGAAGGTTGCTTTGTTTAACGAATACCCTCCATCAGGCATCTGCCATATTCTGAATGTCTTGCTGCCTGGGAATAGATTCGTTGAAACTCCGACGTCTGGCAACTGACCTGGTAAACGCTCATAAGGTCATTAATCAACTTAACAACAGCAACCTTGAGCACCTTTTTGATCTCCATCTTTCTAACACACGTGGGCATGCCTACAAAGTCAGCACTGCTCACATGACTTTCGGAAATATTTTTCTCGCTCAGAGTTGTTGAGGCATGGAATAAGCTGCCTGTGTCCGTTGTAGGCTGCCGAAACACTGCATCTTTCAAAACCTCCAGCTCAAATCATATGTGTGCTTATGTGTTACATAGCGCCTTCTTTACCGGCACTAAATAGGTATATGTTATATACTGGTCTTTTCACGTTACCAAATCATATAACGTTATATACCCTTCTTTAATTCTTACTCTGTCGTCTATTCTTCTGGCCGGCTTGGTTCTGATCGTCTATCATCTATCTTGGTCTGATATATCTTCTAAGGTCTCGTCTGGTCTTCTATTGAGGATTCCGGGTCTGATTTCTGTTGCTAGGGATTTCTTGTTATCAGAAGCCCTGTGTCATTGTTAGTTTTTAGTAATAAACACAAGACTTCGATTTACGATGATGTTACTTTATTCGTAGATCCCCAGACCAGACAATCTGCGCAGTGAGACTCACATCTTGCTAGCTTGGCTTCTAACTTCTAACTGACTAACTGAGTTGCTTACTCCTTAAACCGGATGGGGGCTTTCTATGGGGTTTCCGGTTCTCACGGTCTATCCCCAGAAAGCAAGGTCAGAGTGAGGTCAAGCGCCGTCACTCACCCTCAAGACCATCAGCTGTACTGATCGCCATAATGATTTCTACACTACCTTAAAAATGTATTAGGTGTCCAATTATTATGTAACATATGTACAACTAGTTTTTATAAATTAAGTTTCATCTAGATAATTTTATTATTTATAGTGGAATATTACACAATAAAATAGAATATAATTACGTATTATTTAATACTAAACCCTTCAGTATCGAAGGTCCGTAACCAAGAATATGTAGTAGTCCAAACATAATTACACCGCTTATATATATTTATGCAAACGAGCTGCTTACCCTAAGGCACTGAATGTGAGAATTTAGATTCTTATCTGATGTGTGATGGAACTGGTCATTTCTGTACTTCTTATCACTCAGCTGAATCAGGTGACGTGTTTTCTTCTGGAAAAGAAAAGGCCGCCGGAAGTTTCCCCACAATAGTCTCAGTATAATCTTAATTATCTCCTAAACTACTCGTCACCACAAAACTTAACATTTACATTAGTCTAGTAATAATAAAATAAAACTTAGTTTAATTGATTTGTGTTCTGTAATAGAATGTTAGAATGCACCGACTGCACCTCTGCAAAGGGGTAAGACTCCCCCAATGTGGCCACCTGTTGGCCGGGGCTGGCGACCCGTGATGCTTTTGGATAGAGCCCAGGTGGGTGGGCAGTTCATGACATGCAATACTCCACTTTGGCCCTATCCTGGACTAGACGGGCGGTCGGAGAGGCCCCCTCCGATCAATCGGCTAGTCACGTCAAGCCCTAGCACCTATATGATTTTCCCAACCCTATTGCCCTTATGGCAAGCCCCAACACCTTTTTATCATATGGGTGCTAGAAGGCGGTGGCTGCGGGTCTACATGTCCTGGGAATGACGTTAAGCTCTATCTGATGGTGAGGTTCCAGTTTTGGAGGTTTTGAGGAATGTGAAGCACCCCTTCATCACCATTGCTCCCTGGTCCACTCTGACCCGAAGTGGTAGTACCTGTTAGGGTCCCATCTATGGGTTAAATAGAAAAACATGAGTTGATAAAAAAAATTGTATTATCCATTAAGAATGAATTTATTACAAAACTTTATCGGCATTAAATGACCCATTGAGGTTGATATGCCGTAAAACAAAACAAACCAAACCAATCGTCGATCAGTTCAGAATATCGATTATCCGTGGAAAAATATGGATTGATTGATTTGCTTTAACGGCATGTCAACCAATGTAGGGTTATTTTATTCTAATAGGTTAGCGAATTGCATTCATTGTGCATTAATATTTACATTTTTTGATTAACTGTTTTTTAAAAGGTGCTCTTTTTTTGTTTGCTCACAGTTATATTATATCAATTATTTATATCTAATAGATATAAGCTGGAATACACCGACTGCACCTCTGCAGATGGGTAATATCTCCCACAATGGGGTCACCTGTTGTCTGTGGGTGGCGAGCCGTGATGCTTAAGGACGGCATCTTGGTGACAGAGCTGTCCATGACATGGAACACTATACGTTCGCCCTTATTTAGGCTAGACGGGCGGTCGGCGAGGCCCCTAGGATCAATCGACTGGTCACGTCAAGCCCTAGCACCTATATGTTTGTTTCGACCCTATTGCCCATAAGGCAAGCCCCAATATTTTTATCATATGTGCTAGAAGGCAGTGACTGAGGATCTTCATGTTCTGGATATGATGTTAAACTCTATCTGATTGTGAGGTTTCAGTTCTGGAGGTCTGGGGAATGTGGAGCGCCCCTTTACCACCATTGCTCTCAGATCCACTCTGATTTGGAGTGGTAGTACCTGTTAGGGTTCGATCTATGGGTTAAATAGAAAAAAATGATTTATAACAATTTGAGTAACCATGAGGAGTGAATAAACAAAAGGTCTTCGGTATAAAATGACCCAAACAAGGATTGACGTGCTATAAAACCCAACCAACCGACTAATAAGTTACACAATTGTCTGGTTTCAAGCATTCTTAGCTAATACTAATAATCATAACATCTTTTGAATGCATTTTGAAACTTTCGGCCATTGACAAGTTTCTCTATGTGTGTAGACATTTTTTTTATATGTTTATAGGTGAGTAAGCAGAAAGGTTGACGTCTGCAAAAATAAAATAAAAAAAACATTCGAAAAATTCAATTAAGAAAAACAAAAAAAAAACATTCATAAATTGCAATAGATAAATGCGTTGTTAAAAGGGAAAAAAGTGATCCATTATAAGTCTCAAGATTTGATAATAAATTTAAATTAGATTAATAAGGATTATATCCTTATTAATCAATGATATATTTAAAAATAAAATCAATGATATATTTAAAAAATAAAATAAATTAAGGGATAAAACAGTAAATAAATGACAAAAGAAAATACTAACAAGAATAAAAAAAGTAAAAAACTTAAAAACAATAAAGAATAAAAGATTAAATAAACATACAGAAAAGTAGTTGTAAAAAGTACATTTCTTTAAACCAAGTGAATTGTTATTTCAAGTAATTATTTCCATTTGATAATAGCTATTTGTTTGCACCCAGTTACATGATTTCAAGTAACTAATAATAACAATAATCCTTAGTAAACAATTATAGCTTCAAGTAACGTTTCTAAATACAACTAGTTTACAGTCAGATAACATCAAGTATTCTTATCGAATACGAATAGTTTTCAAACAGACGTACTTTACCCATAGGACCTCAACATATACTACCACACCCGGTCAGAGTGAACCTGGGAGTATTGTAAATGACGTGGCATTCCACACACTCCAGGTCTCCAGAACTGAAGACTCACCAACCAATGCAGTTTAGTGTTATACCCAGGACACACTGTTTTAAGGAATCTTACTACTCAGTAGAGGATACGGTCAATGTATTCTCTATACCATCAAGAACAACACAACTATGGAATTAGTACACTTAAAGGTTGTTCATTTAGGTTTTTTTTTTATTTAGCTGTAAATAAACTAATAACAGTTAAGACACAAAATATTTTTATCTAATTACTGAACATTACATATTTTTATTAAACAAACTCGATTGGATAATACGAACATTAGGGTCAATTTGAAATACAAACAACAAACTGGGATATTAAAAATGAAAACCTTGTTTGTCAACTTCTTTAATCTTTCATCAACGGCTTTCGAGGCCAATTCGAAATTGAATGACAAACTGACCCACCCCACCCACCCCACCCCTACAACAATTTGGACAATGAGTAATCCCTACTTTGAAATGACGATAAACCACTCTCCCATCCAACATGCTTTATCTTTGCTTGCCTAAATTATTACTTGGCTTAATGATGACACAGTTTCGCACTAGGTGCCATCGCCTAGGGCTTATATTGACGTCAGCTCTTACCAATTATTATCAAATCAATATAAGGCTGATTATAAAAGCGTCATAATCATCAGTGACCCATTTCTAAGAGAGGTGGATGCAACCTTCTTTACTCTTTTTGCCGTTCACTGCCATCGGGATTGGTCAAGGCTAGACCTTCAAACCTGCACACTGTCCTATCTTTCCCGCGGCCTTATTGGGTGCGAAATAATGAGGCTTCCCTGAGCCTAAAACTCGGATGAAATCATTTGTAAACGAGCCACTTGCCCATAGGCCCTGGTGGGTGCGAATTGGGGATTCTTATCTGAGGTGCGAAGAGACTGGTCAGTTCTGTGTCTGTTATCGCTGAGCTGGATCAGGTGATGTGTTTTCTCACGGGGTAACGATCGAAAGTTCGTTGATTGGAATATACAATGATATTATAAACGTGCTTTTGTACGAACGTTTACGTAAATGTATATAAGCGTGTGTTACCTTTAAACAAAACAGTTTTATAAGTTAACTATCAGTGTTTCCCGAATTATTTATTGATGGAGCAGAACATCGACGTAAAAGGAGTTACATCATTTTCAAAACACTTTCGTTGCCTGATGTCTGGTACAGAGCAAGAAACCAATGGTAGCAAAATG
>CM042161.1:43724607-43729607 GCA_023376005.1 Doryteuthis pealeii
ATAAAGGGTTCGGTTCGAAGTTCCATGAAAGCTCCCGATTACGACAAAAAGGTTCCCGAAGAATACAAATTATCGAGCATCAAAAATTCAGAGCACCCCTAGACCAATGGTTCTCAACTTTTTTTTTTACCTATTGCCCCCCTTTTAATCCTATTTTACTCTGGTGGACCCCCCATAGCCATTCTTTGTTTAAAAATCCCATTGTACTTTTATAGTTAAATACATCTTACTTGCCTTGGCCCACAAAAAAATTATATAGTACTCGGGGGTCCATATGGACCCCGGTTGAGAACTACTGCCCTAGATGATGCCGTTAAAATTATTTAAAAAAAACATTAGAATATATGAACTGCCAAGTGAGACTTTTTTAACATACAAAAAGCAATGATAATTTTTTTTTTTTTTTAAAAAAAACGATCCATGAGTTTTTGGCAGAAATTGCGAATGCTTAAGGATCATGGAATTGACCTGACACCCAAAGATAGGTGGACAAAAAGCAACAAACATATAATAGATATTAGATTAGCGAGTTTTTCACACCAATGTTAGCTGATGTTCACAGGAATCTAGATGACAGCAAGTCTGCTCAGGTGGCATGCTATTGTCAGCATGGTCTCAAATCTTCCTCTGATTTTCAGCTCCTCTCGTCTGTTTCCTAAACTTTTAAGGACCATTCCATGTGCACCAACTACAATTAGTATCTTTCACTCAATCCTCTAGCAAGGTCTAGGTAGCTATCTATCTTTTCGTTTTATTTTATTTTCACCCTGTAATCTGCTGAGACTGCAAAATCTACCAGTTGACAAGTTAGTTTTTTCTTGTTAATCATTTATTATTATTATTATTATTATTATTATTATTATTATTATTATTATTATTATTCGATTGCTTTCTGTTATATTTTTCCCATTTTTTTCTTTTTTGTATTTCTATTCTCGCTTCAAATAACATTTCTTTTTTTCTTCCCCTTCCTCTTCATCTTCCTCCTTCCTCCTCCCTCCTCCTCTTCCTTTGTCGTCGTCGTCGTCTTCTTCTTCTTCTTCTTCTTTTCTTCTTCTTACAATCTTCTTCTTTTTCTTCTTCTTCTTCTTCCTACATTCTTCTTCTTCTTCTTCTTCTTCTTCTTCTTCTTCTTCCTACGTCCTTTTTTCTTCTCCCTACATTTTTCTCTTCTTCTTCTTCTTCTTCTTCTTCTTCTTTTTCTTCTTCTTCTTCTTCTTCCTACATCCTTCTTCTCCTTCTCCTACATTCTTCTTCTTCTTCTTCTTCTTCTTCTTCTTCTTCTTCTTCTTCTTCTTCTTCTTCTTCAATTCTTCTTCTTCTTCTTCTTCTTTTCTTCTTTCTTCTTCTTCTCTTCTTCCTACTTCTTCTTCTTCTTCTTCTTCTCCCTACGTCCTTTTTTCTTCTCCTACATTCTTCTTCTTCTTCTTTCTTCTTCTTCTTCTTCTTCTTCTTCTTCTTTCTTCTTCTTCTTCTTCCTACATCCTTCTTCTTCTTCTTCTTCTTCTCCTACTCCTCTTCTCCCTACTTCTTCTTCTTCTTCTTCTTCTTCTTCTTCTTCTTCTTCTTCTTCTTCTTCTTCTTCTTCTTCTTCTTCTTCTTCTTCTCTTCTCTTCTTCTTCTTCTTCTTCTTTCTTCTTTCTTCTTTCTTCTTCTTCTTCTTCTTCTTACATCCTTCTTCTCCTTCTCCTACATTCTTCTTCTTCTTCTTCCTCTTCTTCTTCTTCTTCTTCTTCTTCTTCTTCTTCCTCTTCTCTTCTTCTTCTTCTTCTTCTCCCTACGTCCTTTTTTTTCTTCTCCCCACATTTCTTCTTTCTTCTTCTTCTTCCTCTTCTTCTTCTTCTTCTCCCTACGTCCTTTTTCCTTCTCCCTACATTCTTCTTCTTCTTCTTCTTCTTCTTCTTCTTCTTCTTCTTCTTCTTCTTCCTACATCCTTTTTCTTCTCCCTACATTCAACTTCTTCTTTTTCTTTGTCTTCACCAGTTTTCTTCTTCTTCTTCTTCTTCTTCTTCTTCTTCTTCTTCTTCTTCTTCTTCTTCTTCTTACATTGTTCATTCTTTCATTCATTCTTTCTTTTTGTATACTGTTTTTCTACTATCTTATTTTGCTTTCTTACCCCTTCTATCTTTCTCAGGGTATTATTTATTTTCTCCTCTTTTAATATTTCTTTTACGACACTAACCTTTGTTATCATTGTTTTTATCTATCCATTTCTCTCCGTAACTCTGATTTTCTTATTTCAAGTTCACAATTTTTGAGTATCATTTGCATTACACACCGAAGTTTAACGAACACATCCTTTCAGGTTTCATTTTTCAAAACGTGGCCACTTAAAATCTTTTTCGACTTTTTTCCCGGGATTTTTCCCACTCATTGGCCACAAGATGTCTGTTTGTATAAACGCGGCCATCTCTATATTAATTAGTTTACTGTAAGTAAAGGCTTTCAACCAATAAAGATGGACGTGTAAGTAAGTATATGTGTAGGAAGTATATTTAAATGAATGGAAATGCTCACGTTTTTTACTATGTAGATTTATTTGTAAGTATATAAACAGGGAAAGGAAGAGACACATCCAATAGATCTATACTTTAATGATAGACTCAAACATATAATGGGTATCATATATATATATATATATATATATATTATATATATATATATATATGTGTGTGTGTGTGTGTGTGTGTGTGTGTGAACAATATCTACATGTATATGACATCGTGATGAGGTTTTTGGATGTGTGGAGTCATCAATTATTTTGCCATTACTCCCAGATTCACTATGACAGAAATTGGTAGTTGGTTGGTTGGTTGGTTGGATTTTACGACATGTCAACCCTTGTTAGGTTATTTCAAGCCGAAGACAGATCTGTTTGTCTGAAGATCACATATATAATATACATATACATACACACACACACACACACACACACACACACATATATATATATATATATATATATATATATATATATATATATAAATTTCTGGTACAAGCAAATATATATATATATATAATATATATATATATATACAATAGACAGGTAAGTTTGGGATAATTCTATTTGGGATATTCTTTATCCTCTGTATGTATGCCCATGCATATGCACACCTATAGATTTATACAATGATTCTATCAATCCCTAGGAGAGCTCAATGTACGATAATTGAATAATTATATACAAAGCAATATTTATACTTCCAATAAGAGAGAAATATTCAAAGAAATCATGAGAAAGAGAAATAACAAATATAACTTTAAAAAGCAAAAGATAGATATAAAAAAATACATATATACTAGGAAGAAAAAACAGGTGCGAGAGAGAAAGAAAATGAAAATTGCGTGAAGGAAAATAAAAAGGATAAAGTATGAATAGATAGATAGACATTGTTTTATTCATTCTTCATCAGAACTCATTTTTTGAAACTCAATTTATTTTTAAATATATTTTTAACCTTTTTTTTTTCTATTTAACTCATAGATGGGACCCTAACTGGTACTATCACTCCTGTTCAGGGTGTATCTGGAAGCAATGGTGATGAAAGGGTAGTAAACCTTCCTCAGAGGTCTATGATTGGAACTTCACCATCTGATAGAGTTTAACGTTATACCCAGCACACAAACTCAAACTGAGGCTCGTGGTCTAATGGTTAAAGTCGTGTGAAATGGGCTCGTCGAACCGAGTTCAATTCCTAGATGAAAATGTTTGCATTTCACATGGCGCTAATACCATTGGGAAAGGTATGAATCCAAATCCAGCTTTGAGTAAATAGACTGGGCTCTTTAACCCTAGCAAGGCAACCAGTCTAGGAGAATGAAAACTCTTAATTCCACCCTGTTAACCTCCGCTTAAGAAATTGACCTTTTGTCGCATCCTGCTCGTGCGGAGGGGTTGGTAAATATATATACACAGGACACAAATACCTTCAGTCAACGCCTTTTAGCACATATATGATAAAAAGTCTCTCTCTCTCTCTCTCTCTCTCTCTCTCTCTCTCTCTCTCTCTCTCTCACTCTCACTCTCTATCTATCTATCTATCTATCTCTGGAGTATATTTTTATTGCCATTATACCTAGATCCACCCGATCCATAAGTGTAGTATATGGATCTGTTTAAAAATATTCGAATCTGATTGAACCACGTGCAAAATAAAACAAGCTCAATGTAAAAATGAATGTACAATGCACACGATTTCCTAATTTCTATGCACAATAAGTAAAAAAGCTAACACTACGTACATATTTGCTTATTCACATATATATATATATATATATATATATATATAAAGTCGTCGGGGTGGCCTAATGTCGGTATCAGCCAGACAGCAAAGGAATCTATACCCTTTTTTATTAGCGCTAGACACAGGAGATTATTTGGGCGTCTGAGGTGGAGCGCCACTCCTACCATCAGCTCATAACTTTACCGCACATACCATGTGCTACTCATACGCGATATACGAGTTGGCGAGAACCGGAAACGAGCATGGAACCTCGAGGTTCCCAGCCGAACACTCTACTGACTGAGCTAAGCCGGCCCATGAATTGAGATTCCGTTAAAATCAGACAAATTACATCTAGTACCCCTGTCTCCGATCGTGCAGCGCCAGATTTGTGCAAATGTTTTACACGGTGTTATTTCTAGGAATATTTTTATTATATAAAGATTTTTCAGAAAATTATTCAGAGGCGATGTAGTAAAATAAAATTTATAAAAATATATTCTGATACGAACATCTATACGAACAAATTAAATATAAACGTACAGTGATCGCGATTCCTTAACTCCTAGACTTAAAATAATCCTAGACAGGTTAACATGTCACCAGAATCAATCAAACAATGAATAAATAATTAATATATTGTTTATTTAACTTTTAAACATATTCAATATAATTTCATAAAAGGCCATTATATTCTTAGTTAGACCGACAACTTTTCAGCATAACCCTATACGCTAAAAACAAAATCCATTGTCTTATGTATCTCTTTGTCTACGT
>CM042161.1:43732107-43734607 GCA_023376005.1 Doryteuthis pealeii
TCTTTATCGTATACTAGATACGAAAATTCTTCTTCAAGCAGATCTATTTGATCCATAGATGGGACACAAACAAGTACTACCTCTCTAGTTCAGAGTCAACCCTGGAAATAATGGCAGTGAAGTCTTACACTACACTCTGCATCACATGCAGTAAATAATCATAACATTGTTGATGTAACATTGTTTTCAAAAAAATAGTGTGTTCAGTTATCACAATGTACCCCATAATTTTGGCCTTATGACAAATGTAGACTATGATTAGCTAATTAGAATATATATATATAATATATTAATATATATATTATATATATTATATGTGTGTGTGTGTGTGTGTGTGTGTGTGTGTTCATGATAGTCAATAAAAGAATGAAATGGATAATATCTTTTTGAGGAGCCGATGTTATAACCATTCGGTTTGTTGAGTAAACCATCGTCAGGACAGTGCTGGTATTCAGTTATATAGGAAAAAACTTAAAAACAGTGGTTAACATATTTTTAAGTATATTGCGGCTTTTTGAATATTACTCATATATATATATATATATATATATGTGTGTGTGTGTGTGTGTGTGTGTGTGTGTATGTGTGCATGTTTGTGTGTGTGCGTGCGTGTCTGTGTGTGTCTGTGTGTGTGTGTGTGTGCGTGTATGTGTGTGTGTTCAAGAATGTTTGTGTATATGCACACGTGTGGAATAAGTTTATAAAACTGTATATCGTTACGAAGGAGGAATTAAAGTGAGAAACGGAATCTATATTAATAGCAGCACAGAATTATATTATGAGAACTGATGACGTCAGAGCAGAAATTGATAATACACAGGATAATACCAAATGTAGTCTATGAGGTGATAGAGATGAAACAGTAAGAATATTTACGGGTTTTGAAGGAGCTCTTATTTCTCCGTAGTTGTAGGCAAATTGTCGGACAAAGAAGGAACAAACACGAAAGTAAATGCAGACACTTGTATTGACAAAATTACATAAAATTGTTGCAAATTTTAATGGTATTTGCTACGAGACTTATCTGAGGAGGAATTTTCTTGGAGTAATGGTGATAACATGGTTTTCTTCTGGTCGGTAGGAAATGTAGATAAGACGCTTCGTCTCGGTAGTTTCTCGCCCTTCAGTGAGTGTGCAATAGTAGCGGCCGTTATGCAGTATGCAGATACAATGCCTTAGAAGGGAGCTGGTTGTAAAGTTCAGTGATAAGTGGGCCCTGTTTTGGGGCTTGGTAATGAGAGTGTAGCGTCAGTTTGTATTCGCCTGGTGGAGTTGTCTGCCCCTTTTAGTTTGATGATGCCCACTAGGGCACCATATAGTATTTAAGCGCCGGTTTCAAATCCTTTCGGCCTCTTTGCCGGTTTCACCAACTACGAGCCACATGGGGTAGATTCTATCTAAACCCTCTCGTGGGGCTCCGCCCCCCTTACATTACTGTAAGTCCTCACAGCATGGACTATTCCTAGTCTCATGTCTGTGCCTTTAATCGTATATTTGTATCATTCATGAATGTGTCTATCTTTTTATATGTACTCTTTATTATGAACGTTGTACACTGTTATCCATGTGCTGTGTTATTAAATGTTTGTCTATTAACCTTTGTCGGAGTTATTTGTATCCAAAGTATGTTGAACTTTAAACCATCCTTATAAGAGTTTGGTGTTTTTACTTCTCTCCTCCAGTACTGCTTTTCGATAAGTAAGCCCTGTTTTTGGGCTAAGTGATGAATGAAGTGTAGGGACCGCTGTTTACGCGACTACCCCCTGTGGGTGCTCCGTGATAAGAAGGTCCTAATTTTGGGCTAAGTGAGAGAACGTTTATTTTTACTTCTCTCGTTGGTAACGGCTCTTCGATAAGGTATTTGGCGCCAACATACGATGTTGGCATTCGCCCCCTGTCGGCAGGGGGAGATAATTAGCTATGGAATTTCCAACAACAGTCCCCCACATAATAAGCGAATGCAGCAAAGTAGTATAAAAAGAATACAGGAACAGTTGATGAGTAACGCTTTTAACTAGAAATAGTGCCAGAAACTGAAATTTAGCCATACTGACTAATGGTATACGAATAAACCAGAATCTGTCCTTGAAGAAGAAATACATAAAATTTTCTGAGACTTGATCATCAAATCCAAGCTAGAAGACCAGACCTGATATTAATTATCACGACGAAAAGAATTTGGGTGAAATCCTATTTAACGCACATAAATTCCGTCGTCTTATGTCACCCCACCGAAAGAAAAAAATACTAAAAATCAGGGAATTCACCGAATTTAATGAAATTTTCCGTGTCGATATATTAATAAATAAACAATATAATGCACTAGTTATTTCTTTCGAAAACTCCTACATTTTTTCAGATCAGTTAACTTTGAACTACGTATCTTTGAGGCGCAACACAGATTCTTAAAGATACGTGGTTCAAAGTTAATTGGCTTGAAAAATGTAAAAGTTTTTAAATAAAATAACTGGTGCATTATATCTTTTATTCATTAATGTAT
>CM042161.1:43739607-43754607 GCA_023376005.1 Doryteuthis pealeii
TATCCCCAACGTGAAATTTTGTTGCAAATCAAAGCATCTGATAAAAGGAAATTATTCTTTGGTTTTCATTGCACAATTTTTCTTTTCGTCTAAGTTTAATTTTGTTTGGGTTTCCGTTTAGCGCAGTGAAAAAACCCTGACGTTTTGTGCGAACAGAGATTTTAGTTTGGGCGCTTTTCTCGCCGCATTAATATTCGCTATCTCTCACGCCATACAATTCCGTCAGAAAATTGTTTCCTGTCAACGTTTGAAACATATTCAGCGCTCTCGCAACATATTCAATATATATTTCTTTTTTTACTCTCAAGAACTAATGGGACTTACCATTGGCTGTTGTATTTCTAACCGTTTAATAACTCCTAATACATGAATATCTATCCCTTTCTCGGAACCACAAGGTTCCCAGTTCGATACCGGACCTCGCCAACTCAGCGTATGAGTAGCACGGCTTGGATCTGTGCTGTAAAGTGTGGGGGGATGATGGTTGGTGTTGCGGTCCACTTCAGACTCTAAAACAATCTCCCTGATTTAGAACAAGCAAAAAGGAGCTAGACTCCCTCGCTGTCTTAGGCTAATCTTATCTATGATGCTCACTAACCCAGCTAACGCTCAGTACTTTTACCTACCCTAAACTCCATGCATCCTTATTTTATTGCTGTATGTGTGTGTGTGTGTGCGTGTGTGCGTATGTGTGTGTGTGTGTGTGCGTATAGCTATATATATGTGTGTGTGTTTATCTAACCCCCACCTCGATAAGGATTCGACACAAGGTCAATTTATAAGCAGCGTATTGCTGGTTTTCTTTCAAGACTTTTTGGATTATCAAGGATGGTACAAAATTGAGGGATTCATACCTTTCCCAAGGGAATTTGTGTGAAGTGAAACGCGAAACATCACCGTCCAGAATTTGAACTTGTGTTGCCGATTCTATTTACAACGACGATGACTGTTACACTATGCGCACCTATATGCAATTTCATCATAATGGAGAATATGTGACTGTAAGTAACCGAAAGTACGTCACCACCGACGTCTCAATCCCCTTATTTATTTACGAAATATCAACAATATTTATTACATAATCATTATTTAATCTTAATTAGCATCTTATTTATTAACGATATCTTTATTAAAGTCTAACGGTGATAGATTTGCCTTAAACACCCATGTTATTACTCCGTTTAAAATCCTGTAATCTGCGCTATATATGACCACGAAATAACAATTTAAATAGCATATACTGTGGATAATTAGCATACTCGTTTTAACAAACTCGGGTTTGATAAATAATTACTTGGTGCTATTGATTTCTAATATTACTCTTTTATTCTAAAACGTATTAAAAGCAATAATATGTATAATTTATATACAGTGTTAGCATAGAATTCTTCCCTAGTTTGGTTGAATCATAGAATCTTAAAAAAACAAACATTTTAGATAGAAACCCAAAACCCGTGGTAATATTTTTTTTTTGTATCACGATGCCATTTTGATAATCGTGACTGGAGAAAAAAATTATTATTGGTCAACATCTTGTTGTTCTATATCCTTTCTTACTTCTTACTTCTAGTCGTCTTTTCTTCTGGCCGGCCTTGGTTCTTCTATCATCTTGACTTGGTATATCTTCTAACATCTTGCGTCTGGGTCTGGAATCTTCTAAGGTCTGGACTTCCTTGGGGACTTCGGGTCTGGTTTCTGTTAGGGATTTCTCCTTATCAGAAGCCCTGTGTCATTGTTAGTTTTTAGGTAATAAACACAAGACTTCGATTTACTTTGATGTTACTTTATTCTCAATCCCCAAACCAGACATCTGCGCAGTGAGACTTACATCTTACGAGCTCGGCTTCTAACTTCTAACTGCTGAAACTTACTATCCTTAAACCGGAAGACAGGGTCTTTCATGCCTTCCGGTTCTCACGATTTATTCCTGGAAGGCAAGGTGAGAGTGAGGTCAAGCGCCGTCACTCACTCTCAAGGTCATCAGCTGCACTAATCGCCATTATGTTTCTACACTACCTTATATAAGTATTAGGGATCCAATAATTATGTAACATTGTCACAATTTTCATGTTTCTATCTAACATTGTTTTGAAGAGATTACTTTACATAATCAGGAAAGGTTTCTATGCTGACTCTGTTTGTAACGAGGAAGAAGTTATTTCTTCGCCATGATTATAGTTGAATTCCCAAATAAAATGTGCAACCGAATCTTGAGCAATTGGTGTTTCCCTGGTATTCGACATTTTTTTTAAAGGTTTCCAACATTTCTTGATATTGTTGGTTTTGGTGTTCCTGTATTTATAAAATAACCCAATTTTTAAAATTATTTTTTTACCCTCACCCTTTTTTCAGTAACTAAAAAGTTTACAAACAAAAAAATACCTATGATTTTGAGTAAAATTTGTGAAAAATATTCTAAATAATTATTTGATTAATAATTAATAGATGCATGCAACATTTTATTTAAGGAGAACAGAAATACATTTCCATTTCTAATTGTTTTTTTTTAATTTTTTTTTTACTCCTTTAAAAAATTTTATGGATACAAAACCTCTAACATTGAATTTTTAACTCCCGCCCCCCTCAGGCAATATCTTTCAAAAATTGATTTTTACACTGCCTGGAGGGTGTTTTTTTTTTTTTGCTAGAATGTTTAATGTTTCTAATTATTTATATACTAGACTTACTGACCAACCCATGTTGTATATGATGGGGTGACTCCTCCTCCTCCTACATCTACAATACTTCTCTATTAAATATTTTGTTCGTCTGTCCTCAAAAGATGGCTAAATAGTTTGATGTAAAGTTACCAAATATTTATTGAACCAAGGGAAATGGTTTTAATGGAGAGACAATCTGTAAGAAGAAACAATAATTAAGGGTTCCAACATTTCTTGATATTGTTGGTTTTGGTGTTCCTGTATTTGTAGCAGTTTTAAACATATTTTCTACATTCATTTCATACGTTGTTGCTGTTGCTTTAATAGTTCCAGAATAATAGTTTTTAAATACTCCATATTGACAGAAATTTTTTAAAAGTCGAACAGAAAAAAAACAAAAACAAAACAAAACAAACACTGTACCTTTATTTCAGTGTGCTTGTTAGTCTTTTCTTTGTTCATTTATTTCTTTAAAAGTTTCGAATCCTTGTGTCGCCAAAATGTTGTGAATGAGTTTATAAACAGATAACATTGAATCCGGAAAGGTTAACAAAAATAGGTTTATTACATATTGGTAGAAGGTAATGTAATAAAAAAATAGAATTTTTTATACCAGTACTGAAGCGTGTTTTACGCAGTGTCATTTAGCCATAATCCCTTGCATCTTCTTGATATTTCTTTTTAGAAAATTTCATCAATACTGTTGTAAAAATTCAAAGGTTATGACTCGTTGAAACGCAAACAAACTCCGACACAGGTTGAGGGACAGAACATTTTATATAACAGCACATGAATAAACAAGATACATAAACAATGGAAGATCGAATAGTGTACATAAACATACATACATTAAAGCCACTGACAAGATAATATAAAAGTACACGTAATATAAAGGTACAGACATGAGACTAAGAATAGTCCATGCTGTATAAATCACTACAGTGACAAGTAGCCGGCGTTGAGGGCCGAAGCCCCAACGAGAAGGGAATGACAATTGTCTAACCCATGTGGTCTCGTAGAGAGGAAAGAGAGAGAGAGAAATTCAAATCATCCGCTTAAATACAAGAGGCCCCTAGCGGGAACCAGCGACATCAAGCGGGCAGACAACTCCTCAGGCAAATACGAAATTAACCCCTACACTGTCATTATTTCGTCACTGGGAAGCAATTGATTTAGTACATTTGGTAGGACCTACCAACTGCACTCCTTATCCTGGAACAAATTGTGTTACTAGTTTTTATATTATATTTTGTAATGGTTATCTTTTTATGACAACATCCCTTGCACTCTTTGCTTAGGACTGGTCTCGGCGTCACGGCTATGACAACCGGTGCATTATTTACTTCGCCCATTGTGTCGTACGCCATGTTTCGTCGTCTTCATCCATGTCAGACCCTATCGTTGTGTGCAGTTTACTGCAGACTTTCCTTGAAAATGCACCTATGCCCAAGACGGCCTTCAAAGCGGGGGTCCGATGGCTTCGGCCACTGAATGTGTGTTAAATTAATAGCGTCGATCCCAGGGGGCTATCCCTCCAGGCAATACCTGCCCCCTTAAATTAAAGAGGCAGGGCTGGGCTTATTGCCCAGCGCCTGAGGCGCCCCCTCTCGATGAGGAATGTCGACGGGATCGATGGAATTTGTTCCACCTACACCATAAGCTTCAGCTTATAGGTGGGCCCACATAAAAATGTCCTTGTGTCAAGCCCTCATAAGTGGGATGAGCGGCAAATATCATTAAAGGGGGAACCTTTCTGGTCCCAACAGTTCACTATCGCCCTTCCTCCAATCCGTTTGACGTAAAAGAAAAAATGGAAAGATTTTGTTGAGGAAAGAAAATTTACGATTGAAGGATAAAAAAAATTACCATATTTCGAGCTATACTTAAAGTCGTACGAATCTAGAATTCAGTTTCTTCTTCGGCAGATCACGAATACAACGTTTTTCGAGGTAGGTGATTTACTCCTCTCACGCCACTACAAACCTTTTTTTTTCTTTTATATCTTCAATGGGGTGGGGGTCGCTTTAGCATTTACATTTGTTGTGTAATTTGTTTTTGTGTTGAAAATTTCCTATTGAATATAAAACATTTTTAAACAAATTTATTTGACCAATATATGGCATCCTAACAGACACTTCCATTCCGGTTCAGAGTGGACCTGGAAGTAATGGAAATAAAAGGTACCAATAATTATATAGATATAAAGACGGTATCACAAAAAAAATGAAATGAGCAAAGAAACGAGACAGCTTCTACTTCTGTAGCACTTTGGCCGTCTATCACCATTCCCTATTCCCTCTTAATTCCCTGTTCTTGGACTCTCAATTATTGTACGAGGAGGTCCGAGTGGGAGTTTCCCTCGGGACCTGCTTCTTCCACTATCCCTTAATTTGTACTCTACTGCGGCTCTTACTCTATATGTCCACATCTGACCTGGCTGAACTGAAAACTCTAAATTCTCCCGACTGGCTCTTACTCTAAAAAGTTCCTCAAAATAAGAGGACATTAATTTTTTTCTTCTAGTTGAGGTTTTCCCTGTCATAATTATACTAGAATCGGATTTTGCTACTTTCTTTCGACCAACAGCTATTAAATCATACATGTACATACATACTCCTCAGATATCCATAAATAGAGCCTCAATAAGGGCTGCAGTTTAATTTCATACTCGACACACACACACACACACACACAACACACATATATATATATATAATATATATATATATATATATATATATATATACCTTAATTGCCAGTAGCCCCTTCATTTCCATTACTCCCAATTTTAATTGATTTGTTGTACCTATTTCCCATCTATGTGTCAAACAGATTTGTTAAAAACTATTTGTATTCGATTACACTGCATCAATTTTTTTAGAAACAACTACACAAAAATGTAAACGTACGTCAAACACGATTCCCTAACGTCTTGGGCATAAAATGATCCTAGATTGGTTGGCATGCCGTTAAATTAAGGCAGTGAATCAATCAATCAAAGAAGTCAAAATATCACTTCTTATAAAGCCACTCAATAACCCTATCTCTGATTGATCGACCGCCATATTTGTTCCAATTGTTTTACACTTTTACAGTCATGTTAAGAGTGTTTTTATCATTAAAAAAAAGAGATTTTTCTTAAACATATACAGAGGCAATGTAGTTGAATAAATTAAAAATCCTCCTACTCATAAACTAGCCCACAGTATAGATATATAAAAAGATATCTTGTAGAAATATATAAATTAATAAAACATTTTTGTCAGAAAATTTATTTCAACTGGGCTTACTGCTTTTTTATTTTTTTATATATTGATAGCTCATGTAGACTTCCTATACTAATATATATATATATATATATATATATATATATATATATAATATATATATATATATATATGTGTGTGTGTGTGTGTGTGTGTGTGTGTGTGTGTGTGTGTGAAGGAAGGGTGGATGGGTTTAGGATCCGACGATATGCTATATAGAAGGAAAGTGGTCAAGAAATGAACAACTCAAAACAAGTCACAGGTGAAACAGTTTCGTCCGTATTCACGGACGTCATCAGTCATTGTAACTTTATTAATGCAATGCACCGCCGCCACCTGTACTTAAACGTATGCTTTGCATTAATAAATTTACAATGACTGATGTCGTCCGTGAACACGGACGAAACTGTTTCACCCTGTGACTTGTTTTGAGTTGTTCATTTCTTGACCACTTTCCTTCTACCTATAGCATATATATATATATATATATATATATATAATATATATATATGTATGTGTGTGTGTGTATGTATGTGTGTGTGTGTGGTGTGTGTGTGTGTGCGTGCGTGCGTGTGTGTGTGTGTGTGTGTTATTCTTTTTGAAAAGGATGTAGGTTTTTTTGTTTGTTTTTTTTAAAAATAGAATTGTAATTCATAGGGAATATTACTGCAAGTAAATTTAAAAAGTATCTTATCAGAAAACAATCTAATTTTATTTTTGAAAAATATTCATTCAAAAGAAAGTATTAAGGCAAGATTTGGGTAATTGAATTGTTTGAATGGAGGGTAATATATGATGTAGTTGAATAAATTAAAAAGACATCCAGGAAGATTGTTCTGAACAGTAAATAAAATTCTTGGTTTTTCTTCTTTTTTTAAAGTAAAAACAAAAATAAAAATCAACCAAGATCTAAAACGGAAACACTCACGGGTTGATCGCATGAACACTCTCAACTACCAGACAATATTCTTAAATGAAATACCAGTACAAAACTTGGGATATTGGGCATTTTTATTTTTTGCCAAAGTTTGGACGTCAAAGAAAAAGAAATCTCAGAACGATTTCAGAATGGACCTGAGGTGGTTAACAGAATTGCATGCAATAAAACGTCTTCGTTACTTATCAGGCAAAATCAAAAATAATTCTTTATTGAAGAAGCGGTCATGGACCCTGCGGCATAGTTATCTTGTTCATGCCTACAATCATACTCGTCAATATTAGTATAACCAATAGATTTCATTCTATCTTTACGTTATTGCTACAAGTAAATATTCTTCCTTTCCTTTCTTTCCCAGTTTCTTTTCATCTACCTTTTCATCTTTTTATTTTGTATTCTCATGCACTTTATTCATTCATTAAACTAATTTAAATTTCTTCTGACACGCATTTATTTTACTTTGTGTCATTCTTTCTTTTTTTTTACTAATTTCATTTTTTTACTCCTTGTCGACAGGGCTTAGAATACACTGACTGTATCGCCTACGGAGGGGTAAACCTCCCAAAGGTTTCTTGGGTATGAAACTAAATTGCATTGGCTGGTGAGGTTCCAGTTTACGGATTTTACGTATTCTTTGGCGGCCATGTTTAAGATATATTTGAGCAAAATTGACAAAAAAAAAACGTTTAAAATATATCAAAAATAAATTACATGTGTAATATTATTTTGCTTTCTTTTTTTGACTGATGTTCCTTATGTTAAACTTTTCGACATTGAATAATCAGAATGATTGACAATGGAATACGATAAATGGATCCATACATTTCCCAATATCTATGGATGGAATAATGGACAATAATAATCTTAGTCGGATCTAAAACTTGCTTTTGTCAATTAATTTAAAGATATATCAACCCATTCCGGGTTATTTTGTGCCTAGGCGTTTGGGAATTATGTACATATATTATTTTATGTAGGTGTTTCTTAAAACTCTTTGCAAACAGTTGTATGATATTAAATATTTTTATCTAATACAAATAATACAAATGTATGGTGTCAAGTATTTCTATGAAATAGTAATAATTATATGGTTTCACTTAATTATTTCTATTCAATAATAGAAATTTGTGTTGAAAGATTTCTCTTATGTGGTGTGTGCCTGAAGCCCACTTCTATTTATAGACTCGCCGAGAACCATGTGATCAACCTCTTGGCCAATCACTGGCAGTACTCTGCTGCTGAAACAATACTTAAACTGAGCATACTGAGCATACTGGCCTACTTACTGTGAACTTTCGTGGACGACGGACATAGTATTGTATCACTGGACCGTTAACAATACGCTAGATAGGACTTATTCGCAGGATAGGACTTATACACTTACCAAAGGATTCCAAAACTCAGGACTTACTTACTTAAGCCCTTTTCAACTGGCCAAGGATGGCATTTAAAAACTTAACAATTTGTTTGCCCACCGTTGTGGTTTTAATAACTAGTACTAATAGTTGTTAGTAAACAATTATAGCTTTGTGTAACTATTCTTAATATAAATACTTTACAGTTATATAGCAACAAATATTCCTATTGAATGATAGTTCATACACAATTTTATTCTTTAAAGAAGATATTCCTATCTAATAATAATCATTTCTTGCATACAATTTTTCACATATTCTTATTAATGTTGGAATATATATATATATATATATATACCATCCACGAGCAGGATGTGACACAAGGTCAATTCCTTAAGCGGATTTTTAACAGGTTTGAATTCAGAGTTTAGCTTCTCCTAGACTGGTTACCTAGCTATGGTTAAAGAGCCCAGTCTGCCCTGCTATTTACCCATAGCTGGAGGGAGAATTTGATTCCTACCTTTCCCAAGGCTATTAGTGCTATGTGAAATGCCAACAGCTTCGTCCAGGAATTGAACTCGGGGCGACGTGTCCACTGCCTATGACTAACCATTAGACCACGTGCCTCCATACTTTTATATATAAGGTATGCTACAATTCACCACCTAAATTTATAGACTAGGCGGGGTCATATGGTTTATTCCTCCGCCAATCAACAGCCATAATGCTCGGTTGGTTGACTACTTAATCACTGATACTTAACAGACGTTCATTTGCAATCTTTGACGAGAAACTTGTAATACTGAGGAAAAACCAAAGGATTATTTACCAAGGATTTCCGCTGGACAAGTGCTCTTGCTTGAAATCTAAAGGATGGCCCATAAACTCGTTAGAATTAAATACTAATAATTTCAAACAGATGTAATTAACTCATGGATATGATACTAACAGATACTACCACTTCAGGTCAGAGTGTTCGTGAGAGTAATGGCAATAATTTGTAGGGACCCAGTGTTGTTTGGGGAGTGTATGGTTGAGGAGTTGAAGATTGAAGTTATGGGTCCCCACAATTTATATGTATAAGACTATGGAAATGTAGTTTCCATAGGTAACAAAAGAAGAAGACAAAATTGATAAAGGAAACAAACTTTATATACATAAATACAATTAATATAGCTTCATTGTTCTTTCAGTGGTGTTGCAGTCTGATTGTGTCTGTGCATAGTTGTGTGTGACAACTGTGACATGGTGTTTATATTAGTGTGATTGGTTGTGTCAACATGATAGTAGTTTTGTCTGTGATTGGAACTTGTGATTGAAAGTTGAAATTTGTTGTTGTTGAGCGAGAGAAAAAGAGAGAGAGAGAGAGAGAGAGAGGAGAGAGAGAGAGAGAGAGAGAGAGAGAAAATAGGAGACGAAAAAATAGACGGACCTGTTGAGTCGTATTTTATGTTTTCGGACGTTCCACTGTCGAGTTAGGAGCATCCGCTCCAACTCTGTCGAGTCAGGAAGAGCGAGAGCTCCTCACTGTCCGTGTCTCCATCTCTTTCAGCTAAAGGGTCTTTTTTATAATTCTCTTTTTGTCATTGTCTATTGTGATCATTAAGCTAAAATATTCCTCAAATATCAGGTGATTTGCAATGATGCAATATCGAATGATTTTGGTATCTGTGGAATTCTGGTGACATAAATTATCGGATGAATTTAAACCATTGTTTCTATTGTTTCTAAAATATTTCCAAACTAATATTCATTCGATTCTCTTTTGTTTGCCTAATTCTAAACTCATGACATACAATTGTAAAACTAGTTATTTAAGAAAACTTAATTATTTTAATTTGCTTAATTCCACATGCCGTAAATATATAGGGGCCAATCCCTATAAGGGTCATTTCGCATTCCTCAGATTTTCAGAACTGGAACCTCACTATCAGATACAGTTTAGTGTTATACTCAGGATATTCGGTTCTGTCATTATATATTCTGTACTGAGAAACGGTAAATGATTGTCGTCGTCATCATCATCATGGTAATTGTTGTTCTTGTTGTAAAAGTAGAATAAAAAAAAAGTTTTTAAAAAAATGATCATAAAATTTGTGCAATATTTACTGACTGCTTCCGCCTTGAAACTAAACATCGGCCAACAGGCCCAACAAGAATCGTTTAATGAGACTATTGAGACTGTTTAAAAGATCGGCACAAAACGTAGACTCGGGGCAAAAGACAACGCAGAGCAAAAAAGAAAAAAAGTGGTAGAAAACAAAAACAATTGTGGAATGCTTGCCCGAAATGATTGCAGTTGGCGGCAAAAATGAGAGGAAGTTTGAAACGAACGGTAAAACTAAGCGGAAGTAGAAGAGGTGTGACAGCAAGTAAAGAAGTAAAGAAGGTTGAAAAAGTTGAGGAAATAGAAAAGAGAAATAGAAAAGGAAAATGAAATCGATAGAAATGAATCAATAGGAGAAGGAGGAAGAGGGGGAAGAGGAGAAGGATGAGGAGGGGTAAACATAGAAGGGAAGAAGGTTGCAATTATAGATTGTGAAATATTCTAGATGTTGAAATATAAACTACAAATAGGACATTAAAAAGAAATGCAAGCTAAAACAAAAAAGTAGAGGATAGCGCCTTTTTTTTGTATAATTGTTAGTGAGTTTGCTTCTCACTGTGTGCCTCATATTTCTGAAATCGTATCAAAAGCAAACTAAGCTTAATAAAGAAGAAGGTCAACAACTCCAAGAAAAGGAGAATGGACGAAGAAGTGAATGAAAAACGGAGGAGAGAGAAGAGGAAGAAGAGGAGAGAGAAGAGAAAGAGAAGAGAAGAGAGAATAGGAAGAGGAGGAGAGAGAAGAGGAAGAAGAGGAGAAGAAGGAAAGTGGCAGAGTAGAAAATGAGAAAAGTAAGATCTAAAAACAGTGAATGAGTGAACGATGAAAGAGAAAATGATGTGACAACTAAAGGATGAAAGAGTAGGAGGGAAAGAAGAGAAATAGAAAAGAATAGATTGAAAAGGGAAGCAGCGAAAAAAAAGAGAAATAGAAGAATAAGAAGAGGAGAAGGGGGAGGAGGATATTAGGAAGTGTTTAAGGCTGAGAAGAAGAAGAAGAAGAAGAAGAAGAAGAAGAAGAATGTAGGGAGAAGAGAAGAAGAATGTAGGGAGAAGAGGAAGAATAATGTAGAAGAAGAAGAAGAAGAAGAAGAAGAAGAAGAAGAAGAAGAAGAAGAAGAAGAAGAATGTAGGGAGAAGGAAGAAGAATGTAGGGGAGAAGAAGAAGAAGAAGAACACGAAGAAGAAGAATGTTGGAAGTGGAAGAAGAATAGAAGAAAAGAGGTAAGAGTTTGAGGCTAGAAAGGGAGAAGGAGATGAAAATTAAAGAAGAAGAAGAAGAAGAAGAAGAAGAAGAAGAAGAAGAAGATAGGGAAAAGAGGTAGAAGAAGAAGAAGAATGTAGGGAGAAGAGGAAAAAGATGAGAAGAAAGAGGTAAGAGTTCGAGCTAGAAAGGGAAGAGGAGATGAAAATTAAAGAAGAAGAAGAAGAAGAAGAAGAAGAAGAAGAAGAAGAAGCAACAACAACAACAACAACAACAAGGCCGGTAAGAAATTAATAGACAATGATAAAGAACTGTTGTACACGAGTAAGAGCTGATATAAAATTGCAAAAATATATGAACACAATCTATAAAAGAATAATGGCCTGAATCCTATATTGTCTTTTTACAAAAACAGAATGCTTTTGCTATGAATCTGAACGCCTCAGAAAATAAATCATTCCCGTAGAAAAGGCAAATGATTGGATCTATAGATATACGTATACCTTTTCTTTTTATACAGCAATTGTTGTTTCAATAGACAAGAAAGTTCTTGGCTGAAAAGTTTATATCCAATGTATCTTTTGTATGCCTATCAATACAAGAAAGAAAAAGAAAACATTTATGTTCTGAATTCAGACCCGTTAAACTTCGAGTTAAAAATTTATCATGTCTCGCATGATGTTCGTACGTTGCGGTTAGTAAAAAACGTTCGCTAGAGAAGACAGCAACCAAAAATATGTTACTGTGAAAACCGATATAATGACACTACTCTTTGTTGTTCCGTATTACCAAATTCTGGGTATAAATAATTAAGTTTTACGTTCAATATTTGATGATACGCTGTACGATGATATAAATCCATGTAACGTGGCGGTAGCGATATATTCACGATACCAAACGGATATATGTAACGTTCTAATAGCGATATATGTTTTTATAGCGGGTCTTGTCAACGTGCCTCCAAATTCACGACACTAAAAAGGTGTTCGGCACGTGGCGGTCATCTTGTCGATAAAAAAAAGTACAACGCGAGAAATATATCGTCACAAGCTGCTTAGCTTTATTTCCAGGGCTAGTTCGTGGGCTGTGTCGGAGAGGAGGAAAGACATAGAGAAAAAAAAAGAGAGAGAGAGAGAGAGAGAGAGGAGAGAGAGAGAGAGAGAGAGAGAGAGAGAACACTGTTAAATTACGGTGATCCCACTCTAGGGACCAGAGGCCCGTCCGTTCCCCTAGGTCTCGAAAAGCAAAAAGAGGCCGGTACTTTTCTTCGTCGTTCCACGTCACCACGTGACTTCCGGTTCCAGTCAACACCCGAAACTTCGGTTGACATTCAATTCTCTATTCGGGGGGTCACGCCCCGGTCAAACTTACGACAACCGTTTTGTGCTCATCACTTTTTTTAAAAACCTTTACTATCTCTTATTTCTTCTTCCTCTCTTTTCTAATAGTAGTTCTAGCAAAACTCAGGATATTCCCCATCTTGCTACATCCATTCAAAACTTTGACTGACTTCCACTTTATTTAACTAAGATCAACAAGAGTAAATAAAATCGGTTTTTAAATAGTGACTAAAATTTATATTGGTGTGGTGGTTGGATTTGAAAGCTGTCACAATGCAAGTATAAAGAAAAATAAGATAACTATTGTTTTGTCACTCACATAGAGAGTTTGGAAGACATAAGACAAAACGAAACAAACAACCACTAGCAACAACTGCAGTTCCGGAGATCTTCTGTAGATAAGATTTTTATCTCGAAATATTAAGAATAAATCACATGCTAAATAACAACACCATAGTTACCTTATTTTTCTTTACACTTGCATTGTGATAACCTTCAAAACCAACCAACAAACCAATATAAACACAATGCTTCAAGTAAATTATAAAACCCTTTTAAATGTATATGATCTACCTTTTAAGAGATATCCTTCAATGCATTTTGACTTGAAATATTTGGACGACAATACATATTAATAGTAATAGAGATTCGGTCTCTATTAGTCTGTAACCGAAACTACTTAACTGCTTAAGTCACAGTCATTTCAGGGATTAAGTAAGTTTATCAATGTGTATTTAAATTATAGTCAGTAAAAATATACTACATATTAAAATTCTTTGAAAAATCAATTAAATTGTCAAATTTTCACGAAAATGTCGATACTTATTCAATCTCGGAAGAATTTATGTTTAAAATAGTGTTTTTCCTAAAATATATTAAAGAGGTCGATCCCCATCTTATTTAAATGTATGAAATCCAAACAAAAAATATTTTTAGAAACGTTTTATAATTTTTTTTAGTTTGATTTGGTTTGTTTTGTTTTACGGCATATCAACCTCAGTGGGTCATTTAATACCGATAAAGTTTTGAAATAAATCAATTCTTAATGGATAATACAATTTTTTTATAAATACATTTTTCTATTTAACCCATAGATGGGACTCCGGGTCAGAGTGGACCAGGGAGCAATAGTGATGAAGGGGTGCTCCACATTCCCCAAAAACTCCAAAACTGGAACCTCACCACCAGAGAGAGTTTAACGTCATTCCCAGGACATGTAGACCCACAGCCACCGCCTTCTAGCACCCATATGATAAAAAAGGATTGGGGCTTGCCATAAGGGCAATAGGGTTGGGAAAATCATATAGGTGCTAGAGCTTGACGTGACCAGCCAATTGATCGGAGGCGCTCTCCGACCGCCCGTCTAGCCCAAGATAGGGCCAAAGTTATTGCATGTCATGAACTGCTCATCCACCTGGGCTCTATCCTTAAGCATCACGGGTCGCCACCCACGGCCAACAGGTGGCTCCATTGGTGGAGTCTTACCCCTCTGCAGAGGTGCAGTCGGTGCATTCTAACGCCCCAGCCGACAGGGCGGAATTTTTTTTTTGAAACGTTTTGGAAGTCCTACTGTCGTAAAACAAAACCAACATCTCAGTGGAGTGGAGTGAATATGATGCTTTTTAAGTAAGTATTTTTTTTTTAATAAACCGTTTTATTTTATTTATTTAATTTTCACACGTCTCAGGCAATATCTTTCAAAAACTTATTTTTTATACCACTTGGAAGAAGCATTTTTGCTAGTATTTGTAATAAAGCTTGAAATGATTTTGCATTTCGTTAGTACATTGCATCTTGAAACATTTATATTGCAACCAAGTATGAAGTATTTACCTGTTTGAAACAATTGTGATTTTTATCTGTTTGCAAAATAGATATGAATTCATATATATAATCGTGTACAGATATTTGCATTAGATAGGAACTATTATTCAGAAGTATATTAGAGATTGTAAGTTATCATTGTCAGATAATATTTAGTAGAACTAGCAAATATATGCACCCTCCGGGTGCAAGTATTTAAGTTTTAATGTAATGAAATATCGTATTAAATTAGAAAGTCTAATAAGAAGGCAGATAAAAAGATATGTAACAGAGTGGGGGTATACTAGAAAAATAGAAATGAAACTTAC
>CM042161.1:43759607-43767107 GCA_023376005.1 Doryteuthis pealeii
GGTATGCATTCAACTATTCTCCTTCCAACTATAGGTAAAATAGTTGACTACGTATTGGTATATATATATGTACCACTATGTTTATTACTAATGTACATTGTGGTAAGGACCGGGTTAGCTCAGTCGGTAGAGCGTTCGACTAGAAACCACATGGTTTCTAGTTCGATTCCGGTCCTCACCAACTCAGCGTATGAGTAGCACAGGGATCTGTGCGGTAAAGTAAGGAGCTGATGGTAGGAGTGGCGCTCCACATCAGACGCTAAAATAATCTCCTTGGTGTAGCGCTAGTGAAAAGGGTATAGACTCCCTCGCTGCATGGCTGATACCGACATTAGGCCGCCCCGACGACTTTACTTTACTTTATATATATATATATATTATATATATATATATATATATATATATATGTGTACCATTGCAAATTACACTTCCTTTTTTTTAAAACAATATTTAGAATATATATTTTCATAAATTTGCAGTATCTACATATACTACTTAAAGAAGATGGAAACTATGAAAAATAATGATATCACTGGAACTTTTGTTCCTAATTTTTGTACAAAAAGCAAGAAGCCGGTGATATTTGATGAATGTATATATTTACTATGTCATTAATTGTTTTATTTTCGAAGTTTCATCTGAACATACACATGAAGGGAAACCTAGCAAGAAATGTCCAAAATTTTAACATGGTACGTAAAGTAGGCATTTACCCGATTCCTTGGCCACGGGGCAGAATGCAACATAATTTTTAAGCAGAGCAGCGCTGGTTTTCAATTCAGAATTTTTATTCTAGCCTGGTTACTTAACCAACGCTAAAGAACCCAGTCTCTCCTAATATTTACCCATAACTAGAGAGACAACAAATGGATGCAGTGGGTACTTTAAATCATACCATTGTACTAATATTAGACAAGAATACTTTCAGTCATATAATTGTGCGTAAATTATTTGTAGCAAGTTTCGGCATTAAATAACCCACAAGGAGTGGACATGCCGTTAAATAAAGCAAATTGAACCAACAAAGTTTGAGAATGATCATATAAGTATCAAGTGAAGCGCGTGGTGTAATGGTTAAAGTCATGGGAAATGGACTCGGCGCCCCGAGTTCAAATCCTGGACGTGGTAATTGCATTTCACTTAGCGCTATACCCTTGGGAAAGGCATGAATCCTACTCACCCTCTAGCTATGGGTAAATAGCAGGGCAGACTGGGTTCTTTGACCATGGCTAGGTAACCAGTCTAGGAGAAGGAAAACTCTGAATTCAAACCTGTTGAACTCCGCTTAAGAAATTGACCTTGTGTCACATCCTGCTCGTGCGGAGGGGTTGGTAAATATATATAAGTATCAAGTGATTCCTAAAATACATTGTTCATGACAGTGAAAATTAAGATGTCAGTTTATTTAAATCAGCATATTGCAATTAGAATGATCAGGTTTCAAGTAATTTATGGATAGTCAAATCCATGTGCTATACCGTAAGAAAGACTATATCTATAAATGTATTCATAGATATAGTAGGAAGCGCGTGGTGTAATGGTTAAAGTAATGGGAAATGGACTCGTTGCCCCGAGTTCAAATCCTGGATGTGGTAATTGCATTTCACTTTGCGCTAATACCCTTGGGAAGGTATGAATCCTACTCTCTCTCCAGCTAGGGGTAAATATTAGGGCGGACTGGGCTCTTTAACCTTGGCTAGGCAACCAGTCTAGGAGAAGGAAAACTCTTAATTTAAACCTGTTAAACTCCGCCTAAGAAATTGACCTTGTGTCACATCCTGCTCGTGCGGTGGGGTTTGGTAAATATATATAAATGTATTCATAAGCAAATCTATGCGTATATATATTAACCAATACCTCAGCACGAGCAGTATGCGGCACTAGGTCAATTACTTAAGCGGAGTTTATTAGATTTTAATTAAGAGTTTTCCTTATCCGAGACTCGTTACCTAGCCAAGGTTAAAAAAGCTCAGTCTGCCCTATTATTTACACATAGATGTGGGATAGTAGCTGGACGCATTCCCTTTCAATAGTATTGGCGCTATGTGCAATGCAAACAGCTTCCTCCTGGACTTGAACTCGGATCGATAAGTCCATTTCTTACGACACTAACCATTGCACCGGGCGCATCAAATCTTTGTGTATTGCAGTGTGGGATAGCATAATTATATGCCACTTAGCTCAGTCGTTAGAGCATTCGGCTAGAATCCATGAGGTTCCTAGTTCAATACCGGCCCTCGCCAACTCAGCGTATGAGTAGCACAGGGATCTGTGCGGTAAAGTAAGGAGCTGATGGTAGGTGTGGCGCTCCACCTCAGACGCTAAAATAATCTCCTTGGTCTAGCGCTAGTGAAAATGGGATAGACTCCCTCCCTGATTGGCTGATACCGACTTTAGGCCACCCGACGATTTTACTCATATGAGAATTAGCGTTTGTGCTAATGTGAGAATATGTGTATTTTTACTTATGTTCAATTTATAGTAGCGATACAATTTTATGGTTAGGTCACACTATCCGCATTCCTGCAGACAGACTCCCCCGTAAATTACTTTACAGTGAACTCACAGATGGCACGCGGAGGACAGGATCCCCCCGCCCCAAGAGTTCAAAGACCATATTAAGACAACGCTGAAGAAATGTAACATCACACCTACAAGCGTGGAAGATCTGGCGTCCAGCAGATAGGAGTTGGCGTGACGCCTGCCGCACAGGAGCTAAGCAGCTCAATAATGAGATAAACAGGACTGCAGCGCGGTGACGTTTTTCATCGTCAGGAACAACCAAATGTAGATGGGAATTTCGCCTGCAATATGTGTGACCGCATCTGCAAGTCCAGAATTGGACTAATGAGCCACCAGAGGGTCCATAAATGAAGACACGGAATGACGTCATCGTCGTCTGAGACGGACTTTGAAATAAGGAAGAAAAGATAAGAAGTAATATGAGAATAACTACGTATGCGCTTTGCAATCGGCATTTTATGAGCCAATCAAAAACAAAAACAAAAAAAAAAAAAAAGGCAACAAAGAAAAGAAAAAAAAAAGAGAAAAAGAACGAGAGAAAGAATAAGAAAAATGAAAGAGAAATCAATTGAAAGAGAAAATGAAAGAGAAAACAGTGAATAAAAAGGAAAAGAGATAGAAAAAGGGAAGTTTGAAAATATTCAGAAAGAAAAAAATGTACAGAAAGAAAAAAGTAAAAAAAAAAAAAAAGAATGAAAAAAGAAAAGAGGAAATTGAAAGAGAAAAAGAAAGAGAAAACTGTGAAGAAAAAGGAAAATTGATAGAAAAAAGAAGTTTGAAAATATTCACAAAGAAAAAAATGTACAGAAAGAAAAAAAAAAAGAATGAAAAAAGAAAAGAAAAAGATATTTATCCAACCCTTCTGCCATTGGGTGGACTCAGCAAAAAGAACTGATTAGAATTTAGAGTTCATATTTTCCTTGGGTGGTTGCCATGCCAAGGTTAAATATCTAATGTACCCCACTATTTTATCCATAGTTGAAGGACGATGAGATTAATCAATGTATTTCCAAAAAACATATTGGGAAATGAAACGCAAATAGCCTCACTTAGGACTTGAACATCCGTGTCTATTTTCCTTTGACGATAACCGTTTCGCGAGTGCGCATGAAAACGTTCCCGTGTATATCAATTTTTCATACGCAAATCAGTGTACATGACAATGAGGGAATGACCCTGTATATGTCAATATAGGTAGTCGGCGGGGCGGCCTAAAGTCGGTATCAGCCAGTCAGCGAGGGAGTCTATCCCCTTTTCACTTGCGCTAGACCAAGGAGATTGTTTTGGCGTCTGAGGTGGAGCGCTACACCTACCATCAGCTCCTTACCTTACCGCACAGATCCCTGTGCTACTCATACGCTGAGTTGGCGAGGACCGGTATCGATCTAGGAAACTTGTGGTTTCTAGCCGAACGCTCTTCCGACTGAGTTAACCCGGCCCATTATTCAAGAGTAAATCTGTGCATATTACCTTGTGAGAATAATAATCCCATATGTGTTTGTTAAAAATGTTCATAGAGGCGATCATTTTCATAAGCGAATGAGTATGACAGTTGGGGAATGTTCAATGTGCGGTTCGATTTGCATGCAAGCGAATTGATTTGGATGATCACGTTTGCATCCGCATAATAGAATCTGCATCTTTTACTTTAATTTCACTGGCAATTTACTCAGAATAGATATACCACCGTGTCGGTGAGGCTTAGAATACGCTGCACTAGAAACCACAAGGTTCCTAGTTCGATACCGGTACAAGCCAACTCCGCGTATTAGTAGCACAGGGATCTGTGCGGTAAAGTAAGGAGCTAATGGTAGGTGTGGCGCTCCACCTCAATACATTATTACTATATTAATATACTATATTATATACTCAATAACGTTATTTGACCATGGACTCTCTCGTCGATTTCGACGCATTAGGGTTCATCCACTGAACAACCCACACAGTGTTTTGTTTATAGTGGTGAAGGCTTGTGTCGGACCATCCGCACTTTTGTGTACTGTCGATAGGAAAGAATTGGTGCACAAGGAATGCCACAAGCCCAATCAATGACTGACCTCAGGTTTTTCAAATTCAGAGTTTTCTTTCTCCTAGACTGGTTATCTATCCTAAATCAAAGAACCCAGTCTGTCTTAATATTTTATCCATAGCGAGAACATGGGTTCATACCTTTCCCACGGGTATTAGCGCTAAGTGAAATGCAAACAGTTTTGTCTATGATTTGAACTCGGGTCGACGAGTCCATTTCCTAAGACTCTTATACAGACTTTAGGACACCCCGACAACGACGATAACGACTTACTTATCCCCTGAAGAGGGAGAAGTGCACTCAAAAGAAAAGGTTTCCTCGGCATGACACTAAACTGCATCTGATGATGAGGATGCTGTTCGAGTTTTTTTTATCGGAGTTTGGAGTATCCCTTAATTGCCATGACACCCAGGTCCACAACGACCCCGCGTGGTAAGAATTAATATCTAGGGACAGATTTTGCTACTTAACACATTTTCGACAAAGACACAGTTAACATTATATTCAAATTTGAAATTATTTTTAAACATAAACGCCAAAAGATATGTGTCCTGCATCCGTGGTGCGAATTTAGTTCTGAATCTCTGGGATGTAGGAAGTCACACCTTCGTTACCATTACTCCCAAGTCCACTCATACGTGTTGTGGTAGCACCTGTTAAGATATCATCTATGGGTGAAATAGATTTGTTTCAAATAATAGTTAAATATTTTATATATGATTTTGTTGAAGATTTTTTTCCGTTAAACAATTTTTAAACACTATATATATATATATATATATATATATATGTATGTGTGTGTGTGTGTGTGTGTATTTGGGCAGTATTCTTTCATTTATACATGTAGAATTAAACAAAAGGCACATCTCCTGTTTAAAAATTTTACTTTTATCTTTTCTAATTTTCTGGCCAACTTTTTAATGTTTGGGTGGAATTGGTTGATAAGTCCACCAAAGTTCAGTTCCCGAGTACTTTCGGCACTTCGAAGTGCCATCATCAGGGGTGATGTATTCCAGTTTTTTTTTTTTAATTATATTAATGTGGAGGCTGGAAGGAGAAGAATTGGTGAGAAAGGTGTTAATAGGCATTTTAGAATGTGTGTACCGTATTGGAAATTAATTTTGTTTAAGGATGGTTTGTATTGTTTTATGTATAAAGCTTCTAGTATTTGGAGTTTTTGTTTATTTTTTTCTTTGTGCAGAATGTGTGTATTTTCCGTTAGAATATTTCGGTAATTAGATGTGCCTTTTGTTTAATCCTACATGTATATATATATATATATATATATATATATATATATATATATATATATATATATATATATTTGCTTGTATATATATAATTGCTTGTTTTCTAATGAATTTTATTGTCGGACATTGCACCCGTAACTCTGAGATTACTATAAGTATTCGCATGAATCAGCGCCTCAGCCTAGGATCAAAGTGTCTGTATCCGTATATAACATGTTTATCTTAAAAATCTGTAATATATATATATATATATTATATATATATATATATATATATATATATATATAAAGATAAATCTAATGAGTCAGACAAACCTACTAAAAGTTTCGCTTAATGCTCTTCAGGGCTAAGATCTGACTCTTTTTTGGCCAAATATTGTACCAATAGATTATCTTTTGTTGGTACGATTATCTTGGTCTTTTCTTTTTTCCAATTTTTTTTCTCCCCTGGTAATGTTTGGTAGTATATTTTTACAATCAAACTATTTGCTGGGTT
Organism: Doryteuthis pealeii; assembly: GCA_023376005.1. Taxonomy (NCBI): domain Eukaryota; kingdom Metazoa; phylum Mollusca; class Cephalopoda; order Myopsida; family Loliginidae; genus Doryteuthis; species Doryteuthis pealeii. The sequence goes on from CM042161.1 coordinate 43,765,905, forward strand.
TTTTCTCACCGCGAGGATTTACCAACAAGTTTGGTACATTAAATATATATAGAGAGAGAGACAGAGACAGAGACAGAGACAGACAGACAGAGACAGAGACAGACAGATATAGTGAGTGAGAGAGACAGAGAGAGAAAGAAAGAACATAGAAGTGCGGTTGAAAAGAGTGATACTCATTAGAAAGAAGCCTTTTGTTTTGTTTTAATGATAAAATCGTTAGTCTTATTTATTATCCAAATTATATAGATCATGTAAGTGTTAATGATTCCAATTTAATGGTGTTTATAACAGTTATAATGATTATGTCAGTATTAGCTTACTCACTGGCCATATTGATACCAACTTACTCAAAGGCGAATTACGTGCCCTAGGAATTTAGAAAGCCTGTCGACCTTTGATTTACTCATTAATTTCATAGATGATATTCATTCATTATCTCTGCCAATAATGGCTGTCTTTCTATCTTGTTCCCTTTAACACATAAAAACGACTTTAACAGAGACACTAAATGTACAATAATAGAGAAAATCGAAACAAACCAAGCACTACATCAATTCGCAAATCCCATTAGAATAAATGGATATTACACCTTGATATTCTGATATCAAATGGATTCAACTACAAATTACACCACACAAAACACATAAAGCATTTTAATTCTAAAATACTTACATTAATATTCATTGATTTCCATTTTGAAAATATCAACATATTCACAAATTAATTATTTGAAAGTTCATTACTTTTTAATGACTCGTTTTGTTACTTCATGATATTTTCGTGAATAAAGGAAAACAGTTTCCTTCCGCATTTGGAATTATATATAAACATTTACAAAATCGAATGATAGTCGGTTAAAGTTTATTTTCAATAAGAAAGAACAGATACATAGATACATACACACATAGACATAGAGATAAATACATAGATAGATCTTAGTCTAAGATGGGAAGGAGTGTGGGATAAATCTGAATACACACAAACACACATATATATGTATATACATATATATACATATGTATATACATACACACACACACATTATATATATATATATATATATATATATATATATAAGTCATCCACAGACACCGTGTTTCGACATTTCACGTCTCATCAGTGTGGCAAACACACACACACACAACACACACACACACATATATTATATATATATATATATATATATAATATATATATTATATA
>CM042161.1:43769607-43795194 GCA_023376005.1 Doryteuthis pealeii
GTCTGTCTCTCTCTCTCTCTCTCTCTGTCTCTCTCTCTGTCTCTCTCTCTCTCTCTTTCATACCCCCATACACGATCACACTCACAATCACTCACTCACCATGTAGCTCTCCCACTCTCTCTCTCTCTCTCTCTCACTCTCACACTCTCCCCTTTTTTTCTTCTTTCTCTCTCTCTCTTTCTCTCTCTCTTTCTCTCTTTCATACACCATACACGCTCACACCCACAATCACTCGCTCACTCACCATGTCACTCTCTCTCACTATCTCTCTCACTCACACACACACACTCTCTCCTCTCTCTCTCTCTCTCTCTCTCTCTCTCTCTCTCACTCACTCACTTTCATACACTCATACACGCTCACACTCACATCACTCCTCATTCACTCACTCATCATGTTGCCTCTCTCACTCTCTTCTCTCTCACTCTCTCTCTCTCTCTCACACACACACACACAAGACAAACACAACACTCTCTCTCTCTCTCTCTCTCTCTCTCTCTCTCTCTCTCTCTTCCATCCCATACACGCTCACACTCACAATCAATCACTCACCCACTCACCATGTTGCTCTCTCTCACTATCTCTCTCACTCTCTCTCTCTTTCTCTCTCTCACCCTCTTCTTTTCTCTTTTTTTCTCTCTCTCTTTTCTCTCCTCTTTCTCTCTCTCTCTCTCTCTTTCCCTCACTCCACTCTCTCTCTTTTTCTCTCTCTTTCTCTTTCTCTCTCTTTCTCTTTCTCTTTCTCTTTCCCTCACCTCTCTCTCTCTCTCCCCTCTCTCTCTCTCTCTTCCCTTTCTCTCTCATACACCCATATACGCTCACACTCACAATCACCCACTCACTTTATTTCACTTTCTTTTTATTGTTATCGTGCTTGTTATTTGTCCGTTTTTCCAACTTACACTTTTGTTTGTTTTGTTTACTTGTTTATTTGTCTGTTTGATGTTATTTTAAGGATAATTTTCACCACGTTATTAACAACCGTTCAGTGGCTTTCCCCACCCCCAACACCACAACCATTTCTTTCTCCTCCTTATTGTTATTACTATTACAATGATCATTAGTATGAGAATTATATTATTATTTGTGAAGTGGTATTAGTATTATTTTATTGGATAAGAATTCAGATCAATCGTAATTGAGGTGGTCTTTCTTTGGCGGTTAACTGACAGCAAGTCTACTCAATACCTCAGAACCCTCCTCAGTATCATAGCTATTTTAACTAGTGTTGATGAGAGCCTTAATTTTACCTTACACTGGCCATGGTATTAAACTGCATCTGATGGCGAGGTTCTGATTCTGGTGCTGTGGTGAGTACCATTACTCTTCTATTCCCTTTGAATCGGATCTGGAATAATGACAAAGAAGAAATGTTAGTACTTATAGTCTCAAGTATGAGCCAAATATATTTGTATTGGATAAGAACAAGTGAAACTATATAACAGTGTGCAAATAAATGATCATTTCTGGCGTAATTATTATGGTCTACGGGGAATTTGGGGTTGAAAATAAGACGGTATTCGAATTTCTGGAGAAAGAGAGGAAAAAGAAATAAGAACAAAGAGAGGCTAAAGTTTGGAAATCTTGACCGACCAATGACCCCGGAACTAAAGTTAAAAATAAAACGAAAGTTCTAGTTCCTGCGGAGGACCAGAAGTGACCCTCCCACTCCCGGAAGAAGAGAAAAATCTGTCTTATTTAGGTCAGACTTTGTGGGAGGCAGACAGAGCTTTCCCGGTCCCCCCGTATGGGTTCGCATAGTAGTAGCGACATGATTTATGATAGAATAATTTGACCATACCCCGCCCCCTCTCCTCTCTCTCTCTCTCTCTCTCTCTCTCTCTCTCTCTCTCTCTCTTTCTCTCTTCCTCCCTCTCTCTCTCTCGCTCTCTCTGAAAAAGAACCCATGAGCCTAGAAATAAATAAACAGCCCCCTTGTAACTATACGACTGGCGTATGTTGTTTCTGAACTAACGGCGACTACTACGACTAACGACTTATACTACAACTCGAGTTTGGCCCTATGCAACACATTATTAAATTGAATTATGTTAATGTTACATAGGAAGACTTGAAACCATATAACTTTATGACAAATATCTTAATATTATCCATATACATGAAGTGGCTTAACTTTCCCTCTAAATGTATACATTTGTAACTTGCTTTGCCAATTATTTTAATGAAACCAGTGTAAACTGACCAGAAAAACCCTAAATCAACCAACTCTGTATGGATACTGGATGCTGTGTAGAACACCTGCAAGAAGTGATGATCCATATGGAGGGGTGGCGAGAGAAAGAGAGAGAGAGAGAGAGAGAGAGAGAGAGAGAGAGCGATCTATAGTAATCCGGGTTATCAGCACAACCTGATGTTGATGATGATGTCGTTGAAACTAAGTTTAGATGGAAGTAAGGAACACAAATGAGAAATCGAAAGATCTGAGGGACATTTAAGTTTATTTCAAACGATCATATATGTATGTATGTATGTTATGGAGGCGCGTGGACTAATGGTTAGAGTTGTAGGAAATGGACTCGTCGACCCGAGTTCAGTTCCTGGGCGAAGCTGTTTGCATTTCACATAGCGCTAATACCCTTGGGAAAGGTATGAATCTATTTCTCCCGCCAGCTATGGGTAAATAGCAGGACAGACTGGGCTCTTTAACCTTGGCTAGGTAACCAGTCTAGGAGAATGAAAACTCTGAATTCAAACCTGTTAAACTCCGCTTAATAACTTGACCTTGTGTCATATCCTTCTCGAGCGGAGCGGTTGGTATATATATATATATATATATATATATATATATATATATATATAATATTATATATATATTAAACAGCTTAATAGTATAACTATTGTTCTTCTGCAAAGATGGATTTGGTATGAAATAACCACAACGGTTCATATACCATTAAACAAGGAAACCAAAACTGAACTCGCCCTTTGCCTTGAATGTGAAGCTCGGTTGATTGACCTAAAAGACAGTCGATCACCAGAACTCTGTCAAACAAAGATATTTTCTTCGTCGACTCAAAAATACTACGTGACTTCTTTCTATTTATCAGACAGGTTCAGAGAGAAGTTGCAATATTGATAATAAAGTGAGTGATTCTTTTCTGTGACCACGTGTCTAACTTTCCTTTTCTGATTTGAACTCGTTATCATCCCACTTATCTCTATCTATTCTCTTCAGACCGGTTCTGATGGTTCCATAAAGCTCCAATTGTGTGCTTAGGATTATTGTCATTAGTTACTTGAAGCTCCATAACTGCACACAAATGTTTATCATTAAATAGAAGTGATTACTTGAAACCATATAATTCTGTATGAATTATTAGTATTAGATATGAATGTTACATAATCTATGCGGTTGAATAAGATTATTGTCAATCCCCTGTATTTCTGAAGGGATGGCCCCTTTTCATATCACGGGCGGGACTTTCCATGGAATATTACAGAAAGCCCGCGAAATACGTTAGGTCACGTGGGAGCTGGTTGGGTCTTCAGTTTCAGCTTGGACGTCAGGCAGATAAGATGTTACTGCTTTAGCTGAGACTCACTGCACACGCGCGCTGTGATTAGTTAGAGAAATATGTTTAGTTAAGAAATAAAAGTTTAAATAAATAATATGGTTTTGTGGTTGATGAATGTCTTGGCAACAAGACTGACCTAGAAGACCAGACACGAAGTCCCCAAGACTAGGTCCAGATGCTGGAAGAAGAACATAAGATACCAAATATGAACAGAAGAAAAATAGAAGTAAGAAAGGAAAGAAAGGGTATACAACATGAATATTTGAAACTATATCATATGCAAAACAAACTCTTAAGAAACAACTGCTCAAAAATGTAAATATTAACGTGTGCGATTCCTTAACCCTCGGGTATAAAATAACCCCAGATGGGTTGACTTATTAATCAATAATTAAATCTGTCAAAATATCATGAGGCATTGAACACAAAATAGTGTTTTTTCATGATAATACGACAAAGATTATCTACACTGTTTCGTGGTCCCTTTTATGATTCTGGGGATCATCCATAGATCCCAAATTCCACAACAACACAGCCTATTACATAACAAATGCTTAGTGAACTATTTCAGAACATCATTTGCATGTGTAAAGATGTTGATTATTCATGGGGACTCCAGATATGTTATCCTGTACCAGACTTGACAAAAGCTAATTGATATTTTTTCTTTTTTTTTCTTCTTTTTTTTCGTTTTTTTTTTTGTGGGGGGGTCTCTTTGTTACTGACCTGGCACCATAGACTACATCCTTAATTTTCAATTTCGATTGCATCACCTCCCTTCCTTCCATTACTTTTCGTTTTCTAAGGTCTGTCCCAATCTCTTAACGCCTCCATATCTCTCTCCTCTTTCTCTTCTCTCTCTCTCTCTCTCTCTCTCTCTTTCTCTCTCTCTTTCTTCTTCTCCCTTTCTTTCTCTCTTTCGTTTTACGTTTAACATTCTTCGTAATTCCTTTCTATTTGCTTCGGCATCTGACGCTCTAGTCATTGGCAGATCGTTAAGAAAGAAACTCCGGCAAAAAGGAGGGGGAGGAAAGGCGAGTGAACTGCACTGGCAGCGGAAAGACAATTACGGCGCCAAATATAAGCAAGGGGGTGGGGTGAGAAAAATAAAAGCCTAATGAACGAACGAAAATAACATGAAAGAATAAAAAAGAAATCATCTAATGAAGAAGAAAGAAAAGGGTCGTAAAAAAGTGTAATTAGATATAAAAAAGAATAAGAAAATGAAAAAAAAATGAAGAAAGGAACGAGAAAAAATAAAAGAATAGCGAAAAAATGTTATTAGGAGGAAGGAAGGAAAGAAATAAATATTTAAAGGAACGAACGAAAGGAAGAACAAACGAAGGAAAGAAATAAAGAAGAAAAAATAAGAGAATGAAAGAAGAGAGGGGGAATAAATAAAAGAAGATTTGGAAATAACAAAGGAGAAAGAAGAAAGAAGAAAGAAAGACAGAAAGACAGAAAGAAAGAAGAAGAAGAAGAAGAAGAAGAAGAAGAAGAAGAAGAAGAAGAAGAAGAAATCCATAAAGAGAAGGACAAAAAGAGGAGGAACATTATAGAAGAAGAAGAAGAAGAAGAAGAAGAAGAAGAAGAGAAGAAGAAGAAAAGAAGAAGAGAAAGAAAGAAGAAGAAAGAAATCCATGATGAGAGGGACAAAAAGAGAGGAATGATATATAAGGAAGAAGAAGAAGAAGAAGAAGAAGAAGAAGAAAGAAGAAGAAGAAGAAGAAGAACTAATGAAGTTAGTTCGAAAGGGGGGAAATGAAAGAAAGAAGAAAGAAAGGCAAGTGGTAAAAGAGAATGAAATAGAAAGAGAGAAAATTTAGTAGGAAGGAAAAAAAGGAAAGAAGAAAAAAGAAAGAAAAGAAGTAAGGAATGAAATAAAGATTTAAAGCGATGACGAAACAAATGAAGGAAAAACTGAAATATGAAAATAATGAGGGAATAGAATGAAATAGGAAAGAGGAAGCATAGTTCTTCTATGCTTCAACAGCACAGAAGAAGAAAACGATAAAAAGAAATAAAGAAAGAGGGAGAAATAAATAAATAAACTATTTCTCTTAGTATTATCTGCGTTATTCGGACTATTGTCCCCATCTTCATTGTTATTTGTACAACGTTTCGGCCGATATACCCTCGGTTTTCTTCAGGTATTTCTTGTCGGACTCGGGAAAGTTCCGTGATGGCTCCCGAATACGACAAGAAAGTTCCCGAGTTCAAAAAAGAAGGTTCCCGAGTCCGAGAAGGTTCCTGAGTCCGACAAGAAATACCTGAAGAAGCCGGAGGGTATATCGACCGAAACGTTGTACAAATACCAATGAAGATGGGGACAATAGTCCGAATAACGCAGATAATACTAATCTTCAAGCCTCATCTCAAACATTCAGAGAAATAACTATTTCTCTGAATTTTTAAGATGAGGCTTGATAAGTAGTATCATTTGTATTATTCGGACTATTGTCCTCATCTTCATTGTTATTTGTACAAAGTCCGAGAAGGTTCCCGAGTCCGGGAAGGTTCCCGAGTCCGACAAATAATACCTGAAGAAGGCCGGAGGACACATCGGCCGAAACGTTGTACAAATAATAATGAAGATGAGGACAATAGTCCGAATAATAGAAATAATACTAAATAAAGAAAAGGAAATAAAGTAGGAAGGAAGGACAACGTAATGAAATGAAATAAAGAAAGGAAATGAGAGAGGAGACCTACCTCGTGCAACACGGTGTGACAGAGAGAGTGGCGGGCGTGACGACTTGCCGTATTCTCGAAGGAAGCGGGCTAGGCTTTGCCTGGCGTGTAGGACTGACCTGGAGTCGAACCCGCTTCCTTCAGAATGTGAGAGCTGTGGACGATCAGTGAAATAAGAAATAGCATAGTAGCCCGGATGTAGGTGGTCGCGCCGTGCTGACGAGTGTCGCACGTGCTGCACGGACAATTATGAGTGAGGATCCCGGATGTGGTGAAATTGAGGTGTATTTAAAGGACTTATTCTCACAGACCGGGGTGAACGATTGCAGTTGTATTTTGTTGTCGAGACGAGCGGGGCAAAGAAATAATTTTGGATATTGGATTTTGGAGCATGATACAGTTGGGAGTGTTTAGACTGTCGATTGGAAGCTTGAGTCAGACTTGACTGTGACCCCCCCACACACACACACACTGATTAGAGAAAGGAAAAAGAAAGAAAGAAGAAAAAAGGGAGGTAATTTGTAAGGACAAAAGGGAAATATTAAAAAGAAAGAAACGTTATAGAAAAGAAAAAGTTAAAAAAAGAAGAAGAAATGTACACTGGAATTGCAGCAATAAATGATTCAAGCCAGTTTAGTACAAAGCTATGTAAAATTTTCAAGTTTAAATAACCTTTTTTGATATGTTTATTCTTACTTTGAATAGCGTATGGGAACTACAGTTAAAGAGTTCTACTAATAGTCACTAGGTTGCGTGGTAAAACCGGATATAAACGCAAGCGCTCGAACTCAAAGTTCTTTTCGGTCTCAACAACAAATTGGCCCGTACGTACGTACTTGACCGCTTAGCCAAGTAACATGTGATTTCGCTTTCCTTTTAGCACGCATCTCAATGCCTTGAACAGACCAGATTCTAGTCTTTCGAGACACTGGGTTTTTGCTCCCTATCAATCTTGTGTCACATTGAACACGACAGCAAAGAACAATACATCTCTTAAACATGTAAGTCTTCACACCAAACTTCTATATGTCTGTCTATGCATGTATATGCATGCCCATCACATGGCATATCATATGATAATAACAATATATATTACATATAGAAAAGAAAAGTAAAAAAAGAAGAATCTAAAATGTCACAACACAAGATTATAACACAGACCAAAGTGTAGAATATGTATATATTTGGAAATAAATGAAATATTGTACAAAAATAAATTAAATTCAAAAATTAAATGGATCCACTTTATATTTATATGTCTGTTTTAATTTTGTTTTTGGTTGTTCTTTTGGTTTTTAATTATTATTTATCTATTTTTTATGAAGTATCATATTTATTATCTAGATTATAACTATGTTCAGTACATTCTAGTACCATTTCCACGAGTGGTAACAACGTCGGTGATATGTGGCATCCCAAAGAAATTATTTTGAAGGAGATAAAGTTGACTAGGAATTCAGTTGATATTTTGACCGACTTTCAACACAAACACTACCGCCACCGTCTCTCTCTCTCTCTCTCTCTATATATATATATATATATATATATATATATATATATGAAGGAATGACTTGCCGGTGAAAATATTGGGTTGGTCTCAATATTTGGTTGGTACAATATTTGTTATTCGGAATAAGTCAGCGTTATCACTAATATAAAGTGCTCAATACGTAGGTAGACCGGATTTATTATTATAGGGTGTACAGAAATAACCTACTCGGGTTTCACCATAAGGATCTTCAGGGTTAAATCTGCTAAATTAATCAAGATATTGATTAATCATAGCTGACTGCAGGAGTTCATATTGTAAATATCTATTTACAATAGATAACATTACGACATGAATCCTGCAGTTAGCTGTGATTAATCATATTTTTATTAATTCAGTAGATAACCCAGAAGATCCTTATAGTGAATCGAGTATGTTATTTGTACACTATATATATATATATATAATATTATATATATTATATTATTATTTTATATATATATATTTTTTATATTAAAAATGTTTTATTTTAATAATTCAGTGATTAAATGGGTGACCACTTAGTAACAGGCAGGCACTGTAAGCAACCTGAGACCTGTGTAACAGACTAATCAAAGCTTACTAAATAAAATAACTAAAACTAAATAAGTTAAGCAACAATTACCTTGGTCAGTACTTAGATTGGTGACAAACTTAGCAATCTGGGGTCTGTGTGTCAGACTAAACAAAGCTTAGTAAATAGTAAAATTTTATGTTCAAGCATCGGTTTATGTGAGATTGCTGAAGTTAAGTAGAGGTGGACATGTTCAGTGATTAAATGGGTGACCACTTAGTCACAGCAAATACTGTAAGCAATCTAAGGCCGGTGTATCAGACTAATAAGAACTAAGTAAATAACAACTTTAAATCAGCTGACTTACGGTCAGGTCACATTTAAAGCGTCAACAGGTACTACCATATCAGGTCAGAGTGAGCCTGGAAGTAATAACAAAGAAGGGGTATTCAACACTCTCCAGATCTCCAGAACTGGAGCCTCACCATCAGATGTAGTTTTGTAAATATATATAATACTTTATTTTAATCAATGTATATATGAAGATGGTTCATGTTCAATATGATAATTCAAATACACGTGTGTCGTTTTTGGAAGGAATGGCAAATAGAGTATTCAACATCTCCAGATCTCCAGAAGTGGAACCTCCATCAGATGTAGTTTTAGCAAATAACAACGACTTAAAAAAGAATTAACTTATAGTCAGTTCACATTGAATATGATAGTTTCTGTCAGTTAAGTAAGGAACCTGTTTTTGTTCTTGATGGGTGACCACTCGGAATGCAAGAAGTGTAAGAAGGGCTGATCTCTGGATGTCACATGTAAGAAGATTCTATGAGTTGTTAAAATTCATTCAGAAATTGGTACTAAAAACTTCTGAATCAAACTACGTATTCGATATTATATATATATATATTATATATTAGTATAATATATATATATATAAATATATATACTATTTACAAACCCCTCCGCACGAGCAGGATGCAGCACAAGGTCAATTTCTTACGCGAAGTTTAACAGGTTTGAATTCAGAGTTTTCCTTCTCCTAGACTGGTTACCTAGCCATGGTTAAACAGTCCAGTCCGCCCTGCTATTTATCCATAGCTGGAGGGAGAATTGGATTCATACCTTTCCCAAGAGTATTAACGCCATGTGAAATGCCAACGGCTTCGTCCAAGAATTGAACAGGCGTTGACGACTCCATTTCCTACGACTCTAACATTAGACTACGCGCCTCTATATTTTTATATATACACAATAATGGTTTTTGCACCTAAAAAATCTGTCCTTATTTATATTTCTCTGATTCTTGTTGTTCAATACACGTGCATATTTACTTCTTGTTTTATTCGTCTGTGCAATGTTGTTGGTCTTTGTATTTGCATCGAGGGGAATGTCCAATGCGAGGTGAAACAAGGGGACAAATGACCTTGTACAAACAAGAGGCAAACGAAGAACTCAGGAAAAAAATAAGAAATAAAAACAAAGAAGGGAAAGTTATTATTTCTGAAAGAAGAAAAGCAAATACGGACCTAATATTTTTTTATTTTATTTTAGTTATTTTCTTGTAGATTTACGTGGCGAACGCAATGTTTCCAATGACAAAAGAAGTAGCAAGCATTTCGTATTTTTATTCATAGGACATTAGCGACGATGGGGCAGGTATGGGCAGTCAATTGTACAAACTTTTACTTACAGGCAAATGATCGCGTCACACCATGACATTGTTCTAATGAAAAGAACATAATAATTTCTACGTAAACATCTGCTTTGTGCGATTCATAAGCATATATATATATATATATATATATATATATATATATATATATATATATAATGTATAGTAACAGGACAACACATTGGAACAATTGTTTATCTTTACTTAATTTAGTTACTTTTGTTAGACGACTGAAACCACCTGGGTTGCCATTATATATATATATATATATATATTATATGTTTGTGTGTGTGTGTGTGTGTGTGTGGTGTGTGTGTATTTTGTATTATGCATGCATTAAGTTATAGTTTTGGCAGCATTTTTTCTAAACATGCTTGTTAAACATACTGGCAATTTTGTAGAGAGTTTTTGTTCGATCCTTTTAACGGTCTGGCCATGTTTTTAATAATATAGATGAAATTAGGTGTAGCAATCACACCAAGTTCTTTCCGGGCGCTTTCTAACGTTTTCGTGCCATCATCAGGTGTGAATGGTAGTGTTTCCGTTGTCTCGTTTTTAAACGTGCAGTGCAGTAGGAATTAGTAGTAGGAGGGCTACGGTTCGTAAGAACAGTGACAGTAGAAATTTGTAGGGGGGGAACAGTTTGTAGAATGTAAAGGAAGGTGGAAGAAGGATTGGCAGGAAATTAATTGCATTTTAAGGATATGTTTTGGTTTTTCATATGCACACTTTATCATATGTCAGAAACAGACACTGTCTGAATATATAAGCATTTAACGTTATACTTATAGAAACAGACCTGTTATGAAATATATAGCAATTTAACGTTATATCTAGAACAGACCTGTCCTGAAATATTAGCAATTTAACGTTATATTATAGAAACTGACTCTGTCTGAAATTATAGCAATTTAACGTTATATATAGAAACAGACCCTGTCGAAATTATAGCAATTAACGTTTATCTATAGAACAGACCTGTTGAAAGTTATCAAATTTAAGTTATATTATAGAAAAGACTCTGTCCTGAAATATTAGTAATTTAAGTTATATTAATGAACAGACCTGTCTGAATATTAGCATTTAACGTTATATATAGAAACAAGACCTTCTGCAAATATATGAATTTAACTTATACTTATAGAAACAGACCTGTCTGAAATATATAGCATTTACGTTTATTATAGAAACAGAACCTGTCTGAAATATATAGCAATTATAACGTTTAATATAAAACGACCTGTCTGAAATATTAGCATTTAACGTTATATTTATGAAAAAGACCCTGTCCTGAAAATATATAGGCAATTAACGTTATATTATAGAATCAGACCTGTCTGAATATATAGAATTTAAACGTTTTAAATATAGAAACAGAACTGTTTGAAATATTGCAATTTAACGTTATACCTTATAAGAACAGAACTGTCTGAAAATATAAACAATTTAACGTTATATTATAGAACAAGAACTGTCTGAAATATAATGCATTTTAAACGTTATATTATAGAAAAGAACTGTCTGAAATATATAGGAATTCTACGTTATATTATAGAAACAGACATCGTCTGAAATTATAGGCAATTTAAACGTTATATATAGAAAAGACTCGTCTGAAATTATAGCAATTTTAACGTTATATTATAGAAACAGCACCCTGTCTGAAATATATAAGCAATTTAACGTTATATTATGAAACAGACCTGTTGAAATTAATAGCAATTTTAACGTTATATTATAGAAAAGACCTGTCTGAACTAATAGCAAATTTAACTTTATTATAGAAAAGACCCTGTCTGAAATATATAGGCAATTTAACGTTATATTATAGAAAAGCAGACCTTTGAACTTATAGGCAATTTAGTTTTATTATAGAACGAACATGTTTTGAAATAATAGCAATTTAACGTTTATTATAGCAACAGAACTGTTTGAAATATATATCATTTACGTTATATTATAGAACAGAACCTGTCTGAAATATATGCAATTTAACGTTTATATTAAGAAACAGACTGTCTGAATATATAGGAAATTTAACGTTATATTATGAACAGCCATGTCTGAAAATATATAGCAATTTAACGTTTATATTATAGAAAGCAGACTCTGTCTGAAATATATAGCATTTAACGTTATATTATGAACAGCCCTGTTGAAATATATAGCAATAACGTTATATTATAGAAAAGTTCTGTCTGAAATTAAGCATTTAAACGTTATATTATAGAAACAGTTCCTGTCTGAAATATATAGCATTTAACGTTATATTATAGAAACAGATCTGTCTGAAATATATAGCATTTAACGTTATATTAATGAAAACAGAAACCCTGTCTGAAATATATAGCAATTTCCGTTTATATTATAGAAACAGAACCTGTCTGCATTATAGCATTTAACGTTATATTAATGAACAGACCCTGTCTGAAATATATAGCATTTCGTATATTATAGAACATACCTGTCTGAAATATAATAGCAATTTAAAACGTTATATTATAGAAAAGACCTGTCTGAATATATAGCAATTTAACGTTTATTATAGAAATAGACCTTTCTGAATATATAGCAATTTAACGTTATATTATAGAAACAGTTCTGTCTGAAATATATAGCAATTTAAACGTTATATTATAGAAACAGACTGTCTGAAATATATGCAATTTAACGTTATATATAGAAACAGACCTGTCTGAAATATATAGCAATTTCACCTTATATTATAGAAACAGAACCTGTCTGAAATATATGCAATTTAACGTATATTATAGAAACGAGACCTGTCTGAAATATATGCAATTTAACGTATATTATGAAAAAGACCCTGTCTGAAATTTGTAAATTTAACGTAGTAATATAGACAGACCCTGTCTGAATATATAACAATTTACGTTTTATATAGAACAGACCCTTTCTGAAATATATAGCATTTAAACGTTATATTAAGAAGTTCCTGTTGAATATATAGCATTTAACGTATAATATAGAACAGCCTGTCTGAAATATTAGCAAATTTTAAGTTAATATATAGAACGACTGTCTGAAAATATAGCAATTTAACGTTTATATAGAAACAGACTGTTTGAAATATATAGCAATTTAACGTTAAATTATAGAAACAGAACCTGTCTGAAATATATATCAATTTACGTTATATTATAGAAACAGAACCTGTCCTGAAATATATAGCAATTTAACGTTATATTATAGAAACAGACTGTCTGAATATAATAGCAATTTAACGTTATAATTATAGAAACAGACCTGTCTGAAATTATATAGCAATTTAACGTTATATTATAGAAACAGACCTGTCTGAAATATATAGCAATTAAACGTTATATTATAGAAACAGCCCTGTCTGAAATATATAGCAATTTAACGTTATCTTATAGAACAGAACCTGTCTGAAATATATAGCAATTTAACGTTATAATTATAGAAAAGACCCTGTCTGAAAATATATAGCAATTTAACGTTATATTATGAAAAAACCCTGTCTGAAATTATACAATTAACGTTATATAGAAACAGACCCTGTCTGAAATATATAGCAATTTAACGTTTTATTATAGAAACAGAACCTGTTTGAAATATATAGCAATTTAACGTTATATTATAGAAACAGAACTGTCTGAAATATATATCAATTAACGTTATATTATAGAAACAGACTGTCTGAATATATAGCAATTAGTTATATTATAGAAACAGACTGTCTGAATATTAGATTTACGTTATATTATAGAACAGACATGTCTGAAATATATAGCAATTTAACGTTATATTATAGAAACAGACTCTGTCTGAAATATATAGCATTTAACGTTATAATTTAGAAACAGACCCTGTCTGAAATATATAGAATTTAACGTATATTATAGAACAGTTCCTGTCTGAAATATATAGCAATTTAACGTTATATTATAGAAACAGTTCCTGTCTGAATTATAGCAATTTAACGTTATAATTATAGAACAGATCTGTCTGAAATATATAGCAATTTAACGTTATATAATGAAAACGACCCTGTCTGAATATATAGCAATTCACGTTATTATAGAAACAGAACCTGTCTGAAATATATTAGCATTTACGTTATATTATAGAAACAGACCTGTCTGAAATATATAGCAATTTAACGTTATAGTTATAGAAACATACCCTGTCTGAATATATAGCAATTTACGTTATATTATAGAAACAGACCTGTCTGAATATATAGCAATTTAACGTTTTATTATAGAAAGACTTCTGAATATATAGCAATTTAACGTTATATTATAGAAACGTTCCTGTCTGCAATATATAGCAATTTAACGTTTATTTATACGAAAAGATCCTGTCTGAAATAATTAGCAATTTAACGTTATTAATAGAAACAGACCCTGTTGAAATATATAGCAATTTCACCTTATATTATAGAAACAGAACCTGTCTGAATATATAGCAATTTAACGTTATATTATAGAAACAGACCTGTCTGAAATATATACAATTTAACGTTATATATGAAAGACCTGTCTGAAAATATATAGCAATTTAACGTTATATTATAGAAACAGACCTGTCTGAATATATAGGCCTTTAACGTTTTTATTATAGAAAGACCTTTCTGAATATATAAGCATTTACGTTATATTATAGAAACAGTTTTCTGTCTGAAATATATGCATTAACGTTATATTATGAAAAGACCTGTTGAAATATATTAGCAATTTAACGTATATAATACGAACAGACTGTCTGAAATATATAGGATTTAACGTTATATTTGAAACAGAACCATGTCTGAAATATATAGCAATTTAACGTTATATTATAGAAACAGACTTGGTCTGAAATATATAGCAATTTAACGTATATTATAGAAACGACCCTCTGACATATTAGCAATTTAACGTTATATTATGAAACGTTCTGCTGAAATATATAGCACTTTACGTTATTTATAGAAAAGTTCCTGTTGAAATATTAGAATTTAACGTTATATTATAACGAAACAGATCTGTCTGAAATATATAGCATTAACGTTATATTAATAGAACAGAACGCTGTTGAATATATAGGCATTTCACGTTATAATTATAGAAACAGACCTGTCTGAAATTATAGCATTAAAGTTATATTATAGAACACGACTCTGTCTGAAACTTATTAGCATTTACGTTATATTATAGAAACATATCCTGTCTGAAATATATACAATTTAAACGTTATTAGAACACAGACCTGTTGAAATATATGCAATTTAAACGTTTTATTATAGAAACAGACCCTTTTTGAAATTATAGCAATTTACGTTAATACTTAAGAAAAGTTCCTGTCTGAAATATATAGCAAGTTTAAACGTTTTATAGAAACAGACCTGTCTGAAATATATAGCATTTAACGTATATAATAGAAACAGCCCTGTTGAAATATATCAGCAATTTCACCTATAATATAAGAAACAGAACAGGGTGTTCTGAAATATTGCAATTTAACGTTATTTATAGAACAGACCCTTCTGAAATATATGCAATTTAACGTTATATTATAGAAAGACACTGTCTGAATATATAGCAATTTAACGTTATATTGAACAGACCGCTGTCTGAATATATATGATTTAACGTTTTATTATAGAAACAGACCCTTTCTGAAATATATAGGCATTTAACGTTAATTATAGTAAACCGTTCTGTCTGAAAATTATAGCAATTAACGTTATATATAGAAACAGACCCTGTCTGAAATATAAGCAATTTACGTTATATTAAGAAACAGACCTGTCTGAATATAGCAATTTCGTTTATTATGAAACAGACCTGTTGAAATTAATGCAATTTAAGTATATTTAAGAAAAACCTGTCTGAAAATTATAGCAATTTAGTTATATTATAGAAACAGACCTGTCTGAAATATATAGCAATTTAAACGTTATTATAAGAAACAGACCCTGTCTGAAATATATAGCAATTTAACGTTATATTATAGAAACAGACCCTGTCTGAAATATATAGCAATTTAACGTTATATTATAGAAACAGACCCTGTCTGAAATATATAGCAATTTAACGTTTTATTATAGGAAAAATTAATCTTTTGTTTAGTATAGAATACATGACCAGTTAGTTTCGCACATCGATTACTACTGAATATCGAGTTCGATCCTCTTTGGAGGCCCCATACTTGCGGATTTGCGTCACATCCTACTCGTGGGACACGAGTTGGGTGAATGCCTACAGATCCAGAATCTGCCATTTAATTCGAAGTTTTTTGACTATAAATGCTGAATAGTGGATATTGACTCGGGACATTGACCAACTATTCGTGAGTGTACAAGTTATTTTCTCTGTATTGCCATTTACCTACTAAGATAAATAAAGTTTTTTTGTTTTTTTTTTTAATGAACGTATCTCTTATCACTCGTCTCTTACTCTTTTTTTCTAGCATCAAATTAGCATTCTACATCGATCAGATAATTCCTTGCAGAAACTAAGCCGACGAAAACCAACTAGCACATCGTTGCCAATGCAAATACCTCATTCTTCACGAATACAATGACGAAACTATTGAACGTTATATTTATTAAATTTACCAGTAAAAGTATTTCACTAATTTTGTCATCGGGGGTGACTTGCCGTTGATTCTTCATTTGTCTCTTGTTTTTTGTTGCTTCCTTCAGCACTGAAACATCCACTTCCCCCTTGGGATTTCAGTTGAATATATTAGGAATTAGTTCTTGCACTTTCTGTCATTTAGAGTCTCGATTTGACTGGCGGCAGCGAATTCTCTCAGACTGACATAAACAATTAAATGACGTCTCCACAAAGTCTATAACGAAGCTGTAAGCCAACAACTTGAGTTGATCACTTAGTTATTTTTTAATCTACACAGTCTATTCTTACCATTATTTGTATGTTGTATGGTTTAGGCTTTCATATCCTGTTGTATCCGATGAATCTCTTTGGAGATAAGTGACAACAAGTTTGCTCTATGCTTCCACTACATTTCTCATTATCATTATAATACGGGAGTGAGTCAAAAAGTAATGCCATTTTGTTCAGGACAGGTATAATTACCAAATCGGAACATGTATCATACATTAAAATGAAGCTGGTCCTCTGTGGATCACATTCCTACTCCTCCACATAGATGAGTCAAAAAGTAATGCCAATTTGTTCAGGACAGGTATAATTACCAAATCGGAACATGTATTATACATTAAAATGAAGCTGGTCCTCTGTGAATCACATTCCTACTCCTTCACATAGGTGAGTCAAAAAGTAATGCCATTTTGTTTAGGACAGGTATAATTACCAAATCGGAACATGTATCTTACATTAAAATGAATCTGGTCCTCTGTGGATCACATTACTCCTGCACATAGGTGAGTCAAAAAGTAATGCCATTTTGTTCAGGACAGGTATAATTACAAATCGGAACATGTATCATACATTAAAATGAAGCTGGTCCTCTGTGGATCACATTCCTACTCCTGCACATAGGTGAGTCAAAAAGTAATGCCTTTTGTTCAGGACAGGTATTAACAACACGGAACATGAATCTTACATTAAAATGAAGCTGGTCCTCTGTGGATCACATTCTACTCCTCCACATAGATGAGTCAAAAGTAATGCCAATTGTTCAGCGACAGGTATAATTACCAACACGGAACATGTATTATACATTAAAATGAAGCTGGTCCTCTGGAATCACATTCCTACTCCTTCACATAGGTGAGTCAAAAAGTAATGCCATTTTGTTTAGGACAGGTAATTACCAAATCGGAACATGTATCTTACATTAAATGAATCTGGTCCTCTGTGATCATTCCTACTCCTGCACATAGTGAGTCAAAAAGTAATGCATTTTGTTCAGGACAGGTATAATTACCAAATCGAACATGTATCATACATTAATGAAGCTGGTTCTGTGGATCACATTCCTATCCTGCAAATAGGTGAGTCAAAAAGTAATGCCATTTTGTTCAGGAAGGTATAATTACCAACACGGAACATGAATCTTACATTAAAATGAAGCTGGTCCTCTGTGGATCACATTCCTACTTCTCCGCATAGGTGAGTCAAAAAGTAATGCCATTTTGTTTAAGACGGGTATAATTACCAACACAGGAACATGTATCATACATTTAAATGCAGCTGGTCCTCTGTGGATCACATCCCTACTCCTCCACATAGTCACCGTTTCTCTCAATACCAATGTTCCACGTTGCAAAGAGAGCATGTATCCCTGACCCGTAAAATTCTGTTGATTGTTCTTTGAGCTACATTTTTACTACGGATTTCACTTTGTTGTCAGTGGAATAATGTTTGCCTCTCAACCCCTCTTTCATGAGGCCGAAGAGAAGGCAAACATTGATTGATAGATTAATTGATTTTAACGGCACGTTAACTCATCTAGATTATTTCATTATTGTGTGTGTGTGTGTGTGTGTGTGTGTATGTGTGTGTGTGATTGTGTGTGTGTGTGAAAATAGATAAAAGATTAGACACCAAATACTTTTCCTTTAATAACTAGACATTCAGTCATCATAAAATATTCCACAAACAAAACAAATTCCCTGTAGGTGAGGCTTAGCAAACGCTGCATAGGGGAAAACACCTCACCATTAAACAGGTGTGTCCTGTGTATGACACTACAATTAATCTGACTTCGAGGTTCCGGTTTTGAAGAGTTGTGGGCTGTTGAGTACGCCTTCATTATCATTACTCTCAGATCCACTCTGGCCGGAAATGGTAGTACCTGTTCAACTCTCATCTAGGGGTAAATATATCTGTTTGAGTTGCATTCGCATTCGATAGCACAGTGTGCAAAAAAGAAACCTCTTATAAACAACTAAACAGGAAAGTAGATATGAACATATAATTAACACAATTCCCTAACCACTATGCATTAAATAACTCTAGACAAGTTGACATGCCGTAGAAATCAATCAGTCAGATAAGACGCTAAATATTTTCTATCTAATAACTGAAAGGGCCGGGTTAGCTCAGTCGGTAGAGCGTTCGGCTAGAAACCACATTTCGATTCCGGTCCTCGCCAACTCAGCGTATGAGTAACACAGGGATCTGTGCGGAAAAGTAAGGAGCTGATGGTAGGTGTGGCGCTCCACCTCAGATGCCAAAAAAAACAATCTCCTTGGTCTAGCGCTATTGAAAAGGGGATAGACTCCCTCGCTGATTGGCTGATTACGACTTTAACCGCCCCGACGACTTTACTTTTATGGGCTTCAAAATTGTCCTAAAATAAAACTAGATTAAATTATTTAAATGGACAGTATGACTTTTTTTCTTTCTAAGCCATCCGGAGAAATAGGATATCCCAATGGTAAAGAAAATGTCTCGTTTTCCTCAGTATTGATACACACGCATCTGTTCCTTCTATAAAAGTTAATTCACTCTAAATACAAATAATGAATTGCAATTCAAAAGTTGTTTCTTATATAAGGTGTTGTTTAGCCGACATTTTGTTGACTATACAAATAAGAATAATTCTTCTGTCTAACAGCGTGGTTATAAACAAAAATATATATACATCTTTTTCATTTTAAATAGAGTCTCTTTGTCTGTACAGTTAAAGAAAATATAAAATTAATGAAGAAAAAATGTCTTTTTAAGGTAGGCAATTCATTAATTACTGAAAAGAAAAATATATCAATATATAAATATATGTAAACAACATTTGGATGTAGAAAGGATAAATGAATAATTCCCAGTTTGCAAGGATATGAGTAGAAAGAAAATATATCATAATCAGTCTCGTTCCGCCATTGAATCTCACGAGACAAGTAAACGTGAATTAATCATGAAACCGACCGCCATCGAACGTGTGTCTAAAAACTGAATAAGTGTGACTTTTGACACTGGCATATGACATTTGTATGTGGGAAACGTTAGTGGCTCTGTCGCGAAAACGAAAGATGAACGATTGAAATCCCATGGGGCCTTTTCAGACACAAATGAATATACATCGTTTCGTAAAATGTTAGGCCCTAAATTTTGGTGTCATTAAACATAGCAGCCATGTTTATTCATCTAGAAAAGCAGCCTAATTTGGATAGTAACGTTTTCTTGTTTATTTTTCGAGTATATTTTTACATTATTTTTTTTCCATTTGTACACAGCACTAAAAAATTCACATTATTAGAATGTTAATAGAACGATATAATATATATATATATATATATATATATAATATATGAGGTTTGCGTGTTCCTGTGTGGTGTGTGTGGCTGGCTATATATATATATATATATATATATATATATATATATATATATATATTATATATGAGGGTTGCGTTTTCCTGTGTGGGTGTGGTGGCTGTCTGTCTGTAGGTGGCTGCATTTATCTGAGAATAATATTAAAAAAATTGTACGTAGCTGAAATAGATAATATGTATATTATTATTATGTGTGTGTGTGTGTGTGTGCGCGCGCGCGCGTGCGTACATGCTATGTTTATATGGGAATATACAAGAAAACATTATATATATATATACATATATATATAGAGAGACAGACAGACAGACAGACAGACAGAGACAGAGACTGTGAGACAGAGACAAAGACAGAGTGACAGAGTGGACATATGATTAATGGAGGGGTACTCCACACTCTGGAGAGCTTTCGAATAGGAGCTTCACCACGAGAGGCAGCTTGGTATTATATCATGTGCTCATGTTTTGATATGCTGGTCTCAAACAACGTCAAAGGATAGAGTCAACATATTGTAAACCCACCGATATGATAGACTATATTATATATAAACACAAACATACATACATACACACGCAAATATATATACCACTTAACCCATTAAAACCTGTGTTTTTTCATTTTTCTTAATATACTACATATATATATATGTATATATATATATATATATATATATATATATATAATATATATATATATGTGTGTGTGTGTATGTGTGTGTGTGTGTGTGTGTGTGTGTGTCAATGTAAAACTATAAAACCACAGAATTTCAGGGGATGTATTTTACATATGAAATATGTCATCTTTTCTGTTTATACTTGAAACCATCTTCAAGTCGATTATAAAGACGTAATAATAGTTCATCTGAAATTTTTTTTTTTTTTCAGAATACGAGGTGTGTAAAAAAAAGTGCCAAGTTTAAAGCTGTATTTACGGGAGGAAATGAAGATGAATGGCACGTTATTCTTAAGTATAAGGTGTGTCAAAAAGTACAAAAAATCTCGATAAATTTGACTCACTTGTATATATATATATATATATATATATATATGTGTGTGTGTGTGTGTGTGTAGTTATCATTCCACATTCAGTGAGTTAGTGTGGGACAATTTTTTTTACAGCATTTTAGTACATTTCTCAATATCAGTGATATATATATATAATATATATTATATTATATTATAATGGAGATTGTGTGCTTGTCTATCTGTAACCGAAACTAATCATACTTCAAGTCACAATTCCCTTAGTTATTGACGTCATGTTCACCATGAATTTATTTTTTATTTAAACCTGAATTAGTGATAAAATTGTTATACCTAATTGATAGTGTTGGATTACTCTAATATTATAAATGCGAGTATATTTATATATTCAACAAAATAGCTGTTTACAGTGTGAAGAGAAGGCTAATTTGCATATTGATATTAAGAATTTGATTTTAATAAATACATGCTTATATTATTGTTTTTATTTGTTTGGTTTTCTCTTAACGAATCTGAGCAAAATCTCGGCGATAAATCTTAAAAGAAATCCATAAACAAGACGAAGAACTGTAATTTATTAAATACTTCATAATCTAACTAAATGATAAATTAAGAAAAACGAAAGACGGGAGTGATGCAAAATGATGGAAGAGTTAGATTTAAAGCTGTTTATTTTCGATTATACCCCCTCAGTTATCATTTTCTAAATAGTTCTAATTTGATTCAATATTTTATTACCAAAACCTAAATACTTGCACCGAAGGGTGCATATATTTAACTAGTCTTATTATAATGGAGATTGTGTGTTTTTCTGTCTGTAACCGAAACTATATCACTACTCAAGTCACAATTCCCTTAGTTATTGTCATCACATTCTCCATGATTTATTTTTATCTAACTCTCAATTATTAATAAAATTGTCTCACATTATTAATACTGTTAACTATGTCTACATACAGACAACATACATTATATTTATATATACAACAAAATAGCGGTTTACAGTGTGAAAGGGAAGGCTAATTTGCATATTGATATTAAAAATTGATTTTAATAATATGTGCTTAGTATTATTGATTTCTAACTGTTTGGTTTTATTTAATGAATATAAGCAAAAATCTCTTCAATGAATCTTAAATGAAATCCATTAACAAGATAAAATAACTGTCATTTTATCTTTTACTTCTCTTTAACTAAATACTTAAATTAGAAAAAAACAATGAAAGACGAGAGTGATGGAAGAGTAATTTCAGTTGTTCCATTTTTTATATACTCCTCTCTGTTTCAAATCTTTTATTATACTCCCTCTGTTTGAAATCTTTTTATCTGTATTCTTATTTAGTTTCATTAGCCTTTCTAATTTAATACAATATTTTATTACATTAAAACTTAAATACTTGCACCCGAAGGGTGCATATATTTACTAGTATATATAAGAAATGTAGTAATATATCAAGACGCCAGTTTTGTTTAAGAATGCGAACTTCAATTTCTACCCAATACACGAACATGTGCGGCATGTGTAAGAAGTTGTTTTGATAAAGAGAAAAAAAGTTTTTTTCAAGAAACTATCTACTTTATATTTCCAGGACGGAACTGTGCATCAATCCTATATACTTGGTGGTTTTTTTTTTACTTCGTATTTTCTTCCTTCTTAGAATTCATAGTTAACAATATCTTCTTCAATCGTTATTGTTTTCATCAAACAGTGAATAGCCAGTAACCATATCTACTTTTTAAACTTGTTATTCTTGTATTTTTTGTCTTAGTAAACATTCAACTTTCAAGGTTCACATCAGACAGATTGGCTCAACAGGAATCACACTGAAACGGAATTTCAAAAAAACGACTCTTCTCTCAGAGTTCCCAGGAATTTGTATCTTGGAGCTGTCGGAGCGGAGATTGTAAAACAATTCCGTTACACAGAACAGAGAATTATTTAGACTTTTTGAAAGAATTTTTTGAAGGTGGGTGGGTGGGGGTGGGGGTTTTTGTTTTTATAAGCGGTCAAATTCTCATGTAGAATCAATCAGTATGCTCTTTCCTGTTATTTTCTTCAAGATTTCCATGGTCCTTTCCTCCATGTTTCAAGAAGCAAAAACCACCGAAAAAAAAATTCAGACGATTACATGTATTATCCATTTGTATTGTATTTATCATTATCTTTGATCTTTGTCAATCTTTTTCAATCTTGCCTATCATGACCACTTAGAATATAATGTATGAGCGATATATGATATTTAAAAACAACATGAAGCACACGGGCATGGACACGCACAAACACCACACACATACGGACACGCACACACACACACACACACACCACACACACACACATATTTATATTGCTCTACCGCCAATATTTGAGCACTTTTTTGATTTAAGAACATTTTTTAAAACGTTTGTTCATCCCCTATATATATTCGCACATATCATACACACATACAACACACACCACCAACACACACACACACAACCACACACACATATATGATTAGTCATGGTAATTGCATTTCACTTAGCGCTACTCTCCTCCAGCTATGAGTAATATTAGGGTAGACTGGAATCTTTAACCTTGGTTTAGGCAACCGGTCTAGGAGAATGAAAAATCTGAATTCAAACCTGTTGACTCCGCTTAAGAAATTGATCTTGTGTCACATCTGCTCATGCGGAGGTTGGTATATATATATATATATTATATATATATATATATATATATATATATCATTAGAATTAGTGAATTCAGTATACCATAACTCATGCTCTTGCAATCTAATCTAGAATCAATTGGTTAAATAGTACCATTACAAGGATGGCTTTGGTATTGAATAACCCACGAAAGTTGATATGCCATAAAACGAAACCAAACTGAAAGAATACATAAATGACAGTGTTTAAGAATCTTAATTTAGATTGTTTATTCAATATTTTTTTTCTTTTTAAAATGATTTTGTCTTCTTTCCTGATTTATTGGAATTCCTTACTTTGTTTTTGTCTTATATGCTTTTTCTACTCGTATTTCTTTTTTTTTCTTCTTAAAAATCCCAGTTTATTCAGTCATTGTTCAAATTATTTTCATCTATTTTCCCTTCTTATTATTGACCGTTTCCTTTTTTCTCTTTTTCTTCTATTAAATTTCCAGCCAGATCATTTTTCTTCTTCTTTCTTATTATTCTCATAATTACATAACTTTTTTCTTTTTATTGCTATTTTGTAAATTTCTAATCCATTTTGATTTTCATTCATTCTTTATTTCTAAATTCTCTTTTTTTTTCCTTTCAACTTTTTTTTCTTTAGAATTCTTTTAGTGTTTTGTTCTTTTTTTCTTTCTGTAATTTACTTTTTATTTTCTTCTTTCTATCTATCTATCTATCTCTTATCTTACTTTCTTCTAATTAAGTTTTTTTTTCATTCCTTATTTGCCTTTTCTTCTTTTGTTTATTTTGTTGTTGTTTTTTTTTTGGGTTTTTATTATCTTCCTTTCTTCCTTTAAATTTTCATTCAACCATTCTCTGTTACTTTCTTTCCTTTTCTTTTTACCATTTTCCGTTCTTTCTTTCTTTCATTTTCTTTCATTTTCTTTCATTTTCTTTTTTTGTTTCTTTTCTGTGTGATGTTTCCTTTCTCTTCCGTTTTTTTCCTTAGTATTTTTCTGTCACTCTTCGACATTTTATCGAACACTATACTCTATTTATTATCATTGTTTTCTTTCATCCATTTTTCGGGTTGTTCTCCTTCTTTTCCAAAGATAATGTTATCTCTATCTCTTTCCCCCTCCCTCTATATTTCTTTCATTCTTTTTTCTATCTTCTTTTTTCTTTATATGTTTTGTTATTTCATTTTGTATGGCTTTTTCTTGTTTTCTTTTTCTTTTTTTTTTTCTTTTGAAATCCTATTTCCCTTCTTTTCTTCCTTCGCACTTTCTTTCAAAATTTTCTTCCATCATTCTTTTTTATTTTTCTTCTCTTTTCCTTTCTTTTTTTCATTTTTAACTCAACAATTCTCTCTTTCTTATTTTCTTTTTTTTTCCCATTTATCAGACTCTCTTCTCTTTCTTACGAGAAATTAAACATTTTCTTCTTTGGCTCTAGATTTATTCTTTTTTCGTATTTTTTTTTCCTTTTTTTACCAAAATTTGTGTCAACTCTCCTTTCCTCCATTCCTCCCCTCTCTCCTCTCTCTCCTCACACACACATCTACACACCCACACACCAGTCTCCTCCCTCTCTCTTTCTTTTCTCGTGTACACACACAACTCTCTCTCCCCCCCTTCTCCTTCTCTCTCTCTCTCAACATCTCTCTTCCCCTCTCTCTCTCCTTTCTTCTTGTACACACAACAATACACAACCTCTCCCCTCTCTCTTTCTCTCTCTCTGTCAACACACACACTCTTCTACCTCTCTCTTTCTCTTCTCTGTCAACA
>CM042161.1:43795294-43802794 GCA_023376005.1 Doryteuthis pealeii
GTGGCTCTGTTATGCTGCACCAGACCACAATAATATATAAAACCTCCAGTAGATTGCTAGAAATCCAGGTGTTTTATTATTGCTTTTTTTTCAAAAGACCAATATGAAATAGGTAAGTAAAATGTGGAGGATGGTGAAATCCGACAGTCATGAATTAAATCTACAACATTTTTTCAGCAAAAAACAAACAAATGAATGTTATAGCTCTCGCTGGACAGAAAATCTGTTTCGACCTTTTATTTTAAAGCCGGTCTCATTCCAACGCGAGCCGAAAAATATTTTTGTGATGGATAAAAGAACGGACGACATAAGCTGTTCTGTTAATGCTCTAAACCCTACCCGCTTACAATCAACAGCTATGGCGATTCTGCTCATTTCAAACGCGAAACCCGTTTCTATGTTCGTGAAGCCACTACCGCTGGAAATTTTTCTTCAAATTTTGGTCGAAAAAAAAAAAAAAAAAAACAATAAAAAAAAAAAAAAAAAAACAAAAAAAAAAAAAAACAAAAAATAAAAAAAATAAAAACAACAACTGTGCATTTTCATTCTGTTTTTAAACAATAAAATAACATTTTTTCATTCACATTAAAAAACTAACAAATAAAGCCGATTTATGTTTTTAAAAAACAATATCACAAACTTATTTCCGCATCCTGAATCATTTAAAGACCGCTTTAATCTTCAATACAACGGGTCCGCAAACAGATTTTTCTGCCTCACCAGCCCGAATCTTAATAACATCATTGGTTTGTTGTTTCTACTAACAAAAAAATGTTTTTGCTTCATTTAATTCCCATGTACGTCCGGATATTCACTTCCATTTTTACTCTTTCATCACTACTATGTTAACAGCTGTTGAATATAAATAATGAATACTATTACTAATTTGAAGCCCCAACTTTACCATTTTTTTAATCATATTTCTTTACATATCATACCCTACCACGTATATTATTACTATATATAACTATAAGTACTTAATAAATATATACTCATATATATATATATATATATATATATATATTTTCGCATCCTTCCGTCTGCCAGAGACGATGAGGTAGCGTACATTTTTTTCTTATTGGATCTATGTAGCCTGGGCTCTATCCTCCATATTGGTGTGTTAGGTAAAACCAAATTCAATGCAATAACTCTTCAATAAAAATAACAAAATTAACAAGATTTCATGAAATTTCAGTATCTGTGATTAGTGATAGAAAAGAAACAGCAAGTAATTGGTCCGATATTGCACTTGTGGAAGACTGCAATCAAAACAACAACAAATGTGTTTACTGGCACAGATGGAATTAAGAAGGTGATTCTGGTGACTTCCCTTTGTCTTATATATATATATAATATAATATATATATATATATATATATATATTCCCTACCCCACTCTACATTCCTTCACTTTATCCCTCACTGAAAAAATCGTGGAATTCATTAGGAGAATGAGATGGAAGGCTCACTTTTACCGTAACCCTATGGATCTACCCGCCAATAATGGAAACCAGTTTGAACTGAAATCTCAAAAAACTCCCCCCTGCAACAAATTCCTGGAACCCTTTGAAGAGGACCTCTTGAAACTAATTAGAATTGTAAAATTCAGAAAACTATCTAATTCCTTTCAGCACAACATTAAAAATGACATCAGATTTATAAAAAACTCTAAAAAAATTTGGATTAGGACTGATAAGACTAGAAATATTTACTTAATTGACCCTTCTGAATACTTAAAAATCATACGCGATAAGGTTACAAATAATTACAAATTGGACCATACAGATTCCATTTCTCAAATTAACTGCGATAATAACACCTTTGCCAGCAAACTTAATATAAATGATAGAATGGGCAAATTGGAGGAAAAATGTGCTTATATACTATTTAAAGACCACAAAACTAATTTCTTAGATAAGCATCATTCTAGACTAATTAATCCCTCAAAAACTGAATTAGGTTTAGTTTCTAAAAATATAATAAATAAGATAGTCTCTAACATTCTTTGCAATTCCAATTATAATCTGTGGAAGAGCTCCATTGAAACTATTGAATGGTTCAAAAATATCAAAGATAAAAGCAGATGCACCTTTATCCAATTTGATATTATTGATTTCTACCCCTCTATTTCCAAAGAACTTTTAGTAAATAGCCTTACACATGCCAGAAACTTTTGTGAAATATCTGATGAACAATTTCAATTAATATTAGCATGTAGAAAATCTGTTCTTAAACTCCATGATTCCACATGGATCAAAAATAGCCTTGATAACTTTGACGTTCCTATGGGAGCATATGATTCATCACAAATAGCGGACTTAATAGGATTATACATTTTAGATACACTTAGCAGGATAATAGACCTCAAATATGTAGGCCTATATCGAGATGACGGACTAATATATATCCCTGATAGTAATGGACCAATGACTTCCAAAATTGAGAAAAAAAATCATTAGAGCCTTCAGATTCCTTGGCTTCAAAATCGAGATAGTTTCAAATCTCAAAATAGTTAATTTCCTAGACGTAACCTTCAATTTGTCCAACAATAGCTATAAACCCTTTTGTAAGGATAACCTAAACCCCTCTTACATCAGTGTACATTCAGATCATCCTAAATCTATTATTAAACAAATCCCTAACGCTGTTAACATTAGGATAAGTAGATTATGCTCCAGCAAGCCAATTTTCGATGCTAACAGTAAAATGTATCAAGAGGCCCTTAATAAAAGTGGTTTCCAACATAAACTAATTTGCAATAATAAACCTGTGGCCAGTGGGCACGACTATCCAACTAACAACATTTCTAACAACAATGATAGTACCAACAGTGATTATAGCAGTGAGAATAATCAGAAGTGCAAAAAATCTAAAAACAGAAAAAGAAAGATTTTGTGGTTTAACCCTCCCTTTTGTAGTTTATCCAACATTGAAATAGGTAGATACTTCCTTAAATTGATAGATAAACATTTCAATAGCACTAATCCTTTATATAAGATCTTCAATAGAAAAACAATTAAAATTAGTTATTCATGCACTAATAACATCTCTAAAATTATAACTAACCAAAATAAAAAATTAATTGACGAATCATTGGTGAGCACTCAAAATACATATACGGTTAACTGCAACTGTAGGAATAAAGATGAGTGCCCTGTAAATGGTTTTTGCAACTCAGAGAAGGTTGTATATAAAGCAACTATCTCAACTATTGAAAACAAAACTAATGTTAAAGCTTATATAGGTATCTCCGCTGGAAAGTGGAAACAAAGATTTTATACCCATAAACATTCCTTCTCTAACCACAAAATCAAAAATCAGACTGCACTATCAAGCTACTATTGGAATCTGAAAGACAGGCTTAACCCCTTCCATAAAATGGGAATTTATTAAACAATCTTCCACCCCAAATGGATTTAAAGGTAGGTGTAACCTCTGTCTGGATGAGAAGATATGTATCCTGAAATATAGACCCACTGGCCAACTACTCAATAAAAGAAACCAATTGATTTTTAAATGTAGACATAAAAACAAATTCAAATTAGTATAATCCTATAGGACTGGAGGTGAATGATTAGAGTTGTGGTGTTCTGAGGAATGGTTTCTTGTTCAAAATGTACTATTTGTAATCTGTTCAATATGTATTATTTGTAACCTGTCACTGTGTATAATCAGTATTATTATTGTTATTAGTATTATTATTATCGGTAATTTAATTCATCTAATTATCATGATTATTATTTTATTATCTTTAATTTATTTTATTTTATTATTAATATCATATATATATTTTTATTTTATTTATTATTTATTATTATTATTATTATTATTATTATTATTATATTATTATTATTATTATTATTATCTTTAATCTATCTCATTATTACTATTTATTAATTTATTCTAATTATTCTATTTCTTTTTAATTTTATTATTGGAATTTTATTTTTAATTTACTTTATTATTATTATTATTATTATTATTATTATATTATTATTATTATTATTATTTGAGTTTTCACATCAGTGTTAGCTGATGGTCTTTCACTGGAGTCTGAGTGACAGCAAGTCTCCTCAGGTCTCCAGGACTCTTCTGAGTATTCTGGCAGATTGCAGCAGTGCAGTGTTCTGAATGGTTTCAATCCTTCCTCTGATATCCAAACTTTCCAAACCCTTTTCTAATGCTTTTGGGACTGTTCCAAGTGCACCAACTACAGTTGGTATAACTTTCACTTTCATATTCCATAACTTTTTCAGTTCTCTGGCAAGGTCCAGATATTTGTCCATTTTTTCATTTTCCTTTAACTTCACCCTGTGATCCGCTGGCACTGCAAAATCCACCAGTTGACAAGTTCTTTTCTTTTTGTTAATCAACACTAGGTCTGGTCTTCTTGCTGGGATAAGGTGATCCGTTTTAATTTCAAAGTCCCAGAGAATTTTGTGCGTTTCGTTCTCAAGAACAGATTCTGGTTTATGCATATACCATTTTGTTGTGTGGTCAAAATTTAATTTCTTGCATAATTCCCAGTGGATCACCTTCCCAACCCAGTCGTGTCTAGTTTTGTATTCTCGTTGTGCTAGTTTGCTACATTCGCAGAGTATATGGTTAACAGTCTCATCTCTATTACCGCAAAGTCTACATTTACTATTTTGTTGGGTCTTATCAATTTTCGCTTTGATGTAGTTTGTCCTTATGGCATTATTTTGTGCAGCAATTATAAGTGATTCTGTTTCTCTTTTGAGGTTTCCCTTTCTTAACCATGTCCAAGTCTTTCCATGTGCAACCTCATCTATTTGTCGTTTGAAGCGTCCATATAATTGTTTTTCTTCCCATTTTTGTTTTCTAGTCTTTGTCGTTCTTCTGTTTGTCCATCTGCCGTTTCTACTATTGTTGGTCGCCATAAGTAATTTGTCTTTGCTCTTCCTTGTGTAATCTTCAAGTTGTTGGATTGTGGTTTCTACGCATTCCTCTATGTTGTCAAGACCTCTTCCCCCTTCCTTTCTTGACACATACAATCTATCTCTATCATCTCTAGGGTGGAGAGCCTTGTGCATGGTCATTAATTTTCTCGTCCTTTGGTCTATCTGTCTGAGTTCTTCTTTTGTCCATTTTAAGAATGGTCCTGAGTATCTTATAATGGGGACAGCCCAGGTATTAATTCCTTTGATCAGATTTCTGCTGTTAAGTTTCGTTTCTAGAAGTTTTCTAGTTCTCCTGAGATATTCCTTTTTAACTTTTCCTTTCATTTCTGCTTGCATGATATTGTCCGCTTCCAAAATTCCTAAGTATTTGTAGCTTTCATTTTCATCAAGAGATTTTATAGTTTCCTGATTTGGTATTGTATTCCATTTAATAGTTTTCTTTCACCCCTTTTATTACAAGCATAGCACATTTTTCGATTCCAAATTCCATCCCTATATCCTGGCTATATATCCTAATAGTTTGTACTAGGCTTCCAATTCTTTTTCATTTTTTGCAAAAATTTTAATGTCATCCATGTACATAAGGTGGTTGATCTTTTCTTGTGAATTACTAAATTTGTATCCCCCGGTACATTTTTTCAGTATATGGTTTAGCGGCATCATTGCAATAATAAAGAGTAGTGGTGATAATGAGTCTCCTTGGAAGATACCTCTTTGGATTTTTACTTATTATTATTATTATTATTATTATTATTATTATTATTATTATTATTATTATTATTATTATTATTATTATTTATTATTTTCTATTTATTTATTTTTCTTATTATTATTATAATTTTTTAATTTTTATTTTTTACCCTATCTTATTATTCTTATTATAATTTATTATTTTACCCTATCTTATTATTTATTATATTATTTTTACCCTATCTTATTTTTTCGTTATTATTACTATTATTATTTACTTTACCTTAATATTATTATTATCATTATTTACTTTTCTTATTTTTAATATTTTTTATTATTATTTACCTTATCTCATTTTATTATTATTATATTAATAATATTTTTAATATATTATTATCATTTTAATTAATTTATCCTATTATTATTACTATTATTATTATTTTATCTTTATTATCATCGTTACTTATCTTAATATTTATTATTCATTATTATTATTATTTTTTAAATTTTAATTTATTCTATTATTATTATTATTTGTAATTTATATATTTTTTCAAATTATTATTATATTATTTTAATTAATTTATCCTATTATTATTACTATTATTATTATTATTTTATTATTATTATCTTTACTTCATCTCAATATTATTATTATTATTATTAATAATATTTTTGATATTATTATTATTATTTTTATTAATTTATCCTATTATTATTACTATTATTATTATTATTATTATCTTTCTTTATCTTAATATTATTATTTTATTATTAATTTTAATTTATTTTATTATGATTATTTGTAATTTATATATTTTTTCAAATTATTTTATTATTTTAATTAATTTATCCTATTATTATTACTATTATTATTATTTTTATTATTATACTCTTTACTTTATCTCAATATTATTATTATTATTATTATTATTATTATTATTATTATTATTATTATTATTATTATATTATTATTATTTTTAATTATTTTACCATTATTATGATTATTTTATTTATTTATTTATATATTTTTTCAAATTATTTCATTTTTTTATTATTATTACTCCTTTTGAGTTTTCACATCAGTGTTAGCTGATGGTCTTTCACTGGAGTCCGAGTGACAGCAAGTCTTCTCAGGTCTCCAGGACTCTTCTGAGTATTATTTTTTTATTAGTATTATTATTTTTAATTAATTTTTATTTTCTATTATTTATTTTTTATTTTATTTTATTATCTTCTATTAATTTATTTTATTATTTATATCTTAACTAGTATTTTCTTTTATACATCATTATACTCTAATGTTTAAATTTAAAATCTTTTATTTTACTTGTCTATTTATATTTTAATATACTATTCTGTTTTTTCTGTCATGTCACTTTTTGTCTGTCTGGACACCCTAGAAATCAACTTTGAGATGTATCTCTTTTTTTCATTCACTTCCTGTTTCTATGGTTACACTCCCACACTGTTAAAAAATATATATAATTTTTTTATTATTTTTTTGTTTTTGTTTGAATTTATATATATTCAGCTCTTTGGGTTTTTTTGTGATATGCTTGTTCATAAGTGAATTGAGACCCATCTGATGAGGCGAACATTTGGGAACCGGTTTAAATCAACTTAGATTTATATGGGCCCCAATTTTGTCGAAATAAATTTATCATGGGATTACTGTATTGAGTTCTTCCTTTATTGATATATTATATATATATATATATATATATATATATATTATATATATATATATGTAGAAAGTTTGTAGAAAAAACAACAAGATGTTAAAAGTTTTGCCGACAGAAATCTGTTTCGACCATATGAAGAGGTCTTTATCAAAGCAACATTGTAAACGGAAAGACGGCATAAATATATCATTAATCTGTCAGCAA
>CM042161.1:43807794-43825294 GCA_023376005.1 Doryteuthis pealeii
TAAAGGATTGGAACGAAAGTATTGTCCAATACCGACCTTCGCCAACTCAGCGTATGAATAGCAGAGTGATTTGTGTGGTAAAGTGAGGAGCTGACGCCAAAAGCAATCTCCTTGGTCTAGCGCTAGTGAAAAGGGGATAGACTCCCTTGCAGTCTGGCTGATACCGACATTAGGCCACCCTGCTAGTCACTACTAATTTTGATTATTATAATTAAATCTTCCTAATTTTTAGGCTAATTATCTTGCTTCTTCGCTATAGGCAGGTTTAGGCACAATTCTTTAAAGCGAGTATCTCGGGTATAGGCGCGGCAATGTCAAGAACGGTTCTGCTCTGCGGCACTTCCTTATTCAGGGGTACAGAAATAGATAAACCTGCCAGCTACCGGGTACGGACGCCACTGAAGCTAAGCTAAACTGTTTTCCGATTCTAGTAGAGTTTCATAACTAAAATTGTTAGTAGTAAATGACTGACGTAACTTCTCCACCTATAAGCAGGTTTAGCTATTGGGTAAATAATAGGGCGGACTTGGCTCTGTGCGGTAAAGTGAGGAGCTGATGGTAGGTGTTGTGCGCCACCTCACACGCCAAAACAATCTCCTTGGTCTAGCGCTAGTGAAAAGGGGATAGACTCCCTCGCTGTCTGGCTTATACCGACTTTTAGGCCACCGCGACGGCTTTATAATTAGGGAGATAAGTTAGCTGTACTACTCATGTGCTGAGTTGGTGAGGATGCCGGTATCGAACTCTGGACCTTGTGGCTGCTCTACAGACTGATCTAAATCGATACTTTGCCAAATAAAGTCGTAAAATAAAAGTCATCGGGGTAGCCTAATGTCGGTATCAGCCAGACAGTCCATCCCTTTTTAATAGCGCTAGACCAAGGAGATTATTTTGGCGTCTGGGGGAGGGAGGGCGCCACACCTACCATCAGCTCCTCACTTTACCGCACAGATCCCTGTGCTACTCATACGATGAGTTGGCGAGGGCCGGTATCGAACCCGGAACCTTCTGGTTCTTAGGGTGACGCTCTACCGACTGAGCTAAGCCGACACTTTACCTAATACTTATGACAATATATATTAAGTTAGGAAATTGTATTAAAGTTTTACGTTTATCTTTCATTTTCAAAAACAAAGATATATATATATATATATATATATATATATATATATATATATATATATATATATATATATATATTGTGGCCTTATCTTACTAGTGTCATCTCATTCAAAGGAAAAGCAAGTTCTTGATTTCTGAATTGTAAAATATTAATCAGCTCTTAATAAAATCTGTCAATAAGTATTCAATTTTTTTGTCTGAACTATCATTATTATTCACAGATCTCAGCTCGGATAAGATGAAAGACTCTACTATTCACATCAATGAATAATAATTATTCGTTATTTCTTTAATGTGCACTTCTGCCAATCTTTATTACAAACGATTTTAGTTATAAAACTCTACTAGAAGTAGTAAAAGGAAAAGAAAATCGGAGAAAATTGTGTCTAAACCTTATTTTATATATACTAGCAAATATATGCACCCTCCGGGTGCAAGTATTAATGTCATAAATATATTAAATTAGAAAGTCTAAAGAAACTAAATAAGAATGCAGATAAAAGGATTTGAAACAGAGAGGGGTATAATCGAAAAATATAACAGCTGTAGCTTCCTCTTCCATCACATCCGCCTTTCCTTGCTAAATTTAACTATTAGTTAAATCAGGAAGTAAAGAATAAAATTACAGTTATTTCTTTTTGTTAATTGATTTCTTTTAAGATTTATCTCCGAGATTTTTGCTCATATTCATTAAGATAAAATCAAATAATTAGAAATCAATAATACTAAGCACATATTTATTAAAATCAAATTTTAAATATCAATATGCAAATTAGGCTTGCCGTTCACACTGTAAACTGCTATTTTGTTATATATATAAATACAATTGCATGTTATTAGTACGTAGATATGGCCAGCAGTATTAATAATGAAAAACAATTTTATTAATAATTGAGGCTTGAATAAAAATGATTCATGGAGAATGTGATGTATAATAACAAAATGGATAGTGACGTGAGCAGTGATATAGTTTCGGTTACAGACAAACAAACACATAATCTCCATTATAATAAGATATATATTTATGTGGATGACTATATATATATATATATATATATCTTATTATAATGGAGATTGTGAGTTTGTCTGTCTGTAATCGAAACTATATCAGTACTCAACTCACAAATCCCTTTGTTATTTACGTCACATTATCCAGGATTTTATTTTTATTTAAATCTCAATTATTAATAAAATTGTATTACATTATTGGCCTTATTTACATGCTGATAACATGCAATTGTATTTATATATACAACAAATTATCGGTTTACTATGTAAACGAGAAAACTAATTTGTATAATGATATAAAAAATTTGATTTTAATAAATATGTGCTTAGTATTATTGATTTCTAATTGTTTGGTTTTATCTTAATGAATGTGAGCAAAAATCTCGGGGATGAATCTTAAAAGAAATCCATTAACAAGAAGAAATAACTGTAATTTTATTCTTTACTACCTATTTTAACTAAATAGTAAAATTAGGAAAATCTAGCAATGAAAATTTGTGTGATAGAGCAGTACGTTCCAGTTGTTCTTTTTTTTTAGCCCCCCACCTCTGTTTCAAATATTTGTTCTGCATTCTTGTTTAGTTAAATTAACCTTCCTAATTTAATATAATATTGCATTGAAACTTAAATACTTGCAACCGGAGGGTGCATATATTTGCTAGTATTAATAATGGGGAATCGCTTCCGGTTTTTGTCTGTAACAAATATTACGTCACTGCTTACGTCACATTACCCAAAATCGTCATAACATAGAATAAATACACTCAAAATTTGAACATGCAACATTAGACAGTCCTCATTGTTTTTCAAAACAAGTTTTAATAAATACATGACTGGTATTATATATCTATATATAGTTTGTTTTATTTAAATACATATTTAAAGTTTACATTTCAAATTGTTTTATTTTTTAATCCTTTAATGAATTTGATGATTTTACTTACTTAGGGTACAAACTCGCTGACATTGAATTTTTTACTCCCACCCCTCATGCAATATGTTTCAAAAATCTATTTTTACATCGCCCGGAGACGGTTTTTTTTATTTTGTACTAGTATATATAATAAGGTTTAGACAATTTTTTCCAAATTTCTTCCTTTTTTAATTCTAGTAGAGTTTTATTACTAAAATCATATATATATATATTATATATATATATATATATATATATATATATAATACAGAATCAAATATTAGATATTAGGATTTAATATCTCGTGTATTAGTTTCATGCTTACTGCAATCATCAGACCAGACTTACAAAAATGTTAAGATTTTGATATAGAAAAGAAAAGTAAAAAAAGAAGAATCTAAAATGTCACAACACAAGATTTATAACAAACACCAAAGTGTAGAATATGTACTTCCGGTAATAAATGAAATATTTTTACAAAAATAAATTAAATTCAAAATTAAATGGATCAACTTTATATTTATATGTCTGTTTTAATTTTGTTTTTGGTTGTTCTTTTGGTTTTTAATTATTATTTATCTATTTTTTATGAAGTATCAAATGTATTATCTAGATTATAACTATGTTCAGTCTATTCTAGTACCATTTACACGAGTGGTAACAACGTCGGTGATAGGTGGCATCCCAAAGAAATTATTTGAAGGAGATAAAGTTGACTAGTAATTCAGTTAATAATTTTTACATTACACTGCCACATTAGTTAATTGATCCACATTCAACACGAACACTACCACCCTTCTCTCTCTCTCTCTCTCTCTCTCTCTCTCTCTCTCTCTTTCTCTCTCTCTCTCTCTCTCTCTCTCTCTCTATATATATATATATATATATATATATATATATATATATATATATAATCAAGATATTGATTAATCATAGCTGACTGCAGGAGTTCATATTGTTAATATCTATTTACAATAGATAATATTTACATGAACTCCTGCAGTTAGCTGTGATTAATCAATATTTTTATTAATTCAGAAGATTAACCCTGAAGATCCTTATAGTGAAACTCGAGTATGTTATTTCTGTACACACTATATATATATATATTTCTTTGGGAGATTATGTGCTTAATTAAAGTCAGCTAGTGTGATGGTTAGAGTGTCCGCCTGTCAGCCTGACAGGTAGGGTTCGAATCACGCACAAAGCACTGCCCTGTCTATAGCTCTGCTGATGAGGCCTAATAGGCAGAAATGTACATACAGAGATCGACTTTTTCTCGATTTGTTTACGCTTTACATTTAAACCGATATGCACGCCTAATTCATTTAATTATAATTTATTAATTAACAAATTAGGTTGACTTTAATTAAGCAAATAATCTCCCCAAAAATTGTCGGATACCGCCATTTCAAACACATTGTTTGTCCACTTCATACATACATACACACACATATATATATATATATATATATATAAAATACTTTATTTTAATCAATGTATATATGACAAAGGTTTTATGTCCAATATGATAATTCAAATACATGAGTGTCGTTTTTGTTTGTTTGCTAATAAGCAGAGATGGACATGTTCAGTGATTAAATGGGTGACCACTTAGTAAACAGCAGGCACTGTAAGCAACCTGAGACCTGTGTAACAGACTAACCAAAGCTTACTAAATAAAATAACTAAAACTAAAATAAGTTAAGCAACAATTACCTTGCTCAGTACTTAGATTGGTGATAAACTTAGCAAAAGGAGGTAGTGTTAGCAATCTTGGGTCTGTGTGTCATACTAAACAAAGCTTAGTAAATAGTAGCATTTTATGTTCAAGTCATTCTTAAAGCACCGGTTTATGTTAGATTGCTGAAGTTAAGCAGAAATAAGCATATTCCATTTAGTCACATCAAATACTGTAAGCAATCTAAGACCGGTGTATCAGACTAATAAGAACTAAGTAAATAACAACTTTAAAGCAGCTTGTTACATAATTATTAGATACCTAATAATTATGTGCAATAGTGTAGAAACAAGATGGTATTTTAAGTGCAGCTGATGGCCTTGAGGAATGAGTGACCTCAGTCCTCACCCTACCTTCCGGGGATAGCCATGAGAACCGGTAGAGATGACCCTCTCTTCCGGTTTAGATAGTAAGTAAGTTTCAGTCAGTTAGAGACTAGCAGCCGAGCTCGACGGAAGGGTAAGTCGCGTTACACGCACTCCCGTTTTAATCTGCGCAGATGTCTGGTTTGGGATTTAAAAATGAAGTAAGATCAAAGCAAATCAGAGTCTTGTGTTATTACCTCTAAAAACTAACAATGACACAGGGCTTCTGATAAAGAGAAATCCCCAATAGAAGACCAGACACGAAGTCCCCAAGAAAGTCCAGACCTTAGAAGATTCCAGACCAAGACAAGATGTTATAAGATTCCAAAGACGGCCAGAAGAATAGACTAAGAAAGAAGTAAGTAAAGAAGTAATGAAGAGGGTATGCAACAAGCTGACTTACGGTCAGGTCACATTTAAAGCGCCAACAGGTACTACCACATCAGGTCATAGTGAGCCTGGATGTAATGGCAAAGAAAGGGTTTTCAACACTCTCCAGATCTCCAGAATGGAGCCTCACCATCAGATCTCGTTTATTAAATATATATAATACTTTATTTTAATCAATGTATATATGACAGATGTTTCATGTTCAATATGATAATTCAAATACACGTGTGTCGTTTTTGGAAGTAATGACAAATAAAGAGTATTCAACACTCTCCAGATCTCCAGAAGTGGAACCCCACCATCAGATGTAGTTTAGCAAATAACAACAACTTAAAAAAGAATTAACTTATTGTCAGTTCACATTGAAAATGATAGTTTCTGTCAGTTAAGCAAGGATGAACCTGTTTTGTTCTTGGATGGGTGACTACTCAAGAATAGCAAGAAGTGTAAGAAGGGCTGATCACTGGGATGTCACATGTAAAGAAGATTCTATGATTTCGTTAAAATTCATTCAGAAATTGGTACTGAAAACTTCTGAATCAAACTACCGTATTCGATATTTATACATATATATATATATATTTACAAACCCCTCCGCACGAGCAGGATGCAGCACAAGGTCAATTTCTTACGCGAAGTTTAACAGGTTTGAATTCAGAGTTTCCCTTCTCCTAGACTGGTTACCTAGCCATGGTTAAAGAGTCCAGTCTACCCTGCTATTTATCCATAGCTGGAGAGAGAATTGGATTCGTACCTTTCCCAAGG
Organism: Doryteuthis pealeii; assembly: GCA_023376005.1. Classification (NCBI taxonomy): domain Eukaryota; kingdom Metazoa; phylum Mollusca; class Cephalopoda; order Myopsida; family Loliginidae; genus Doryteuthis; species Doryteuthis pealeii. Next base: position 43,814,099 of record CM042161.1, read on the forward strand.
GTATTAACGCCATGTGAAATGCCAACGGCTTCGTCCAAGAATTGAACTCGCGTTGACGAGTCCATTTCCTACGACTCTAACCATTAGACTACGCGCTTCTATATTTTTATATATACACAATAAATGCGTATTTGCACCTAAAAATCTGTCCTTATTTATATTTCTCTGATTCTTGTTGTTCAATACAGGTGCATATTTACTTCTTTGTTTTATTCGTCTGTGCAATGTTGTTGGTCTTTGTATTTGCATTGAGGGGGAATGTCCAGATGCCGAGGTGAAACAAGGGGACAATTGACCTTGTACAAACAAAGAGGCCAAACGAAGAACTCAGGAAAAAAATGAGAAATAAAAACAAAGGACGGAAATAGTTATTATTTCTGAAAGAAGAAAAGAAAATACGGACCTAATATTTTTTTTTTTTTATCTTTAGTTATTTTCTTGTAGATTTACGTGGCGAACGCAATGTTTCCCAATGACAAAAGAAGTAGCAAGCATTTCGGTATTTATGCATGGACGCAATTAGCGACGATGGGGCAGGTATGCAGTCAATTGTACAAACTTTTACTTACGGGCCAAATGATCGCGTCACACCATGACATTGTTCTAATGAAAAGAACATAATAATTTCTACGTAAACATCTGCTTTTGTGCGATTCATATGCATATATATATATATATATATATTATATATATATATATATATATATATATATATAATGTATATTAACAGGACAACACATTGGAACAATTGTTATCTTTACTTAATTTAGTTTACTTTTGTTAGACGACCTGAAACCACCTGGGTTGCCATTATATATATATATATATATATATATATATATATATATATATATATATATAATTATATTTTTGGCAGCATTTGTTCTTTTAAACATGTTTTGTTAAACTCTACTGACAATTCTTGTCGGACGAGTTTTGTTCTATCCTTTCTAACTGTCTGGCCATCTTTTTAATATCTGGGTAGAATTGATGTAGCAATCCACCAAAGGTTCTTTCACGAGCGCTTTCTGCACGTCTTTCTGCCATCATCAGGCGTGAAACTGGTAGAATGTTTCCGTTGTCTCGCTTTTAAAACGAGCAGTAGCAGTAGGAATTAGTAGGAGGAGGGGCTCACGGGTTCCGTTTAAACGAACAGTGGCAGTAGAAATTTGTAGTGGGGGGATGCTCACAAGTTTGTAAGAATGTAAGAGGAATGGTGGAAGAAGGATTGGCAGGAAATTATTGGCATTTAAGGATATGTTGATTGGTTTCCATAATGCAACACTTATGTCATATGTCAGAAACAGACACTGTCTGAAATATATAGCAATTTAACGTTTTTATTATAGAAACAGACCCTGTCTGAAATTATAGCAATTTAACGTTATATTTATAGAAACAGACCCTCTCTGAAATATATAGCAATTTAACGTTATATTATAGAAACAGACTTATAGAAACAGAACCTGTCTGAAATATATAGCAATTTAACGTTATATTATAGAAACAGACCCTTTCTGAAATATATAGCAATTTAACGTTATATTATAGAAACACACCCTGTCTGAAATATATAGCAATTTAACGTTATATTATAGAAACAGACCCTGTCTGAAATATATAGCAATTTAACGTTATATTATAGAAACAGACCCTGTCTGAAATATATAGCAATTTAACGTTATATAGAAACAGACTATATATAGCAATTTAAGGAAAAAGACCCTTTCTGAAATATATAGCAATTTAACGTTATTATTATAGAAACAGACTCTGTCTGAAATATATAGCAATTTAACGTTATATTATAGAAACAGACCTGTCTGAAAATATATAGAAATTTAACGTTATATTATAGAAACAGACCCTGTCTGAATATATAGCAATTTAACGTTATATTATAGAAACAGACTCTGAAATATATAGCAATTTAACGTTATATTATAGAAACAGAACCTGTCTGAAATATATAGCAATTTAACGTTATATTATAGAAACAGAACCTGTCTGAAATATATAGCAATTTAACGTTTTATTATAGAAACAGAACCTGTCTGAAATATATAGCAATTTAACGTTATATTATAGAAACAGACCCTGTCTGAAATATATAGCAATTTAACGTTTTATTATAGAAACAGACCCTGTCTGAAAATATATAGCAATTTAACGTTATATTATAGAAACAGACCTGTCTGAAAATATATAGCAATTTAACGTTTTATTATAGAAACAGAATTATTAACGAAACAGACTGTCTGAAATATATAGCAATTTAACGTTTTATTATAGGAAAAATGAATCTTTTGATTAGTATAAAATACATGACCAGTTAGTTTCGCACATCGATTACTACTGAATATCGAGTTCGATCCTCTTTGGAGGCCCCATACTTGCGGATTTGTGTCACATCCTACTCGTGGCACACGAGTTGGGTGAATACCTGCAGATCCAGCATCTGTCATTTAAAAGTTTGTTTTTTTCCCTGTGTCAAGCAGCTATCTTATGACTATAAATGCTGAATAGTGGATATTGACTCGGGACATTGACCATCTATTCGTGAGTTTACAAGTTATTTTCTCTGTATTGCCATTTACCTACTAAGATAAATAAACTTTGTTTTTTAATGAACGTATCTCTTATCACTCGTCTCTTACTCTTTTTTTCTAGCATCAAATTAGCATTCTACATCGATCAGATAATTCCTTGCAGAAACTAAGCCGACGAAAACCAACTAGCACATCGTTGCCAATACAAATACCTCATTCTTCACGAATACAATGACGAAACTATTGAACGTTATATTTATTAAATTTACCCAGTAAAAGTATTTCACTAATTTTGTCATCGGGGGTGACTTGCCGTTGATTCTTCATTTGTCTCTTGTTTTTTGTTGCTTCCTTCAGCACTGAAACATCCACTTCCCCCTTGGGATTTCAGTTGAATATATTAGGAATTAGTTCTTGCACTTTCTGTCATTTAGAGTCTCGATTTGACTGGCGGCAGCGAATTCTCTCAGACTGACATAAACAATTAAATGACGTCTCCACAAAGTCTATAACGAAGCTGTAAGCCAACAACTTGAGTTGATCACTTAGTTATTTTTTAATCTACACAGTCTATTCTTACCATTATTTGTATGTTGTATGGTTTAGGCTTTCATATCCTGTTGTATCCGATGAATCTCTTTGGAGATAAGTGACAACAAGTTTGCTTTATGCTTCCACCACATTTATCATTATCATTATAATACGGGAGTGAGTCAAAAAGTAATGCCAATTTGTTTAGGATAGGTATAATTACCAAATCGGAACATGTATCTTACATTAAAATGAATCTGGTCCTCTCTGGATCACATTCCTACTCCTCCACATATGTTAGTCAAAAAGTAATGCCATTTCCTCATGACAAGTATAATTACCAACACAGGAACATGTATCATACATCAAAATGAAGCTGGTCCTCTGTGGATCAAATCCCTACTCCTCCACATAGTCACAGTTTCTCTCAATACCAATGTTCCACCTTGCAAAGAGAGCATGAATCCCTGCCCGGTAAAATTCTGTTGATTGTTCTTTGAGCTACATTTTTACTACGGATTTCAGTTTGTTGTCAGTGGAATAATGTTTGCCTCTCAAACCCTCTTTCATGGGGCCGAAGAGAAGGCAAACATTGATTGATAGATTAATTGATTTTAACGGCACGTTAACTCATCTGGATTATTTCATTATTGTGTGTGTGTGTGTGTGTGTGTGTGTGTGATTGTGTGTGTGTGTGAAAATAGATAAAAGATTAGACACCAAATACTTTTCCTTTAATAACTGGATATTCTGTCTTCATAAAATATTCTACAAACAAAACAAATGCCCTGTAGGTGGGGCTTAGCAAACGCTGACTGTATCTCCTTATATATAATAATATATTTTCGGTTACAGACAGACAAACACACAATTTCCATATATATATATATATATATATATATATATATAATATATATATATATATATATAATAACAGAGTAGTGGGTTTTCTGGCTGAATATCAAAGACGAAGATTGGAAAAAGATGAGGAAAAAGCTTTAAAATCCGATGCATTAAAATTCTTTGAGGAAAGCTAGAGCTAATGAAAGATAAAAACAAAGTATCCCCTGTATAGGGAAGACACCTCACCATTAAACAGATGGTTTCCTGTGTATGACACTACAATTAATCTGACTTCGAGGTTCCGGTTTTGAAGAGTTGTGAGCTGTTGAGTACGCCTTCATTGTCATTACTCCCAGATCCACTCTGACCGGAAATGCTAGTACCTGTTCGACTCTCATCTAGGGGTAAATATATCTGTTTGAGTTGCATTCGCATTCGATAGCACAGTGTGCAAAAAAGAAAACTCTTATAAACAACTAAACAGGAAAGTAGATATGAACATATAATGAACACAATTCCCTAACCACTATGCATTAAATAACTCTAGACAAGTTGACATGCCGTAAAAATCAATCAGTCAGATAAGACGCTAAATATTTTCTATCTAATAACTGAAAGGGCCGGGTTAGCTCAGTCGGTAGAGCGTTCGGCTAGAAACCACATGGTTTCTAGTTCGATTCCGGTCCTCGCCAACTCAGCGTATGAGTAGCACAGGGATTTGTGCGGTAAAGTAAAGAGCTGATGGTAAGTGTGGCGCTCCACCTCTGATGCCGAAAAAACAATCTCCTTGGTCTAGCGCTAGTGAAAAGGGGATAGACTCCCTCGCTGATTGGCTGATACCGACTTTAGGCTGCCCCGACGACTTTACTTTACTTTTATGGCTTCATAAAATTGTCCTAAAATAAAACTAGATTAAATTATTTAAATGGACAGTATGACTTTTTTTTTCTAAGCCATCCAGGAGAAAATATGGAATATCCCAATGGTAAAGAAAAATGTCTCGTTTTCCTCAGTATTGATACACACGCATCTGTTTCTTTTATAAAAGTTAATTCACTCTAAATACAAATAATGAATTGCAATTCAAAAGTTGTTTCTTATATAAGGTGTTGTTTAGGCGACATTTTGTTGACTATACAAATAAGAATAATTCTTCTGTCTAACCGCGTGGTTATAAAAAAAAAAAATATATATACATCTTTTTCATTTTAAAATAGAGTCTCTTTGTCTGTACAGTTAAAGAAACTATAAAATTAAATGAAGAAAAAATGTCTTTTTAAGGTAGGCAATTCATTAAATTACTGAAAAGAAAAAAATATATCAATATATAAATATATGTAAACAAACATTTGGATGTAGAAAGGATAAATGAATAATTCCCAGTTTGCAAGGATATGAGTAGAAAGAAAATATATCATAATCAGTCTCGTTCCGCCATTGAATCTCACGAGACAAGTAAACGTGAATTAATCATGAAACCGACCGCCATCGACGCTGTGTCTAAGAAACTTGAATAAGTGTGACTTTTGACACTGGCATATGACATTTGTATGTGGGAAACGTTAGTGGCTCTGTCGCGAAAACGAAAGATGAACGATTGAAATCCCATGGGGCCTTTTCAGACACAAATGAATATACATCGTTTCGTAAAATGTTAGGCCCTAAATTTTGGTGTCATTAAACATAGCAGCCATGTTTATTCATCTAGAAAAGCAGCCTAATTTGATAGTAACGTTTTCTTGTTTATTTTCGAGTATATTTTTACATTATTTTTTTCCATTTGTACACAGCACTAAAAATTCACAATTATATAGAATGTTAATAGACCGATATATATATATATATATATATATATATATATATATATATATGAGGAATGCGTGTTCCTGTGTGGTGTGTGTGGCTGGCTATATGTATATATATATATATATATATATATATATATATATAATAATATATATTATATGAGGGTTGCGTGTTCCTGTGTGGGTGGGTGTGGCTGGCTGGCTGGCGGTAGGTGGCTGCATTTATCTGAGAATATATAAAAAATTGTATGTAGCTGAAATAGATAGATATGTATATTATTATTGTGTGTATGTGTGCGTGCGTACATGCTATGTTTATATGGGAATATACAAGAAAACTTATATATATATATATATATATATATATATATATAGAGAGAGAGAGAGAGAGAGAGAGAGACAGACAGACAGACAGACAGACAGACAGACAGTGAAACAAAGACATAGAGACAGAGTGGACATAGGATTCATGGAGGGGTACTCCACACTTTGGAGAGCTCCCGAACAGGAGTTACACCACGAGAGGCAGCTTGATATTATATTATGTGCTCATCTTTTGATATGCTCGTCTCAAACAACGTTAAAGGATAGAGTCAACATATTGTAAACCCACCGATATGATAGGCTATATTATTTATAAACACAAACATACATAAATACACACACGCACACACACACACTCACACACACACACACACACACACACACATATATATATATATATATATATATATATATGTTGTTCTGGTTCCAACGGGAGAAAATGTAATATTTTATAAAAAAAGAAGAAGGTCCGCAAAATGTATTGTTCTCAGAAAAAAAGTTTTATTCTTTTTATTTCACATACGCAACACGTGTTTCAGATATTCTGGTATCTTCTTCAGGCTTTGATCAATACATATATTGATATACATATATATATACACATATACGCATATATATATATACATAGGTTGTGCGTGTTTCTGTAATTTTTCTGTTATGGTTGTTTACTAACGGTTGAACGCTACGTTTTCAATATTTGCGTGCGATTTGCGCGTGACCTGCATGTGACCTGCATGTGACCTGCATGTGACATATATATATATATACATATGTGTGTGTGTGTGTGTGTGTGTGTGTCAATGTAAAACTATAAAAACCACAGAATATTCAGGGTATGTATTTTTACATATGATAATATGCCATCTTTTCTGTTTATACTTGAAACCATATTCAAGTCGAAGACGTAATAATAGTTCATCTGAAAAATATTTTCAAAATAAAAACGGCAACGAATATATATATATACAACGTATGTCAAAAAAGTATCGATATTTTTGTACTTTTTGACACACCTTGTATTTTGAAAAATCACGTTCCATTCTTTTTTTTTTTTCAAAATACGAGGTGTGTCAAAAAAGTACCAAGTTTAAACCTGTATTTACCGAGAGAGAATTGAAGAATAAATGGAATGTTATTTTTTTTAAATACAAGGTGTGTCAAAAAGTACAAAAAATCTCGATACATTTTGACACACCTTGTATATATATATATATATATATATATATATATATGTTGTGTGTGTGTGTGTGTGTAGTTATCATTCCCACATTCAGTGAGTTAGTGGTGGGACAATTTTTTTATCAGCATTTTAGTACATTTCTCAATATCAGTGATATATATATATATATATATATATATTATTATTATTATAATGGAGATTGTGTGCTTGTCTATCTGTAACCGAAATTAAATCACTACTCAAGTCACAATTCCCTTAGTTATTGACGTCATGTTCACCATGAATTTATTTTTTATTTAAACCTGAATTAGTGATAAAATCGTTATACCTAATTGATAGTGTTGGATTACTCTACATACTTATAACATGCAAGTATATTTATATATTCAACAAAATAGCAGTTTACAATGTGAACGAGAAGGCTAATTTGCATATTGATATTAAGAATTTGATTTTAATAAATATATGCTTAGTATTATTGATTTCTATTTGTTTGGTTTTCTCTTAACGAATCTGAGCAAAAATCTCGGCGATAAATCTTAAAAGAAATCCATAAACAAGACGAAAGTACTGTAATTTTATTAAATACTTCATAATCTAACTAAATAGATAAATTAAGAAAAACGAAAGACGGGAGTGATGCAAAATGATGGAAGAGTTAGATTTAAAGCTGTTCTATTTTTCGATTATACCCCCTCAGTTTATCATTTTCTAAATAGTTTCTAATTTGATACAATATTTTATTACATCAAAACCTAAATACTTGCACCCGAAGGGTGCATATATTTACTAGTATATATAAGAAATGTAGTAATATATTAAGACGCCAGTTTTGTTTAAGAATGCGAACTTCAATTTCTACCCAATACACGAACATGTGCGGCATGTGTAAGAAGTTGTTTGATAAAGAGAAAAAAAGTTTTTTTTCAAGAAACTATCTACTTTATATTTCCAGGACGGAACTGTGCATCAATCCCTATATACTTGGTGTTTTTTTTACTTCGTATTTTTCTTCCTTCTTAGAATTCAATAGTTAACAATATCTTCTTCAATCGTTATTGTTTCATCAAACAAGTGAATAGCCAGTAACCATATCTACTTTTTAAACTTGTTATTCTTTGTATTTTTGTCTTAGTAAACATTCAAACATTTCAAGGTTCACATCAAACAGATTGGCTCAACAGGAATCACACTGAAACGGAATTTCAAAAAAACGACTCTTCTCTCAGAGTTCCCAGGAATTTGTATCTTGGAGCTGTCGGATCGGAGATTGTAAAACAATTCCGTTTCACAGAACAGAGAATTATTTAGACTTTTTGAAAGAATTTTTTGAAGGTGGGTGGGTGGGGGTGGGGGGTTTTGTTTTTATAAGCGGTCAAATTTTCTCATGTAGAATCAATCAGTATGCTCTTTCCTGTTATTTTCTTCAGATTTACATCGGTCCTTTTCATCCTAAGTTTCAAGAAGCAAAAAACCACCGAAAAAAAAAAAATTCAGACGATTACATGTATTATCCATTTGTATTGTATTTATCATTATCTTTGATCTTTGTCAATCTTTTTTCAATCTTGCCTACCATGACCACTTAGAATCTAATGTATGAGCGATATATGATATTTACAAATACATGAAAGCACACGGTCATGTACACGCACAAACACACACACCACACACAAACACACACACACACACACAATTTTTATATTGCTCTACCGGCCAATATTTGAGCACTTTTTTGATTTAAGAACATTTTTTAAAACGATTTTGTCATCCCCTTATATATATCCGCACATATACACATACACACACACAAACACACACACACACACACCACACACATATATATCATTAGTCATGGTAATTGCATTTCCCTTAGCGCTACACTCCCTCCAGCTATGAGTAAATATTAGGGTAGACTGGAATCTTTAACCTTGGTTAGGCAACCGGTCTAGGAGAATGAAAACTCTGAATTCAAACCCGTTGAACTCCGCTTTAGAAATTGACCTTGTGTCACATCCTGCTCATGCGGAGGGGTTTGTAAATATATATATATATATATCATTAGAATTAGTGAATTCACTATACCATAACTCATGCTCATGCAATCTAATCTAGAATCAATTGGTTAAATAGTACCACTACAAGGATGGCTTTGTTATTGAATAACCCACGAAAGTTGATATGCCATAAAACAAAACCAAACTGAAAGAATACATAAATGACAGTGTTTAGGAATCTTTATTTAGATTGTTTATCCAATATTTTTTTCTTTTTAAAATGATTTTGTCTTCTTTCCTGGTTTGTTGTAATTTCTTTCTTTGTTTTTGTCATATCTACTTTTTCTACATGTTTTTCTTTTTTTATTCTTAAAATCCCTGTTTATTCAGTCATTGTTCAAATTATTTTCATCCATTTTCCCTTCTTATTATTGACCGTTTCCTTTTTTTTTCTCTTTCTTCTTTCTTCTATTAAATTTCCAGCCAGCTCATTTTCTTCTTCTTTCTTATTATTCTCATAATTGTATCACCTTTTCTTCTTTCTTATTGCTATTTTGTACATTTCTAATCCATTTTGATTTTTATTCATTCTTTATTTCTAAATTCTCTTTTTCTTCCTTTCAACTTTTTTTCTTTTGAATTCTTTTAGTGTTTTGTTCTTTTTTTCTTTCTGTAATTTACTTCTTATTTTCCCCTTTCTTTCTATCTACCTATCTATCTATCTATCTTTCTTTCTTACTTTCTTCTAATTAGCTTTTTTCTTTCATTCTTTATTTGCCTTTTCTTCTTTTGTTTTTATTTTGTTGTTGTTTCTTTTTCTTGGGTTTTTATTATCCTTTCCTTTCTTCCTTTCAAATTTTCATCCAACCATTCTCTGTTACTTTCTTTCCTTTTTCTTTTTACCATTTTCCGTTCTTTCTTTCTTTCATTTTCTTTCATTTTTTTTCATTTTCTTTTTTATTGTTTCTTTTCTGTGTGATGTTTTGCTTTCTCTTCCGTTTTTTCCTTAGTATTTCTGTCACTCCTTCGACATTTTATCGAACACCTATACTCTATTAATTATCATGTCTCTTTCATCCAATTTTTCGGGTTATTCTCCTTCTTTTCCAAAGATAATGTCATCTCTATCTCTTTCCCCCTCCCTCCATATTTCTTTCATTCTTTCTTTCTATCTTCTTTTATTTTTTTATATGTTTTTGTATTTCATTTTTTGTATGCTTTTTCTTGTTTTCTTTTTCTTTCTTTTTTTTTCTTTCATGAAATCCTATTACCCCTTTTTCTTTTTTCTTCCGCACTTTCTTTCAAATTTTCTTCGATCCATTCTTTCTTTCTTTTTCTTCTCTTTTCCTTTCTTTTTCATTTTTAACACCAATTCTCTCTTTCTTATTTTCTTTTCCCCATTTATCAGACTCTCTTCTCTTTCTTACGAGAAATTACCATTTTCTTTGGCTCTAGATTTATTCTTTTTTCGTGTTTTTTTCCTTCTTTTCCAAACATTGTGTCAACTCTCCCTTCCCCCTCTCTCTCTCTCTCTCCCTCTCTCACACACATACACACAGTCTCCCTCTCTCTCTCTTTCTTTCTCTCCCTCACACACACACTCTCTCTCCCCCTCTCTCTCTTTCTCTCTCTCTCTGTCACACATACACTCTCTCCCCCACCCCACCCTTCTCCTTTCTCTCTCTCTGTCACACACACACACACTCTCGCCCTCTCTCTTTCTCTCTCTCTCTCTGTCACACACACACTCTCTCTCTTTCTCTCTCTCTCTCTGTCACACACACACTCTCTCTCCCCTCTCTCTCTCTCTTTCTCTCTCTCTCACACACACACTCTCCCCCTCTCTGTATTTTTCTCTCTCTCTCTCACACACACTCTCTCTCTCCCTCTCTCTTTCTCTCTGTCTGTCACACACACACTCTCTCTCCCCCTCTCTCTCTTTCTCTCTCTCTCTCACACACACACAA
>CM042161.1:43830294-43832794 GCA_023376005.1 Doryteuthis pealeii
TCTGCTTCATCTTCTTTTTATTATTATTATTTTTATTATTATTGCAAATTTCTTCTTCATCATCATCTTCTTCTTCTTCTTCTTCTTCTTCTTCTTCTTCTTCTTCTTCTTCTTCTTCTTCTTCCTGTTATTATTATTATTATTATTATTATACATCTCTCCGTCTTCTTCTTCTTCTTCTTCTTCTTCTTCTTCTTCTTCTTCTCTTCTTCTTTCTTCTTCTCAACATCATCTTCTTCTTCTTCTTCTTCTTCTTCTTCTTCTTATTATTATATTATTATTATTATTATTATTATTATTATTATTATTATTATACATCTCTTCCGTCTTCTTCTTCTTCTTCTTCTTCTTCTTCTTCTTCTTCTTCATTATAATTATTATTATTATTTTCATTATTATTATTATTATTATTATTATTATTATTATTATTATTATACATCTCTTCCGTCTTCTTCTTCTTCTTCTTCTTCTTCTTCTTCTTCTTCTTCTTCTTCTTCTTGCTGAAGCAGCTAATCCAAGTAGTAGCAATTCATCAAAATCAGTCCGTTATCTGATGGCCAATTACGTGCATCGACCTTGTCATCGTCTTTGTTCACGGCGACGAAACAACGATTATTGTCTGTGTTTGTGTGGGATGTTTTTCCTGACAGTAGACAAAAGCCAACAACTGTTGGGATTTCCCGCGCCCATCATTGTCGCAGCGCACCACTTGTTTGCGCATCTATTTAAGTGGAACTCTCAAATCATTACCAATTTTTACAGAGGAGCGACAGTAGCGCGCAACAGGGGAGGCGCTGTAGGAACGGGTGTATGGGGGAGGGAATATCTTATACAGTGCATCGGTAGTCGAGATAGATTGTATGTAAAGGTAAAGAGTAGAGTAAAAAACCGGTTGTAGGATGTTGTAATGGAATGATGGGATGAAACAAAAATATGATGTATGTAGTCAAGAGGTAGCCAACGACAAATAAAAAAAAAACAGCTCATCTATTACTAGCTAGTATTACTGGTATATTTCCAATTTTGTTTTTTCTAATACTATCTAATCTTATTATAATGGAGATTGTGTGTTTGTCTGTCTGTAACTGAAACTATATCACTACTCAAGTCACAATTTCCTTAGTTATTTACATCACATTCTACATGATTTTATTTTTATTTAAACCTCAATGAATAATAAAATAGTTTTACATCATTAAGACTGTTGACCATATCTACATACTAATAATACGCAATTGTATTTATATATACAACAAAATAGTGGTTTACAGTGTGAATGGGAAGGCTAATTTGCATATTGATCTTAAAAAAATGATTTTAATAAATATATGCTAAGTATTATTGATTTCTAATTGTTTGGTTTTATCTTATTGAATATGAGCAAAAATCTCTGGGATAAATCTTAAAAGAAATTCATTAAGAAGAAACAACTGTAATATTATCCTTTACTTCCTATTTTAAGTAAAGAGTTAAATTAGGAAAATTTACCAATGAAAGACGGTAGTAATGGAAAATGATGGAAGAGTTAGTTTCAAAGCTGTTCTATTTTTCGATAATACCCCCTCTGTTCCAAATCTTTTTATCTGCATTCTTATTTAGTTTTATTAGCCTTTCTAATTTAATATGATATTTTATTATATTAAAACTTAAAAACTTGCACCCGGAGGGTGCATAAATTTGCTGGTAATAATAATTATATGGTTACGAGTAACTATTTCTACCTTATAATTTCTCTGAATGTTTGAGATGAGGCTTGAAGATTAAAGTTCCCGAGTTCGAAAAGAAGGTTCCCGAGTCCGAGAAGGTTCCCGAGTCCGACAGGAAATACCTGACGAAGGCCGGAGGGTATATCGGCCGAAACGTTGTACAAATAACAATGAAGATGGGGACAATAGTCCCAATAACGCAGATAATAATAATAGTCATTTGTTTGCACAAAGTTATTAAAGTAAATTACAATAATCTTTTGTAAACAATTATAGATTTAAGTAATTATTTTTAATACAAACAGTCGGTAGAGTGTCCGTCTAGGAACCACAGGATTCCTGTTTCGGTACGCTAACTCAGCGTATGAGTAGCACAGGGATATATGCGGTAAAGTGAGGAGCTGATGGTAGGTGTTGCGCTCCACCTCAGAGGCTAAAATAATCTTCTTTGTCTAGCGCTAGTGAAAAGGGGATAGACTCCCACGCTGTCTGGCTTATACCGACTTTACGCCACCCCGACGACTTTACTTTATAAGGCCGGTGTGACGATACATTTTTAAACCTTACATGATCAAGGACCATAAATGTCACTTCAGAATAAAATAATCCAACAAGGTTTGACATGCCTTAAATCAACCAAACAATTCACATAGAATCATCATCGTGGCATTATAGTTAGCAAGCTAGTCACAAATATCAATTACCATTGAATCGGTGCCCATTTGTTAATGGTCATCGTCGAGAAATCTTTAATGTAAAAAAATATTTTTACTGGACTCTTTTGAACCATTAGA
>CM042161.1:43840294-43885294 GCA_023376005.1 Doryteuthis pealeii
TGTGGTGGAGGGAGGTGTTTTTTTTTTGGGGGGGGCGGTTGTCATTTGTGTCAAGAATTAGATAGATAAATAGATAGGTGACACACTTTTTGAGTATATGTGTGTGTGTGTGTATGTGTGTGTGTGTTTATAACTATATGTGTGTGTACATGTAAGTGTGTTATAAGTACTAGCAAATATATGCACCCTCCGGGTGCAAGTGTCTAAGTTTTAATGTAATAAAATATTATATTAAATTAGAAAGGCTAATAAAACTAAATAAGAATGCAGATAAAAAGATTTGAAACAGAGGTGGGTATAATCGAAAATTAGAACAACTGAAACTTACTCTTCCATCACTCTCGTCTTTCATTTTTATTTTTTCTAATTTAACTATTTAGTTAAAATAGGAAGTAAAGAATAAAATGACCGTTATTTTTTCTTGTTAATGGATTTCATTTAAGATTCATTGAAGAGATTTTTGCTTATATTCATTAAAATAAAACCAAACGATTAGAAATCAATAATACTAAGCACATATTTATTAAAATCACATTTTTAATATCAATATGCAAATTAGCCTTCCCATTCACACTGTAAACCGCTATTTTGTTGTATATATAAATATAATTGCATTTTGTTAGAATGTAGATATGGTTAATAGTATTAATAATGTAAAATATCTTATTAATAATTGAGGTTTAAATAAAATTAAATCATTGAGAATGTGATGTCATTAACTAAGGGAATTATGACTTGAGTAGTGATATAGTTTCGGTTACAGACAGAAAAACACACAATCTCCATTATAATAAGATATAGACAAGTGTTTACATGAGAAGGGTAGAGAGAGAGAGAGAGAGAGAGAGAGAAAGAGAGAGAGAGAATTATAAAATGATGCACGCACCTTTTCAAATAGTAGGTTGTTTTCTTTTGTTATTTTTGTAAGAGATCAGTTGTATTGAGTTGTACATAAAACCCACGAATAAGTCGATGGCGGAAAATGGAGCTTAGAGTTATTTGGGGTAACAAAATCACGAAGCACAGTGTGGTCCCAGCAGATCTCGTCAGACACGAAGAGCCGTCAGAAAGCCGGGCAGGAAGCTTAGATGTAACGTGGTTCGGCACCGGCCTATGTCACAGGTATGCGAACAGAGGGGAACGACATGGCACAAGACTTGCTAAAAAAATAATAAACAGAAAAGTCAAGTAAAAAAAAAGTAAGCAAAGAAAAAAAAGTGGAAGACAACTGAAAAACGAAAAAAGAAAAAAATCCAACCAAAACTGATAAAGAAAAAAAAATGAGGTAAATAAAGAAGACAAAATGGGGGGAAAAGACAAAATTAAATCTGGGGAAGGAAAAAGGATCTTTTCCAATAAAAAAGAAAACAAGAAAGAAGACTGAAATGTTTATGTTATCGTTGTCAATATTTAAGTACATTTTCTAAGAAGTTGATATATATATATATATATATATATATATATATATATATCTTATCTTATTATAATGGAGATTGTGTGTTTTTCTGTCTGTAACCGAAACTATATTACTACTCAAGTCACAATTCCCTTAATTATTTACGTCAAATTCCCCATGATTTCATTCTTTTAAACCTTCAGTTATTAATAAAAATTGTTTTACATTATTAATACTGTTGACCATATCTACGTACTAATAACATGCAATTGTATTTATATATACAACAAAATAGCGGTTTACAGTTTGAACGAGAAGGCTAATTTGCATATTGATATTTAAAATTTCATTTTAATAAATATGTGCTTGGTATTATTGATTTCTAATTGTTTGGTTTTATCTTAAGAAATATAAACAAAAATCTCGTGAATAAATCTTAAGAGAAATTTATTTAGAAGAAGAAATAACTGTAATATTATCCTTTACTTTCTATTTTAACTAAATAGTTAAATTAGGAAAATTTACAAATGAAAGAGGGGAGTAATGGAAAATGATGAAATAGTTAGTTTCAAAGTTGTTCTATTTTTCGATTATACCCCCTCTGTTGCAGATCTTTTTATCTGCATTCTTAGTCAGTTTCATTAGCCTTTCTAATTTAATATGATATTTTATTATATCAAAACTTAAATACTTGCATCCGGAGGGTGCATATATTTGCTAGTATATATATATATATATATATATATATATATATATATGAGAAGAAAATATTTTAAAAATATAACAAACATAGGATGTTATGATTAGGGGAAACAATTTTTAGTATCAATACTTAAGCATTTCGTTATATTGTACCATCTTCAGGACACTGTTAAGTAATGTTTATGTGAGGGACAAAATGAAAGATGTTAAGTGTATAGTGAATGTGTGAATATGATGTTATTAACCGTTAATTTTTATATGCCGAAATGCTTAAGTATTGACACATAAAATTGTTTCCCCTAATCATAACACCCTGTGTTTGTTATATTTTTTAAAATATTGTCTTCTCATATTGTCGGATTAGTTTCCTCACCATATAATATATATATATATATATATATATATATACGAACATATATATATATATATATATATATATATAATATATATATATATATATATATATATATATATATATATATATATAGAATTAAATAATTTTATTAAGGATCTTTTCGAGCAAAAGTTGGAAAGTCTATTTTATGAATTGGTGTTTGAATGCACATGTAATAGGCTTTCTTTTATAACAACAATAACAATATATATATATATATATATATATATTGTTATAATAAAAGCCTATCATATATATATATATATATATATATTATATATATATATATATATATAAGCTAGAAGAGTGAGGACATGAATTCGACGAAGTTAATCATTTAAAGTTTTTCCTTATATGCTGTTATATGGTGCATTGTGGGAAGGGTTAAACACCTGATATATGGTTGGAAACTACTTTAGTTAGTGGGACATGATGGGAACGCTGGTTTTCTTAGTGTGACAACCACATAGCTGGTGGGAAAGGTTGGCTTTGTTTTGTATGGAAGGCGTTCAAGTCTACAGTTGTAACAAAATAGCGAAATTGCTGGTGAGAGAGGAGACAGGATCATATCCCTGGGGCATTATGACTAAGCGAAATGCACTCTCATCTAGGTATTGCACATATCCAACACAATAAGGGTTATGTTAAGATAGTATATATATGTATATATATATATATATATATATAATAAAGATAATCTAATGAGTCAGACGAACCTACTATTAGATTCGCATAAAGCTCTTCAGGGCTAAAGTCAGATTTTAGCCCTGAAGAGCTTTATGCGAATCCAATAGTAGGTTCGTATGACTCATTAGATTATCTTTGTTATTTGGCTCTACTTAGGTATCGAGCACTTTTTACATATTAGCTTTCTCCTAGCGGTTATATGAATATATATATATCTTATATACATATATATACATATAAATTGTTTTTTCTTTTGGCCAAATACTGTACCAATAGATTATTTTTTTGTTGGTACGACTATCTTGGTCTTTTCTTTTTTTCAAAAATTTTTTTCTTCCTGGTTGATGTTTGGTAGTATATTTTTTCAATCAAACTTTCTGCTGTTTTTTTTCTCTCCGCAAGGATCTACCAACACGCTTGGTATATTATATATATATATATATATATATATATATATATATATATATATATATATATATTCTCTCTTAGCTTAATGCTTATTGTATTGGAAATGTTCCAATCCTATATGAGAGTGCATTTCGCTTACTCCCAATATATATATATATATATATATATATATATATATTTCTGTGCAATAATTCTTAGAGTTTTTGTTATACAAATCCGATTCCATTTTATATTCCTTACTTCTATTGTAACGCCCACTCGCACCACTCATAATTCGTCAAAAGTATTGCAGTATTATATATATATATATATATATATATATATATATATATATATATATATATATATATATATATATATAGGGTGTTCGGGATGAATTTGAAATATTTATATTTGGTTATTTTCTCCGTAGGTTGGAGTTATTGACGCACACTACGCATCATTTAAAAGCTTGGACCCTTTTTCATTCATATACGTGATGACAGATAGAATGGATGACTAGAGCCCACCTGAATTATGAAAGAGAATAACTTGTATCATGATGATCTGCGCCGGCCATCAAAATAAGGAGATTATGGTTGCTGCCCAATGCTCCCTGAACACTGGAAAAATAATCAGGCATGATCTGGAGAATTGCAATGGAGAATACGAGGCTGTGGCTAGAAGAAAGCAACATAACAGACAATCTGATTACGTTAGTACAGAAGAATTCTTCGAAAATCTGTAAAAAAACGTGTTGGCGGACCCTCAGATGGAGTTCTTAAACACTGTAGTCAAGCCCTGGATAACAAGGGTAGCCAATGGTATGGTATGGAAGCAGAATTCGGCCCCCTGCCACACCTCTGGGAAAAGTCGAAAATGGTTGTCGGCGAATTTTTACGACAACACCAGTCCCAATGTTTGGCCTCCGAACATACACTCTTTCTTTTATAAATAGATGATATAACTTTGTTCCAGTTTAGGTGAAAATTCCTTATTATCTATAGTGAACTGATCCGGGTTGAGACAATAAGAAGGGGCCGGGTTAGCTCAGTCGGTAGAGCGTTCGGCTAGAAACCACAAGGTTTCTAGTTCGATACCGGCCCTCGCCAACTCAGCGATCTGTGCGGTAAAGTAAGGAGCTGATGGTAGCTGTGGTGCTCAAGCTCAGACGCTAGAATAATCTCCTTGGTCTAGCGCAAGTTAAAAGGGGATAGACTCCCTCGCTGATTGGCTGATACCGACTTTAGGCCACCTCGACGATTTTACTTACTTACTTTTACTCAATATAAAGAGGTAAGGTGTACAATAAACATTCTTATTTCTAGTCAATACGAACCGATAAAAAGTTATAAAAATGCTAAATTTATGTTAAATTTAGCTGCTAAAAATTCTTTAAAAATCTGTCTGTATTATACACGATAATGTTTTTCCAATGTGCGTGTCAAAGATTAGTGCGTATTATACACGAATGAATACGGTATATCTATTAAATTCCTATCATATGTTTGCTACTATTAATATTAACCTATATTTTTCTATCATATACGTAGAACATTTTGTATTTGTATGGTTGTGTGACCCTATGCACGTGTTTGCTATATACTTCAACTAAATGTTCATTTTGATTGTTTTCTTTATCTTTAAATCCTGTTCTTTGAAAAAAGAGCTCTCTGGAATATTCATGTGTCAGTGTTAGTCTTTAAATCGGTAGGTTCTATTTTCAATATATATATATATATATATATATATATATATATATATATATATATATATGCATGCAGAGAGTCCACACATGCGTGTGCTACAAGGCTGTGTACAATGTTTGGGATGTTGCCACAAATCTGTGTATGAGGGTTCAAATGCGTGAACGACTATCCAACTAAAATAAATAAATTCAATACTTGATATCTTTTCTTTTTTCTTTTCTTTTTTTTCTTTCTTTTTTTTTTTTTTGTTTGTTTTGTCTTTTTCTTTCTAGCTTCAACAGCTCTCCAGGTTGGCTCACGATTCTGCCACAAAAGAAGAAGTCTTCTCAATGACGAGTTGTTAACTTGGCTTGTGTCGGAGGTTCGCCATGTCTTCTCCCTTCTCACTTGACTTCGTCACGAAATGATTACCGCTGGCAACGTGGTTTCCTTCCTTTCTACTCGTCTCTCTCCTTCACTCTACCATTTAGCGCCGTCAACTGTTTTGAGGTTTCGTTTTTGCCCTTCGCACGTTTTTTTTATTTTTTTTTTTTTTACTTTTTACTTTTTATTAGCAATGATTTTTTTTTAACAGATTATCTCTCTTTTTTTTCTTTCACTCCTCTCTTGCCTTTTCTTCCTTCTTTCTTTCTTTCTTTCTTACTTTCCTTCTTTTTTCAGACAAGGTAACGATCTCTCTGATCAAATAAAACGGGGATTATTCGAAGTTATAGCAAAATCAGTACAACTGATGGTTACACCAATTGGATTCTCTTTTTCACTTTCTCTTTCTTTTTTTCTCTTTTTTTCGTTCTTTCTTTCTTTCTTTCTTTTTTCTGTCTTTGTTTCTTTCTTTCTTTGTTTCTTTCTTTCGGAAAATATAAGGATATCAAAAAAGGAGTAAGTATCATAACACATTCTGGTACTTTTTACATATTTTCCATTTCTCTGAAAATTCTGGGTATGACATTAAACTGCATGGAGAAATCCCATTTCTGGAGCTCTGGGGTGTGTGGAGTACATATTCATCACCATTATTCCCCTATCCATTCTGACCCGGTTAGAGTCCCATCTATTTGAACATTGGATATTATTGGATAGGAATGCTTGAAACCATATAACTGTATGCAGACAAATTATTATTATTATTATTATTATTATTATTATTATTATTATTATTATTATTATTATTATTATTTACTCCTTTTGAGTTTTCACATCAGCATTAGCTGATGGCCTTTCACTGGAGTCTGAGTGACAGCAAGTCTCCTCAGGTCTCCAGGACTCTTCTGAGTATTCTGGCAGATTGCAGCAGTGCAGTGTTCTGAATGGTTTCAATCCTTCCTCTGATTTCCAAACTTTCCAAACCTTTTTCTAATCCTTTTGGGACTGTTCCAAGTGCACCAACTACAATTGGTATCACTTTCACTTTCATATTCTTTTTCAGAACTTTTTCAGTTCTCTATTGTTATTATTATTATCATTATTATTATTATCATTATTATTATTATTATCATTATTAAAACTGAATTATAACTTGAAACCATATAATTGTTTATAAATCATTAGTATTAGAATGAAATACTTGATAGCATATAATTGTGTACAGACAAAGTATTATATCTACTAAATAAAAATAGTTACTTGAAATCATATAATTATTCATAGATTATTACTATTCGATAAAATACTTGAGGCCATGTAAGAATGGGTAAATTATTTGTATTAGATAAGAATACTTGATACTATATAACTGCAAGCAAATGTTTTATTCATATAGACAAAAAAGTGCGATAAAAATATTGGAAATAAAAGTTAGCAAATATAAGTAGTGATGATTGTAAGGAAACATTTACAAATAAATCAGATTTTTGCTTTAAATAAGCCGTGAGTGGTAGTTAAGGTGGTAAACAAATAAGCCAAACATAACCAAACCAAAATATAATAATCATTTATCTAATCGTTTCTTTTGTTGATACTTTGTAAATTCCCCTTTCTTCCTTTCTTTTTTTGGTCTCTCTCTCTCTCTCTCTCTCTCTCTCTCTCTCTCTCTCTCTCTCTCTCTCTCTCTCTTACACACACACACATACAAACATACACTCGATCTTCTTTTTCTTCTTTTTCTCTTTCTTCAGAATTTAACACAGCTGATAGCATTTTATTGTTTTCAATTCTGACCTATATCTTTCTCTTTCTTTTCTTCTGTTTTTCTTTCTTCTTTTTTTTTTCATACTTTCTTTTCTTTCTTATTTTTTAAACTTTTTTTCTTCATTCTTTATTCCGACCTTTATTTAAGATACGAATGTTTTTTATTCATTTAAAATTCTGTGTAATCGTCTTTATTCTCAAGTTTTCCTAGTTGGTCGACTGTTTTTTTTAAATCTCACTTTTTATCTTTTTTTTATATGTTATATGTTAACATTTTTCACCTACCTAAGAACTTTTAATGGATTTTCCTTTCTATTTTTTTATTTTTATTTTTTTAACTTCCCTTTTTTTCTTCCTATTTCGCATTCCTGTTCGGAGATTTTTCTTTTTCCTGCGGTGATTTCTTTAGAGATATTTACTACACTTATTTTAATACAGCACGAGACCCATTTATATATATATATATATATATATATATATATATATATATATATATATATATATATATATATTCAAAGGATTAAAGGGAGATAACTTTATGAGCATTTTTTTTTAAAAATGCAGAAATTCAAAAATTCAAAAATATAATCGAAAGCATAAAGAGCGTCCACAATAATCAACCGACGTAATTTGCGGTCTAAAAACATAACAGCAAGAAATTTCTTCGCATAAACACCAGGAGAACTATTAGCAACCTGATGATGGTGAAATAACCTGAAACCTGGGTAGTTGCTTATGGAAAACAATTATGTTTTAAAAAATTCAACAAATAAATAAATAAATAAAGCTCCTACAAACTTGTGGTTGAGCACTGTGATTTCTTTGTTTCATCCCAATTTTTTTTAAAAATATCTATCTATCTATCTATCTATCTATCTATCTATATATATATATATATATATATATATATATATAATATGTGTGTGTGTGTGTGTGTGTGTGTGTGTGGTGTGTGGCATTTATCCCACATTTCAAACTATGCCCTGTGTAGTATTAGAAAACATAGCCAAGTACAACTATAGCTCCATCTAGCGAAAGTCTTACCATATTTTTTTACATAAAATCAGTTAGACTTGTGCACGACGTATATTTGCTGTTGAAACGTTTGTTAATTCTGATAAATCTGCAATTGCTATACAGAGAGGTTTTGGTGTTCATTTCATATTACGTCAGAATAATGCTGTTACGGATTGGAAACCAATACTATGTTCTCTCCGGAACCGGATAATTTCGATATGAGCACGAAAAGATCTCTTTGTATCATTTACAGATTCACCAGTTTTAAAGAAAATTTCAGGAGCAAATGTACTGTATGCACCGTTCAAACCAATGATCTTAAATGATCTGAAAAAAGGGGGAGGGGGCATTTCTACTTATCTAAGTTTATTTGCATTTCACAAGTGAGAGTTTAAAATATGGGAAGCGTTTTTGTCGCCCCACATGCAGATTGATAATAATTAAATATGTATTAAACAAAACCCAGAAAAAATTGATTTAAATGAAATAAATTTCATTCATCCATTTTAAATAAATAGTTAAATTAGGAAAATTTAGCAATGAAAGACAGGAGTGACGAAAGAGTAAGTTTCAGTCGTTCTATTTTTCGATTATAAGATTTCAAATCTTTTTATTTGCATTCTTATTTAGTTTCATTATCATTTCTAATTTGATATAATATTTATTTATTTCTAATTTAATATAATATTTTATCACATTAAAACTTAAATAATTGCCACAGTAGGGTGGATATACTTATTTGCTAGTTGCATTAAAATACTTTTAGGCTTTTCCTCAAAACACAGTTTATTATATGAGAACTTATTTCCATACATTGATGGCTTAGATCGCAAAAAATGGACTCGGCTATCCGAATCCAATCCTAAACGAGGCTGTTTGTATTTCTTATATAGCGTCTTTGTTTATATTTATTAATTTACATTTTTACATTAGTTAATCAATTAACGTAAGTTTTACATTTATTAATTCGTACAAAACAAGAAATAATGCATAATCTTCATTTAATACTTTGTAGAACAGCCTTTATTGACTTCTATATCAACCAACCTATTCTTAGAGTTCTCGGTTAATGATTTGAAACTTTAAGTATTTAACAATGCGTCAGAAACGGATGGATAACAGATGTATTTCCCATTGAAGTCGGATGTCGGGGATTTATTACCAACTCAACCTCGGCATTTTTGTCTAAACTTGGACTTTCTCCACCAGACAAGAGGAAATACTTAAAATGATTCAAGGGAAAGATCTAACCGCATCAGCGTGGATATGGCAGTCCTATATAGTGACATAAAACCAACAAAGTCTTCTGGTATCGTGAGATACTGCTGGGGCGCTCTGGGTTAGTGGTAATGATGCTTCGGCCCCGAAACCATGCCTGAACCCAGAATCATCATCTGATGAAGGCTTTGTTGGTTGCAATGCTACTGTGTAAATAGCAGTCATTGTATGAAGATTATAGATATTTTGTTCCATTCGTTTTCGCATACGGTCTTCAGATTGAGGATGTTTGTAGGAGTTCCCAATTTGATTTGGATCTTCAAATAATGCTACAGATTCTCGACTGAGTTTCAATTAGGGGATTGACTTGACCATTTCCAGATATTTCAATTATTTTCAGAAAGCCATTTCTTTATAGATATTGCAGTGGGCTTGTTGGAAGATTTAATTAGGGGGAAATTCGAAATTTTCAACCGAAATCATTGAATTTGTTTCCAAAATATTTTGATATGCTGTAGTATTCTATTCTATCATCTATTACTGATACTAGTACAACATTTTTAAAAAACGCCCCCTGGGCGATGTAAAAATATATTTTTGAAACATATTGCCTGAGGGGTGGGAGTAAAAAATTCAATGTCATCGAGTTTGTACCCTAAGTAAGTAAAATCATCAAATTCCTTAAAGGATTAAAAAATAGAACAATTTGCAATGTAAACTTTAAATATGTATTAAAATAAAACAAACTATATATAGATATATGATACCAGTCATGTATTTATTAAAACTTGTTTTAAAAACAATGAGGACTGCCTAATGTTGCATGTTCAAATTTTGATTGTATTTATTGAATAAATACAATTTGAACATGCAAAAAATCGTAGAATAAATTTTATTCTATGTTATGACGATTTTGAGTAATGTGATGTAAGCAGTGACGTAATTTTTTTTACAGACTAAAACCGGAAGCGAATCTCCATTATTAATAGAATATGTTGCCAGTACCTTTTGCAAAAGAACATCCGCAAACTATAAAGCTGCTATCTCCAAATTTCACTGTTGGAACTGTGTTCTTTGGTTTGAAGACATCACAATGTTTCTTCTATACATGATTTCTAGAATTACATCCAAACAATTTAATCTTGGTTTCGTCTGTCCCTGATACTCTTTCCCAATATGATTTCTCTTAATCCTTATGTTCACGAAGGATTTCAACTTAGTATATCTATGTCTTTTCAATAATAGTGGGGTTTTCAAAGTGGAGCGTGATTTTAGATAGTTCTTATGAATTTCATCGCTTATTTTCCGTTTAGTGACACAGGTTTCTGATGAAAGCTAATCATCCTGTAACGAGTAAACATTGGTTTTCAATAATTTGTGTTTTGTTTAATACTTTGCAATTAATGAACTAATTGAGGTGAATGGAATATTTAGTTTTTTTGAGATTTTCCTTGAAGTTTTAGCTTCCTTCCAAAACTTAACAATCAGTTCTTTTTTTTTTTTTTTTAAATTTGTCAATTCTTTTAGAAGATTTACCAAGTGTCAGAAATATCACAAACAGATACACACAGTCACACATACATTCATAGTTATATACATACAGACAGACACACAATCACATTGACAGATAAGCACACACACAAACACATACACATACGTACACAGGTATATATATATTTTTTTTTTGGGGGGGGAGAATATGTGCTTAATTGAAGTCGTACCTAATTTTGAAAATTAATTAATTAATAATTAATGAATTAGGCGGGCATACCTATTCAAATGTAAGGCTAAACAAATCGAGAAAAATAAAGCTTTGTATGTACATTTCGGCCTATTAGGCCTCATCAGCAGAGCTATAGACAGGAAGACGGCTTTGTGTGTGATTCGAACCCTGACTGTCAAGCTGACAGGCGGGGACTCTAACCATTACACCAGCTGGCCTTTTCCAGATTTTACGTTTGTTTCACACACAAAGCGATCTTCCTGTCTATAGCTCTGCTGATGAGGCCTAATAGGCCGAAATGTACATACAGAGATGTATTTTTCTCGATTTGTTTAGCCTTACATTTGAATAGGTATACTCGCCTAATTCATTAGTTATTAATTAATTAATTTTCAAAATTAGCCACGACTTCAATTAAGCACATTTTCTCGCAAAAATTGTCGGCTAAAAAAAGCCATATCAAAACATATTTTGTGTTTGTTTACTTCTCATATATATATATATAATATATATATATATGTGTGTGTGTGTGTGGTGTGTGTGTGTGTGTGTGTGTACGCAACGTTTTCCTAGTATATAATAGTATAATGATAAGAAATAGAATAAATCTCACGAATGTGAGTTTCACATTATCGATCCTTAGGTGAGCTACGTTTCAGATACTTCTGGCATACTTGCTAACCTGAGAATCAATAACTTGAAACACAGAATCGTGAGTTTTATTCTGTTTTTATTATTATAGTATTTTATACTTGAATAATATTCTGATATTGTTCTGAATTGTTATGTATAGAGCACAGTATATATTTAGCTGATTAAAAACGTTTTCGGCTTTTCATTTTGATCACAGCCATGTATGTGTTATTAAAATGTCCGGCTCATTCTCTGTCTGTCTGTCTGTCTATCTCTCTCTCTTTCTATCTCTCTTTCTATCTTTCTATCTCTCTTTCTATCTCTCTCTTTCTATCTTTCTATCTCTCTTTCTATATTTCTATCTTTCTATCTCTCTTTCTATCTTTCTATCTATCTTTCTATCTCTCTTTCTATCTTTCTATCTTTCTTCTATTTTCTATCTTTCTTCTTTCTTCTCTCTCTCTCTCTCTCTCTCTCCTCTCTCCTCTCTCTCTCTCTCTCTCTCTCTCTCTCTCATACCAGCAAAATATTGAAATATTGATAGAAATAAGATTATTTGCTTTTTTGATAAATGTGTGAAAGTCCAGCAAGATATGATAAGTCTTTGTCTAATTTGCCAAAAGATTTAGAAGAAAAAAGAAAAAAGAGGAAAAATGTAAAATAAAAAAGAATTAAAATTAAGAGAATTAAAATCACAGTGACGAAAAGAAAGAATGAAAGAAATCTAAGAAAAATAGAAATTGAAAAAGAGGAAAAATGAATGCTATTGAATTAATTGAATTATTCAGATTAAAGAAAGAAAGAAAGAAGAGAAAGAAAGAAGAAAGAAAGAAACTGGGTGAATAATATTTAAAAAGTTAAAAAATTAGAAATTGAAAAAGAGAGAAAAATGAATGCTATTGAATTAATTGAATTATTCAGATTAAAGAAGGGAAGGAAGGAAAGAAAGAAAGAAAGAAAGAAAGACAAAAAGAAAGAAAGAAAGAAAGAAAGAAAACTGGGTGTATATTATTTTAAAAAGTTAGAAAATTAGAAATAGTGAGAGAGGGGAAATAGAAAGCTATCAATGAATGGGAAGAAGAAAGAAAAAAGAAAGAAAAAGAAAGAAGAAAGAAAGAAAGAAAGAAAGAAAGAAAGAAAACTGGGTGAATATTATTTTTAAAAGTTAGAAAATTAGAAATAGTGAGAGAGGGGAAATAGAAAGCTATCAATGAATGGGAAGAAGAAAGAAAAAGAAAGAAAGAAAGAAAGAAAGAAGAAAGAAAGAAAGAAAGAAGAAGAAACTGGGTGAATATTATTTAAAAAGTTAGAAAATTAGAAATAGTGAGAGAGGGGGAAATAGAAAGCTATCAATGAATGGGAAAGAAAGAAAGGAAAAAAAGAAAAGAAAGAAAGAAAGAAAGAAAGAAAGAAAACTGGGTGAATATTATTTTTTAAAAAGTTAGAAAATTAGAAATTGAAAAAGAGAGAAAAATGAATGCTATTGAATTAATTGAATTATTCAGATTAAAGAAAGAAAGAAAGAAAGAAGAAAGAAAGAAAGAAAGAAAGAAAGAAAGAAAGAAAACTGGGTGAATATTAGTTTAAGAAGATAGAAAATTAGAAATTGAAAAGAGAGAAAAATGAATGCTATTGAATTAATTGAATTATTCAGATTAAAGAAAGAAAGAAAGAAAGAAAGAAAGAAAGAAAAGAAAGAAAGAAAGAAAACTGGGTGAATATTATTTTAAGAAGTTAAAAATTAGAAATTGAAAAAGAGAGAAAAATGAATGCTATTGAATTAATTGAATTATTCAGATTAAAGAAGAAGGAAGGAAAGAAAGAAGAAAAGAAAGAAAAAAAAAAGAAAGAAAGAAAACTGGGTGAATATTATTTAAGTAATTAAAAAATTAGAAATAGTGGAGAGGGGGAAATAGAAAGCTATCAATGATGGGGGAGGAGAAGAAAGAAGAAAGAAAAAGAAAGAAAGAAAGAAAGAAAGAAAGAAGGAAAGAAGAAAGAAAGAAAGAAGGAAGGAAAAAACTGGTGAATATTATTTTAAGTAATTAAAAAATTAGAAATAGTGAGAGAGGGAAAATAGAAAGCTATCATGAATGGGGAGGGAGAGAGAAAGAAAAAAGAAAGAAAAGAAAGAAAGAAAGAAAGAAAGAAAGAAAGAAAGAAAGAAAGAAAGAAAGAAGAAAGAAGACTGGGTGAATATTATTTTAAGTAATTTAAAAAATTAGAAATAGTGAGAGAGGGGGAAATAGAAAGCTATCAATGAATGGGGGGGAGGAGAAAAAAGAAAAAAGAAAGAAAGAAAGAAAGAAAGAAAGAAAGAAAGAAAGAAGAAAAGAAGACTGGGTGAATATTATTTTAAGTAATTAAAAAATTAGAAATAGTGAGAGAGGGGAAAATAGAAAGCTATCAATGAATGGGGGGAGGGAGAAGAAAGAAAAGAAAGAAAGAAAAGAAAGAAAAGAAAGAAGGAAAGATAGAAATACGACAGCTTTTATTAGGCAGCTGATCAGATAAATATCAAAATAATTCAAGGTGTTGGCGGGCGCTGATTTCGAATACACTTCTCACTAAAAAGAACATTCTAATAAGCAGTGAGGAATGGTTTCATTTTTACTTTTAGTTTTTTTTCATTTTTTTTATTTTTTTATTTTCTTTATTTTTGTTGTTGTATCTGACAGAAGGTCCAAACACCAGCTAAATGAATGAAACACAGGAACCGACCAATTAAGCAGTTCGTTCATTTGAAATTAGTGGTTGGCCGCTGTCTTTTTTGTTTGTCATTCTTTTTTTTACGGGGTGGGGGGTGGGGGCTGTCAAAGTGCAGGTTAACAAGCAGCACCTTTGTTAGTTTGTTTGGTTGTTTACTTTCTGCTTGATCGCTTTGTTCTTTCTTTCTTTTTCTTCCTTTGTTGGTTATTTATTTATTTATTCATTTATTTAATTTTTTCTTTCTTTCTTTCTTTCTTTCTTTCTTTCCTTCTTTCGTTGATTCATTTTTATTTATTTTGTCTTTTCTTTCCATATTTCGTTGGTTCTTTCTTTTTCTTCTTTACTTTTTCCTTTGTTATTTATTTATTTATTTATTTCATTTATTTTTTCTTTCTTTCTTTCTTTCGTTCTATCTTTCTTTTTTTTTCGTTCTTTCTTTGTTCGTTCGTCTATTCTTTCTTTTTTTTTTTCTTTCTTCTTTTCATTCGTTGGTTATTTATTTATTTATTTATTTCATTGTTTTCTTCTTTCTTTCTTTCCTTTTTTTCATTTGTTGGTTATTTAATTTTTATTTCATTTCATTTCAATATTTTTCTTTCTTTTTTGTTGTTGAAATTTATTTTATTTATGTCTTTTCTTTCCTTATTTCGTTGGTTCTTTCTTTTTCTTCTTTACTTTTTTCATTTGTTGGTTATTTATTTATTTATTTATTTATTTCATTTTTCTTTCTTTCTTTCTTTCTTTCTTTCTTTCTTTCGTTGAATCATTTTTATTTATTTTGTCTTTTCTTTTCTTATTTTGTTCGTTCTTTCTTTTTCGTTCTTTCTTTTGTTCGTTCGTCTATTCTTTCTTTCTTCCTTTCTTTCTTTCTTTATTTCTTTCTTTCTTTTTCCTTCGTTGGTTATTTATTCATTTGTTTTTTCTTTCTTTCTTTCTTTCTTTACTTTTTTTTCCTTTGTTGGTTATTTACTTATTCATTTCATTTCATTTCAATTATTTTTTTCTTTCATTTTTTTTTTGTTGGTTCATTTTTATTTATTTTGTCTTTCTTTATTATTTTATTGGTTCTTTCTTTTCGTTCTTTCTTTTGTTCGTTCGTCTATTCTTTCTTCCTTCCTTCTTCTTTCTTTTTTATTTTTCCTTCGTTGGTATTCATTTATTTATTTCATTTGTTTTTCTTTCCTTCTTTCTTTCTTTCTTTCTTCTTTCTTTACTTTTTCTTCCTTTGTTGGTTATTTACTTATTTATTTCATTTCATTTTAAAATATTTTTTCTTTCTTTTTTTTTTTTTTTTCGTTGGAGTCATTTTATTTATTTTGTATTTTCTTTCCTTATTTCGTTGGTTCTTTCTTTTACTTTCTTACTTTGTTCGTTCGTTATTCTTTTTTTTCTTTCTTTCTTTCTTTTTTTTCTTTCTTTCTCTCAAATCCTGTAGGTCTGTTAATTTTAATTCAATCTCCAATATTAAACGGTTTCGATTTCAGTTATTCTACTGTCGTCTTTGTCGTCGTTGTTTTTGTTGTTGTTTGTCATCTACATTCAGTTTTCCCCGCTCAAATTCCTTTCTTTCTTTTTGTGTTTCTTTCTTTTTGTATTTCTTTCTTTCGTTCTTTCTTTCTTTCTTTTTTCTTCCTTTCCTTATTTTGCTTGAATTTCCTTTTCTTCTTTTCTTTCTTTCTTCCCAAACTCAACCTTAACATACACCTTGTACCTTCTTCTCTATTTACCACTTTCTGCTTCAGATATCTTCTCCCAATCTTTGTTCATACCTTTCATTGCATCATTTATTTATTATGCAATTACTTCCTCTATTTTCCCGCTCTCTCTCTCTCTCTCTCTCTCTCTCTTCTCTCTCTCTCTCTCTCTCTCTCTCTCTCTCTCTCTCTCTCCCTTTCTCTCCTGCGTTCTTCACCGGCAAAAGAGCAATTTTCTTAAGTCCTATTTCCACACCATTGCTTCTCACCTTAATTCTTTTGTTTTCTATTCGAAAGTCCCCCCTCATCTTTATCGCTTACTTCCTTTCTTTATCCCCACTCTCTCTTCCTCTTTCAAAAAAAAAAAGACAGCTGTGTTATATCAAGATCTTGATAACGTCGCCTCTTATTATTGCAACCTTGCAGTCATGTAATGCGGAAAGTTAGAAGTGCCTTAATAACACTCCTCTTGGCTTTTTTTGTTTTGTCCCGGCAAATGCAAGTGCGTTAAATAGAAAAAATATGTACAATGTTGCTGAATTCGAGTGTAAGTGATACTGGGTAATTTGGATGATGGCTTGCTTCGGGCGCACGTTAATTTGTTTATCGTCAAATAGAAACGAATTGTAATTTAAATACGAGAATCAAGAAGTATAATTACGGGTGTGTGGACAGCAGGGCGCATTTCTTTTTTTTATTGACAAAGACAACGAACTATTAATTAGCTGTTACTTGTGGTAACATCGGTACAGTCGTAACAAAAGTTGTTATTTACTAAGCGGTGCTCAGTCACAACACAAGTCTCAGCTTGCTAAAAGTACCTGCTGTTACTAAGCTGGTCACCAGCTAAGAACAGGAAATTGCTGCTATTTAACTTCGTTACGTTATTATTCTCCTAGAGCATTACGCTACAA
Source organism: Doryteuthis pealeii (assembly GCA_023376005.1). NCBI lineage: Eukaryota > Metazoa > Mollusca > Cephalopoda > Myopsida > Loliginidae > Doryteuthis > Doryteuthis pealeii. The sequence continues at coordinate 43,857,605 of CM042161.1, forward strand.
AAAGTCGAAAGATCTAGACTATTACGTATAGCTGCGAGGGATAGAAGCAAGATTTTAATCCCTGCTGTTACTAACTGGACAACCCCACGCTAAGTAAGAGAAGAGGTTTACTGCTGCTTAACATTCTTCGTTCTACTTGATGGTTCCTTACTAAAGTGAAACAGCCCAGTTAACTCTACCTTTTTAACTGGCTTAATAATTTAGTATTATATTTTAAACAAAATAAATAACGGATAAATAAATAAATAAATACTTTTCTTATGTTTTTTTAACGACAGTCCTTTATATTTTGTCCTAGTTTTTTTTTTTTTCTTTTAACGACACACCAACTCCTTCAGGGACATTGAATGCCAAAATACGACAGTCCTTTATATTTTATCCTAGGTTTTGTTTGGATTTAAGGGGCCGGGTTAGCTCAGTCGGTAGAGCGTTCGGCTAGAGACCACAAAGGTTCCTAGTTCAATACCGGTCCTCGCCACCTCAGGTCCGTATGAGTAGCATAGGGATCAGTGCGGTAAAGTAAGGAGCTGACGGGTAGGTATGGCCTGCCACCTCAAGTGCTAAAAACAATCTCCTTGGTCTAGGCTATTGAAAAAGGGAAACTTCCTCGCTGACTGGCTCTTAACGACTTCAGGCCGCCCGTCGATTTACTTACTTACTTTTCTTTTAACGACACAGTTAACTCCTTCGGGGGACATTGAATGCCAAAATACGACCAGTCCTTTATATTTTATCCTAGTTTTGTTTGGGTTTTTCTTTTAACAACACACGAACTCCTTCAGGGACAATGAATGCCAAAATTTGATTCATTTATAAAATGTCTGATCATAATCAAAATAATATTTCAAATGTTCCATTGCATCTTTTTAAATTGGATTTTATCTATAATTATTTCTTTTGCACACAGTTGTATGGTTTGAAGTATTCCTATCCACCAAAGCGAAACGGTCGTGTCTACTCTTCTATATGCTTATAGCTGCGAGGGTAGAAGATGTAGGTTCATTTTCCCCCAAGGGCATTAGCACAACAATGTAACAGAGACTTCTCCAGGATTTTAACTTGACTCATTGAATCCATTTCCTCCAGCAATAACCATTACGTCCAGCGCCTCGAACCAGAATTCAGCCTGCCAATGACCCCCCGCCCCGCAAAAAAGGAGGCGTTATGGGATTGACAATAAACTGCATCTGATGTTGAAGCTCCAGTTCCGGAAATATGGAGAGTGTGGAGTACATCTTTATTGCACATTACTCCCAAGTCCACTCAGATTAGTACTATTAGGGTTCCATCTATGGATCAAATGTTACATATTTATTAGATTCCTAATACTTGTGTACAGTAGTGATAAACCAAAATGGTTTGTGTATAAATTGCAGGCCGGTGGCCCTTGAGGATGAGTGACAGGGGCTTGATCTCAGTCCTGATCCTTTCTTCCGGTGGATACCGTGAGAATCGGTGGAGACCGACCCCTCTCCGGTTTAGATTAGAAAGAGTTTTTTAGTCAGATCGGGCCAAACGCGTACAGACGGTGTAGTCGTGTTATTGCACGGTGCCGCCTCCAATCTGCGCAGGTAGTCTGGTGGGGATTTCAGAATAAATATGATCTAAGTTAAATCAAAGTATTGTTGTTATTATCTAAAAACTACCAATGACACAGGGCTTCTGATAAAAAGAAATCCCCAATGGAAGACCAGACACGAAGTCCCCAAGACGAAGTCCAGACGTAGAAGAGATGTTAGGAGAATAGAAGTAAGAAAGTAAAGAAAGAGAGTATACAACACAAATATATATGTTTAGGAATCTTTCCTATCTGATAAGAATACTTAATGCATATAACAGATAATTATTTTTATTACGAATAGTTACTTGAAGCTATAATTGTTTATCTAGGATTATTATTAACTACTTGAAACCATATAACTGTGCAACCTAATGACTTCTATTAAATAACAAATAGTTACTTGAAACCATATAATTATTAGTATTAGAAACGAATACTTGAAACTAAACAATATTATTTTTACAAATTATAGGCATTAAATAGGAATGCTTGATATATAACTATTTGCAAAAATTCTTAAGAATCAACTACACAAAAATGTAAATATAAATATACAAAGTAAAAGTAATGTCGGCGGAGTGGCCTATGATCAGTGAGGGATTCTATCCTCTTTTCACTTGCGCTAGAAAAAGGAGATTTTTAACGGCTGGGGTGGAACACCACACATACTGTCAGCTGGACACTTGATATAAGTTGAGTTGGTGAGGACTGGTATGGAAACCCGGAAACTTGTGGTTCCTAGGCGAATTCTCTACCGACTGAACTAACGCAATTCCATAACCTCTAGATATAAAATAACCCTTGACGAGTTGAAGTGCCGTTAAAATCTATGAATCAATCAATGAAAGCAATTCTCAAATCTATAGGCTTAAAATAACCCCAGGCAGATTGACATGCCGTTAAAATCAATCAATCATTCAGTCGAACAAGGAGGTAAAGATATTTTAACCGCCATTTTTATGCACTCGACCATTCCTCAATAAGATTAAACTAATATCTTTTGTGCATTTTCAACTGCTTTATTTAATAATCTTTGTCCAGTCTCGTACAGTACCAGTTGTCACAAAATGGTCACCCACAAAGTACAGAACAGGCCCAGTGCTGCTTAATTTCAAAGATCCTGCGGAAGAGGGGCTTAAAGTTAAACGAAACCGTGCGTCTAAATCACGGCCCAGTCACGCTGAGAGCACTAGTTTTCACAAGATCACCGTAGTTAAGCAGCGATAAGCCTGTTCAATACTGATTTGGGTGACTACTTAAACAGCAGCAGGTACTTTAAGCAATCTGAGTCCTTTGCTTATAAAAAAATACTGAGCTATATATATAATATATATATATATATATATATATATATATATTATATATATATATATATATATTATAGAGAGAGAGAGAGAGAGAGAGAGAGAATGGTGTGAATTTAGATAGATAGATACATTAGATTGATAGATGGGGAGAATGGGTGATAGAGGGAGAAGTATGAATGTATATATGTGTACGTATGTATATGATTTGGTCTGTTAAAAGAAGGCGGTGTGTTTAGGATAATTGATACGGGTTACAAGTAAACAGAAACAAGAAAGTAGAATGAGAGTTATTGTATTTTTAAAGTAGGTATAAACGACAAATCCAACCCGTAAGAATAAGCACCTCTAGGGGCCACTCTAAATACAATTGGGGGGCCGAAAAGCTTGTTCTGTATGGATGCAACGGAGCGTAATCATACCGATTTTAGTGGGTAAGAAAATAAAGAAACAAAGCTAGCGATGCTTGGGGGTTGCAGAAGATAGCTAAATTCAAGTAGGGGTTTGCTGGAGACGGAGAAAAAGTATTTGACGGCAGATACGACGCCCTTATTTTCCAAAGTTTTAACTCAAAAAATTACCTTGCGTCTTATACATCGTAGGTGAAGTTTGAGACTTCCCGTAGGCCTAGGCTAATCTTCTCTATGATGCTCACTAACCTAGCTTACGCCCAGTACCATTACCTAACCTAAAGTCCATGGATCCTTATTTTATTACTGGTATTATTATAATCAAGGTTAACAGGAGCGTATTTTCAGAAATATATGCTTAAATACACCAAAAACATTTTTCCTGAATCTGACCTGCTGAAATGGGAGTGCGTCTTATATGCCCGTGCGTCTTAGATATATTTCCCAACTCCTCCGCACGAGCAGGATACGACACAAGGTCAATTTCTTAAGCGGAGTTTAACAGGTTTGAATTCAGAGTTTTCCTTCTCCTAGACTGGTTACCTAGCCTTGGTTAAAGAACCCAGTCTGCGCTGCTATTTGCCCATTGCTGGAGGGAGAGTAGGATTCATACCTTTCCCAAGGGTATTAGCACTAAGTGAAATGCAATTACCACGTCCAGGATTTGAACTCGGGGCGACGAGTCCATTTCTCATGACTTTAACCATTACACCACGCGCTTCCTATATGCCCGTACGTCTTATATGCCGTCAAATATGGTACTTAGTTCACATGAGGTTCAAAGTTGATTTTCTTTTAAACAAGAACATGAACCGCCCTGTTGGATGGGGCGTTAGAATGCACCGACTGCACCTCTGCTGAGGCGTAAGACTCCCCCAATGGGGCCACCTGTTGGCCGTGGGTGATAACCCGAGATGCTTAAGGATAGAACCCAGGTGGTTGAGCAGTCCATGACCTGTAATACTCCACTTTGGCCCTTACTTTGATTATACGGGCGGTCGGAGAGGCCTCCTCCGTTCAATCGGCTGTTCACGTCAAGCCCTAGCACCTATATGAACTATCTACCTTTTTCTCTAAGCGATTCGTTATAGTCCAGGTGTTGCAGCCATACAGTAGTACTGAAACGGCTACAGTTGGGATGAAAATCCCGCAGCATCTTATCAGAGAGAGCAGTAGTTGTAGTAGTTGTAATAATATTAATATTAATAATCTTATTATAATGGAGACAGCGTTTGTGTGTCTGTAACCGAAACTATATCACTACTCATGTCACAATTCCCCTTGTTATTTACGTCAAATTCTCCATGATTTTATTTTTTATTTAAACCTCAATTATAAATAAAATAGTTTTATATTATTAATACTGCTGTCCATATCTACAGGTATTTGCCTCATATCCCACTTGTATAGGCTAGGCCCAAGGCCTCGTTTTAACGTGGGCCCACCCACAAGCCGAAGCTCATGGGTGGGTAAGAACAAAAATTGCGTCGATCCCTTCGGCATTCCCCTCCAGAGGTGCGCCTCAGGCGCTGGGCAATAAACCCAGCCCTGCCCCTTTAAGTCAAGGGGGCAGGTATTGCCTGGGGGGATATCCCTCTGGGATCGACGCTATTAACTTATATAGATCCAGGGTCGAAGCCACCGGACCCCCGGCGTTGGCCAGATCTACATACTAATAATATACAATTGTATTTATATATACAACAAAATAGGGGCTTAAAGTGTAAACGGGGAGGCAAATTTGCATATTGATATTAAAAATGTGATTTTAGTAAATATGTGCTTGGTATTATTGATTTCTAATTGTTTGGTTTTATCTTAATGAATATGATAAAAAATCTCTTCCATAAATCTTTAAAAAAATCGATTAACAAGAAAAAATAATTGTCATTTTATTCTTCACTTCTTATTTCAACTAAATAGTTAAATTAGGAAAATTTAGCAATGAAAGACGGGAGTGAAGGAAGAGTAAATTCAGTTGTTCTATTCTTTGATCCCCCCTCCGACTCTGTTTCAATTTGTTTTTATCTGCATTCTTATTTTGTTTCATTAGTCTTTCTAATTTAATATAATATTTTATTACATTAAAACTTAAATACTTGCACCCGGAGGGTGCATATATTTGCTAGTAACAAGAACAAGAACATCAACAACAACACTAATAATAATAATAATAATAATAATAATAATGGGACTTTGAGGTACAGACGGATCACCTAATCCCGGCCAGGAGACCAGATCTTGTCTTGGTTGACAAGAAGAGAAAGACTTGTCATCTCGTGGACTTTGCCGTCCCGGCAGATCACAGAGTGAAAATGAAAGAAAACGAAAAAATCGATAAATACTTAGACCTTGCCAGAGAACTAAAAAAAACTGTGTAACATGAGGGTTAAGGTCGTGCCGATTGTGATTGGGGCCCTTGGAACAATCCCAAAGGGGTTAGAAAGGAGTCTGGATGAATTAAAAATCGGAGGAAGAATCGAGACAATCCAGACTACCGCATTATTGAGATCGGCTGGAATACTAAGAAGAGTTCTGGAGACCTGAGGAGACTTGCTGTTACTCAGCCTCCAATGAACCACCGGCTTCTGCAGGTATGAAAAACTCGAATGGAGGGAAATAATAATAATATGTCCAATAATATTGAGTCATCTGATCCTGAGAGGAAAGTATATATTTGAATTTTAAAACAATAATTATTTTACTGTTGGTTTGTTGTGTGAATCGAATGTATTTCTTAGATCGATTTGGAAAGATTCATTCCTCTCTAATATCAAATAGGCTTACTGTGTATACTGAACTATCGCACAGTCCAAAATATCAGTGTTCGTCTTAATTTAAACCAAATGAATGGAATATTTTATTAAGATGGCACCATGGCCAAATTTGAATAAGCTTGTTAATACAGGTTGCCCATTTCGCACGAGGCAATCTTCTGGCAAAAGCACTTAGCCTGGTTTGTTAATATCCGCGAATTCCGAGGTTCTAATTGACTTGTTGGACCATATGACCTTTAGGCACCTCTTTTTGATCTCGATTCAGAAGGACATTTTTTTTTTATTTACACCGTCAATATCTGGTTGTTTGTTAGGGGTTAGGGTTAGGGATTAGGGTTAGGACCTTTAGGCACCCCTTTTTGATCTCGATTCAGAAGGAAATGTTTTTTTTATTTACACCGTCAATATCTGGTTGTTTGTTAGGGGTTAGGGTTAGGGATTAGGGTTAGGTTAGGGGTTTGGGTTAGGGGTTAGTTTTATAATTAAAAAAAACTCTAAAAATCTTCTGTTAACAAACAACCGGATATTGACGGTGTAAATGAAAAAAATGTTCTTCTGAATCGAGAAGGGGTGGCTAAAGGTCATATGGTCCAATTTTGTTTAGTAAATCCAGTCTCTTAAATTGAAAACCACATAAATAAATAGTTAGTTATAGAAGAAAGAACAGAACGACATATCTGAAATCTGTCGCAAAAAAAACAGAAGGCATAACACGTAAAAAGAGAGATTGCTGAATTCTGTATTTCGAGAAGGATTGTATAGAAGAGTTCAATTTCAGTCTTATCGTATAATTAACCTCGTTTGAACGAAGAAATGTAAACACGTCCCATCAGCACCCCAACACCACAAAACATTTCGGTGACAAACAAAACATTACCACCACCGTCAGTACGTTTATAAGTGTTTGTTTTTTGTTTGTTTGTTTGTTTGTTTTTTTGTTTTTGTTATTGGTGGGGGGGGGGCTTTCTTTTTCCTCAAAATGAACGCTTTCGGCGTTTTATCTTTTTCCACGACTAAGATAAAATGCAATTTTATCATTGTTAGTATAAACCCGAAAAGTTTGCGAAAACGGGGCGAAGAGGTCCCTTGAGTGGTTACAAGGATTCTAAAGCCGCAGGATCAAAAGAAATATACAGAAGGGACTTGGCCTTAAAAGGCGTGATGGAGAGGCTGATACTCTATCGACTCGAACAGCCTGCACATTTTGAATTGGCAAGAATAAAAGGCTAATCGCCACTAGTCTGTCAGTTGCCGAAGGCGGGGCACAACCAGAAAATATTAACACCTTCAGGTTTCATAATGGTGTCTCATACACACACACACACACACATATATATTTATACATATATCTTCTTATTATAATGGAGATTGTGGGTTTGTCTGTCTGTAACCGAAACTATGTTACTATACAGGTCACAATTCCCTTTGTTATTTACATCACATTCTCCATTATTTTTTTATTTATTTAAACGTCAATTATTAATAAGTTTTAAATCATTAATACTGTTGACCATATCTACATGATATTTTCCACGTACCCCACTTTTACGGGTCAGGCACAAGGCCCTATTAACGTGGGACCACCCACAAACCGAAGCTCATGGGGTGGCGGGTGAAACATTGCGTCGTTCCCGTCGGCATTCCTCCTCAAGGGGGCGCCTTAGGCACTGGGCAATAAACCCAGCCCTGTCCCTTTAAATCAAGGGGGCAGGTGTTGCCTGGGGGGATGGCCCCCTGGGATCGACGCCGTTAATTATATCAATGGTCCAGAGGCCGAAGCCTCTGTTGACCATATCTACATACTAATAACATGTAATTGTATTTATATATGCAACAAAATAGCGGATTACAGTGTGAATGGGAAGGCTAATTTGCATATTGATCTTAATAAATTTGATTTTAATAAATATATGCTAGGTATTATTGATTTCTAATAGTTTGTTTTTATCTTATTGAATATGAGCAAACATCTTGGGGATAAATTTTTTTTAAAAATCCATTAACCAGAAGAAATAACTGTAATATTATTCTTCACTTCCTATTTTAACTAAATAGTTAAATTAGGAAAATTCACCAATGAAAGACAGGAGTAATGGAAAATGATGGAAGAGTTAGTTTCAAAGTTGCTCTATTTTTCAATCATACCCCCTCTGTTCCAAATCTTTTTATCTGCATTCTTATTCAGTTTCATTAGCCTTTCTAATTTAATATAATATTTTATTATATTAAAACTTAATACTTACACCCGGAGGGTGCATATATTTTGCTAGTATATATATATATATATATATATATATATATATATATATATATATATATATATATAACACACACATATATATATTTATTTATACACACACACACACACACATATTAATATATATATTATATATAATATAATATATATACACACAACACACATATATATAATATATATATATATGTTGTTGAGGGATTCACGTATGCTTCTAGTTGATATATGTGTATTTATATGTATATATATATATATATATGTGTGGTGTGTGTGTGTGTGTGTGTGTGTGTGTGTGTCTGTTTATAATATATATATATAGTTTGGGATATAGTATGAAGCATTGGGTATGGAATATGAGAAACTCAGTTTTTTAATGTTAAGATTCGTTTTATTTCGTTAAATTTTCGGGGCTGCTTGCGCCTCTTCATCATATTATAAACAGACATACACACACACACACACACACACACACACACACATACATTATATATATATATATATATATATATTATCGTGGTACATTGACTTGCTTCTTTTCCGAGGTAATAGCTGTTACTCGGTCAATTGTTTCTCGGTTTGAGAGTTAAAAGTCGGAACACAAGAGAGTTTTAGATACGCTTATGTTAATAAGTTCACTAAAAACATTTAACTTTATAAATTTATTACGCCAAATAAAAAATGATATTTATTGAAAAATATACATTAAAACATATTACTGTACATATTATTCATTTCATTGTATTTTATTATGTTTTTTTTATACAATGCAGCGCTAGTTAACTTATTTATAAAACATAACAAATATTAAATTGTTCTGGTGGGATGCTGCAACGGATTAATTGGATTTGTTTTTGAAAAAAGAATATCGAGGAGTCGTTGTATAATATATATATATATAATATGTGTGGTGTGTGTGTGTGTGTATAATATATATATATATAGTATATGTGTGTATAATATATATATATATAGTATATATATATATAATATATTTATATATCTTATTATAATGGAGATTGTGTGTTTTTCTGTCTGTAACCGAAACTATATTCCTACTCAAGTCACAATTCCCTTAATTATTTACGTCAAATTCTCCATGATTTCATTCTTTTAAACCTTCAGTTATTAATAAAAATTGTTTTACATTATTAATACGGTTGATCATATCTACGTACTAATAACATGCAATTGTATTTTTATATATACAACAAAATAGCGGTTTACAGTTTGAACGAGAAGGCTAATTTGCATATTGATATTTAAAAGTTTATTATTGATTTCTAATTGTTTGGTTTTATCTTAAGTAATATAAACAAAAATCTCGTGGATAAATCTTAAAAGAAATTTATTTACAAGAAGAAATAACTGTAATATTATTCTTTACTTCCTATTTTAACTAAATAGTTAAATTCGGAAAATTTACCAATGAAAGAGGGGAGTAATGGAAAATGATGGAATAGTTAGTTTCAAAGTTGTTCTATTTTTCGATTATACCCCCTCTGTTGCAGATCTTTTTATCTGCATTCTTAGTCAGTTTCATTAGCCTTTCTAATTTAATATATTTTATTATATCAAAACTTAAATACTTGCACCCGGAGGGTGCATATATTTGCTAGTATATATATATATATATATATATATATATATATATATATATATATATATATATATATAATATATATATATATATAATATATATATATATAATATATATATATATATAATATATATATATAATATATATATATATATATATATATATATATATATATATATAATATATATATATATATATATATATATATATATATATATATATATATATATATATATATATATATATATATATATATATATATATATATATATATATATATATATATATATATATATATATATATATATATATAATATATATATATATAATATATATATATATATATATATATATAAACACACGCACGCACATATATATATATATCTATAACTATATATATATCTATCTATCTATCTATCTATATATATATATATATATATTATATATAGAGAGAGAGAGAGAGATATATATATATATATATATATATATATATATATATATATATATATATATATATATATATATATATATATATATATATATATATATGTGTGTGTGTTTATGTTGGTATCAGCCGGACAGCAAAGTAGCCTATCACATTTTTACAGCGTTAGACCGGGTGATTGTTTTTGTGTCAAAGTAAAGTCGGGTATATATATATAAACGCACACACATATATGTATATATATTTATATATATATAGATATATATGCTGGGTACTACTGGAGAAGTAAGGACAAACTCATAAGCGATGTCCTTCTCTGGAACCCAACACATGGAGACAAGGAAGCGCCTGGTGTAATGGTTAATGTCACGGGAAATGGGCTCGTCACTCCGAGTTCAAATCCTGGATGTGGTAATTACATTTCACTTAGCGCTAATACTCTTGTGAAAGGTATGAATCCTACTCTCCATCCAGCTATGGGCAACTAGTAGGGAAGACTGAGCTCTTTAACCTTGGTAAGCCAACCGGTCTAGGAAAAGGAAACCCTGAATTCAACCCTGTCAAACTCCGCTTAAGGAATTGACCTTGTTTCGCATCCTGCTCGTGCGGAGGGGTTGGTAAATATATACACATGGAGACCTCAGTGTTGCCTGAGGTGAAAAGATTTACATTCATCAGCTTTGAGCGGACCCTGGGTGCATTCTAGAGGATGGTGAGATGAGAGAGAGAGAGAGAGAGAGAGGAGAGAGAGAGAGAGAGAGAGAGAGAGAGAGAGAGAGTAAGATAATCCCTGCTGTCGGCATGACTTGATAATGATGACCTCTTCACCTCTATCAGTAGTGTCCTGGTCTTCAGGGACAAAGAAAATAAAGAAAAAAAAAAAAACGAAAAAAAACTAAAAAACAAACCAGGCAGTTGTAGTTGCGAGGACTGACGTTTTTGTGCTGCTTTCTTTCACCGAAGTCATTTCCCCATATCAATCTCCTTTGGATCTCTATTTGTTACGTCAACACTCTTTGAGATCTGACATTTCTTTTACGGTCACTTTTCAATCTATATTATTCTTACTAGCAAATATATGCACCCTCCGGGTGCAAGTATTTTAGTTAAATTTATAATAAAATATGATATTAAATTAGAAAGGCTAATGAAACTGAATAAGAATGTAGATAAAAAGATTTTGAACAGAGGGGGTATGATTGAAAAATAGAACAACTTTGAAACTAACTCTTCCATCCTTTTCCGTTACTCCCGTCTTTCATTGGTAAATTTTCCTAATTAAACTGTTTAGTTAAAATAGGAAGTAAAGAATAATATTACAGTTATTTCTTGTTAAGGGATTTCTTTTAAGATTTATTGAAGAGATTTTTTGCTCATATTCAATAAGTAAAAACAAACAATTAGAAATCAATAATACTAAGCATATATTTATCAAAATCAATGTTTAAGTTCAATATGCAAATTAGCCTTCCCATTCATACTGTAAACCTCTATTTTGTTGTATATATAAATACAATTGAATGTTATTAGTATGTAGATATGGTCAACAGTCTTAATGATGTAAAACAATTTATTAATAATTGAGGTTTAAATAAAAATAAAATCATAGAGAATATGATGTAAATAACTAAAGGAATTGTGACTTGTATAGTAATATAGTTTCGGTTACAGACAGACAAACCCACAATCTCCATTATAATAAGATTGTATCATAGATTTATAGCTAAGCTAAAATTGACCTAAAACAAATTAGAACCGGCGGACAAGTTATTGTAAGTTACTTTTTCCCCTGTGACAGCTATTAACTTCCGCTTTAAATAATATCATTTTTCTTTCACCGAGGCCATTTCCGCATAGCAAGGTTTGTTTTTGTTCAATTTGGTTATTTAATTCTTGAACGGAACTTAATATTATATAATTCTTAAAGTTTAGAATTACACTTATGTGATCATTTATTTTAACATGTTTATTTATTTTCAACCAAAACTTCTTTTCGCATCTACACATTCTTTTTCTCTACTGACGATATAATAAAAATTCATGGTAAGACGAAAGACTAAAAATTATTAGTTTTATTCTTATTTTTTTTTTAATAAACAGTGGCAAATAATTGAATCAGATAGAATTAAAAATTAGATTAGATAGAAAATAATAAATTCTTATTTTTTTTTTGCATTGTCTTCAAACTCTTCCTTGCCTCCCATCCCTATCAATCAGCACTTCTCGATGGCCTCAGCATCCAGTATCTGTGCAAAACTGAACGATGTAGGTCTTTGCCGGTCATCCCACACTAGTGTGTCCATGTGCAGGTGCACACCAGAAATTGTCACTTATGAGCTTGTCCTTGTTTATCGAGCAGTGTCCAGCATGTCTTATTTGTCTTACCCAAATGGATATATGTGTTTTAATAAATTCTTATAACCATCCAAATAAGATGAACAAGGCATGCTGGACTCTGCTGGAGAAGCTAGGACGAACTCGTAAGTGGTATTCTCCGGTGGACACACTACTGTAGGCTGACCAGCAAAAACATATATTGATTAGTTCTGTGCAGATACTGGATATTTTAGGGGTTGACTTTTCCAACTGACGTGAGAAGAAAGCTGACAGTGAGATGATCATTGAGAAGATACGCATCAACAATTATCGCTTCACCCTGTCAGCGGAACTTAGAATACGTTGACTATGCTCTGCAGAGGTGTAAGACCCACCGAAAAAATGGTGTCCTAGGTATGACACTAAACTGTATCTATTGGTGAGGCTTCAGTTCTAGAGATCTAGATAGTTTGGATTATCCCCTCATTGCCATTACTCACAGGTTCACTCTAACCCCCAAGTGGTAGTGCCTGTTAGTGTACTGTATATGGGTCAAATAAATTTGTTTAAAAATCATTCGGATTTTATAGGACCGAGTTCACAAAGAGTTTTAAGTAACAACTGCACAAAATATTTAAATATGTACGTAGAATGAGCCCAATTCCCTGACCTAAGCAAAATTAACCCTAGTCGAGTTGACATGCCCTTAAAATTCATCAATCAACTATTATTGGTTAGTGTAATGATTAATGAGCTAAGATAGCGGATCATTTTTAGTGATGTCAATCCTTACTTCGGTTTTGATTAGTATTATCTGCGTTATTCGGACTATTGTCCCCATCTTCATTGTTATTTGTACAACGTTTCGGCCGATATGCCCCCAGGCCTTCTTCAGGTATTTCCTGACGGACTCGGGAACTTTCTCAGTCCAATTGGACACATGGCCTAGTGGATAAGGTAGTTAGCTTAAGACGGTTCTAAGTGACAGTTATCTCTGGATCCCGAGTTCAATCCTGAGTAGAGGCAGTTAGAAAAATAATTAACACAACTCCTACCCCAACTATCGTTAGCGGAATGAGAACAGGATACACCCGTGGACTAAATAAAGGGTTAGGTTCAACGTTCCATGATGGCTCCCGATTACGACAAGAAAGTTCCCGAGTTCGAAAAGAAGGTTCCCGAGTCCGAGAGGGTTCCAGAGTCCGACAAGAAATACCTGAAGAAGGCCGGAGGGCATATCGGCCGAAACGTTGTACAAGTAACAATGAAGATGTGGACAATAGTCCGAACAACGCAGATAATACTAATCTTCAAGCCTCATCTCGAACATTCAGAGAAATTCGGTTTTGATGTTAAACTAATCTAATAACCTGTTATCGTTTAAATAGGCCCCTTTTTGGTTCGTCTTGTTCGTCTTACACGGACGGTTTGTGTGATATGGGGCAGGTGTCCATACAGCTGTTTTTTTCGTAGTAGGTATTGTGTCCACAAGACACGCCGAACACTGCTGGAGAAGCAAAGACGAACTCGTTAGTTGACGTTCTTCGGTGGAAGCCATCACATGGGCAGGCCAGCGTGGGCCGACTGGCAAATACATACATGACCAGCTCTGCGCGGATACTGGATGCAGCACAGAGGGACCTCCCAGGAGCAATAAATGATAGGGAAGGTTGGCGAGAGATTGTCATGGATATCCGTGCTACCAGCGCGACATGATGATGATGATAATGAGACCCCTTTTTATTACCTTAGAATTTATTTAGAGGATGTTTTAAACGTGGAATATGAGTCGCTTCAGATAAAAGGTATACCATTTTTTGTGGTGTTTCGAGACTTTTGTAGCATAATGACCCAGGAACACCATATTTGTGGCCTTGTGCCAGACACGGAGAAACCTTAATAGGATGTAGCATGATTCTCAGACCTTACGGGAGTGGGTGTGCAAAGAACAATATGAAATTCTAATTATCACCTTTGAGTCTATTCGTAGCCAGTAAGTCTGGATTTTGCTATTTAAAATTTAGTTTAATCGGTTTGTCAGAGAAAGGATGGTTGACTCTTAAATGACACGGGTAATTTGGTAAAAACAGTTAGAACGTTCGAAAGGTTCCAGAAATTTCTAGAAAGCTCGACATCGATTTCTATATAATGAGGGAACCTTAGATTTTGTCAGTTTGGGTTCCGGGGACCGAGAGAGCAATTTGCGCTACAGAATCTGCCGAGGCGTCGGGTTGGCAGTTTGGGCGAGTTAGTCATAATCAGGTGACTGAAAGACGTGGTTACAGAAATCGACTCTCTCTCTCTCTCTCTCTCTCTCTCTCTCTCTCTCTCTCTCTCTCTCTCTCTCTCTCTCTCTCTCTCTCTCTCAATAACTTACATTAAGAAAATAAATTGATGAAAAGCAAGAAGTACTGTCCTCATCTTTATTTTACAACGCCAACGAAATCGTACGGGAAATCATGAATGAAAGCCATTAAACAAACAAACGTGAACAGATAATTGACTGATGCTCAGGAGATATATACTTGTCAACAAGTCAAATTGGCCGTAACGAAGAGCACGCGGCCTGTATAAGTTGATACTCGGTTGATACTCATCCGCTGACCGACCAAAGAACTACTAGATTCTGCAAGAAGTGTCCATACCTTATGAGAAAGACGACGGCCACATAACATATACGAATTAGTGCCGTGAAAGAAAAAGGCGCAACGTTACACTTTGTCATTTGCCTGATGAATTCCGATCTTTTTCAACTGTCCATTTAAGCTGATCAATTTCCTTTGGGTCTCTATTTGTTACGTCAGCACTCTTTGGGATCTGACATTTCTTTTACGGCCACTTTTCAATCTATATTATTCTTATTTTATCATAAATTCATAGCTAAAATAAAATTGACCTAAAACAAACTAGAATCGGCGGACAAGTTATTGTAAGTTACTTTTCCCCTGCGACCGCTATTAACTTCCGCTTTAAATAGTATCATTTTTCTTTCACAGAAGCCATTTCCCCATAGCAAGGTTTGTTTTCGTTCAATTTGATCATTTAATTCTTGAAAGAAACATGATATTATATGATTCTTAAAGTTTAGAATTACATTTCTGTGAAATTATTTTAACATGTCTATCTATTTTCAACCAAAACTTCTTTTCGCATATACACATTCTTTTCTCTACCGACGATATAATCAAACTTCATGGTAAAAAAGAAAAGAAGAAAAAAAAAGAAAAACTAAAATTATTATTTTATCATTATTTTTTTTTAATAAACAGTGGCAAAGAATTGAATCAGATAGAATTAAAAAATTAGATTAAATAAAAAATATTGTTTCGGAATATTTGTTTCTGAAGTTGTTTATCTATTTTTTAATAAACAGACATAAAGAAATTGTTTTTTTTCTTAAATTACACACATTTTTATCTGACATATAATCTCTTTCTTTTTTCCCTAACTTAAAAAAATATAATAAACAACTTTTAACTTTCTGTCCATTTGAACAATTTTAAGCATAGAATACTTTTATAAAAACGAGAATTCATTGAATTAAAATAGAAAAAATGGTACGCTATGATGTTATTTTATTATTATTAATTTAATAAGAAGCTAAAATATCTAGTCTTACCTTTTTATTTATTTTATTTGTTTTTGTTTTTTTAATGTCATTATTTCATTAAGAGGCTACGAAATATAGGCTCGCCTTTTTATTTATTCTGTTTTATTTTGTTTAATTCAAATGTTATTAATTTGATAAGAAGCTAAAAAAAAAGCATAAAAAATAGTCTCACATTTTACCTTTTAATACATAAATATTTTAAAGGTTATTTTATTCATTTTTATAAGTGTAATTTCAAAGTGAGAAACTTGAATCAATATCGATTAAAAAAATAATTTAAAAAAAGGTATGTAAGGTATTAAAGTTCCAAAGCCTTCAAAAAACGTATTCATCACGTCGGGGTCACCAGTTGTAAGATTCAAAGTGATAATACTTGAAGATAAAACTCCGACAAAGGTTGATAGACAAAACATTTTATATACAGCACAGAATAAACAGGGTACATAATACATAGAGTGTACATAAATATACATACATAAGTAGAGATAATGACACATTCATGAATGGTAAAATGCAAGATATTTAGGTATCAAAGAGATACCCAAATGTACATAAAAACGTAGTTACGGATATATGACTAAAGGATAGTCACATATCGTAAGAGAGACTTATAGCAGTGAGTGGCCAGTGTTAAGGGCCGAAGCCCCAACGAGAAGTGGGTAGACCAGAGTCTAACCCATAGTGTCACGTAGGTCGAGCAGCAGGGAAAGAGGGCGAGAAGTTCAAATCAGCCGCTTAAATACACCCGAGGCCCCTAGCGGGAACCAGCGAAACTAAACGGGCAGACAACTCTCCAGGCAAATACGAAAATAACGCCACAGGTCAATAGAAATAAAAGTTTTATCCATTAGAACAGAATATTGACACATTATGACTACGGCGTATTTGTCTATATTAAAGAACATTCCGTCAAATCATAGGAAGTTAAATTTTCTGAAATGTTATTAAATTAATTGTAATAAATATTGTCCGTCCTCCAATTATTTTCTGATTAAAAAAAAAAGAAGCGTAGATTACTGGTATTAATATGTTATAATACATGGGCAACGCCGGACATTCCCGTTGTTACATAATCTATGCAGTTGCATAAGATTATTGTCAATCCCTGTATTTCTAAAGGGATGGTTTTCATATCACGGGCGGGACTTTCCATGAAATAGTACAGAAAGCCTGCGAAATACGTGAAGTCACGTGGGACCTGGTTGGGTCTTCAGTTTTCAGTTTGACGTCGGGCAAGGAGATGTCCTGCCTTAACTGGAACTCACTGCATACGCGCACTATGTTAGTCAGATGTTTAGTCACATTAAATGTTTAGTTAAGTAAATAAAAGCTTAAGAAAATAACACGGTTTTGTAGTTGGTGAATGTATTGGTAACAATACTGATCTAGAAGAAGAAGTGAGTTAAGTGCGACCGACCACCAAGACGAAGTCCAGATGTTAGAAGAAGACGTAAGATAGAAAAGACGCCAGAAGAAGAATAGAAGAAAGTAAGTAATAAAAAGCGTATACAACACCGCTAGTTATATTTTCCGGGCCTCCAACCAGTCCGGATGTACAGTCAGTTTTACGCGGGTCCACGAACAAACCGAAGCTTATGTGGGACCAGTCCAATAAATGCATGGTCTCATCAGGGGTGCCTGGTAAACCTGACCCTTACTACTTTTATGTATGATGGTAGGTGCTGCCTGGAGGACGGTCTCCGGTGAATAGACAATTTATCTTATTTCCCTTACCCGACTGACACCAGGTGAATAGAAGAATTCAAATTTCTAGTGTATGAATGAAGTTTCAAGTTAAGCAGTTACGTATTTTATTTCAGGTTTATGGAAAGATATAAAGATGGACAGATGGAGTAAATCAGTCAAGCGATACCAATAGAAAACATTCAATTATTTACCAATCTCTTATTTTCTGTTTAGATGCGTATTTAATTGTAATTTCTTAAGATATTAGTAATGTTTATTCATATGGTATATGACAATTATATAACAAAATTGTATATATATATATATATATATATAATATATATATATATAATAAGTAATCCACAGACACGTGTTTCGAGGTTTCACCTCTCATCAGTGCGGTTATACCTTAACAGCTACCCCTGGCCAGGTTTGAGACCCGAATGAACTTTCGTTCACCAAGCCTCTTACCCGTGCAGCCAGCCAGAGGCAGCTGTCAAATATAGGAGAATATTTAATTGCTACATTTCTAAGCGGAAATGAATTCACTAGAGTCCTCAAACTTTGTAAACAAAGTGAGGGTTAGCTACACGACAGAACGGTGAATTTACAATTAAATCCCTATTTAGAGAACTCAACAAAGGGGAGTATATATATAATAAATAATAATCCAGACACGCATTTCGAGGTTTCACCTCTCATCAGTGTGGTTATACCTTAACAGCTACCCCTATATATATAAACTTTGTTCTTGTGAACATTGTTTTTTTTTTTGGGGGGGGGGTATTATAAGCATGGAAAAAAAACAGGCCAAAAACAGAGTTTTAATATCCAGCTTTTTTTTCTGTCCCTGGTTAAAATCAATTCCGATATTTCGGGTGAACATTCACCCTTTGTCAAGGTACAAAGACTAGGGGGGGAAGGAAATCCAGTATATGGGAAGAAAAAAATTTAATATATATATATATATATATATATATATATATATATATATATATATAGAGAGAGAGAGATACAATTTTTTACGAAGGTGAGTATGCTGATTTTTTTTTTAAATGAATCAGTCAAGAAAACTGAAGACAACGTAAATTCGTAGAACAACAAAGAACTCAGCAGACATGTTCACGCATGCGCGTTTGTGTACAGGCAAACAACGACAAGATGACAGGAACACACGAGCGCAAAAGCGTCATGAAAAAAAGTTGTATAAAAATCGTATTACACATACACGAATTAATGTGAAGCAAAAGGGAAAGAAACTGATTGAAAAAAAAGAATGTTTAAAATGAAGAATATCGATAAAATAGAAAGGTGATAGTAAAGTTTTGTAGTATATCAAGAAAAATGAAAAAACACAGGTTTAAATGGGTTATGTGGTGAGTTTATTGGCCGACGCTGCAGTGTATCTCTCTTCGACTAATATTAGATCATCTTCAGGGCATAAGAAAGAAATTATTATCACAGAATAACGAGAAAAGCGAGTGGTAATCCTTGTCATTCAGTCTTTTAAAAAAAAATTTTAAGTTTGAAAAAGGAGACGGTTTTGAATATGACATCAAATATTCTATTTTATGGCAGAGTATGTGGCGCTGTAAAGTTTTGTATATAACAAAAAAGTTCAAATACTTGCACTTTCGGACTGATATAGTTATTCATACAAGCTCATATACGGGTGCGGCAGAAATACCTACATACATTTCAAACTGTCACCTGTGTCGTCCAGTGAAATTAGGCAAGTGGGAATGGTAGCTCCGTTTGTTACATAGTTATTAGATTCTCGGTTAGCTCAGTCGGTACGTGCGTTCGGCTAGAAACCACAAGGTCCTAGTTCGATACCGGTCCTCGCCAACTCAGCGTATGAGTAGCTCAGGGATCTGTGCGGTAAAGTAAGGAGCTGATGGTAGGTGTGGTGCTCCACCCAGACGCTAAAAAACAAATCTCCTTGGTCTAGCGCTATTGAAAAGGGGATAGATTCCCTCGCGACTGGCTGATGCCGACTTTAGGCGCCCCGACGACTTTACTTACTTAGTGTAGAAACCAAAATGGCTGAAATAAGTTCAGTCGGCGGCATTGAAGGATTGAATGACAAGGCTTGACCTCAGTCCTGATCCTCCTTCCGGTGGATACCGTGAGAATCGGTAGAGAAGCCCCTCTTCCGGTTTAGATTAGAAAGAGATGTTTAGTCAGATCGCCAAAGCCGCGACGTGTGTATCGTTAATGCCGACTCAATCTGCGCAGGTAGTCTGGTGGGGGGATTTTCAGAATAAAATATGATCTAAGTAAATCGAAGTCTTGTGTTATTATCTAAAAACTACCAATGACACAAGGGCTTCTGATAAAGAGAAAATTCCAATGGGAAGACACAGACATGAAGTCCCCAAGAGAAGTCAGACGAATAGAAGAGACGCTGGAAGAAGAATAATAGAAGTAAGAAAGTAGAAAGAGAGTATACAACACGTTTAGCTAATGTCTTATCATTGTTTTCGTGTACGATCACTTAGATGTATGATTTGGACCAACAATATTTTTAGGCTGATAAGAAGACTAAAGTAATGACAATCAAAACAATTATTTTACTGTTGTTTAAAAAAGGGCTTTGTTTTTTCATATCATTTGAAGTGTCTTTCTTTTAATCAATGAACTGTGGTGTTGAATTTTCAACCCGCATTAGTATCAAGTTTTTCTATCTGGAATAACATCATTCTGACTTAACATGAATATGAGCACAAATGCTCTCCGTGCAGGAATTACACGTTCACCATTCTTATAAAACGTTTCAGCAGCAACAGCATAGTGTGCATTGGTCCAAACAATGACCATAACTGATCGTATCTGAAAAAAATATGTTAGGAAATAGTTAAATGGAGCTGCTATTACCACTTGCTTACACATCGCACAGGGAGGGACTTTAAAATTATCCTATATTTATTAAACACACAAAATCCGCACCCCACACCATACACACACACACACACAGAATATATATATATATAATATTATATATATATATATATATAATATAATATATATATAATATATATATGTGTGGTGTGTGTGTGTGTGTGTGTGTGTTGTGTGTGTGTAAAAGAATGACTAACCGGTAAAAAATATGGATTGGTCTCAATATTTGGTTGGATAAGAGTGTTACTCGGATAAGTCAGCGTTATAACAAATATAAAGTGCTCAATACGTAAGTAGAGCGGATTTATTATTATAGTGTGGTGCAGAAATAACCTACTCGAGTTCACCTTAAGGACCTTCAGGGTTGAATCCACTGAATCAATATATTGAAAATACGTTGCCCATGTATAATAAAATATTAACACCAGTAATGTACACTTCTTTTATCAGAAAATAATTGGAGGACGGACAATACTTATTACAATTATAAAAACACTGAATTAATATATTGATTAATCAGTGGATTTAACCTAAAGATCCTTATGGTGAACTTGAATAGATTATTTCTGCACACAATATATATATATGAAGTGGACAAACAATCTGTTTGATATGGCGATAGTCGACAATTTTTGTGAGATTAGGTGCTTAATTGAAGTCATACCTAATTTGAAAATTTAATTAGTTATAATTAAATGAATAGGCGTGCATATCAGTTCAAATATAAGGCGTAACAAATGAGATCGACATACAGAGATTGGCTTTTCTCGATTTGTTTACGCCTTACATTTAAACCGATATGCACGCCTAATTCATTATTATATCTAATTAAATTTCAAATTAGGTATGACTTCAAGTAAGCACACAATCTCCCGAAATATATATAATATATATATATATATATATATAATAATATATTATTATATAATTAATATTTATATTTTTGGTTGAAGCAATTACAATGCACATATCGCATAAAATTCGATAATTATAGAAGATAATAATGACAAGTGAATTTCGCAAAGAATTATTCGTGTGTAGAATATCGTACAGACTATTTCAACTTTATTAAGTCTAAAATAAACAACATCCAAAATCTATATATATATATATATATATATATATAATATATATATATTATATAAATATAACTAACATACATACAAATACCCCTGAACATCTTTCGATCCGATCAAGATGAAAACCATCGAAAGCTTTAAACCTTACATGATTACTGTTTATGATGTGATCTGTAATGGTCTCTATCTTCTCCTGTTTCCATTCCCCAGTTCCTTTGAAACCCTTATTGCATTAAATGACCATGAGGTTGATATGCCGTAAAACAAAAACAACAAATTGAATTCAAAGATCAGAGAGCAAGTTCAACCTCACAGAGTTCACCTTTACTTGTGACAGTGGCCTAATCTTTTAAATAGAGTTTTGTGTTAACTATAATATATATATATATATATAATATATATATATTAATATTATAATGATTTTCATGGAACTCCTTGGTGTAATGGAATCCTCACAGAGTTCTCTAAATACTTATTCAATATAGAGGGGAGAAAAAAATACTTTAACTCACAACACACATACGACCAATGATCCAACATCCAGCAAGGGAGTGGCATGAACCACAGGATTTTTCTTCTGAGTACAACCAACTGCAATTGTATTTACCGTAACTTCATATTCCACAGCTTCTTCAACTCTTTGCAAGATTCAAATTGTTATTATCTTTTTTCTTTGTTCTTCATTCCAATCTGTTATCCTCTGTATAGAAAATCCACTAAATGGCAAATCTTTTCTCTATAATAAACACTATGTCTCGCCTCTGGCAGGATTGGGTTATCCTTTTGTATATCATTTTATGTGTCTCATCTTCAAGAACGGATTCTGGTTTGTGCATACACTCTTTGTTCGTATGGTCAAATTTTTATATATTGCAGAATTCTTAGTTGATCACTTTCCCATCAGCATCATGTAATTATCCCCATTTTTTAAAATGACGTCATATCTTTTTTAAAGAATGCCTCTTATAACAGTGTGGTTTTTAATCAAACTAAAATTACTTCTCGCAGAGAAACTATGATGAAAGAAGACAATTCCTGTAATGAAACGAGCCACATATGTATTTAGAAATTCTCACGACTGCAACATTCTCTGACAAAGAGGTGTATCAAAAAAAAAAAAACGAAATATTTTCCAAGAAACGCATAAGCCAAAAAAACTCATGTAAACTAAATAAATATCCGCGAATGAAATACATACAAACACATTAAAACGAAACGTGCCATTGAAAAATGCATTAAAATGGCCGCTTAGAATATAAATAAATAAATAAATAAATAAATCAAAACGCTTTAACAGCAGAGATGCATACATTTCAAACTTGGGTTTCCAGAAATTGGAATTATTTATTTTTAAGTCATAAACATTAGTAAATAACGTTACACATTTATGTCCCCCCTTCTCCTTCTCTCTTCTCTCTCTCCTCTCTCTCTCTCTTCTCTCTCTCTCTCTCTCTTCTCTCCTCTCCTCTGTTATTCTTAATTTCTCCCTCGGTCATTTCCTTCTTTGTTTCGCTTTCGACATAGACTGATTCTCCTCTCGCGCGCGCCGCTTTTTCTCTTCGGTTCACTCTTTCTATCCCTCCCACAGATTTGTCCAACTTTCTCTCTCTCACTCTTTCTCCATCTTTATATATATATATAATATATATATAATTATATAATATATATATATATATATGTGTGTGTGTGTGTGTAAGTATTGTATCTGGTGGTGTGTGTGTGTTTGTGTGGTGTGTAATGTTTGTGTGTGTCTGTGTGTGTCTTAGGATAGCGTAGAACATAAAATCAACTGCACTTGGTAACTGTCAGTTTCTCGCTA
The DNA here is from genome assembly GCA_023376005.1 of Doryteuthis pealeii. Taxonomy (NCBI): domain Eukaryota; kingdom Metazoa; phylum Mollusca; class Cephalopoda; order Myopsida; family Loliginidae; genus Doryteuthis; species Doryteuthis pealeii. Next base: position 43,881,364 of record CM042161.1, read on the forward strand.
TGGCGCAACGTTGACATCAACGTCCACGCTAATCCTACAAAGATTAATATGGTGTATTAATGAGACTGAGTAATCTTTTTATAGAATATAGTAATCTCTCTCTCTCTCTCTCTCTCTCTCTATATATATATATATATATATAATATATATATATATATATATTTCTCTCTATTCTCTCTCTCTCTCTTCTCTCCTCTCTCTATATATAATATAATATATATATATATATATTTCTCTCTCTTTCTATATATATATAATTTCCTCTCTCTCTCCTCTCTCTCCTCTCTTCCCTCTCTCTCTCTCTCTCTCTCTCTCTCTTCTCTTATATATATAATATATAGACCAAGCGTGTTGGTAAATCCTCGCGGTGAGCTGATAATAAACGGTTGTGGAGGCGCGGGTCGGTTTGAGTTGGTGTTAGGTGGGGTGAGTGGTTGTGTACTGCGGAGGGGTGATTAGAGGTTATTGTTTTTGGCTGTCTAGGTCTTACGGGGTAAGTGTGTTGTCGTTGTTGTTCCTAGTTTGTGTGTGGTGGAGTATAGGTGGGTAAGGAAGTTGCGGTCAGAAGTGTTTCGGAGTAGAGAGTAGGAAAGAAATAAGGAGGCCCGGAAAATATAGAGAGCCAGTTATACGAACAACAAGTGAAATCTGTATATTAGAGTACAATAGATCTGTGTCGATAACGATAAAGGCACGAATTGTAAGTGTTTAGTATTATGGTAAGTTAATGATGGAATCATAATAGTATTGTAGAGTTCTATAAGGTTCGTCCTGAAGATATAGTATTGTTTAAGTCTAATGCGGTGAAGATGGTAAGAAAGTGCTAGACAAATACCTTAATAAGGCAACGATAATGAAAGTTAAAAGTGGCATGGAGGTCAGACGAACCTAACTATAATTTCTCTTAATGCTCTTCATGGGCTAAGATGCTTATATATATATATAGATATTGGTTATTTTAAATGCGCTCTGCCCGAGATACTAGACTCGATTGACCCTTCCATCTGATTTGCGTTCTACGCGTCCGATTGGTATAGGTAAGGCACAGTAGCCCTATTGCTTAAATTTCTCGACTTTAACATAGACTGCTGGTCATTCCGTCTCTTGGTGCTTACGGTTATTGTGCGTTGTTAACTGCTTTGGCGTATCGTTGTTTCTCACTTTCGAATCAAACCTACTGACCTTACGTGATTGCTTCTTCATTCAATTCTCTTTCTTGTCTCTTTCATCTTACAATGAGCACTAACTTGATGGTTCCACTTTCCTACTATTTCTACTCTCTATTCTCTTTCTCTTACTACAAAAAATACTGATTCCCTTCTTTTGTTTGTCTTTTTTCGTTCTGACTCTCCTTCTTCTCTTTCTCTTTCCCCTTTCCAAATGCTCTTAACTTAGTTCCTTCTTTCTTTATTCTCTCCTTCTCTATTTCTTTCTCTTTTCACTCTATTACTCATCCTCTACGCACCATATTAATTCTCTGTCACCCTCTTTTCTCTTTCGTTCCTCGATGCCACGAAGAACATTCATACACAAGAATACATCATTCAATCAACAGCAACAAACNATTTCTAGAATCTTCTGGAACCTTTCGAACGTTCTAACTGTTTTACCAAATTACCCGTGTCATTTAAGAGTCAACCATCCTTTCTTCTGACAAACCGATTAAACTAAATTCTAATAGCAAAATCCCAGACTTACTGGCTACGAATAGACTCAAAGGTGATAATTAGAATTTCATATTGTTCTTGCACATCCACTCCCGTAAGGTCTGAGAATCATGCTACATCCTATTAAGGTTTCTCCGTGTCTGGCACAAGGCCACAAATATGGTGTTCCTGGGTCCATTATGCTACAAAAGTCTCGAAACACACAAAAAATGGTATACCTTTATCTGAAGCGACTCATATTCCACGTTTAAAACATCCTCTAAAATAAATTCTAAGGTAATAAAAAGGGGTCTCATTATCATCATCATCATGTCGCGCTGGTAGCACGGATATCCATGACAATCTCTCGCCAACCTTCCCTATCATTTATTGCTCCTGGGAGGTCCTCTGTGCTGCATCCAGTATCCGCGCAGAGCTGGTCAATGTATGTATTTGCCAGTCGGCCCACGCTGGCCTGCCCATGTGATGGCTTCCACCGAAGAACGTCACTAACGAGTTCGTCTTTGCTTCTCCAGCAGTGTTCGCCGTGTCTTGTGGACACAATACCCTACGAAAAAAACAGCTGTATGGCCACCTGCCCCATATCACACAAACCGTCCGTGTAAGACGAACAAGACGAACCAAAAAGGGGCCTATTTAAACGATAACAGGTTATTAGATTAGTTTAACATCAAAACCGAATTTCTCTGAATGTTCGAGATGAGGCTTGAAGATTAGTATTATCTGCGTTATTCGGACTATTGTCCCCATCTCCATTGTTACTTGTACAACGTTTCGGCCGATATGCCCTCCGGCCTTCTTCAGGTATTTCTTGTCGGACTCTGGAACCCTCTCGGACTCGGGAACCTTCTTTTCGAACTCGGGAACTTTCTTGTCGTAATCGGGAGCCATCACGGAACTTTGAACCTAACCCTTTATTTATTCCACGTTCTCATTCCGCTAACGATAGCTGGGGTAGGAGTTGTGTTAATTATTTTTCTAGCTGCCTCTACTCAGGATTGAACTCGGGATCCAGAGATAACTGTCACTTTGAACTGTCTTAACCTAACTACCTTATCCACTAAGCCATGTGTCCAATTGGACTCAGAAGGTTCCCGAGTCCGACAAGGAATACCTGAAGAAGGCCGGAGAGCATATCGGCCGAAACGTTGTACAAATAACAATGAAAATGGGGACAATAGTCCGAATAACGCAGATAATACTAATCAAAACCGAAGTAAGGATTGACATCACTAAAAATGATCCGCTATCTTAGCTCATTAACCATTACCCTAAACAATAATAGTTGATTGATGAATTTTAAGGGCATGTCAACTCGTCTAGGGTTAATTTTTCTTAGGTCAGGGAATTGGGCTCATTGTACGTACATATTTAAGTATTTTGTGCAGTTGTTACTTAAAACTCTTTGTGAACTCGGTCCTATAAAATCCGAATGATTTTTAAACAAATTTATTTGACCCATATACAGTACACTAACAGGCACTACCACTTGGGGGTTAGAGTGAACCCGTGAGTAATGGCAATGAGGGGATAATCCACACGATCTAGATCTCCAGAATTGAAGCCTCACCAATAGATACAGTTTAGTGTCATACCTAGGCCATCATTTTTGGGGGTGGGTCTTACACCTCTGCAGAGCATAGTCAACGTATTCTAAGTTCCGCTGACAGGGTGAACTGATAATTGTTGATGTGTATCTTCTCAATGATCATCTCACTGTTAGCTTTCTTCTCACGTCAGTTGGAAAAGTCAACCCCTAAAATATCCAGTATCTGCTGTTACATACGCCTATCGCCCGACGCCGTACGGCGTTTCCATCAGAGACACAGAAAGGGTTACAAGGCATGCATACGAAAATTTGGCAATGAATAACGATAAAACATGACATTATTTTAACACATAACATTTAATTCAATATTAAAATCCTTTGGGATCTAAATGCGGCCGCCGACAGGCTAGAGTTTTTCAGTATCCTTTTGGTGGAAATTCTCTTATTCAGAGTCAATATACATAAAGTTCGTACGAAGGAATTTACACTTATCTTGTTTGTATATGAGGGGGTCATTTTCGAGGTTAATTGTTGTTCCGGTAGTCATTCCTTTATCCGGCATTTTCATTTTGGTAATTTTGTTTCGGGAGACATTCTTCGTCTTCTCTCTCCCCCACGAGATGTTCACTGGTCGGCCATCGGGTATAAAACTGACCAAGCCTGATAACAGTGATCCCTTGCCCCTTCCGCTAACCTGTATCCATACGTTTTGCCG
>CM042161.1:43890294-43905294 GCA_023376005.1 Doryteuthis pealeii
ATTTACACCGTCAATATCCGGTTGTTTGTTAACAGAAGATTCTTAGAGTTTTTAAAAATTATAAAACTAACCCCTAACCCAAACTCCTAACCCTAATCCCTAACCCTAACCCCTAACAAACAACCGGATATTGACGGTGTAAATAAAAAAAAACATGTCCTTCTGAATCGAGATCAAAAAGGGGTGCCTAAAGGTCATATGGTCCAGCAAATCAATTAGAACCTCGGAATTCGCGGATATTAACAAACCAGGCTGAGTACTTTTGCCAGAAGATTGCCTCGTGCGAAATGGGCAAGCTTTATTAACAAGCTTATTAAAATTTGGCCATTGTGCCATCTTAATAAAATATTCCATTCATTTGGTTTAAATTAAGACGAACACTGATATTTTGGACTGTGCGATAGTTCAGTATACACAGTAAGCCTATTTGATATTAGAGAGGAATGAATCTTTCCAAACCGATCTAAGAAATACATTTGATTCACACAACAAACCAACAGTAAAATAATTATTGTTTTAAAATTCAAAATATACTTTCCTCTCAGGATCAGAGGACTCAATATTTTTGGACATATTATTATTATTATTATTATTATTATTATTATTATTGTTGTTGTTGTTGTTGTTATTGTTATTATTATTGTTGTTGTTGTTATTGTTATTATTATTATTGTTGATGGTGATGATGATGATGTTCTTGTTCTTGTTCTTGTTTTTGTTCTTGTTACTAGCAAATATATGCACCCTCATGGAGTATTACAGGTCATAGACTGCTCAACCACCTGGGTTCTATCCTTAAGCATCTCGGGTTATCACCCACGGCCAACAGGTGGCCCCATTGGGGGAGTCTTACCCCTCATCAGAGGTGCAATCGGTGCATTCTAACGCCCCAGTTAACAGGGCGGTTCATGTTCTTGTTTAAAAGACAATCAACTTTGAACCTCATGTGAACTCAGTACTTATATTTGACGGCATATAAGACGCACGGGCATATAAGACGCACCCCCATTTCAGCAGGTCAGATTCAGGAAAAATGTTTTTGGTGTATTTAAGCATATATTTCTGAAAATACGCTCCTGTTAACCTTGATTATAATAATACCAGCAATAAAATAAGGATGCATGGACTTTAGGTTAGGTAATGGTACTGAGTGTAAGCTGAGTTAGTGAGCATCATAGAGAAGATTAGCCTAGGCCTACGGGAAGTCTCAAACTTCACCTACGATGTATAAGACGCAAGGTAATTTTTGAGTTAAAACTTTGGGAAAAAAAGTGCGTCGTATCTGCCGTCAAATACTTTTTCTCCGTCTCCAGCAAACCCCTACTTGAATTTAGCTATCTTCTGCAACCCCCAAGCATCTGGCTTTGTTTCTTTATTTCTTACCCACTAAAATCGGTACGATTACGCTCCGTTGCATCCAACAAACCAGCTTTCGGCCCCCAATTGTATTTAGAGTGGCCCCTAGAGGTGCTTATTCTTACGGGTTGATTTGTCGGTTTATACCTACTTTAAAAATACAATAACTCTCATTCTGCTTTCTGGTTTCTGTTTACTTGTAACCCGTATCAATTATCCTAAACACACCCCCTTCTTTTAACAGACCAAATCATATACATATGTACACATATATACATTCATACTTCTCCCTCTATCAGCCATTCTCTCCATCTATCAATCTAATGTATCTATCTATCTAAATATCACACATTCTCTCTCTCTCTCTCCCTCTCTCTCTCTCTCTCTCTCTCTCTCTCTCTCTTCTCTCTATATATATATATATATATATATATATATATATAATATTATATATATTATATATATATATATCACTCAGTATTTTTTTATAAGCAAAGGACCTCAGATTGCTTAAAGTACCTGCTGCTGTTTAAGTGGTCACCCAAATCAGTATTGAACAGGCTTATCGCTGCTTAACTACGGTGATCTTGTGAAAACTAGTGCTCTCAGCGTGACTGGACCGTGATTTAGACGCACGGTTTCGTTTAACTTTAAGCCCCTCTTCCGCAGGATCTTTGAAATTAAGCAGCACTGGGCCTGTTCTGTACTTTGTGGGTGACCATTTTGTGACAACAGGTACTGTACCAGACTGGACAAAGATTATTAAATAAGGCAGTTGAAAATGCAGAAAAGATATTAGTTTAATCTTATTGGTGAATGGTCGAGTGCATAAAAATGGCGGTCAAAATATCTTTACCTCCTGGTTCGACTGAATGATTGATTGATTTTAACGGCATGTCAATCTGCCTGGGGTTATTTTAAGCCTAAAGATTTAAAGAATTGCTTTCATTGATTGATTCATAGATTTTAACGGCACTTCAACTCGTCAAGGGTTATTTTATATCTCGAGGTTATGGAATTGCGTTAGCTCAGTCGGTAGAGAATTCGCCTAGGAACCACAAGTTTCCGGATTTCCATACCAGTCCTCACCAACTCAACTTATATCAAGTGTCCAGCTGACAGTATGTGTGGTGTTCCACCCCAGCCGTTAAAAATCTTATTTTTCTAGCGCAAGTGAAAAGAGGATAGAATCCCTCACTGTCCGGCTGATACTGATCATAGGCCACTCCACCGACATTACTTTTACTTTGTATATTATATTTACATTTTTGTGTAGTTGATTCTTAAGAATTTTTGCAAATAGTTATATGATATCAAGTATTCCTATTTAATGCCCATAATTTGTAAAAATAATATTGTTTAGTTTCAAGTATTCGTTTCTAATACTAATAATTATATGGTTTCAAGTAACTATTTGTTATTTAATAGAAGTCATTAGGTTGCACAGTTATATGGTTTCAAGTAGTTAATAATAATCCTAGATAAACAATTATAGCTTCAAGTAACTATTCGTAATACAAATAATTATCTGTTATATGCATCAAGTATTCTTATCAGATAGGAAAGATTCCTAAACATATCTATTTGTGTTGTATACTCTCTTTCCTTACTTTCTTACTTCTATTCTCCTAGCATCTCTTCTAACGTCTCTTCTAGCGTCTGGACTTCATCTTGGGGACTTCGTGCCTGGTCTTCCATTGGGGATTTCTCTTCATCAGAAGCCCTGTGTCATTGGTAGTTTTTAGATAATAACACAATACTTCGATTTAACTTAGATCATATTTTATTCTGAAATCCCCACCAGACTACCTGCGCAGATTGAGTCGGCACCGTGCATAACACGACTTACCACCGTCTTGGCGTTTGGCCGACCTGACTAAAAAACTCTTTCTAATCTAAACCGGAAGAGGGTCTTCTCCACCGATTCTCACGGTATCCACCGGAAGAAAGGACTGAGGTCAAGCCCTGTCACTCATCTTTCAAGGCCACCGGCTGCAACTTATAACAGCCATTTTGGTTTCTACACTACTGTACACAAGTATTAGGAAACTAATAAATATGTAACATTTGATCCATAGATGTAACCATAATAGGTACTACCTGAGTGGACCTGGGAGTAATATGCAATAAAGATGTACTCCACACTCTCCAGATTTCCGGAACTAGAGCTTCAACATCAGATGCAGTTTATTGTCATTCCCATAACGCCTACTTTTTTGCGGGGGGGGGGTCATTGGCAGGCTGAATTCTGGTTCGAGGCGCTGGACTTAATGGTTATTGTTGGAGGAAATGGATTCAATGTGTCAAGTTAATATCCTGGAGAAATCTCCGTTACATTGTTGTGCTAATGCCCTTGGGGGAAAATGAACCCACATCTTCTACCCTCGCAGCTATAAGCATATAGAAGAGTAGACACGACCGTTTCGCTTTGGTGGATAGGAATACTTCAAACCATACAACTGTATGCAAAAGAAATAATTACAGACAAAGTCCAATTTAAAAAGATGCAATGGAACATTTGATATATTATTTTGATTGTGATCAAACATTTTACAAATGAATCAAATTCTGGTATTCAATGTCCCTGAAGGAGTTGGTGTGTCGTTAAAAGAAAAAACCAAAACAAAACTAGGATAACATATAAAGGACTGTCGTTAAAAAACCGAAAAAAACAAAAGAAAAGTATTTATTTATTTATTTATCCGTTTATTTATTTTGTGTAAAATAAAATACTAAATATTAAACAGTTAAAAAGGTAGAGTTAACTGGGCTGTTTCACTTTGGTAAAGGCAACCAGTCAAGTAGAAGGAAGTTAAGCAGCAGTAAACCTCTTCTCTACTTAGGTGGGTGTCCAGTTAGTAACAGCAGGGATTTAAAAAATCTCTTCTACCCTCGCAGCTATACGAAAAATAGTAGATCTTTTCGATTTTGTACCGTAACTGCTCTAGGAGAAGTAAGAACTAACGAAGTTAAATAGCAGCAATTTCTGTTCTTAGCTGGGTGACCACTTAGTAACAGCAGGTACTTTTAGCAAGCTGAGACTTGTGTGCTTGACTGAGCACCGCTTAGTAAATAACAACTTTTGTTACGACTGTACCGATGTTTACACAAGTAACAGCTAATTAATAGTTCGTTGTCTTTGTCAATAAAAAAAAGAAATGCGCCCTGCTGTCACACACCCGTAATGATACTTCTTGATCTCGTATTTAAATACAATTCGTTCTATTTGACGATAAACAAATTAACGTGCCCGAAGCAAGCCATCATCCAAATTACCCAGTATCACTTACACTCGAATTCAGCAACATATGTACATATTTTTTCTATTTAACGCACTTGCATTTGCCGGACAAAACAAAAAAGCCAAGAGGGAGTGTTATTAAGGCACTTCTAACTTTCCGCATTACATGACTGCAAGGTTGCAATAATAAGAGGCGACGTTATCAGATCTTGATATCAACACAGCTGTCTTTTTTTTTTTGGGAAAGAGGAAGAGAGACGTGGGGATTAAAGAAAGGGAGTAAGCGATAAAAGAGAGGGGGGGACTTTCGGATAGAAAACAAAAGAAATTAAGGTGAGAGAAGCAATAATGGTGTGAAATAGGACTTAAGATTAATTGCTCTTTTGCCGTTTGAAGACGCAGGAGAGAAGAGAGAGAGAGGAGAGAGAGGAGAGAGGAGAGAGACGAAAGGAGAGAGAGGAAGAGAGAGAGAGGAGAGAGAGAGAGAGAAATAGCGGGAAAATAGAGGAAGTAATTGCATAATAAATAAATGATGCAATGAAAGGTATGAACAAAGATTGGGAGAAGATATCTGAAGCAGAAAGTGGTTAAATAGAGAAGAAGTTACCAAGGTGTATGTTAAGGTTCGAGTTTGGGAAGAAAGAAAGAAAAGAAAAGAAGAAAAAGAAGAGAAAAAAAAGGAATTCAAGCAAAAGCCGGGAAAGGAAGAAAAAAGAAAAAGGGAAAGAAAGACAAAGAAATACAAAAAAGAAAGAAACACAAAAAGAAAGAAACACAAAAAAAAAAAGAAAGGAATGTTGAGCGAGGGAAAACTGAATGCAGATGACAAACAACAACAAAAACAACGACGACGAAGACGACAGTAGAATAGCTGAAATCGAAAACCGTTTAGATATTGGAGATTGAATTAAACTAACAGACCTACAGGATCTGAGAGAAAGAAAGAAAGAAAGAAAGAAAGAAAGAATAGACGAACGACAAAAGTAAGAAAGTAAAAGAAAAGAACCAACGAAATAAGGAAAGAAAAATACAAAATAAATAAAAATGAACCAACAAAAAAAAGAAAGAAAAAATAATTGAAATGAAATGAAATAAATAAGTAAATAACCAACCAAAGGAAAAAAAGTAAAGAAAGAAAGAAAAGAAAAGAAAGAAAAGAAAAAGAGGAAGAAAGAAAAAAAGAAGGAAAAGAAAAACAAATGAAATAAATAAATTGAATAACAACGAAGGGAAAATAAAAAAGAAAGAAAGAAAGGAAGGAAGAAAAGAATAGACGAACGAACAAAAGAAAGAACGAAAAGGAAAGAACCAACAAAATAAATAAAGAAAAGACAAATAAATAAAAATGAACCAACAAAAAAAAAATGAAAGAAAAAATAATTGAAATGAAATGAAATGAATAAGTAAATAACCAACAAAGGAAAAAAAGTAAAGAGAGAAAGAAAGAAAGAAAGAAAGAAAGAAAGAAAAAACAAATGAATAAATAACCAACGAAGGAAAAAGAAAGAAAGAAAAAAGGAAGAAAGAATAAACGAACGAACAAAAGAAAGAACGAAAAAGAAAGAGCCAACGAAATAAGGAAAGAAAAGACAAAATGAATAAAAATGAATAAAAGAAACAAAAACAAAGAAAAAATAATTGAAATGAAATAGATAAGTAAATAACCAACAAATGAAAAAAAAGTAAAGAAAGAAAGAAAAAAGAAAGAAAAACAAATGAAATAAATAACCAACGAAGGAAAAAGAAAGAAAGAAAGAAAGGAAGAAAGAATAGATGAACGAATAAATGAAAGAACGAAAAAGAAAGAGCCAACAAAATAAGAAAAGAAAAGACAAAATGAATAAAAATGAATCAAAGAAAGATAGAAAGAAAGAAAGAAAGAAAAAATAAATGAAATAAATAAATAACCAACAAAGGAAAAAAGTAAAGAAAGAAAAAGAAAGAACCAAAGAAATAAAGAAAGAAAAGACAAAATAAATAAAAAAATAATCAACGAAAAAAAAAGAAAGAAAGAAAGAAGAGAAGAAGAAAATGAAATAAATAAATAAATAAATAACCAACAAAGGAAAAAAAGTAAAGAAAGAAAAAGAAAGAAAAAGAAAGAACCAACGAAATAAGGAAAGAAAAGACAAAATAAATAAAAATGAATCAACGAAAGAAAGAAAGAAAAAATGAAATAAATGAATAAATAAATAAATAACCAACAAAGGAAGAAAAAGAAAGAAAGAACAAAGCGATCAAGCGGAAAGTAAACAACCAAACAAACTAACAAAGGTGCTGCTTGTTAACCTGCACTTTGACAGCCCCCACCACCCACCCCGTAAAAAAAAGAATGACAAACAAAAAAGACAGCGGCCCAACCACTAATTTCAAATGAACGAACTGCTTAATTGGTCGGTCCTGTGTTTCATTCATTTAGCTGGTGTTTGGACCTTCTGTCAGATACAACAACAAAAATAAAGAAAATAAAAAAATAAAAAAATGAAAAAATAAAAAAAATAAAAGTAAAAATGAAACCATCCTCACTGCTTATTAGAATGTTCTTTTTAGTGAGAAGTGTATTCGAAATCAGCGCCCGCCAACACCTTGAATTATTTTGATATTTATCTGATCAGCTGCCTAATAAAAGCTGCCGTATTTCTATCTTTCCTTCTTTCTTTTCTTTCTTTTCTTTCTTTCTTTTCTTTCTTCTCCCTCCCCCCATTCATTGATAGCTTTCTATTTTCCCCTCTCTCACTATTTCTAATTTTTTAATTACTTAAAATAATATTCACCCAGTTTTCTTTCCTTCCTTCTTTCTTTCTTTCTTTCCTTCTTTCTTTTCTTTCTTTTTTCTTTCTTCTTCCCATTCATTGTTAGCTTTCTATTTTCCCCTCTCTCACTATTTCTAATTTTCTAACTTTTTAAAATAATATTCACCCAGTTTCCTTTCTTCTTTCTTTCTATCTTTCTTTCTTTCTTTTCTTTCTTTTTTCTTTCTTCCCCCCCCCATTCATTGATAGCTTTCTATTTCCCCCTCTCTCACTATTTCTAATTTTCTAACTTCTTAAAATAATATTCACTCATTTCTCCTTCCTTCTTTCTTTCTTTCTTTCTTTTCTTTTCTTTCTTTTTCTTTCTTCCTTCCTTTCTTTTCTTTCTTTCTTTCTTTCTTTCTTTAATCTGAATAATTTAATTAATTCAATAGTATTCATTTTTTCTCTCTTTTTCGATTTCTAATTTTTTAATTTGTTAAAATAATATTCACCCAGTTTTCTTTCTTTCTTTCTCTCTTTCTTTCTTTCTTTCTTTCTTTCTTCCTTTCTTTTCTTTCTTTCTTTCTTTCTTTCTTTCTTTCTTTAATCTGAATAATTTAATTAATTCAATAGCATTCATTTTTTCTCTCTTTTTCGATTTCTAATTTTTTAACTTCTTAAAAGATGCCGTATTTCTATCTTTCCTTCTTTCTTTCTTTCTTTCTTTCTTTCTTCTCCCAACCCCATTCATTGATAGCTTTCTATTTTCCCCTCTCTAATTTTCTATCTTCTTAAACTAATATTCACCCAGTTTTCTTTCTTTCTTTCTTTCTTCCTTTCTTTCTTTCTTTCTTTCTTTCTTTAACCTGAATAATTCAATTAATTCAATAGCATTCATTTTTTCTCTCTTTTTCAATTTCTAATTTTTTCTTAGATTTCTTTCATTCTTTCTTTCGTCACTGTGATTTTAATTCTTTTAATTTTCATTCTTTTTTATTTTATATTTTTCCTCTTTTCTTTTTTTTTCTTGTAAATCTTTTGGCAAATTAGAAAAAGACTTATCAAGTCTTGCTGGACCTTTCACACATTTATCAAAAAAAACAATAATTTATTTTCTATCAATATTTCAACATTTTTCCTGATATGAGAGAGAGAGAGAGAGAGAGAGAGAGAGAGAGAGAGAGAGAGAGAGAGAGAGAGAGAAGAGAGAGAGATTGAGAAAGAGAGAGAAAGAAAGATAGATAGATTGAAAGATAGAAAGAAAGATAGAAAGATAGAAAGAAAGATAGAAAGATTGAAAGAGAGATAGAAAGATAGATAGAAAGATAGAAAGAGAGATAGAAAGATAGAAATATAGAAAGAGAGATAGAAAGATAGAAAGAGAGAGAGAGAGAGATAGAAAGAGAGATAGAAAGATAGAAAGAGAGATAGAAAGAGAGATAGAAAGATAGAGAGATAGATAGAAAGATAGAAAGATGGAGAGATAGAAAGAGAGAAAGAGAGATAGAAAGAGAGAGAGAGATAGACAGACAGACAGACAGACAGACAGACAGAGAATGAGCCGGACATTTTAATAACACATACATAGCTGTGATCAAAATGAAAAGCCGAAAACGTTTTTAATCAGCTAAATATATACAGTGCTCTATACATAACAATTCAGAACAATATGACAATATTATTCAAGTATAAAATACTATAATAATAAACACAGAATAAAACTCACGATTCTGTGTTTCAAGTTATTGATTCTCAGGTTAGCAAGTATGCCAGAAGTATCTGAAACGTAGCTCACCTAAGGATCGATAATGTGAAACTCACATTCGTGAGATTTATTCTATTTCTTATCATTATACTATTATATACTAGGAAAACGTTGCGTACACACACACACTCACACACACACACACACACACATATATATATATATATATATATGAGAAGTAAACAAACACACAATGTGTTTTGATATGGCTTTTTTAGCCGACAATTTTTTTGAGAAAATGTGCTTAATTGAAGTCGTGGCTAATTTTGAAAATTAATTAATTAATAACTAATGAATTAGGCGAGTATACCTATTCAAATGCAAGGCTAAACAAATCGAGAAAAATCAATCTCTGTATGTACATTTCGGCCTATTAGGCCTCATCAGCAGAGCTATAGACAGGAAGAGCGCTTTGTGTGTGAAACAAACGTAAAATCTGGAAAAGGCCAGCTGGTGTAATGGTTAGAGTCCCCGCCTGTCAGCTTGACAGTCAGGGTTCGAATCACACACAAAGCCGTCTTCCTGTCTATAGCTCTGCTGATGAGGCCTAATAGGCCGAAATGTACATACAAAGCTTTATTTTTCTCGATTTGTTTAGCCTTACATTTGAATAGGTATGCCCGCCTAATTTATTAATTATTAATTAATTAATTTTCAAAATTAGGTACGACTTCAATTAAGCACATATTCTCCCCCCCCCAAAAAAAAAATATATATACCTGTGTACGTATATGTATGTGTTTGTGTGTGTGCTTATCTGTCAATGTGATTGTGTGTCTGTCTGTATGTATATAACTATGAATGTATGTGTGACTGTGTGTATCTGTTTGTGATATTTCTGACACTTGGTAAATCTTCTAAAAGAATTGACAAATTTGAAAAAAAAAAAAAGAACTGATTGTTAAGTTTTGGAAGGAAGCTAAAACTTCAAGGAAAATCTCAAAAAAACTAAATATTCCATTTACCTCAATTAGTTCATTAATTGCAAAGTATTAAACGAAACACAAATTATTGAAAACCAATGGTTACTCGTTACAGAATGATTAGCTTTCATCAGAAACCTGTGTCACTAAACGGAAAATAAGCGATGAAATTCATAAGAACTATCTAAAATCACGCTCCACTTTGAAAACCCCACTATTATTGAAAAGACATAGATATACTAAGTTGAAATCCTTCGTGAACATAAGGATTAAGAGAAATCATATTGGGAAAGAGTATCAGGGACAGACGAAACCAAGATTAAATTTTTTGGATGTAATTCTAGAAATCATGTATAGAAGAAACATTGTGATGTCTTCAAACCAAAGAACACAGTTCCAACTTTGGAGATAGCAGCATTATAGTTTGCGGATGTTCTTTTGCAAAAGGTACTGGCAACATCTATTAATAATGGAGATTCGCTTTAGGTTTTTTTCTGTAACAAAAATTACGCCACTGCTTACGTCACATTACCCAAAATCGTCAGAACATAGAACAAAATTTATTCTACGATTTTTGGCATGTTCAAATTTTGAGTGTATTTATTCAATAAATACACTCAAAATTTGAACATGCAGCATTAGACAGTCCTCATTGTTTTTAAAACAAGTTTTAATAAATACATGACTGGTATCATATATCTATATATAGTTTGTTTTATTTTAATGCATATTTAAAGTTTACATTGCAAATTGTTCTATTTTTTAATCCTTTAATGAATTCGATGATTTTACTTACTTAGGGTACAAACTCGCTGACATTGAATTTTTTACTCCCACCCTACTGTGGCAATTATTTAAGTTTTAATGTGATAAAATATTATATTAAATTAGAAATGATAATGAAACTAAATAAGAATGTAAATAAAAAGATTTGAAATCTTATAATCGAAAAATAGAACGACTGAAACCTACTCTTTCGTCACTCCCGTCTTTCATTGCTAAATTTTCCTAATTTAACTATTTAGTTAAAATGGATGAATGAAATTTATTTCATTTAAATCAATTTTTCTGGGTTTTGTTTAATACATATTTAATTATTATCCATCTGCATGTGGGGCGACAGAACCACTTCCCACATTCTAAACTCTCACTTAGATACGAAGAAATGCCCCCCCCCCCGCCTTTTTCAGATCATTTAAGATCATTGGTTTGAACGGTGCATACCGTACATTTCCTCCTGAAATTTTCTTTAAAACTGGTGAATCTGTAAATGATACCAAGAAATCTTTTCGTGCTCATTTTATGTCATATCGAAATTATCCGGTTCCGGAGAGAACATAGTATTGGTTTTCGATCCGGAACAGCATTATTCTGACGTAATATGAAATGAACACCAAAACCTCTCTGTATAGCAATTGCAGATTTATCAGTATTAACAAACGTTTCAACAGCAAATATACGTCGTGCACAAGTCCAACTGATTTTATGTAAAAAAATATGGTAATACTTTCGCTAGATGGAGCTATAGTTGTACTTGGCTAAGTGTTCAGATACTACACAGGGCATAGTTTGAAATATGGGATAAATGCCACACCATATATATATATATATATATATATATATATTTTTTTTTTTTTGGGGGGATGAAATAAAGAAATCACAGTGCTCAACCACAAGTTTGTAGGAGCTTTATTTATTATTTTGTGAATTTTTTAAAAACATAATTGTTTTCCATAAGCAACTACCCAGGTTTCAGGCTATTTTGCCATCATCAGGTTGCTAATAGTTCTCCTGGTGTTTATGCGAAGACATTTCTTGCTGTTATGTTTTTGGACCGCAAATTACGTCAGTTGATTATTGTGGACGCTCTTTGTACTTTCGATTATATTTTTGAATTTCTGCATTTTTTTAAAAAAGATGCTCATAAAGTTATCTCCCTTTAATCCTTTGAATATATATATATATATATATATATATATATATATATATATATAATATATATGGGTCTCGTGCTGTATTAAAATAAGTGTAGTAAATATCTCTAAAGAAATCACCGCAGGAAAAAGAAAAATCTCCGAACAGGAATGCGAAATAGGAAGAAAAAAAGGGAAGTTAAAAAAATAAAAATAAAAAAAATAGAAAGGAAAATCCATTAAAAGTTCTTAGGTAGGTGAAAAATGTTAACATATAACATATAAAAAAAAGATAGATAAAAAGTGAGATTTAAAAAAAACACTCGACCAACTAGGAAAACTTGAGAATAAAGACGATTACACAGAATTTTAAATGAATAAAAAACATTCGTATCTTAAATAAAGGTCGGAATAAAGAATGAAGAAAAAAAGTTTAAAAAATAAGAAAGAAAAGAAAGTATGAAAAAAAAGAAGAAAGAAAAACAGAAGAAAAGAAAGAGAAAGATATAGGTCAGAATTGAAAACAATAAAATGCTATCAGCTGTGTTAAATTCTGAAGCAGGAGAAAAAGAAGAAAAAGAAGATCGAGTGTATGTTTGTATGTGTGTGTGTGTAAAAGAGAGAGAGAGAGAGAGAGAGAGAGAGAGAGAGAGAGAGAGAGAGAGAGAGAGATTGAGTGACCAAAAAGAAAGGAAGAAAGGGGAATTTACAAAGTATCAACAAAAGAAACGATTAGATAAATGATTATTATATTTTGGTTTGGTTGTGTTTGGCTTATTTGTCTACCACCTTAACTACCACTCATGGCTTATTTAAAGCAAAAATCTGATTTATTTGTAAATGTTTCCTTACAATCATCACTACTTATATTTGTTAACTTTCATTTCCAATATTTTTCGCACTTTTTTGTCTCTATGAATAAAACATTTGCTTGCAGTTATATAGTATCAAGTTCTTATCTAATACAAATAATTACCCATTCTTACATGGCTCAAGTATTTTATCGAATAGTAATAATCTATAAATAATTATATGGTTTCAAGTAACTATTTTTATTTAGTAGATATAATACTTTGTCTGTACACAATTATATGCTATCAAGTATTTCATTCTAATACTAATGATTTATAAACAATTATATGGTTTCAAGTTATAATTCAGTTTTAATAATGATAATAATAATAATAATAATAATGATAATAATAATAATGATAATAATGATAACAATAGAGAACTGAAAAAGTTCTGAAAAAGAATATGAAAGTGAAAGTGATACCAATTGTAGTTGGTGCACTTGGAACAGTCCCAAAAGGATTAGAAAAGGGTTTGGAAAGTTTGGAAATCAGAGGAAGGATTGAAACCATTCAGAACACTGCACTGCTGCAATCTGCCAGAATACTCAGAAGAATCCTGGAGACCTGAGGAGACTTGCTGTCACTCAGACTCCAGTGAAAGGCCATCAGCTAATGCTGATGTGAAAACTCAAAAGGAGTAAATAATAATAATAATAATAATAATAATAATAATAATAATAATTTGTCTGCATACAGTTATATGGTTTCAAGCATTCCTATCCAATAATATCCAATGTTCAAATAGATGGGACTCTAACCGGGTCAGAATGGATAGGGGAGTAATGGTGATGAATATGTACTCCACACACCCCAGAGCTCCAGAAATGGGATTTCTCCATGCAGTTTAATGTCATACCCAGAATTTTTAGAGAAATGGAAAAATATGTAAAATGTACCACAATGTGTTATGATACTTACTTCTTTTTTTATATCCTTATATTTTCCGAAAGAAAGAAAAAAAGAAAAAAAGGAAGAAAGAAAGAAAGAAAAAAAGAAGAAGAAGAAAAAAGAAAGAGAAAGTGAAAAAGAGAATCCAATTGGTGTAACCATCAGTTGTACTGATTTTGCTATAACTTCGAATAATCCCCGTTTTATTTGATCAGAGATCGTTACCTTGTCTGAAAAAAGACGGAAAGTAAGAAAGAAAGAAAGAAAGAAAGAAAGAAAGAAGAAAAGGCAAGAGAGGAGTGAAAGAAAAAAAAGAGAGATAATCTGTAAAAAAATCATTGCTAATAAAAAGTAAAAAGTAAAAAAAAGAAATAAAAAAACGTGCGAAGGGCAAAAACGAAACCTCAAAACAGTTGACGGCGCTAAATGGTAGAGTGAAGGAGAGAGACGAGTAGAAAGGAAGGAAACCACGTTGCCAGCGGTAATCATTTCGTGACGAAGTCAAGTGAGAAGGGAGAAGACATGGCGAACCTCCGACACAAGCCAAGTTAACAACTCGTCATTGAGAAGACTTCTTCTTTTGTGGCAGAATCGTGAGCCAACCTGGAGAGCTGTTGAAGCTAGAAAGAAAAAGACAAACAAACAAAAAAAAAAAAGAAAAGAAAAAAGAAAAGATATCAAGTATTGAATTTATTTATTTTAGTTGGATAGTCGTTCACGCATTTGAACCCTCATACACAGATTTGTGGCAACATCCCAAACATTGTACACAGCCTTGTAGCACACGCATGTGTGGACTCTCTGCATGCATATATATATATATATATATATATATATATATATATATATTGAAAATAGAACCTACCGATTTAAAGACTAACACTGACACATGAATATTCTAGAGAGCTCTTTTTCCAAAGAACAGGATTTAAAGATAAAGAAAACAATCAAAATGAACATTTAGTTGAAGTATATAGCAAACACGTGCATAGGGTCACACACCCATACAAATACAAAATGTTCCACGTATATGATAGAAAAATATAGGCTAATATTAATAGAAGCAAACATATGATAGGAATTTAATAGATATACCGTATTCATTCGTGTATAATACGCACTAATCTTTGACACGCACATTGGAATGCAGTAGTTTGGAAAAACATTATCGTGTATAATACAGACAGATTTTTAAAGAATTTTTAGCAGCTAAATTTAACATAAATTTAGCATTTTTATAACTTTTTATCGGTTCGTATTGACTAGAAATAAGAATGTTTATTGTACACCTTACCTCTTTATATTGAGTAAAAGTAAGTAAGTAA
>CM042161.1:43912794-43925120 GCA_023376005.1 Doryteuthis pealeii
TATATATATATATATATATAATGTTTAGAGTCCCCGCATGTCAGCCTGACAGGTAGGGTTCGAATCACGTACAAAACACCGACCTATCTATAACTCTGCTGATGATGCCTAATAGGCTGAAATGTACATACAGAGATTGACTTTTTCTCGATCTGTTTACACCTTACATTTAAACCGATATGCACGCCTAATTCATTTAATTTACAAATTAGGTATGACTTCAATTAAGCCACATAATCTCCTAAAAATTGTTCGCTTATCGCCATCTCAAACAGATTGTTTGTCTACTTCAATAATAATATATATATATATATATATATTATATATATATATAGGAGAAAAGTAGACAAACACGGGATGTTATGGAAACTTGATTGTTATTGTCGAGAGTGCAACGTTTCGGTCTCTTATTAGACCTCTTCACGGACTTGGATATAGTTCTTACTCCAATGATAGAATTCTCACCGTCGACAATAAACATTCAAGTTTCCATAACATACCGTGTTTGGTTACTTTCTCCACATATTGTCGGATTACCTCCTCACATTTCTACCTTATATATTCTACCATATATATATATATATATATATATATATAATATATATATATATATATATACTGAGAGGTTTAAATAATTAACCAACCAACCAACCAACTCGACAAACGAAGAGGCAAACTGTTTAAAAAAAAAAAGACAATAAAGAAAAATAAAGAAAAGTAAACAAATTGTGATCCTTTTCTTTTTTGTTTTTCTTTATTGTTTTTTTGTTGTTTTTTTTTGTTTTTTTATTGTTTTTATTTTTATGTTCGGCATTTCTTAGTTTGGTTCTTCGTGAATCATTTGTTGTTGTCCTCTTTAGCGCATTCAAATGTTTTTTCTCCTGATTGTGTTATGCATTATCCGACTTTTATTCTGTTATCACTGATTTAACTTTCATTTGAGGGGGAATAGGTTATCACGGCACAGCCCACCCCATTTTCACTCAAACCATTTTATTTATTTGATTTTTATTTTTATTTATCTAATTTTTATCTTTCGTTAACCTGTTCGGATATTTCCCCACCCCCAAATCTAAGTTCATTTTATTTAAATTTTTATTTTATGTTTTTTTTTTTCCCCGCTGTTTTTTTCTTCTTTCTTTTCTTTTTCTTGTGATTTTTTTTTAGATTCTATTGAAATCGATGTTTATTTGCAAGTTACGTTTCTGCGAAACAAGTGCATCCTACCTCCCCCGTCCCTCCTCCCTCCCTTTTCCTTACGCCCCCCACCACCCCGCACGCGTGACTACAACACCTCCGCATCGACATTTATTGAGCTCGTTGGTTTATTTTAATAAAGAAATGACTTTGTTTGTATGTAAACGATTATTTCATTTGTCTCTTTATCGCTCTGATTAATCTCTGGAAGATATTGTAGATGTTTTTTGGATAGTGGTGGGGTGTTGTGTGGATATTTGTACAGATATAACAAAGCCGATGATGGCGCCCAAGGAAAATGTGGCAAACTATGCCAACACTAATCCAATGTTGTAGGTTAATTATCTATGCTATCTATCTATCCTATCATATATTTGTATATGTATAAGTATAACTTTACCGGTGGGTTAAATAAGAACGATCGTTGGAAGCGCACAATATCCAGAGGTGAAGTTGAGAAAGAAAAAAAACAAATACAAAGTGCTCCCAATACAATTAGAGCATAAATTATTTAAGAATGGAAATGATAACCTACCCGAGTTTCATCGATAGATTCTTCAGGGTTACTTTTAAATTAATCGAGTTTATGATTAATCTTTGGTGTTTATAAACATGCCCGTTTGAATGGGACTTAAATTTAGTAGAGGAACGCTTGTTTACATTTTCGTTAGAATCAGGAACGGGTGTTTTTGATTATTGAATTTAAAAAATTTGGAATTAATTTATGGAATTATTTTTTCCATATTAATTTAATTATTATAAATTATTATATTATTCAATTATATTCAATTTTATATCAAAATTATTCCAATTATTATTCAATTCATTAAATCTATTATCTAATATAATATAATCTATCTATAATCAATATATAATAAATATATATATATATATATAGTATATATTATATATATATCCTAGAGAGAAGGAAGAACTCAACACGTAATTCCATAATATAATTTTATTTCGACCAAAAAAGGAGCCTATATAAATCTAAGTTGATTTAATATAGCTCCCCAAAATTCAGTTCATCAGATGGGAGAATCAAGATGAGGAGACCTGGATTTGTGGGAGCTATATTAAATCAACTTAGATTTATATAGGCCCCTTTTTTGTTCGAAAAAAATTTATTATGAATTAGGTGTTTTAGAGTTTTTTCCTCCCTCTCTATGATGAATAATATTGCTCTGTATATATTCCTAAAAATTTATTATACATTGAGCTCTCTTTAGTGATTTAAAGATTCACTGTATTTATACATACTGGATCATACAATAATAATACAGTGTATCTTAGAGATCACATATAAGAATCATCCCTTACTACCAAGTTTTGGATACCCTCTCATCTCTCTCTCTCTCTCTCTCTCCTCTCTCTCTCTCTATCACTCTATATATATTATATATATATATATATATATTCACCACACACACACAACATTATATATATATATGTGTGTTGTGTATATATATAAAAGTAAAAGTTAAGTCGTTGGACGGCTTAATGTTGGTACGAGCCATACAGCGAGGGAGTCGATCCCCCTTTTTACTAGCGCTAGACAGAGGAGATGTTTTTTTTGGCTTCTGAGGTGGAACACCACACCTACCATCAGCCCTTAATTTACCCCGCACAGATCACTTGTTACTCACACGCTGAGTTGGCGAGGGCCGGTATCGTACGAGGAACCTTGTGGTTTCTAGCCGAACGCTCTACCGACGGAGCTAACCCGGTCCCTTATATATATTATATATATATTATATATATATATGTGTGTGGTGTGTGTGGTTGGTGTGTGTAATGTTGTTAAAAATTGAAAAAACACAAGTCTCATTAACGAATGATGTTTGTTAAGCCTACGCTGCAGTGTTTCGATCTATTCAATAGACTTTCATCAGAGCTTTCGTTGGTTTTAAGGAAAAAATATTGATGTAAACTAAAGTGTACTAGCCACACAACCAAAAACAGAGGCTTGCAGACTTTTGTTTAAATCAATAATTTATTTTTTCCTTAAACCAACGAAAGCCCTGATGAAGGTCTATCGAAATAGACCGAAACACCGCAGTGTAGGCTTAATAAACATCATTCGTTAATGAAACTTGTGTTTTTCAATTTTTTTACCAACATTACACACACACACAACACACACACACACACACAAACACACACACATTATATATATATATATATATATATATTTATATATATATTAAGCGCAATTTATTAATTATCTATTTATCTATCTATCTATCTAGCACAGTAGGGTGTGACGCAAGGTCAATTTCATAAGGGGTATTTAAAGCAGGTTTGAATTCAGAGTTTACCATTTCCTAGACTGTTTATCTAATCTAGGTTAAAGAGCCCAGCCCATCCTGTTATTATCCATAGCTGAAGGGAGAATAGTTGGTTGCATGCCTATTCTAAGGGTATTAGTGCCATCGGAAATGCAAACAGCCTCATTCAGGATTTGAAATCGGGTCACAAAGTCTATTTCCCGACAAAAGACGCTTAGACATCCAACCCCCAACACACACACACACACACACACACACACACACACACATATCGTAATACCAGACGTTGCCAGATTGAATCTATTAAAGGATGACTGAAATTTCAAAGTTTACAAAGAAAAACGCACGAGAAAAAAAAGTGTTTCCTGCTTTTATTGGATATTATCAAAAAATAACAGTTATAAACGCGCTAATCTTACGAGCGGTTGTGTTTTAGGTTCGATCCTCACTAGGTTCTGTTATTATCACATGGTGCAAGAGACTAATGCGTCTTTCGTTCTTTATTTTAGTCCATCTCTTTCTCTCTCTCCCCCTCTCTCTCTCTCTCTCTCTCTCTCCTTGGTATTATATATGACTCTCTATCCCTTACTGTAGGACTCTCTATCTCTCTATTTAGTACTGTAGATCTCTCTGTCTATCTGTTTGTTTCTGTTTCTGTCTTTATCTTTCTCATACACAAACACACACACACATACACACACACATTGAAAAGGTAAAAAAATAATAGTTATAAACGCGCTAATCTTACAAACTGTTGTTGTTTTTTTAGGTTCGATCCTCACTAGGTTCTGTTATTATCACATGCTGCAAGATACTAATGCGTCTTTCGTTCGTTATTTAGGTCCATCTCTCTCTCTCTCTCTCTCTCCTCTCTCTCTCTCTCTCTCTCCTCTCTCTCTCTCTCTCTCTCTCTCTCTCTTACCAAACCTTCTGTAACAGTAGGTGAAGAATATCGTCGACGATGACCATTAACAAATGGGCACCGATCCAATAGTAATTGATATTTGTGACTAGCTTGTTAACTATGATGATGATTCTCTGTGAATTGTTTGGTTGATTTACGGCATGTCAAACCTTGTTGGGTTATTTTATTCTGAAGTAACATTTATGGTCCTTGATCATGTAAGGTTCAAAAATGTACCTTCACACCGGCCTTATAAAGTAAAGTCGTCGGGGTGGACTAAAGTCAGTATCAGCCAGACAGCAAGGGAGTCTATACCATTTTCACTAGCGCTAGACCAAGGAGATTGTATTGGCGTCTGAGGCGACGCGCCACACCTACCATTAGCTCCTCACTTTACCGCACAGATCCCTATGCTACTCATACGCTGAGTTAGCGTACCGAAACAGGAATCCTGTGGTTCCTAGACGGACACTCTACCGACTGTTTGTATTAAAAATAATTACTTAAATCTATAATTGTTTACAAAAGATTATTGTAAGTTACTTTAATAACTTTGTTCAAACAAAAGACTATTATTATGTAGAAATAATTACTCGTAACCATATAATTATTATTATTAGATAGTACTAGCAAATATATGCACCCTCCGGGTGCAAGTATTTAAGTTTTAATGTAATCAAATATTGTATTAAATTAGAAAGGCTAATGAAATTAAATAAGAATACAGATAAAAAGATTTGAAACAGAGGGAGTATAATAAAAAATGGAACAACTGAAACTTACTCTTCCATCACTCTCGTCTTTCATTGTATTTTTTTCTAATTTAAGTATTTAGTTATAAGAGGAAGTAAATAATAAAAATGACAGTTATTTTATCTTGTTAATGGATTTCTTTTAAGATTCATTGAAGAGGATTTTTGCTTATATTCATTAAAATAAAACCAAACAGTTAGAAATCAATAATACTAAGCACATATTTATTAAATTCGATTTTTTAAATATTAATATGCAAATTAGCCTCCCGTACACACTGTAAACCGCTATTTTGTTGTATATATAAATATAATTGCATTTAGTCAGTATGTAGACATAGTTAACAGTATTAATAATGTAAGACAATTTTATTAATAATTGAGGTTTAGATAAAAAAATAAAATCATGGAGAATGTGATGTCAATAACTAAGAGAATTGTGACTTGAGTAGGAATATAGTTTCGGTTACAGACAGAAAAACACACAATCTCCATTATAATAAGATTAGAAAAACCAAAATTGGAAATATACCAGTAATACTAGCTAGTAATAGATGAGCTGTTTTTTTTAATTTGTGGTTGGCTACCTCTTGACTACATACATCATATTTTTGTTTCATCCCGTCATTCCATTACAACATCCTACAACCGGTTTTTTACTCTACTCTTTACCTGTACATCCAATCTATCTCGACTACCGATGCACTGTATAAGATATTCCCTCCCCCATACACCCGTTCCTACAGCGCCTCCCCTGTTGCGCGCTACTGTCGCTCCTCTGTAAAAATTGGTAATGATTTGAGAGTTCCAATTAAATAGATGCGCAAAACAAGTGTGCGCTGCGACAATGATGGGCGCGGGAAATCCCAACAGTTGTTGGCTTTTGTCTACTGTCAGGAAAAACATCCCACACAAACACAGAACAATAATCGTTGTTTCGTCGCCGTGAACAAAGACGATGACAAGGTCGATGCACGTAATTGGCCATCAGATAACGGACTGATTGATTGAATTGCTACTACTTGGATTAGCTGCCTTCAGCAAGAAGAAGAAGAAGAAGACTGAAAGAGATGTAATAATAATAATATAATAATAATAATAATAAAATAATAAATAAAAATAATAATAATAATAGGAAGAAGAAGGAGAAGAAGGAGAAGAGAAGAAGATGATGAAGAAGAAATTTGCATAATAATAATAACAATAATAATAATAAAAAAAAGAAGAAGAAGAGAAGAAGAAGAAGAAGAAGACTGAAGAGATGTATAATTATAATAATAATAATAATAATAATAATAATAATAATAATAATATTAATTAATAGGAAGAAGAAGGAAAAGAAGGAGAAAGAGAAGAAGATGATGAAGAAGAAATTTGCAATAATAATAATAACAATAATAATAATAAAAAAGAAGAAGAAGCAGAAGAAGAAGAGAAGAAGAAGAAGAAGAAGAAGAAGAGAAGAAGAAGAAGAAGAAGAAGAAGAAGAAGAAGACTGAAGAGATGTATAATAATAATAATAATAATAATAATAATAATAGGAAGAAGAAGGAGAAGAAGGAGAAAGAGAAGAAGATGATGAAGAAGAAATTGCAATAATAATAATAATAATAATAATATAATAATAGGAAGAAGAGGAGAAGAAGGAGAAAGAGAAGAAGATGATGAAGAAGAAATTTGCAATAATAATAATAATAATAATTAATAATAATAATAATAATAATAGGAAGAAGAAGGAGAAGAAAGAAGGAGAAAGAAAGAAGATGATGAAGAAGAAATTTGCAATTAATAATAATAATAATAATAATAATAAGAAGAAGAAGAAGAAGAAGAGAAAGAAGAAAGAATTCACAACAACAACAACAACCACAACAACAATAATAATAATAATATTAAACGAAGAAAAAGAAAAGATTTAATGACCAGACTCATTTATATATTCTGTGTCAAAATTTTTTATCACCTACCAACAAATACCCTGAATATGATCTAATTAATAGATCGAAACACTGCAGCGTCTGCCAATAAAACTTACCACTCAAATTATTTAACCTGTGTTTTTTCAATTTTCTTAATATACCACACTCACACACACACCACACACACACACACACACACACACACACATATATTATATATATATATATATATATATATATATAGAGAGAGAGAGAGAGAGGGGGGGAGAAAACAAAGAGAGAGATAGATAGATAGATAAAACATTTTCTTTTATAATAATAATAATAATAATGATAATAATAAAATAATACGACGGGTTGGGAAGGTGATTCCACTGGGAATTATGCAAAAAATTAAATTCTGACCATGCAAAAAATGGTATATGCATAAACCAGAATCTGTTCTTGTGAACGAAACGCATAAAATTCTCTGGGACTTTGAAATAAAAACGGATCACCTTATCCCAGCAAGAAGACCAGACCTAGTGTTGATAAACAAAAAAGAAAGAACTTGTCAACTGGTGGATTTTGCAGTGCCAGCAGATCACAGGGTGAAGCTAAAGGAAAGTGAAAAAATAGACAAATATCTGGACCTTGCTAGAGAACTAAAAAAAGTTATGGAATATGAAAGTGAAGTGATACCAATTGTAGTTGGTGCACTTGGAACAGTCCCAAAAGGATTAGAAAAGGTCTGGAATGTTTTGGAAATCAGAAGAAGGATTGAAACCATTCAGAACACTGCTGCAATTTGCCAGAATACTCAGAAGAGTCCTCGAGACCTGAGGAGACTTGCTGTCACTCAGACACCAGTGAAAGACCATCAGCTAACATTGGTTGTGAAAAACTCAAAAAGGAGTAAATAATAATTATGATAAGAATGAAATAATAATTATTATTTTTCTGAAGAGAAGAAGAAGAAGAAGAAGAAGAAGAGAAGAAGAAGAAGAAAGAAGAGAGAAGAAGAAGAAGAAGAAGAAATATTGATTACAGCAGTCAACAACAAAAAACAATACCACCACCAGCAACAACTTAGGGCAATCATTAAACAGCAAAACAAAAATTTTAGAAACAAAAACTGGAAAATAAAACAATTTTATTGATCCTTCAATTAACAAACTAATGAAAAATACTTATGAGATGACCTGCAAATTGGCGACAAAGGTGAAACCTTAAGAGGAAAAACTGAATCATTAATTGCATAAAACTGACACAAAAGGAACACAAGATTATAAATAACTGGATGTGATACACTGTGAATTGTGAGAGAGATCAGAATTCGACCATGCTTACAAATCGTATAAGTACACACCAGAATATGTCAAAGAATATGAGTATCATAAAATTTTCTGGAATTGTGTGATACCAACGTCTTCTTGAATTCTGGCAATAATACTAGATCTAGTGTTAATTAACAGGAACAAAATATCTTCTCATTTAGTGAAATGAAAGAAATCGAAAAGATTGTTAAATATATGCCACCCTGTCGCCTGAGGCGTTAGAATGCTCCGACTGCACCTCTGCAGAGGGGTAAGACTCCCCCAATGGGGCCATCTGTTGGCCGTGGGTGGCGACCCGTGATGCTTAAGGATATAGCGCAGGTGGATGAGCAGTTCATGACATGCAATACTCCACTTTGGCCCTATCTTGGCTAGACGGGCGGGCGGAGAGGCCCCATCTGATCAATCGGCTGGTCACGTCAAGCCTTAGCACCTATATGATTTTCCCAACCCTATTGCCCTTATGCCAAGCCCCAATCCTTTTTATCATATGGGTGCTAGAAGGCGGTGGGCTGCGGGTCTACATGTCATGGGAATGACGTTAAACTCTATCTGATGGTGAGGTTCCAGTTCTGGGGTTTGGGGAATGGTGGAGCACCCCTTCATCCCATTTCTCCCTGGTCCACTCTGACCCGGAGTGGTACCGGTGGTAGTACCTGTTTAGGGTGCATCTATGGGTTAATAAAAATGTATTATAAATTGTATTATCCATTAAGAATTGATTTATTTCAAAACTTTATCGGCATTAAATGACCCACTGGGGTTGATATGCCGTAAAACAAAACAAACCAAACCAAAAATAAATATATGGACCAGGTCAAAGAGCTGAAAAACTGTATAACATGAAAGTTATTGTTGATTCCCATGGAACGTTATCCAAAAGCCCGGAATAGGGACTTGTAGAATTGGAGATCAGATAAACCATCCAGGCCACAGCACTCTTAACATCAGCTTCGACTCTCGTAGATTGTCCTTATAGAAGGATTCTTGGGTACCATTTATGGAGATTGAAGTTTCTCTTTTATTATGTCCTCTGCATAGCCTCGCACAAGTTGCCTCCCCCGCAATTCTATTTGGTTGTTTGATTTTCTTCCAAATGTTGACTCCTGGTTTTAGGGATTTTTTACGATCCCAGATGTTTTAGTGGTATACTTGGTAACATTCTTGATTTAGATGTAGTTTTGTATGACTCTCCCTCCTCCCCCCACACACACTTCAGGCACACTCATACAGTCTCTTTTTTCTTTCTGTTTTCTTCTTCCGTTGTTCTTACACATTCCACTCTCTCCATTTCCCCCCTCTCTCTCTCTCTCTCTCTCTTATAAAACAGAGAGAGGGAATTACACTTCTGTATATCTTTCTTTTTTTCTCTCTATCTCTCTTCACTATCGCCCCTCTATCTCTCTCTCTCTTTCTGTATCTTTCGCTCTGTGTTGTGTGTGTGTCTCTTCTCTCTCTCTCTCCTCTCTACCTCTCTCTCTCTACTCTCTCTCTCTTCTCTCATTCTATCTCTCTCACTTTCTCTGCCTTCTTTGTTGTCATAATAAACATTGAAACAGCTTCTTCTTTTGCTTAATCAACATGTTTGGCAACCATTACTCAGATGAACAAAGCCAAACAAAAAAATACCAAAGAAAACAAAAAGAAGAAAAAAGAAAGGCATGAAAAACCGATCCAAAGATAAGAAAAGAAAAGTAATAAAAAATACTCAACTTCTTTCCAAGAAAATCCTTTTATTCTAAAGAATCTACTTGACTGTCTCTTCTATATTTTATCATTAAGGTTTACATTCTTATCCTCACCTCCTTGTTTCTAGTTTCACTTTCATTTTCACTTGCATTATATTGGCGCGCAAAAAAACTCCCTTTCCTTATTTACTCATTCGTTCTGATTCTTTGCAGTCATTCAACCGCTTGATTGATTTGTTTGTCGTTAGTTTAAGTTTCATCTCTCAAAATTTGAAGAAGTAACTTTTAAAATTCTAATTAATTCCTACCTTTTCCGTTAGGAGCTTTCATTTTATAAAGATATATTTTTCAATACGGCGTGGGTATATAAATCATCCATCTATCTATCTATTTATCTATCTATCTATCTAACATATTCTGTTCAGTATCTATCTATCTATCTATCTATCTTCCCCCCTCTCTCCCTCTCTCCTGTCTCTCTCTGTCTCTCTCTGTGATATATCTTTCAATCTATCTATTGGTATTCTGTTCAATATCGTATTTATCTATCTAATCTTAATGTAGATTAAAATGAAACGAGAAAGACAACAAAAGCACGATATATATATATATATATATATATATATTTATATATATAATATATATATCGTGCCTTTTGTTGTTTTTCTCGTTCATATCTGACAACGCGATCCTAAATTATATATATGCTATATCATTGATATTGAGCAATATTTGTATATATATATATATATATATAATTATATATATTATATATACTATATATTAATCCTATTAGTAAACCCTTGCGGTAAGAAAAAAAAAGGTAAATAATTTGTTGGTAAATTAAACTACCAAAATTTCCCTGGGGAGAAATGAAGAAAGAAAAGACCAAGGGGATTGAACCAACCGAAAATAATCGATTAACACTATAGCACTTGGCCAAAAGAAAAGAAAGTAGAGCAAATAAAAAAGTTAATTCTAATAAGTCAGATATGTCTACTAATAGTTTCGCTTAGTAGCTCATCAGAGCAGGAATCTGACTATAAAGACTTGGAGCAACCGTACTTTTATTACAAAAACTAGTCCCACAGTGGTCCAAACAAATTAGCATACGGTTGCTCCAAGTCTTTTTAGTCAGATTCTTGCACAGATGAGCTACTAAGGGAAACTATTAGCAGGCATGTCTGACTGATTAGGATTTAATTTATATATATATATATATATATATATATATATATTATATATTATATTTATATATAAAGAAAGAATGCAATATGACCACCCCTGAATGAGGGAGGTGAAATGTATGAATATAAAATGAGTTTGGCCATGTGCCTGTCTAAATAAAAAAATATATCAGTGGTCTGAAGAAGCTCGTGAGCATACTCGCGAGTGGAAATGGTCCATAACCACGATAACCATGGTATTTAAGGCCTTTTATTCCCAAATAACTTTGCTCTGTTTACAATAATTAAAACATTGAGCTCTCATACGGAACCTGAACTCTACAACAAAACTACTTGGTAGAGAATTAGGACCCACCTAGAATCACCTTGTACAAGAAACTTGGTACCGCACCAAAGTATATATATATATATATATTAATATATATATATATATATATATATTAAGAAATTTGAAAAAAACCAATGTTCCGAAAATAGGATGAATTTATTTATCGATGTTTAAACATTTCGGTTTCTTTAAGACCTTATAATCAGGATGTATCTTGGGGTGAAGAAATTGATGGATGTCATTTTTAGATGACAGGAGATGAAATGTGTTTATAAAATCTTTTTTGTTGCTGTAACATAAAAAGATTTTATAAACATTCTCATGTTTTGTTACACAACAAAGATTTATTAAACATTTTCATCTCCTGTCATCTATAAAACATCCATCATTTTTCTTCACCCCAAGATACATCCTTATGAAGGTTTAAAGAAACTGAAATGTTTAAACATCGATAATTAATTCATCCTATTTTCGGAACATTTGTTTTTTCAAATTTCTTAATATTGTCGGATTTATTTTCCATATTTACTCCCATATATATATACTATATATATGTTTTACGTCTCGTTTAAGTTCGTGTAGCGAGGTCCTTAGAGGGAATCATAATTAATTACGTACTTACGTTAACAAAGCGAAGGAAATCTTGCCTTAGCGCTCGTTTGGTGTGGCAGGTTAAGACACTTGCCTGCTAATTTCGACCAGACAGGTTTCGAATCACACACGGGGCGGGTCTCTTTCGTATCC
>CM042161.1:43925220-43952720 GCA_023376005.1 Doryteuthis pealeii
AAATAAAAGTAAAGTAAATCCACAGACACGTGTTTCGAGTTCACTCTCAATCAGGTTGCGGGTTATACCTTAACAGTACCCCTGGCCAGGTTTGGGGTTTTTGAACCCGAATGAACTTTCGTTCACCAAGCCTCTTACCCGGCAGCCCAGGCCAGAGCATTTGTCAAATATAGGAGAATATTTAATTGCTACATTTTCTAAGCGGAAATGAATTCACTAGAGTCCTCAAACTTTTTTTGTAAACAAAGCGAGGGTTAAGCTACACGACAGAACGAGTGATTCATACAAATTAAATCCCTATTTAGAGAACTCAACCAAAGTGGGAGTTATATATATAAAAATAAATAAAGTAATCCATAGACACGCCCATTTCGAGGTTTCACCTCTCATCAGTGTGGTTATACCTTAACAGCTACCCTATATATATAAAACTTTGTTCTTGTGAACATTGTTTTTTTTTTTGGGGGGTATTATAAAGCATGGAAAAACAGGCCAAAAAACAGAGTTTTAATATCCAGCTTTTTTCTGTCCTGGTTAAATCAATTCCGATATTTCGGGTGAACATTCACCCTTTGTCAAGGTAACAAAGACTAGAGGGGGGAAGTGAAATCCAGTGTATGGAAGAAAAAAAATTTAATATACAACACACACACACATACACACACACACACAACACACATATATATATATATATATATATATATA
Source organism: Doryteuthis pealeii (assembly GCA_023376005.1). Lineage (NCBI taxonomy): Eukaryota > Metazoa > Mollusca > Cephalopoda > Myopsida > Loliginidae > Doryteuthis > Doryteuthis pealeii. Next base: position 43,925,926 of record CM042161.1, read on the forward strand.
TATATATATATATAATAGAGAAGAGAGAGAGATACAATTTTTTTTACGAAGGTAAGTATGCTGATTTTTTTTAAATGAATCAGTCAAGAAAACTGAAGACAACGTAAATTCGTAGAACAACAAAGAACTCAGCAGACATGTTCACGCATGCGCGTTTGTGTACAGGCAAACAACGACAAGATGACAGGAACACACGAGCGCAAAAGCGTCATGAAAAAAGTTGTATAAAAAATCGTATTACACATACACGAATGAATGTTAAGCAAAAGGGAAAGAAACTGATGAAAAAAAAGGAATGTTTAAAATGAAGAATATCGATAAAATAGAAAGGTGATAGTAAAGTTTTGTAGTATATCAAGAAAAATGAAAAAAAACACAGGTTTAAATGGGTTATGTGGTGAGTTTATTGGCCGACGCTGCAGTGTTTCGATCTATTAATTAGATCATCTTCAGGGCATAAGATAAGAAATTATTTATCACAGAATAACGAGAAAAGCGAGTGGTAATCCTTGTCATTCAGTCTGTTTAAAATTTTTTTTGAAGTTTGAAAAAAGGGAGACGGTTTTGAAATATGACATCAAATATTCTATTTTATGGCGTGAGTATGTGGCGCTATAAAGTTTTGTATATAACAAAAAAGTTCAAATACTTGCACTTTCGGACTGATATAGGTATTCATACAAGCTCACATACAGGGTGCAGCAGAAATACCTACATACATTTCAAACTGTCACCTGTGTTAGTTCAAGTGAAATTAGGCAAGTGGGAATGGTAGCTCCGTTTGTTACATAATTATTAGATTCCTCGGGTTAGATCAGTCGGTAGAGCGTTCGGCTAGAAACCACAAGGTTCCTAGTTCGATACCGGTCCTCGCCAACTCAGCGTATGAGTAGCACAGGGATCTGTGCGGTAAAGTAAGGAGCTGATGGTAGGTGTGGCGCTCCACCTCTGATGCTAAAAACAATCTCCTTGGTCTAGCGCTATTGAAAAGGGGATAGACTCCCTCGCTGACTGGCTGATACCGACTTTAGGCCGCCCCGTAGACTTTACTTTACTTACTTACTATTACAGAGGATAACAGAATGAAAATGAAAGAAAAGAAAAAGATAGATAAATATTTGAATCTTGCCAAAGAGTTGAAGAAGGTAATGGTGAATAAAATTGCAGTTGGTGTACTCAGAATGGACCAAGGGTTTTGAAAGGAAACTGGGGAAATTGGAAACAGGAGGAAGAATAGAGACCATACAGATCACATCAATAAACAGTAATCATGTAAGGTTTAAAGCTTTCGATGGTTTTCATCTTGATCGGATCGAAAGATTTTCAGGGGTATCTTGTATATATATATATATATATATATATATATATATATATCTTATTATAATGGAGATTGTGTGTTTTTCTGTCTGTAACCGAAACTATATTCCTACTCAAGTAACAATTCTCTTAGTTATTGACATCCCATTCTCCATGATTTTATTTTTATCTAAACCTCAATTATTAATAAAATTGTCTTACATTATTAATCCTGTTAACTATGTCTACACACTGACAACATGCAATTATATTTATATATATACAAACAAATAGCGGTTTTACAGTGTGAAGGGAAGGCTAATTTGCATATTAATATTAAAAAATCGAATTTAATAAATATGTGCTCAGTATTATTGATTTCTAACTGTTTGGTTTTATTTTAATGAATATAAGCAAAATCTCGTCAATGAATCTTAAATGAAATCCATTAACAAGATATAATAACTGTCATTTTATTCTTTTACTTCCTCTTTTAACTAAATACTTAAATTAGAAAAAAATAACAATGAAAGACGAGAATGATGGAAGAGTAAGTTTCAGTTGTTCCATTTTTTATTATACTTCCTCTGTTTCAAATCTTTTATTATACTCCCTCTGTTTCAAATCTTTTTATCTGTATTCTTATTTAGTTTCATTAGCCTTTCTAATTTAATACACTATTTTATTACATTAAAACTTAAATACTTGCATCCGGAGGGTGCATATATTTGCTAGTATATATAAAAGATTTTTGTTTATTTTAGACTTAATAAAGTTGAATAGTATGTACGATATTCTACACACCGAGTAATTCTTACGCTGAGTTGGCGGGGATTGGTATCGAACTAGGAACCTTGTGGTTTCTAGCCGAACGCTCTACCAACTGTGCTAACCCGGTCCCTTAGTAATTGTAAAATCCACTAAATGGCAAATCTTGTCTTTTTGTTAATAAACACTATGTCTCGCCCTCTGGCTAGGACTGGGTTATCCTTTTGTATAACAATTTTATGTGTCTCATTTTCAAGAACCGATTCTGGTTTGTGCATACACTCTTTGTTTGTATGGTCAAATTCTGATATATTGCAGAATTCTTAGTTGATCACCTTTCCCATCCATTCATGTATTATCATCATTTTTTTAAGAATTACGTCATTATCTTTTTTTAAAGAATGCCTCTTATAACAGTGTGGTTTTTAATGCAAACTAAAATTACTTCTCGCAGAGAAACTATGATGAAAGAAGACAATTCCTGCAATGAAACAAGTCCACATATGTATTTAGAAATTCTCACGACTGCACATTCTCTGATAAAGAGGTGTATCTAAAAAAAAAACGAAATATTTTCCAAGAAACGCATAAGCCAAAAAAACTCATGGTAAACTAAATAAATATCGCGAATGAAATACATACAAACACATTAAAACGAAACTGTGCATTGAAAAATGCATTAAAATGGCCGCTTAGAAATATAAATAAATAAATAAATAAATAAATCAAAACGCTTTTAACAGCAGAGATGCATACATTTACAAACTTGGGTTTCCAAGCAAATTGGAATTATTTATTTTTAAGTCATGAAACATTAGTAAATAACGTTACACATTTATGTCCCCCCCACTCTCTCTCTCTCTCTCTCTCTCTCTTCTCTCTCTCTCTCTCTCTCTCTCTCTCTCTCTCTCTCTCTCTCTCTCTCTCTCTCTCGTTCCCTCGGTTATTCTTAATTTCTCCCTCGGGTCATTCCTTCTTTGTTTCGCTTTCGACATAGACTGATTCTCTCTCGCGCGCGCCCGCTTTTTCTCTTTCGGTTTCACTCTTTCTATCCCTTTCCCACAGATTTGTCCAACTTTCTCTCTCTCACCTCTCTCTCTCTCTCTCTCTCTCTCTCTCCATCTTTTTATATTATATATATATGTATATGTGTGTGTGTGTGTGTGTGTTTATGTGTGTGTATGTTTGTGTGTGTCTGTGTGTGTGTTAGGATAGCGTAGACATAAAATCACCTGCACTTGGTAACTGTCAGTTTCTTGCCTATGTGTACCGTTGACTCAACGTCCACGCTATCCTATCAAAGATTAATATGGTGTATCAATGAGACTGAGTAATCTTTATTTATAAATATAGTAAACTCTATCTCTCTTTCTCTTTATCTCTCTCTCTCTCTCTCTCTCTCTCTCTCTCTCTCCTCTCTCTCTCTCTCTCTCTCTCTCTCTCTTTATTCCTCTCTCTATATTTCGCTCTCTCTGTATATTTTCTCCTCTCTCTCTCTCTATATATATATATATATATATATATTTCTCTTATTTTCTCTCTCTCTCTCTTTCTCTCTCCTCTCTCTCTCTCTCTATATCTATATATATATATATATATATATTATATATATTCTCTCTCTCTCTCTATATATATATATATATATATATATTCTCTCTCTCTCTCTCTCTCTCTCTCTCTCTCTCTCTTTATTATATATAATATATATATATATACCAAGCGTGTTGGTAAATCCTCGCGGTGAGAAAAAACCCAGCAAATAGTTTGATTGTAAAAATATACTACCAAACATCAACCGGGGAGGAAAAAATTTTTGGAAAAAAGAAAAGACCAAGATAGTCGTACCAACAAAAAATAATCTATTGGTACAGTATTTGGCCAAAAGAAAAAACAATTTATATGTATATATATGTATATAAGATATATATATATATATATTCATACAACCGCTAGGAAAATAAGCTAATAAGTAAAAAGTGTTCAATACCTAAGTAAAGCAAATAATAAAGCTAAATCTAATGAATCAGATGAACCTACTATTAGTTTCGCTTAATGCTCTTCAGGGCTAAAATCTTAGCCCTGAAGAGCATTAAGCGAAACTAATAGTAGTTCGTCTGACTCATTACATTTAACTTATATATATATATATATATATATATATATATATATATATATTGGTTATATTTTAAATCTTTCTCTCCCGAGATACAGACTGATTACCCTTCTCTGTATATCTTTCACCTTCCTTTTTATAGCACACTATTTCTCTTAATTTCTCTTTATACGCATAGACTGTGTCATTCTCTCTTTCTTTCTTTTCTTCTTTTCTTTAACTCTTTCTATCTTTTCCTATTTCAATCAACCTACTGATGCCTTACGTTTTTTCTTCTTCATCAATTCTCTTCTTTTCTTTCTCTTTCATCTTACAATGAGCATACTGAGCTTTCACTTTTACTTTCTACTATTCTTTTCCTCTGTATGTCTCTCTTTCTCTTACTACAAAAATACTGATTCTCTTTTTGTTTGTCTTTTTCGTTTCTGACTCTCCTTTTCTCTCTTTCTCTTTCCCTTTCCCAATGCTCTTACTTATTCCTTTCTTTTCTTTATTCTCTCGTTCTCTATTTCTTTCTCTTTTCACTCTTATTAGCTCATCCTCTTACAGCACGCATACTAATTCCTTTCACCCTTTCTTTTCTCTTTCGTTCTCTCGATGCACGAAGCACATTCATACACAAAGAAATACACATTCAAACAAACAGCAACAAACACACAAGAGACACACAAGAAACGTTAAGCCTATAAAAGAATAATAATGTAGAAGAAAACAAAAACACAATTAAAAAAACAAAAACAAAAAAAAACTAACTAAAGTAGACAAGTTAAAAACAAACTTTGACTATTTTACCCGTGCCACCTCACCTTGTCAGCCACCACCCTCGTTGGAGAAGACACGGATGTGTCATGACGCGGACTTCGATTTTGGTCATGCCGCCGCAAGAAGCAGATGTGGAGACGCGATTTGACAGACCTGAACAAACAGTTGTTTTCGATGGAGTTTGTTGTCATGCTGTGCCGGGTGAGGGCGGCGGCTCGAGCGGGCGGTGGTGAGGTGGCTCCAAAATCGTGCCTTCCAAAGAGGGCAAATCATTTGCAGTTCCGGGGGTGTGGCACGAATCTTATTGGTAACACAAAAAGCCATGCTGTGTACCAATAAGATCCGTGTATACCCTTGTGTATGCATTTCAATGAAGTTGTGTGACTATCTCTGCATATGGCAGTGCATTAGACCAAACATTTCTATTTATTATGTTTTTTTTTACTATGCACGCTTAGTGAAACGGGTGTAAAATGATATTTCTACAAATTCCTGTATCTTTTTGGAAGGGAGCTGAACAGTAAAAGAAGTTAGCATACAAACACATATATGAGAAGTAGATACACAAGCGATGTATTTATGATATGGCTTTTTTTAGCCGACAATTTTTGGGAGAATATGTGCTTAATTGAAGTTAATTTTGAAAGTTAATTAATTGATAATTAATTAATTAATCAATTAGGCGGGCATACCTATTAAATGTAAGGCAAAACAAATCGAGAAAAATCAATCTCTGTATGTACATTTCGGCCTATTAGGCCTCATCAGTAGAACTATAGATAGAAAGACCACCTTGTGCGTGATTCGAAGAATGGAAAGGGAATTGAATCCGACAATATGAGGAAAAATGAGTAAAGAAAAGAACTGTAGATGGATAAAATGAATTTAATCGATATCACTTACACATGTGTTTCGGTCAGTTTATCAAAATGTATACCGATTACGCTATCATTATTATTTAAAATAATCAGATGAAATTGAAATAATGATAATAATAATAAAAATAGGAAAAATTTAAAAATATTCCGTACACAGAGAGATTTTTTGCGACCTTCATCAGAGTGAATTTTTATTTTTTGAGTAGAGAAAAATCCGTTGGAGATAAAACAGAATTTTATCGTTAGATTGAACCTTGAAATGACGGTTATTGGATGCATTTAAGGACACCCCTGGCGGCCGTTACGTTCTATGACAAACATTGTACTTACATGATTTACTTTATAGAAAGCAGAAGATAAATAAATAAATAATTGCATATAACATACACTGAGTATTTAACTGTTTTCGCACTTAGGAAATTATAACGATTGTAAAGAAGTTTTAAATTGAACCTACAAATATTTTAATTTCTAATTTAAAGCATTTGATTTGTTTGTTTGTTTTGTTTTGTTTTACGGCATATCAACCTCAGTGGGTCATTTAATGCCGAATAAAGTTTTGAAATAAATCAATTCTTAATGGATAATACAATTTTTTATAAATACATTTTTCTATTTAACCCATAGATGGGACCCTAACAGGTACTACCACTCCGGGTCAGAGTGGACCAGGGAGCAATGGTGATGAAGGGGTGCTCCACATTCCACAAACCTCCAGAACTGGAACCTCACCATCAGATAGAGTTTAACGTCATTCCCAGGACATGTAGACCCGCAGCCACCGCGTTCTAGCACCCATATGATAAAAAGGGGTTGGGGCTTGCCATAAGGGCAATAGGGTTGGGAAAATCATATAGGTGCTAGGGCTTGACGTGACCAGCCGATTGATCGAAGGGGGCCTCTCCGATCGCCCGTCTAGCCCAAGATAGGGCCAAAGTGGAGTATTGCATGTCATGAATTGCTCATCCACCTGGGCTCTATCCTTAAGCATCACGGGTCGCCACCCACGGCCAACAGGTGGCCCCATTGGGGGAGTCTTACCCCTCTGCAGAGGTGCAGTCGGTGCATTCTAACGCCCCAGCCGACAGGGCGGTTAAAGCATTTGAATGACCCACTGAGTTTGATATGCCGTAAAAAAAAACAGACAAAAAAACAAATTAGATCATTTGGTTGCTAAAAAAATGATTTGTCATTTAACCTTGTTAAGGTAACATACAAACAAAGAAATTAAGATCTTTATTATATACTGTTGGATTATTTTGTGGATATAAGCCGTGCTACAATACACCACTTAAATTTATACATTAAGCGAGATCACGTGGTTTAAACCACAGCCAATCAACAGCCCGAATGCGTGGCTGGTTGACTACTTAATCACTGATACTGAGAGACGTCCATTTGCAATCATTGACGAAAGACTTGCAATACTGAGGAGCACCAAGGAACAACCAAAGGTTTCTTTACCAAGGATTGCACTCTGTTTAACACAAAGGATCTCCGCTGGACAAGCGCTCTTGCTTTCAGCCTAAATGATGGCTACTAAAATCGTAACATATAAATTATTTGCGAGCAGAATGGATTGTTTCAGCAATAAGAATATTACAGATTTATATTCACGCGTGGCTGGTGGGACCATGTCATAGGTCTTTTTGTAATCGATCCATGCCATCAAGAGATTTTTGCACCTATTTCCAACCCCTTTAAGGATGTAACATTCTTTCTGAATTAGGTTAGTTATTCCTTTTGACATCTATTCGGGTATATTTGCTTCTTCTGAGCATCTATTCGTGGATGAAAGTGGATTTTTAAAATCAGAATCCACGTATACCATCATGACCTGGTGTCTTCCTGTTTAATACCCTCTTTTGAGTGTTGTTCTGATACTTAGATATACAGTATAATCTAGGAATAGTTGTAGAGCAGTACATATAAATACTGTACACCTTGGATATACATTATCGCGCATGAATAGTTGTACAGTAATAGACGAAGGTACTGCACAGAACAGATATACAGTATCGCCAATAAATATATGTACAGTAGCACGTACATGTTCTGTATATCATAAATGTTGTGTATCACTTGTAAATAGATGTATAGTAGCAGATAAGGCACTATACACCATTGATTTACAGAATCGATTATAAATTTACTGTAGTACATAGAGGTACTGTAGATGTACAGTATCGCCTATAAATAGCTGTACAGTTGCATATAGAGGTACAGTACAACATAGATGTACGGTATCCTCATAAACAGATGTACAGTAGCAGATAGATGTACTGTATAACATATATGTACGGTATCACTTATAAATACATGTACAGAAGTACATAGAGCTACTGTACAGTATAGATTTACAGTATCATCCATAAATTGATGTACAGTAGTAGATAAATGTACTATATACCATAGATATACAATATCCCCTATGAAGTACAACCCTCCCATTTTCTTTTTCATTTCTTTTTTTAATAAAATTTACATTGTCTTCCAAGATGCAATGATTTCATTTCTATTGGAACATTATACAATCAAAATGAATTCTATTAAATATTATTTATCAGCAAAATCTGCGGCACTAACATTCTGTATCGAAGAATAAGAAAATATTTTTTTCAAGAAGTTGTGGAATGTACTTAAATGGAAAGTATAAAAATGTCAACCATCCAACATGACAGAATTGAATGACTTAATCGGAAATAAATTATGCAGAGTTTACACTCTTGCTATATATTTCTTTAACTATCACAGAAAAATTCAATAACATAATAATATGCACAAACCTAAACCTCTCCTATAGAATGAGACGCATAACATTCTCTGGGACTTCGAGGTACAGACGGAACACCTAATCCCGACCAGGAGACCGGATCTAGTGTTGATTGACAAGAGAAAGAGAAACTGTCATCTCGTGGATTTTGCCGTCCACCGAGTGAAAATGAAAGAAAGCGAAAAGAGTGACAGATACTTAGACCTTGCCAGAGAACTGAGGAAACTCTGGAACATGAACATGAACATGAAGGTCGTAAAAATTGTAATTGGTGCCCTTGGAACGATCCCCAAAGCTCTGGAAAAGAATTTGTGTGAACTGGAAATCGGAAGAATCGAGACCATCCATACTACAGCACTGTTGGGATCTCAGAAGAGTCCCGAAGACCTGAGGAGACTTGCTGTCACTCACCCCGCAGTGAACTACCAGCAACGGCAGGTCTGGATCAGGATAACACTCAAGATGGTATTAAACTGGATGACACCAGGCCATGATGGTATACATGGATTCTAGTTTTAAAAATCCACTTCCATCCTCGAGGGATTGGCCCAAAAACTGAATAGATGCTTAGAAGAAGCAAATATACCCGAATACATGTCAAAAAGAAATAACTAGCCTAATCCAGAAAGACACACAAAATAGAATGCTACGCCTTAAAGGGGTTGAAAATAGGTGCAAAAATCTCGTGATGGCATAGATCGATTACAAAAAGACCTATGACATGGTCCCACAAATTTGGATTAAATGTACAAGGTATTTTACAAAGTCGTACACTTCATAAATAAAAGTATAAACAAAATTGGAAAGTACAAGTAAGTGCTGTAGGGAAAAATCCAAAGAGAAATTTTCCAAGGAGACTCACTATCACCACTAATATTTGTTATTACAATGCCGCCACTTAACTGTATACTTTGAAAAGTATAAGGGGATACAAATTTCATTAAATCACAAGAAAAATAAATCCCCTTATGTACATGGTTGATATCAAGGGTTTTGCAAAAGACGAAAAATAACTGGTAACCCTTGTATAAATCATAAGAATATACAGTCAGTATATAGGAATGAAATTCGGCATCAAAAACTGCCATGCAAGTGATGAAAATGGGGAAATGTGAAATAATAGACAGAATAAAAATACCAAATAAGCATAATATAAAATCTCTCTTGTAGAAAAGGAGAATTAAAATACTTGAAATTTTGGAAAGCGGAAAACTATCAAACAAAGAGAAATGAAAGAAAAAAAAAATTAAAAACGAATATCTCAGAAGAACAAGAAAACTTCTAGAAACCAAGCTGTAAAACAGAAATCTCAAGTGTACAAATACCTGGACCGTCCCCATTATTAGATATTCTGGGCTATTCTGAAAATGGACAAGAAGAGAACTCAGGCATATAGACCAGAAGACTGGAAAATTAATGACAATGCACAAGTCTTTATAAGCGGGAGATGTTAGAGATAGACTATATGTAGACTAAAAAAGTGGAAGAGGTCTCGCCAGCATGGAGGATTGCGTAGAGGAGACGATTCAGGGACTGGAAAAATACACAAAAAAGAGCAAGGAAAGATCAATTACGGCAGTCAATAACAGTAATTTCAATATAAGGGACAAGCAGAATAACAGCAAAAACGAGAAATCATAAATGAGAAGAAACAAAATTATAATGATACTTCAAACGACACATTTTGTAGCATAATTGATGGGTTTCCCATCAATTATGCACTGTAGTATAAAATTTAAAGTAACGGTAGTTTCATCGAAAAATACAACGTGAATTGTCAGAGCTTAACCCTTTGCTGTCGTTGGCTCTTATTCGCCAGAGAATAAAGTGAGAAAATTAATTTTAGAAAGTCAGTTTTTGGCAGGTTGACGTTGGTTGCCCAGGGCCAATTTCTCAACGCGTGATTGTTCTTAACTTGGGTTTATCAGAATATATAAAAACTTTTAAAAATAGAAGATAAGATCTTGAGTTCGTCCATAAAAACAAGCAACGGACACAGAGAACAAGAAGAAATCCCAAGAAACGCGTAGTTTCAGACCAAACAACGGCAGAAGTTGAAAAAAAATCAAGCAATCCAAAAAAAGATATCCAAAGAAGAAAAGACACAAGAAAGCCAGACGAACGGTCCTAGGGTTAATTAAAACAAAAAAAGATAACTTGTCAACTGGTAGATTTTGCCCAGCAGATCACAGGGTGACGGCGAAAAATCGAAAAGATAGGCAAATACCTGGACCTTGCTAAAGATTTGAAATAAATGTGGTATATTAATTGCAGGTGCTGCCTTTGGAACGATTTCCAATAGTTTAAAAAACAGACTAGAGGAATTGGAAACCATAGAAAGAATTGAGAACATCCAGACAACAGCATTGTAAAGATTGGCTAGAATGCTCAGAAGACCCGAGAAGACTTGTTGTCAGTTAGACTCCAGTGAAATATCAGCAGCTGACACTGATATGAAAAACTCGTATAATAGTAATATGTTTGAAAATATTTGAATCAAGCAAAATATTTGTTTATTTTTTCAATTTTTCAAACACTATGTATTAAACCGTTTCTAACAAGGAAAACTAAATTTAACATTTCCCTGGACTTTTTATTGCATTTCATTTTATTCCGAAATAACAATATACATTTTTTTTTTCATAAATACCAATTTTGCAAGAAATCTTTATTCTGATACAACATTTTATTTAAGAAAAATTTCAACAGGTTTAAGGCTTCCAAAAATTAAATTAGACGTTTATTACATTCTTTTAAAACAACAATTGTGATTTGTCTATTTTGTTCTTCATTGAAAGTCAATTCTGTTTCTACTGAATGTTAAAAACGTTTTTCCTTTTATTTTAGGTTGTGTAGAATTTCTTTTGTAAATTATATTCAATTTTTCACTATCATATCATATCGAAGTTGTCACATTTTTTGCTGTTTCCGTATTTGTTGGATTCTTGTCACGTTAAATTAAATATATCCTTAAGATAAACTAGCCTAATAATTTTCAAAAATCGATCTGTCGTAAAAGGTCTCATTAGCTGCTATTATAGTCCACCAATAGGTTCAGTCTGACCAAAAATCAAAGTGTTTTTTTCATTGCCATTGGCTAAAACATGTATTTGGAATTATGTGCTTTTATTACAACTACAACACTTGAATTTGGTCACAACTACACCAGCGTGAGTTTGTTTAAAACTACGTCCGCATGAATCTGTCTACAACTAAATCCGCGTAAAATTGATTGTCTATCCAAAATTGGGGCTTCAAATTCAGTTCTACATTTACACCTGTTGCAAAATTTTCGTTCATTTTCTTTCTATTTTAAAGGTATTTGTAATGTTAGGTCACATATTATACTTATGTCACCAATAAATTTTTATCTACATATCTTACATATAAATAATCATATCCTATGCTATGGAAAATTACGTTAATTATGTCAACATTCTACAAAATAGAATCTTTTTAAAGTGGACAGGCAAATGACTGATGGATTGATATTAATATACCCGGATATATATATATATATATATATATATATATATATATATATATAATGTCAGACGAACCTACTAAAATTTTCGCTTAATGCTCTTCAGGGCAAAGATCTGACTCTTTTTTTCTTAATTGTTTATATTTTATATCATTCAAAGGTGGAACGTTGCTATTGAGAGAAACGGTGACTATGTGGAGAAGTAGGGATATTCCCGTGCTCGTAATTATACCTGTCATAAACAAAATGGGGTTACTTTTTTACTCCACCTCGTGTGTGTATATATATATATATATATATATATATATATATATATATATATATATATATATATATATAATTTAATATACCAAACTTGTTGGTAATCCTCGCAGTGAGAAAAAAACCAGCAAATAGTTTGATTGTAAAAATATACTACCAACCATCAACCGGGAAGAAAAAAATGTTGTAAAAAAGAAAAGACCAAGATGATCGTACCAACAAAAAAATAATCTATTAGTACAATATTTGGCCAAAAGAAAAAACAATTTATATTATATATATATATATATATATATATATATATATATATATATATATATATATATATATATACAAACCCGCCAGGAGACTAAAGCTAATAAGTAAAAAGTGTTCAATACCTAAGTAGAGCAAATAATAAATATAAATCTAATGAGTCAGACGAATCTACTAAAAGTTTCGCTTAATGCTCTTCAGGGCTAAGATCTGACTCTTGTGATTCCTCGACAAGTGCTCTACTGACTGAGCTAAGGCGATAAGGGATCATAACCAAAACTTTATCGATAAGGGTGAATTTAGAAGAGGCTTGCTATCACTTTACCTCCTGTGAAAGCTAATGGATGCAAATGTGGATGAAAGTAACAACGGTCATACAACACTGAAAGGTTTGAGGAGACATAAGGAGCTATAAGCTCTTCTGAACTTTGGTTTTATGCAGCGATTTTTTGACATGACCTATTCAATTATTTGAAGCCTAAAGATTGGGAAGGTAGGTATGTACCCAAACTGCTCACAAAGGGTAGGGATGTCCAGCAAGAATCGAACTCGTTATCCAATAGCAAGGAATCTCCGAGACAAGCTTGCTAACCATTACACCAAAAAAAGCACCCTAAAGATTTGAAAGGTATATACGAAGTCATAGACTCGCATACCAACCTTAGTAGGGAACAAAGTGGAAATTTCGACTCAAGTCTCATACGGCATTCACATTGAATTCGTTGACAAAATGCTGTTCAAGGAAGAGAGCGATTTATTTGTCTTTCGTTTCTGAATATAGAAATTCTCATTGGTTGATTATTTTTCTCGTTATATAAAATATTACATGTTATATTTCATACACTTGTCTTTAGCTGTATGCGTGGGAGATATTCACGTAAGCATCTTGTCAACGGAAGCTGAAAAAGCTGATGCATTAGTTATAGAAAATATGAACAATTTGCATCTCAACTGTTGGCTAATACCCGTCGCCACCACCAGGAAATGTAGTCACGATAATGATAGCGATATTGGCGACGACTACAATATAAAGTTTGTAACGTCAAAGAGTGAAAAGAAATATAAAAAATAAAGAAAAAGAAAGAAGAAAGAAGCAAAGGCAATTAGAGAATAACGAGTGTGTGTGTGTAAGCGTGTGTGTGTGTGTGTGTGTATGTGTGTGTACTGTCGGACGCGTGGGGTACAGAGACATTGATTGATACGGATTGATAGGCAGCATATTTAAACTATCGCACATGATTAACAGCCAGGTCTATCGAAATGTTGACAAAATTCTATTTAAAAAAATAAAGAAATTCTTTGTAAAAATAGAATGAAAAATGACGAAAACTCTTTTCCTAGAACTTAACAAATTACAGTTCCAGAAAACACACACACAATAATTTCTAACACTCGGTGTCAACGGTTCTCATTAAGGCTTATAGTGGCCTTCAAACTGATGGGCCCTCCTACTTAACTTTCAAAAGCTCAAAGAACATATAGTATCTCATTTATTTTCTTTCTCTTTCTTTTTTTTAAATTCCGGTTTTAATTTTTTCCCCTCAAGATGGCTACGGAAACTATACGCCTATCTCCACCTGAACTCAACCTCTCTCTTCTTATATTGCAATGGTTTCATTAGCGCATATTTATAGGAAGACCTTATCAAAAATCCATTGGTGAGAAGTGGGTGGGGGCTAGGGTGATAGGATAGGTGCAACGGGGAGGTTGTTGATGGTAGTGGAGAGCAAGGGGGAGATGAATGGTGAGCCGAGGTAGTAGAGAGAAAGAAAACGTCGATTGGAGTCAAAAGGCGAAATGACGGTGCGCATATACGAACGCTTGTGATACACTCCCAGTCGGCTTAGGCACGGAAATGCGAGTAATTTGCGCGCTTTTCGCGGTGACAGCGAAGGTGACGACGGGAAAAGAAGAGAGAAAAAAAAGAGGCAAAGACCTGCCCAAAACACAATACGGCCAATAATGAGAGCGACAAAAGGAAGAACAGTCTTCAGATCGGATGAAGCAGACGGCAACGACGGTGAACAAGACGAGCTGATCTCTGGAGGCTGTAATTCAACACAATTATCGCGGCTTTCATCTGCGAAAAGTTAACAAAACTTTAAGTTCTTTTCGGAAGAAAATAGATAATGATTAAAAAGAGATTAAGAAAAAAGAGATTTGTGGGTGAGTTGACTAAGAGGAGGTGTAAATCGCAGACTAATGGTACAAGTGGATATATGTACACGTGATACTAAACCCTGTTTGCGCATGCGTATCAAAGTGCAAGCATGTTTGGTCGACTTACCTGACGTAGAAAATAAGCAGTTTTAAAACTGAAAGTGAAAATAAATATTTTGAATAACGGGGTCTGTAAATTGAAAAAGAGAGCGGCACTTAAGAGTGGTCGTAAGCAGATATACGTTAAACGAGGCAGATAATAAGAAAACATCTCACCATCATCATTATCCTCATCATTTAGAAGTCCGTAGCCGAAGCGGTATCACTTGAAAAAAAAATTAGGTCGTTTTTCCCGAAAACCCAACCCTAAACCCTAACTCTAACTACCCCTAGTTAAAATTAAGTTTTATTACAAAATCATTGGGTTCTGTATTTTCTGGGTCACATACAGGGAGACCCAGAAAAAACAGAGCCCAAATTCTTTATTTATTTTCCATTAAACTAACCCTAAACCCCAACCCCAACCCTAAACCCTAACTCTATTTTTTTTACGCAGCTTCGGCTACGGACTTCAATCGTAGCTGGGGGGGGGGGGGGTTCAGCAGTCATCGGCTAGCAGTTTTTGAGGCAAAATACGGAAAAATAATTCTGAAAGGGGTTTAGTTCCAGTTAGTTCACAAATGATTGGAATCAAGTCCCGATTTGATAAAGATTACACAATCCAATTCAGAATTAAATCCACAAAGGTAAAGTTCTAAATCGGTCAATCCAAATAGTAAATCCAGCATCGCTAAGATCTTGTTTTTTTTTTAATTACAGGAGACTTCACAATTAAATGGACTACATGAGTTAGGTCTTTTTATAGTTATTAGAGGATTCATTTTTTCCAGAATGCAATATTGATTGTTATTTATTTCAGATCGCAATTTTTTTAGAGCTCATAAACAAGACAATTGTGAATTACCCCACATCTTTTGACTTTTGAGGGGTATTGCCATATTTATTTTGATACCTACAAGTAGGTGAGTAATTAATATCAGGGACTCCATCTCACCTAAGAGTGTTCATACACTTAAGATCAATACTAATAGTATTGAAATTAGCGTTATTCTTCTCCTACAGCGGTTGTCATTCCAGGCAAGAGATATTATTCTGATTTACTATTTTACCGATAGTTTGAGATCATGACAATCTCAAGAGCAGTAGTATGAAATGAATTCAACATCGAAAAGAATTTGAATTCGGCTTGCCTATTCCATTTTCTGTGCGATAGCCGTTATACAAGTCGCACCTCTATAGTGTATTTGGAAGGAACATTAACAATAGTTTTAAGTTGACGATAGAAAGATATCTTGATAGTTAAAAAAGAAAGGTTTAATAGTTTTAGAAAAAGGGGGAAAAAAGCTTTTAAATATATTTTATGAGGGTACAAGAAGACAAATTTATTTTTATAGATAGAGCATTGTCAATACCTTTGGTCGTAATAGAAGAGTGGAAACGTAATGAGGATATAATCTGCGGACGGTAGAATTCATTGTAATGTTTTGGATGGTCATTCATGAAAGTATTCGGGGAAATACTGGTATAAAAGTATTTTCCACAATAAAATAATAATATGACACTTTCCGACGAAATATGGAGGGAAATTAAATACAGACTAAAATCAGAAATACTCAGAGTATAGAGAATATATATATATATATATATAATATATATATATATATATATATATATATATATATATATATATATATATATATTGTAAATACAAATAATCGAAAAACTTATGATAAATTAATCAAAATATTCCAATCTAGAAGCTCATTATTTTTTTACTTCGATAATCTTTTACTTCAATAATTTGAAATATATACATATATACCTACCTACCATACATACATACATACATACACACACACACACACACACACACACACACACACACACAACATATATATATATATATATATATATATATATATATATATATATATATATATATATATCTCCTGATGAGGCTATTTCAGTTGTAAACATCTTTTGTTTTTTCATTATATCATATTCATACTGTCGGATTAATTTCCATTTTATTTTCACATATATATTTAGTGTGTAAAGAAAGAATCTACTCGAGCTTTAATCATAAGAATCTTCAGGTTAAAAACTGTACACACGCTCACACACACACACACACATACACACACACACACAACTACGACAACAACAATAAGTAGTATGGTAACTATGACTGAAGAGATGGCCAATAATAGGGCTACTGAAAATTCCCTTGGTCACATAACAGTTAGATTGATTTTTCTATCGAATTCTCGTTAGCCATTTACATTTTTAATAGTAGTTTCCCGTCCTAAGATCACTTATTTTAATTTTAATCAAATTCTCATCACGCAATTAGCGTTACGAATCCACAATAACAGCACCTGAATTACTCCTCAAAATACCTTAATATCACGGCATATATACAGCCTATTATTTACAAAATACCAAGAATCGAATCGATTTCTGCATAATACATTTATTCTGGGGCTAACATATGTTTGATTCTATTTAAATAATAGCTGTACCTGATCATACCGTATATATCTTATACCTATATAGTAAGTATAGCTGATAATAATAAATAATATTATTATATACTCCAATTAATAGTATTTACTACAAATAAAAGAACATGTAATATCTATACGAGCTATTTGGATAATAATAGTTCCAAAGAGATAATACTATGACATACTTTTCCAGCCCTGGCTTAACGGTAATTCATTTCAAAGAAGCCGACAAAACATGAAATTTGGCTAATCGAAAGAGTCGGGTCAACGATTGTACAGATCGTAAATCAAAAAAGAATTAACATGATATTCTATGTATTTTTCCGACCTTATTCAGAGGTTATGCGTAATTAGAGAGTGGTGGCAATTAAAGATACGGGCAGTAGGTTTCCCCCTCTCTCTCTCTCTCTCTCCTCTCTATCTACTCTCTTAGTATATAGTGGTATAAGAGATAGGGATAATAGTAGTAGAGTAGTATGAGGAGCAAACTATGAGACAGATGATAGAAAAGTGATTGAGATTGTGCTCCTCAGCGGGATGATGGCAGAAAGTGCGCTGGAGGTTTGATTTTTGATGGAGAGAGGAGTGGTTAAGGATTAAAACGAATAATGAGCAGTTGTAGAGTTATAGTTATAGTACGAGCAAATGAGTTGAACAGTTAGAAGTATGATGGTGCGATGTTTGATGCGTGAGAGAATCGAGGACGCACACACACACACACACCACGCATATTTATTATCTGATTGAGGTAGGAGGTGGGAGGGATTGTGGCTGGGTGGCTGGTCGTGGGTGAAGGGCGGGAACGACTGATAGGGTGACTAGGTGAGGGCACAGAGGTGCAGCCGAATGTTCGCGGCTGTGGCGTGGGATGTCGGGAGCCGACGGACATTCTCCAGTGATTTATCTGGGTGATTTGAACGGCGTAATACTGATAAAATTGCTTTTACACCATTAAGACTGTTGACAATATCTACAACGACGAATCATGCCAATTGATTATATATACAAACAAATAGCGATTTATAGTGTGAATGGAGCTGATTTGCATATTGATCTTGAAAATTTGATTTTAATAAAATTGCTTAGTTACTTATGATTCACATGTTTGGTTTTATCTTTTTGAATATGAGCAAAAATTCTCGAGGATAAATCTTAAAAAGGGAAATCCATTAACAAGAAGAAATAACTATATTATTCTTACTTCCTATTTAACTAAAAGTAAATTAGAAAATTTACCAATGAAAAGAGGGGTAATGAATGATGGAAGAGTAGTTTCCAAAGTTGTTCTATTTCAAATCATACCCCCTCTTTCCAAATTTTTATCTGCATTCGTATTCAGTTCATTAGCCTTTTCTAATAATATGTCATTTTTTACATTAAAACTTACATAACTGCACCTGGAGGGTGCATGAATTGCTGTATATATAATACCAAAATTATCAACGGAAAATACACACATTCTGCACAAAGAAAAAAATAAACAAAAACTCCCAAATACTAGAAGCTTCTATACAAAAAAACCCAATACAACCATCCTTAAACAAAATTAATTCCAACAGTACACACATTTAAAATGCCTATAACCACCTTTCTCAGCCAATTCTTCGCCTTCCAGCCACATTAATATAATTAAAAAAAAACTGGAATACATCCACCCTGAATGATGCACTTCGAAGTGATCGATAAGTACTCGGGGAACTGAACTTTGGTGGGACTATCCACCAATTCCACCAACACATTAAAAGTTTGGCCAGAAAATAGAAAAAGATCAAAATAAAATGTTAAGACAGCGAGATGTGCCTTTGGTTAAGTTCTATATGCTTAAATGAAAAAAATGCTGCCCCCCCCACACACACATACCACAACACACAGCACACACACACATATATATAAATATAATATTAATGTTATCTATAAAGTCTGAAAATGACATTTACTATTCTACAGACCATAATTAACCAAGATAAAAACATTTATTTACGGCCATTGCTTCCATTTTGAGGGTCATTTTTTGATATTCACATTTTGGATTGTGGCCTGTTCTGTGTACAACTTTCCGAGGAACTATTGCCACTTTTGAGACAAATAATTGTTAAAATTCACCAAACGATTCTTACACCAACACACATACACACACACACACCACACACACACACACCCACACACACATATTATACTAGTACGTATGTACTCGTATATAGATATATATCTATCACCCATATGAGAATGAGATAAATTACAACAGCGATACTATGTGTAGGATATGGGCTTGTCATTAAGCCAGAACAACTTATATTTGGAGAGAATAAGTGCATATAAAGTTAGAAGATCGTATCCATAAATTTTTTCAATTACTGTATAATTAATTCAAATCATCACATTAGATTTAATATTGGCGAGGTACACGCAAATGTACTTAATTATAAAATGTAGAGCGCCTAAGAGCAAATCGAGAAAAAATCAATCGTCTGAATTGTTTTTATCTGATTATTATTCTGCGATATTGTTATATAGTCCTTAATCCCATTTAAAATTAAGGTTATGCACGACATAACTTAAAGTAAATTATTTAATTAAACTTTCCACAAATTTTAGGGTTACTGAATCTATAACGTCAAAATTCTTCTCAACAAAAAATATCTGAACTATTTATATCATATATATTTACTAGCGTTCATATTAGTTGGATTTCATCTGATGTTGTCGACATATTAGGTTTCATTAATATTAATATATATATTGATAATGGAATATATATACTTTCAATTTAAACACGTAAACCTATCTATGCACTCTTAGATTACTGTTTTCTATAGGTAAAGACACACAATATAAATTCACATTTCATTCTATTATTACTAATTTCTATCTATCTCCTCAATTCCATTCTTATTGGCTGATAATTGCCAGCTGTTATGATTTTTTTGTTCTGTCAGGCACAAGTTTGTATAGCCTACGGAATTATTAATAGCGACGCGAATGCACAAACAGTCCGACACTACTTTCAGTCAGTGTAGGATAATTAACAACATCAAGTTGGATTCTAGTTGCCGCTCTTTGGACAATATGGGACTTTCTAGAGCAATATGGATAAAGAGCTAGAAAAAAAACTAAAAATAAGTAAGATGAAATTAAAACATTTAGGCGGATAATTCGGATTTGCTCCCTGCTCATATCTCTATCTCCCTTTTGCAATTTTCAGAGATTGTTGGTTTTTGGGTCTTTTTTATTTATTTAGTATCTTTTTGCTTGAGCTCAATCATTCATGATAACTTTAATAGAAATGTTCTTATGTTATTTTCTTTAAAAATCATTTCTTGTTATTACCGTTTCGTTTTTTTAGGATTCTATTTGGCTATTCTTTCCATTTATTTTTCTTTCGTATTTCTGTGTGTGCTATAATTTATTACCACACGAAGGCTCCTATCTGTAAGACGTCTTACCTCTCTCCGTCTTCAATTCGCCTTCTGCCTGCTGTGATTATCTGAAGATCTTCTTAGCTTATCTTCTGCTATCGACCAAATCACCCCTCATTCGCAGTCTCTCTTCAACCTTTTTAATTAGTTCATTTCAGTGCAAACATATTTTTCTAAGATATCATTCAATTCCGTATCCTCAATAACTGTCAAAAGAGAAGAAGAAAAAAAAAGATTAGAATAAAATGATTTATAAGACCAAAAACAATATTAAAAACCCACAACACAAAACACAAGAAGAGAAAAAAAGAAGAAGAGAAGGAAGAAGAAGAAGAAGAAGAAGAAGAAGAAGAAGAAGAAATAAATAACAAGCAAAAAAGAAAATAACGAAAGAAAATAAATAAATGAAAGAATTAGCACGAATTAAGAAATTTAAAAAAAACGACAACGGTAAAAAAGAAATGATTTTTAGAAAAATCATAGAAACATTCTATTAAAGTTATCATGAAGATTGAGCAAAGAAAAATAAAATAAATAAAAAAAGACCCAAAAAAACAACACATCCATGAAAATGAAAGGAGATAATGATGAGGAGGAGCAAACGAATTACAGTAAAGTTAAGCATCTTCTTTTTTTTCAGCTTTATTTCCTAAGCCCATTGTCCAAAGAAAGCGGCACTAGACACTGATGTGTAACGTACACTGTCTGAGAGTGTGCGTTGTGCGATTCGCGCGTTTAAATCAGGCTTAACAAATTGTGCAAGAAGACAAAAAAAAAAAACAGCGGCAATTAGAGACCATAGATGGAATTGATAGTTGTATATAGGATTAGAAAAATGTGTGTCTTTCCAAAAACAGACTAGAGCAGATAGGTTCACGTAAATGAAGATATATACATATATATATATATATATATATATTCAACATCAGTGAACAATAATATGAACGCTATAATATATATAATATGCATATATTTTTGGGAGAATATGTGCTTAATAGAAGTCGTACCTAATTTTGAAAGTTAATTAATTAATAATTAATTAATTAGGCGGGCATACCTATTTAAATGTAAGCTAAACAAATCGAGAAAAATCGAGAAAAATCAGAGATTGGTTTTTCTCGATTTGTTTAGCCTTACATTTAAATAGGTATGCCCGCCTAATTAATTAATTATTGATTAATTAACTTTGAAAATTAGGTACGACTTCTATTAAGCACTTATTCTCCCAAAAATTGTCGGCTAAAAAAAGCCATATCATAAACACATCGCTTGTGTATTTACTTTCATATGTATATATATATATATATATATATATATATGTGTGTGTGTGTGTGTGTGTGTGGTGTGTGTGGTGTGTGTTGTGTGTGGTAAGAATCGTTTAGGTGAATTTAACAATTATTTTCTCAAAAAAGTGCATAGTTCTCGAAAGTTGTAACAGAACAGGCACAAATCAAAAAATGTGAATATCAAAAAATGACCCCTCAAATGAAGCCAAATGCCGTAAATAAATGTTTTTATCTTGCTGTTAATGTCTGTAGATAGTAATGTCATTTTCAGACTTTATTAGATTAACATTATATATATATATATATATATATATGTGTGTGTGTGTGTGTGTGTGTGTGTGTGTGGGGGGGGGGCAGCATTTTTCATTTATACATATAGAATTAAACAAAGGCACATCTCCTGTTTAACAATTTATTTTTGATCTTTTCTAATTTTCTGGCCAACTTTTTAATGTTTGGGTGGAATTAGTGGATAAGTCCACCAAAGTTCAGTTCCGAGTACTTTCACACTTCGAAGTGCCATCATCAGGGTGATGTATTCCAGTTTTTTTTTAATATATTAATGTGGAGGCTGGAAGGAGAAGAATTGGTGAGAAAGGTGTTATAGGCATTTTAGAATGTGTGTACTGTATTGGAAATTAATTTGTTTAAGGATGGTTTGTATTGTTTTATGAAAGCTTCTAGTATTTGGAGTTTTTTTTATTTTTCTTTGTGCAGAATGTGTGTATTTTCCGTTAGAATTTTTGGTAATTATATATACAGCAAAATATGCACCCTCCAGGTGCAAGTATTTAAGTTTTAATGTAATAAAAATCATATTAAATTAGAAAGGCTAATGAAACTGAACAGTGATTGAAAAATATGTTCATTGGTTAACTAGTAATTTAAGATTTATGATTTTTCTCATATTCAAAAAGATTTAGAAATCATAATACAATCAAATTTTCAAGATCAATATGCAAATCAGAATCCGCTATTTTGTGATATATAAATACAATTGCATGTCTGTGTATGTAGATATTGTCAACAGTCTTAATGGTGTAAAACAATTTTATCAGTAATTGAGGTTAAATAAAGATAAAATAATAACTGTGATGTATGTAGTTTGTTACAGACAGACAAACACACAATCTCATTATAATAAGATTATATCTGTGTGTGTGTGTGTGTGTTCATTTACGCATAAACATGCACATATATTTATGTCTATATTTCTGTATATATATATTGTACAATGTAATTATTGTTTTAATTTACAATAAAAATCAAACTCAGGCATATTTATGCATATCTGTGAGGAGCAAATTAGAATAACTTTTCTATTCATATAGTTATAGTTCTGTATATATATATATATATATATATATATATATATATATATAGAGAGAGAGAGAGAGAGAGAGAGAGAGAGAGAGAGAGGGGAAACCTACTGCACGTATCTTATTTGCCACCACTCTCTAATTACGCATAACCTCTGAAATAAGGTCGGAAAAAAACATAGAATATCATGAATTACTTTTGATTACGAACGTACATCGTTGACACAACTCTTTCGATTAGCCAAATTTCATGTTTATGTCTGGCTCTTTGAAATGAATTACCGTTAAGCAGAGGCTGGAAAATTATTTCTCTAAACTATTATTAAATGATTTCTCTTCTGCGTAGAAATATAATGGAATTATATTTTTCACTTACGAGATACGGAAAGTCAGGTCAGTAGTTTATAGACACATGTAGCCCAGAAAATAATTGACAAATAAAGGATAAAAAGAAATGTAAGTAATGGTATCAGATTAGTAGTTATAACGGCGGAGTAAAGGTCATTACAAATCAGGTTAAATGCCAGGGAATCAAAATTTGGCATTTCTTAAGTCTCTTCATTGACAGCTTTGAATATTAACTTGAGGCAATAATGTACTTATTCCCTGGGTAACCCAATGAGAATATTAATACAGTATATACCCGCTTATGGAAGCTCGTGGTGTAATGGTTAAAGTCATGGGAAATAGACTCGTCGCCCCGAGTTCAAATCCTGGATTTGGTAATTGCATTTCACTTAGCGCTAATTGGAAAAGGTATGAATCCTACTCTTCCTCCAGCTATGGGTAAATAGTATGGCAGATTGGTCTCTTTAACCTTGGTTAGCCAACCGATCTAGAAGGAAACCTCTGAATTCAAACCTGTTGAACTCCGCTTAAGAAATTGACCTTGTGTCATCCTGCTCATGCGTTGGTAAATATGTACATACCCGCTTATCATGCAACATTCTGGGACATACATTTTAGCCAAATACTAAGGAGGTCTCCCCATAAATCAGATATAAACTTGGTGTAAATAGTACGCTAAGGATGCGCCTAGTTTGTATCACACCAATCGAACGACTCACTAATATCAGGCAAAAATTCAGTCTCAGAATATCGGAGGATACTCGAATATATACTTTATGGGAAACTTAATTTTCGCAGATATGTCATCAGAAAAGCAGAAATAAAATGAAAATGTACCAGGCTTGTAAACCGTAGAAAATCTAGGGAAAATGCTCTCCATGAAACCTCATATACTATCCCTTCCAATTTACATAACATCCTGAAAAATAACACCACACTTTAACCCTCAGACACTTACACTCTCATTCGTCAACATCTATAATGAATATATTAAATTGCTTTAAAAATTAATTATCTAAATATCTCATACATTTTATTAACATTTCTATAATTTCTTTCTTTCTTTCTTTCTTTTTTTTGAAAGTCCGTCGCAGACGACGATGACGTCACTCCATATCTTCATTTGTGGACCCTATGGTGGCTCATTAGTCCAATTGTGGACTTGCAGATGCGGTCACACACATTGCAGGGAAATTCCCATCTACATTTGGTTGTTCGTGTCGACGAAGACGTCGCCGCTCTAGTTCCTGTTTATCTCATTATTGAGCTGCTTAGCTCCTGTGCGGCAGGCATCTCGCCAACCTATATGCTGGAGGCCAGATCTTCCACGCTTGAAGGTGTGATGTTACATTTCTTCAGCGGTTTTTAATGTGGTCTTTGAACTCTGTCCTCGCGCGTGCCATCTGGAGTTCACTGTAAAGTAGTTTACGGGGGAGTCTGTCTGCAGGAATGCGGATGGTGTGATCCAACCATATATTTATTATTTCAATTAATTGCAAATAGATAATATGGAAAACACTCTATAATTAGTAATTACAGATTATCCCCCTTGAAAAATATTAAAGTATTAGTGTGGATAAAAAATGTAACACCATACTTTTATTATGAAGCTGCGAATAGAATCGGAAATTGTTTTATTCCCTCAAGAGTATTTCAATGTAGCGCGGTAACATCAATCTCGCTACAATGTGCCATATTGCAGTGTTATAGTAACATACACACGAAATAGCATCATTATTTGTATTTGGACCGTAAAGGTCAGCTATATTATTCTATTCTCTTTTTTTAAAAACCTGGTTTAAATTGAGCTGAATGTGCAAGATTTAATTCGTTTGCACAAACCCCATTTTGTTACGAATGGCGCCCTTTATGCTGGGAGTAAACAATTGAGTAAACAATTGCTGACAATTTTTTCTTTGTTTCTTTTTTTTTTTTTGTTTAGTTTTTTTTAATGAAATTTATTTTTAAAGGCCTTTGTATAAGAAATTCTAAACGAGAAACAAATTATGTTCCCTTGAGAGTCAATGTGAAAAATACGAAGTCGTGAGATATAAAAAAGAAACAAAGAAACTGTTTTTCTAATACTATTACCAGTCACCTTCTTGGACAACAGGTTGCATTCGTTTCGGTATGTTCTTTGCAAACTGTAAATTGTATTTATTCAATACCACAGGGAAATGTAAATAACAAATTTTCAAACACTTCTCTTTCAACTTAGTTGTTTGAAATGACTTTCTTAATTGCTTTTAGATTCTAAGCAAAGCAAGACACGCTGATTGTCTGTTAGATAATCTACCTGTGTAGGTAGGTAGGTAAGTAGATAGATAGATAGATAGATAGATAGATATTACGGGAGCGAGATAGGCAGATACAGTGGGGAAAATAAGTATTTCATCCCCGGCTGATTTTCTGAGTTTGTCACCTTACGAAAATAGAAACGGTCTATAATTTTCAGGGTAGGTCTGTCTTGAAAGTGATAGATAGCATATTTAAAAAGAATATAGAAAATCACATAATATTAATTTTTGAACATTTATTTGTATTTTATTGAAAAAATAAGTTTTTCATCCCATAGCAAAACATAACTCAGTACTTGATGAAGAAAACAGCAGCAGCCAGACGATTCCTGTAGTTGGTTACCAAGTTTTTACAGATCCCATGGGGTGGGGTTAGCCCACTCCTCTTTGCAGATCCTCTTCAGATCCTTAAGGTTTGTAGGTTGTCGTTCGGCAACTCGAAGCTTCAGCTCCCTCTACAGATTCTCTAAAGGATTATGGTCCGGAGACTGACTAGACCACTCAATTACCTTAATGTGCTTCTTCGTGAGCCACTCCTTTGTTTCGTTAGCCGTATGCATTGGGTCATTTTCATACTGAAACATCAAACCACGACAAATCTTCAGTGTCCTGGCTGAGGATTTCCCTGTAATTGGCCCCATCCATTTTCCATTGACCCAGTGTAATCGTCCTGTCCCCTTAGCAGTGAAACAGCCTAAGTATTATGTTTTCACCACCATGCTTCTGTGTTGAGATGGTACTCTTGGGGTTCAGGTTCAGCTTTATTTTCCTCCAAACCCGGTGAGTCGAGTCGATGTCAAAAGCTCAATTTT
>CM042161.1:43975220-44005220 GCA_023376005.1 Doryteuthis pealeii
TGAGAACAGATGATTCTTACCTTTTTAATTTGAAACAAAGAAAAAATATAGTTAATGAGTCATAAAAGAAGGGAAAAAAATTACAGAAAGAGAGAGAAAGAGAGAGAAGAGAGAGAGAGAGAGAGAGAGAGAGAGAGAGAGAGAGAGAGAGAGAGACTATAAACACACCAAACGAGAATCAAATGTTTGTATGTTTACACTTTTTCAGAAAATGGCAACGAAGAAGAAATTAATCTGAGTTAGATAAAGAGATATTTTTAAAGTACGATGAATTCTAGGAAAATAGCGAAAAAAAAAAAAAAACTGAAAGATAAAAAGAAATAAACAAACAAATAAAGTAAACGTGTAAATGAATGAAAGAAAGAAAGAAGATAAAAATAGAGAAAAGAAAGAAAAGGAAAAAAAAAAACAATTAACGAATGTGCTAAAAGAAGAAATAGAAAATGAAAATGAAAAGAAAAGGAGAAAGAAAGAAAGAAAGAAGAAGAAGAAAGAAAGAAGAAAGAAAGAAAGAAAGAAAGAAAAAGAAGAAAAGAAAAAGAAAGAAGAAAAAAGAAAAAAGAAAGAAAGAAAAAAAGGAAAGAAAAGAAGAAAGAAATAAAGAACGAGAAAAGAAAAAGAAAGAAAAGAAAGAAAAAGAACGAAAAAAAAAGAAAGAAAGAAAAAAATGAAAGAAAAAAGAAAAAGAAAGAAGGAAAAGAAAGAGAGAACGAAGAATGAAAGAATGAAAGAAAGAAATCTGTAAATAAGAGTGAAAGGCATTAGTTTGTAAAAGAAAGAAAGAGTAAAGAAAGAGATGAGGGGAAATAGGGAGAGAAAAAAGAAAGAAAGAGAACAAAGGGAAGATAAGTAAAATACATTTTTTTAAAGACAAGAATAGACAATGTAAATACGAAAACGATTATTCACAGATAAATGAGCAATAAGCAGAGATACTTACATGCAACCAACAGAAAAGGATACAGAAATTTTAGAAAAAACCGATAGAACAATAAATAAAAGAGGAAAATATAAAAGAATGAAATAAAAGAAAGAAAGAAAGAAAGATTAATTGGAACGAAATAAATTAAGAAAACTAAAAAAAAGATTTTTTAAATTTTAATTTAAGAAGAAATATACTTAATTAATCCCAAAGAGGAAGGAAAAAGTAAAATCATCGAGAGAGATGAGGGAGAGAAAAAGAAAAAAGAAAGATAGAGAGAAATAGAACCTGAGAGATAAAGAGAGCGTGACACAGCGCACAAAGACTCATTTAAACTTGTGTTTTTTCATTCCTTCTAAATATATATATATATATATATATATATATATATATATATATTATATATATAGTATTTTGTTATAGAAAACATTTATGTGACTTAAAAATATTGCTTTATTAACTTAAAAATTTCCTCATTTTAGTAATCACATAAATCCGCGATTTAAAATGAACACTAAAGATAAACAATCATGTAATGAGAGGATCGGATTACATACTTATTATTTTATTTATATATATGCCTATATATATGTGTGTGTGTGTGTGTGTGTGTGTGTGTGTGAGAGAGAGAGAGAGAGAGAGAGAGAGAGAGAGAGAGAGAGAGAACATTGGTAAACAGTGAGTTTTTAAAACTAAATATAGAGAAGGAATAGAAGCACAAGATTTTGTCAAACTTATAGTTTTTTGATTTGAAAAAAAAAATACTTAATGAATCTAAAAAACAAAACAAAAAGTAGAAATACCGAAATAGAGAGAGAGAGACGGGGGCAGAGAGGAGAGAAGGAGAAGGACAGCAAAAGAAAGAGAAACGGAAAGAAAGAGAGAGTGAAAGAGAGGGAGAGAGAGAGAGAGAGAGGGAGAGAGAGAGAAGGAGGGAGACCGCAAGTACACCAACATGCACTCAAACGTCATAGAATCAAATTTATGCACGTGTACACTTGTTCTTGGTTTCACCATCGGAACAACGCGCCAAAGGATGTCTGTATCGTTCGGGTAGTGGCTGGCAAGAACTCGAGACGTCTCCAACACGTGACCATTTTGACATCACAGCCGCCCTTGACAGTGAGCAGACAGCGAAACAATAAGGGTCGACGCTCTCCCCGACTTCTCTCTACGGCATTTTTAAAAAGGCCAATCAAAATGCACTGACCGCGCGTATAATCATGAATACAAGATTAACCGGGGACCACGTTCGCCGACCGACAGCAAAGTGTGACAATGCGGAAAAATATTTGATAGGAGCAATATGATTCTGACACCGAAGAGTTCAGGGAACAAAAAGGCAGGATCCATACTGTCTGAGCGACCCGAGTATTGGAAGAGAGAAGACCGGGGCCATCGCCCTACTGCACCCGTCTGCACGCCCTGTTAAACGTCATTGTGAAACAATAGCTGCTTTAACCCCCCCCACCCCACACATACACACACTCCTGATCAGTCCACCCACACACCTTTTTTCTTCGCCGCCTGTAACTAAACAGACGCCGATTATCAGGCCTGAAATGCTTAGAGAAACAGCACATACCATCCGTGCAATTACGATTCCGAAGGATAAACAGAAAGAAAGAAAGATAAATTAAGAGAATGAAAACAGATAACAAAAAAAAAAGAAGGAAATGAAAAAGGAAAAGTTAACAAGAAAATAAACTAATTGAAAGAAGGAAAAATAAAATGAGAAAGAAAGAAGGAAAGAAAGATAAAAAAAGAAGGAAAAAGTCAGAAAGATAAACAGTGATTACTAGATACATGAGAAAGAAAGAAAGAAAAAAAGAAAGAAAGAATAAAAGAAAGACAGAAAGAAAGACATAATTTATGTGAGACGTGAAAGAACATAGAAAGTCTATCAAAAGAAAGAAAGAAAGAAAGAAAGAAAGAAAGAAAGAAAAAAAAGAAAAAGAAAAAAAAGGAATAAAGGAAAATATAACATTATGGAAATAAGGAGAAAGAAAGAAAGAAACGAAGAAAAAAAGATAGCAAACTTTGAAAATAGAGAAAATAAACGATATATATATAAGAAAGAAACAAAGTAAGAAAGAGAGAAGAAATGAAAGAAAAGAAAAAAGAAAGAAAGAATTCACTTGTGAAGTAGAAAGAAAGCTAGTGGAAAAATACAACGATGAGGAAAAAGGCGTTAATTGAAAAGAAGAAAGAATGAATGAAATGAAAAAAAAGAAAGAAAGAAAGAAGAAAGAAGGAAGGAAGAAGGAGGAAGTAAGAAAGAAGAATAGAGAAGGAATGGAAGAAAAGAAAAGGAAGAAAGGAGAAAGAAAGAAGGAAAGAAGAAGAAAGAAAGAACGAACGAACAACGAACGAAAGAAAGAAAGAAGGAAGGAAGGAAGGAAAGAAAGAAGAAAGGAAAGAAAGAAGGAAAGAAAGAAAAAAGGAAAGAAGAAAGAAAGGAAGGAAGAAAGAAAGAAAGAAGGAAGGAAAAGAAAAAAAAGAAAGATAGACAGAAGAAAAAAGGAAACAAAAAAGAAAGAGGAAGAAAAAAAAGAAAGAAAGAAAGAAAAGAAAAAAAGAAAAAGGAAGAAGAAAAAGAGAAGAAAGAAAAAAAAAAAAGAAAGAAGGGGGATGAGAAAGAAAGAAAGAAAGAAGAAGAAAGAAAAAGAAAGAAGAAGAAAGAATAAAGAAGAAAGAAAGAATATATTTCCAGAAGAAAGAATGCAAAGCCGAAAGACATGAGGTGAGGAGTGAAGACGCTAATTAAAAGAAAGAAATGGAGAGAAAAAAAGAAGTAAAAAAAACGAAAGAAGAAAAAAAAACAAATGAAAGTATTATCTCCAGACGAAGAAAGCAAACGAAAAACTAAATGACACCAAAATAAAAATTAAAGAATTTTGGATCTGGAGAGTAAGGTGAGGAGTTTTCATTTGGAGAGCAGGAAATGTCATGACAGAAATGATATTGGTGGTGGGTAGGGGGTTTATAGTCAAATAGATGGAAATGCTGTCTCTGATTTTTAGGGGAAAATGCCTTCATGACAGCCGATGCTATAAAATGCATTGGAAATTATTTTACTATAAAAATGTATTGGAAAAGATTTTACTATAAAAATGCATTAGAAATTATTTTACTAGAAAAATGTATTGGATACGATTTTACTATAAAAATGCATTGGAAATCGTTTTACTAGAAAAATGTATTGGATACGATTTTACAATAAAAATGCATTGGAAATTATTTTACTAGAAAAATGTATTAGAAACGATTTTACAATAAAAATGCATTGGAAATTATTTTACTAGAAAAATGTATTAGAAACGATTTTACATAAAATGCATTGGAAATTAATTTACGATAAAATGTATTGGAAATTATTTTACTATATAATGCATTGGAAATCTACGTCACAAAATGAAAAGAGAAGAAACAACATTTACTTATTTTGTTGTTTTGGAATATTTGACAAATGTTTTGAGAAATTCTTCAATTTAACCAATTGTAAGGGGAAATTGGTATTAACCAGGCGTTTTTGTTTTATTTCGTCTATCTCTGTATTAACGCCAATAATAAATTTTCTCTTTATCGGTATTACAATATCTTAAAATGGATAAGAATATTGATATCTACACCGATACGAGTTAGAATAATGAAAATTAATTTCCACAACACGTATAGTTCTATATCAGTAACCTTCTCTCTCTCTCTCTCTCTCTTCTCTCTCTCTCTCTCTCTCTCTCTCTCTCTCTCTCTCTCATACTCTCTCTCTCTCTCTTGCTGCTCTTTTTATATAATATATTATATATATATATATATTATATACCAACTTGTTGGTAAATCCTCGCGGTGAGAAAAAAACAGCAAATAGTTTGATTGTAAAAATATAATATCCAACATTCCCGGGAGAAAAATTTTGGGAAAAAAGAAATGACCAAGATAATGTACCAACCAAAGATAATCTATTGGTACAATATTTGGCAAAAGAAAAAAACAATTTATATGCATATATATACATATATATATATATATATATATATATATATATATATATATTAACATATAAGATATATATATTCATACAAAACCACCAGGAAACTAAAGCTAATAAGTAAAAAGTGCTCAATACCTAAGTAGAGCAAATGATAAAGATAAATCTAATGAGTCAGACAAACCTACTAAAAGTTTCGCTTAATGCTCTTCAGGACTAAGCGAAACTTTTAGTAGATTTTTCTGACTCATTATATTTATCTTATATATATATATATATATATATAACATTAATTTTCTTTAACATGATCCCTTTGGTCTTCATAACACTTATTTCGGCGAGGGATTTTAGAGGTCAAAGCACCTTTGAACTTTCTGTTTTGGTAGAAAACTGGTCAAGTATATTTCTGTTAAATAAGTAGATTAGCTATTTCTCTGAATGTTTGAGATGAGGCTTGATGATTAGTATTATCTGCATTATTTGGATTATTGTCCCCATCTTCATTGTTATTTGTACAAAGTTTCGGCCGATATGCCTCCGGTCTTCTTCAGGTATTTCTTGACGGACTCGGGACCCTACTCGGACTCGGGAACCTTCTTTTCGAACTCGGGAACTTTCTTGTCGTAATCGGGAGCCATCACGGAACTTCGAACTTAACCCTTTATTTAGTCCACGGGGGTATTCTGTTCTCATTCCGCTAACCATAGCTGGGGTAAAGTATGTATTAATTATTTTTCTATGTTACTGTCTCTACTCAGGATTGAACCCGGAATCCAGAGATAACTGTCACTTAGAACTGTTTTAATTTAACTAGTTTATCCACTAGGCCATATGTCTAATTGAACAATTGAGTGTGAAGAAGGTTACCGAGTCCAAGTAGGTTCCCGAGTCCGAGAAGAAATACCTGAAGAAGGCCGGAGGGCATATCGGCTGCAACGTTGTACAAATAACAATGAAGATGGGTACAATAGTCCGAATAATGCAGATAATACTAATATTAGCTGTATCTAGTATTTTGAGTGAAGCATAGGTTTTGAAATGTACAATAGAAATTGTACTCGGAGATTTGGAATCAAATAGGTTTGATTGACAGGCAGTGATTCTGAGGTCAGTTGGGGTAACCCTAACCCCCAGCCTGGCTGGATTTGGAGATATTTCAGTCATGTGATTAGGATACAATAGAAAGTTGGAAGGATAGTTTTGAAATCTAGATATTAAGGTTGTAAATTGACTGCGAGACGTTTGGATACTAAGTTGGTTCTTTGGTGTTAAGGTAATAAGTTGGGTCCGAGATTTTAAGACGGGCATATAGGGCACACATATTCCTTAAAGGCGCCATCTTTTCGAATACAGTCATGTTCACTCTGCATGTAGGAGACGTCTTAATAATCACTAAGACATCTTTCATCTACACATTTCCTCATTTCTCTTAGATGAGTGAAATAAAAAATAAATGAAAGATATCTTAGTGATTATTCTTTCGGTTTGTAGCGGCTCAATCTGAAGACGAAGCAGGTGCGATAATAGCCATCGTCAGAATCTCAGAGACCTAGGGAGGAAAGCGAAGCGGTTGAAGAAGATAGCAAAGGGTTAAGATTTCTTTTAATGGCCATTATGTCTAGAAGTCTCACTTTTGAGATGAATCTTCTGTTTTGATAACTGCAAAGCTTTGCTTAGATGTTGTCAGTGAGAATCGACTCACTAACAATGGTCTGCTAATCTAGCTTGATTAGTATATAAGGCATGAGGCAAGTAGTCACTTCTAAATATAGACTCGTTGACTACCACGTGACCAGGGAAGGCAACCTATTATCCAATCACTGGCAGTGCTGCTGCTGCTGTTGGTGTATTTATACTGCCAGATACTAATCTTAGCTCACTGCTATTTGGATCATCTTGGACGTCGGACCTAAAGGACACTATCCAGAAGGACTTATTGATTTACTTACTTGTTTACTTTAAGTTCTTTTACAACTCGAACCAAGGATGGCGCCCAGTTACTCAACAATAAAAAAACATCACAGGATGGGGGTGTAAGTGCAGGAATTATGGAGTATGCTGGAATGGCAAAACTCTGATTTTATTTTAAAAAATACATTATTCAAAAAGGTTCGAGACTGGTTATTTTTTTTTTGGGGGGGAGGGGTTCTCTTCAAATTGGCATTGACTCTTCTAGAAGAAGTCGAACCTGCTGGACAGTAGTTAGAAATCAAGCCTTCATTACTTAATTATATAAGCTGGTAAGTTGTAAACACGTCTTCATTTAAAATTTACAAAACGTAAAACTTTAGTCTTAATACTTTTTACGACAGTTCGTAGATTGGACGTATCTTTAACTGTTTTTTAAATGTTTTACATACATAGATATATGTGCTTATACATCATCACCTACCTGCAACGAAATATTTGCACATACCTGCACACACACACACACGCACACACACACATTCACACACTCATATAGTTCCATGCAGCAGACAGCAACGCTAAAGCAAACACACTTGTCGAGAAAGACCGGCGTTTACACGCTTGTAAACTCACACCCGTCTTGCGGGCTTTTACACACCTATCTATGTACACGTATTTCTCAAGCACACCTCGCACATGGATACGCACGAGCGCGCGCGCGCGTCTTCGCGCTCAAAGACGTGTGAAAAAGATAAGATTTCCTTGTATCCCACAAACATACAGCGTTTTTACACCACGAGCTGTTTATTCGTTACGATATTTTTTTGTTTATGTTTTCTTTTGTTTTTTTGTTTTTGTTTTTTGTTTTTGTAGTTTATCTATTTATCTATTCATTTGTTTATTTAGTTGGTTTATTTTTTTTTTTTTTGTTTTTTTTGTGCTTTTCAGATTTCTTCTTTGCTTGTATATTAGAAATATTTTTTCTTCCAACAAAGATAAATACAAACAAGCAATGAAAACCAAGAAACAAATATTCTCTCATATGTAAGACATACAGTTTTGTTTTTTTTTATTCCTTTATTCGTGTATTCCTCATTGAGAAAAGATTACTCTCTCAGATCCGGGCAGACTTTGCGTTGGTAAATATACATTGTGAGATATTTGAGTATAAGTACACAGATATACACACACACACATTCATATACATACGAGGTGTCTTCAAACAATACAGAGTCAGAAGATACTGTTGTATACCCTTCGTTACTTCTTTACTTACTTCTATTATTCTTCTTCTGTTCTTCTAGGTCTCTTCTAACATCTCTTCTATCGTCTGGACTTCCTTGGGGACTTCGTGTCTGGTCTTCCATTGGGGATTTCTCTTTATCAGAAGCCCTGTGTCATTGGTAGTTTTTAGATAATAACACAAGACTTCGATTTAACTTAGATCGTATTTTATTCGGAAATCCCCACCAGACTACCTGCGCAGATCGAGTCGGCCGCGTGTATAACACGACTTACCACCGTGGTGGTCTTGGCCGATCTGAATAAAATCTATTTCTAATCTAAACCGGAAGAGGGTCTCCTCCACCGATTCTCACGGTATCCATTGGAAAGGATCAGGATGAGGTCAAGCCTTGTTACTCATCCTTCAAGTCCGTGGGTTGCAACTTATAACAGCCAATTTGATTTCTACACTACTGTACACAAATATTAAGAATCTAATAATTATGTAACAATACATAAAATAAGACAAAAATGAACAACGTTACTTTTCTTCCTTGGCATTCAATACATTTATTCCAGTGAGCTTTCCGTTGGTTGATGCATCTCTAAAAATCTGGTTTTGGTATGAGGGAAACTGTGCCATAGCATTTCTTTTAATGTTACCAAACTCATCAAATCTTACATAATTTAAGAAACAAGAAAAAGCGACAAAAAGTGAGATGTGGTAGGAGAGGCTGCACTTGCACAATATTGTTTCGACAGATACTGCTGATCAAACAGTATGAAGACTGCTGTCAGAAGTACTGAGAATTATCTCTGACTTATCTATTAATAATGGAGATTCGCTTCCGGTTTTTGTCTGTAACAAATATCAGAACTAAATTTCCATTTCAATTTTTTTATTTTTTACTCCTTTAATAAATTCATTTTATTTCTTTACTCCTTTAATAAATTTGATGATTTTACTTTACTTATGATACAAACACTCTGATATTAAATTTTCAACTCCCATCCCCTCAGGCAATATTTATTTTACGTCGCCCAGATGGCGTTTTTTATTTTGCTAGTCTAAACAATGTACAGATGTCGAGAAAGCAGTCTAGGCGTAATCTTTATTATAGAGTGTGTAGCAGTAATACTCCAAACATTTTAAACTGTCACCTGTGTTGTTCAAGTGAACTTATGTTGCATAATTGTATCGAGAGTGCAAAGGGGATGGAAAAATACCAGTGACGGTTATGACCCCTGACCTCAAAAGCGGGAATCTCGCGAGTCACGTGATAGCTAGTTAGGTAACAAGTTTCAGCCAAAATGCGACGCAGAGCAGACGTGTGACTGCATGGTTGAACTCAGACCGCGCGGTGAAAATGTACAATATAGCTTTGATCAAAGACAAACAAAGTCTTGTTAATTATCTGCATTGCTTTAAAAGGACTAGCCCGAAAGAAGCCCTTAGTTAGAAACAGCCGGACAAGAACTAAGAAGATGAAACAACCTATAGACAAAGATGACAAGAAACAAGTAAAGGAAGCCGCCCGAGACGATCACACATGGCCGAAAGAAATAAGATAGAAAGTAACAGACACACGACTCTATCTGTCTGTCTCTCTCTAATACTCTCTAATGCGTCTCTCTCTCTCTCTCTCTCTCTCTCTCTCTCTCTTTCTCTCTCTCTCTCTCTCTCTCTCTCTCTCTCTCTCTCTCTCTCTCTCACACACACACACACACACACAAGAATTCGTGTTTTATATACCCGCAATGGTTATATATGTTGAGTAACTGGGCGCCCCACACTTGCATTACCATGTGTTGGCTTCCCCAGGAAAACGTCGCTTATGAGTTCACCCTTACTTCTCCAGCAGTGTCCTGCATGCCTTGTCCGTCTCACTCGGATAGTTTGTGAGATGAGGGGGGTAGGTGACCGTATAGCTGTTTCCTTGTGGGGTGCTGTTTCCATGACTTGTTCAACACTGCTCGCAGCATCCTTGTGCAGCTCCCATCTAGCTTATTCTCAAGACGTTTAATTAGGGTCCAGGTGGTGCAGCCATATAACAGCACCGACTCAACCACAGTCTGGAAGAACTGTCGTTTCAGCCTGATAGGGAGATCGGACCTCCATATGACCGATAATCTATTTGTGGCCGATCATGCCTTTGCTATCCGCGTATTAACATCGCTCTCTGTGGAGGAGATATTACCTCCCAGGTAGGTGAATTGTTCCACTGGCTTAAGAGGCTTGCCATTGAGTGTAGAGATGTTTCCTTTATTTTTGAAGCTCATGAACTCTGTTTTACCGGAGTTCACATAGAGGCCTATAGTATTTGCTGCCTCCTCTAGGCTATGTAGCAGTGTTTCAGCCTGTGCCGGTGTATCTGCAAGAAGTGCAAGGTCATCGGCATAGTCCGCATCTGTGATTATTTGTGCGGGATATCGCCTGCTTCTTGTCCTTTTCAATGTGAAACCTACATGTTTATAATTACACAATCCACAAAGGTCAAGATGTGACACCAGGTCAATTTTTAAGCAGCGTACTGCTGGTTTGAATTCAGAATTTTACTC
This sequence comes from Doryteuthis pealeii, assembly GCA_023376005.1. NCBI lineage: Eukaryota > Metazoa > Mollusca > Cephalopoda > Myopsida > Loliginidae > Doryteuthis > Doryteuthis pealeii. The sequence continues at coordinate 43,985,822 of CM042161.1, forward strand.
GTACAGTCAGTCATATTATCGTCGTTATCAAGCTAATTTCGCAAGTCAGTGACAACTGAGTAGCGATTTAGATCTTCAAAAGTTGTCCCAGAATTGCGTGCTTAGTTTTCGGGGTATTTCGCATTGTATAATATTCGTATTTACCCAACCCTTCCGCCACGGACAGGACGTGAAACAAGGTCAATTTTTAACCCAAGTACAGCTAGTTTGAATTCGGAGTTTTCCATCTTCTCTGGTTGCTTAAAGATAGTGTAAGATTCAAAGTGATATATACTTGATGATAAAACTCCGACTAAGGTTGATAGACAAAACATTTAATATGATACAGCACATGGATAAACAGGTACATAATACATAGAGGTGTAGATAAACATACATACAAAAGTAGAGATAAAGACACATTCATGAATGGTAAAAAGATAACATAAAAGCCACAGACATGAGACTAGGAATAGTCCATGCTGTGTGAATCACTTACAGTAATGTAAGGGGGGCCAAAGCACCAACGAGAAGGGGTAGACCGTGTCTAACCCATGTGTCTCATAGGTCGAGGAACAGGAAAAGAGAAAGAGAAGTTCAAACCAGCCGCTTAAATAATCAAAGGCCCCTAGCGGGAACCAGCGAACTAAACAGGCAGACAACTCTCCAGGCAAATACGAAACTAACGCCACAATGGCAAGAGAACCGAATCTGCACTACTCTTTATCCATAGAGGGGTGGGGTGGGCGTAGGGAGAAGAGATGGATCCATACAGAAGAGACTAACCGGTATATACCTTACCCATCCGCCATGGGGTAGATGCGACACAAGAGTTAAATGTTTAAACAATGCCATTGAATGAATGTCCAGTTGTAGGCAGTGCAAAAAATTGTTTGTTTACTGTTTACATTTGTTGCATAAGATTATTGTCAATCCCCTGTATTTTTGAAGGGATGGCCTTTTCATATCACGGGCGGGACTTTCCATGGAATATTACAGAAAGCCCGCGAAATACATGAAGTCACGTGGGACCGGTTGGGTCTTCAGTTTCAGCTTGGACGTCAAGCAGATAAGATGTTACTGCTTTAGCTGAGACTCACTGCATACGCGCGCTGTGATTAGTTAGAGAAATATGTTTAGTTAAGAAATACAAGTTTGAATAAATAATATGGTTTTGTGGTTGATGAATGTCTTGGCAACAAGACTGATCTAGAAGACCAGACACGAAGTCCCCAAGACTAGGTCCAGACGCTGGAAGAAGAACGTAAGATACCAAAGATGAACAGAAGAATAATAGAAGTAAGAAAGTAAAGAAGAGTATACAACACATTAACTCTTGTGGGGAGCTACAGGAATCAGTTAATAAATCTTACCCTTGCCCTTTCAGAGGAAGGGGCAGGTGCTGCCTGAAAAGGGGCGGACAACTCTCGAATTTATTTTCACAACAGATTTGGAGGGCGGAAAACATGGCAGACATCTCTTTCTTTCCATTACTCCCAAATCCAATGCGACCCAGTGGTGTAGTGCCTGTTAGGATCCTACCTGTGGGTCAGATAGATCTGTTTAACATAATGTCTGAATTGATTTCAAACAACATTACCTCTTTAAACATAGATATTACTATTTGATAGTTAAGTGAAGATATATAAAAGTCGTCGAGGCGGCCTAATGTCGGTATCAGCCAATCAGCGAGGGAGTCTATCCCCTTTTCACTAACGCTAGACCAAGGAGATTGTTTTTGCGTCTGATGTGGAGCGCCACACCTACCATCAGCTCCTTACTTTACCGCATAGAACCCTGTGCTACTCATACGCTGAGTTGGCGAGGGCCGGTATCGAACTAAAAACCTTGCGGTTTCTAGCCGAACACTCTACCGACTGAGCTAACCCAAATAATTAGTTTTATTGTTATCTGTTGGATTTTTTTTATATAAGGCATGGGGCAAATGGTCACTTCTACTTATAGACTCGACTATAAACACGTGAACTGAGAAGGATTCTTATTGTCCAATCACTGGCACTGCTGCTGCTGCTTCTGCTGTATTAATAGAGACCCCAATCTGAGATTATTTCATTAACATTTGGATTCCCTTGGACGACGGACTTACAAGGAATACGTTAACACCGGATTCTTATTGGCTTGCTTACTTATCCATTATCATCTGGAACGAAGGATGGCTGCCAGATACTTAACATTATCAAGGAGTAAAATAACAGTACTCAAGAGTGTGATAGAATATGAGAGAATTGGAAATCAGAGGTTTAATCAACCATCCAAACAACAGCATTCGAAATATTTGCTAGAATACACAAAAGCGTCCCGGAGACCTTGTTGATAATCAGCCAAAAAAAGCAATTGCAACATATTGACAAGCAGAAATACATTTTTTAAAAAACTAAAAAGTAGGAATGAGAAGAAAAACAACTATCTGGGTACTTCAAGCGACAAACCTGAAGAGATATCACATCAGAAGAATTGGAACCATACTGTTTGCAAATTATTAGTATTAGATAGGAATACCTGCAACCATATAAACGTGTGCAAATTATTTGCATTAAGAAGGGTTAATTAAAACCATTCTGTTTGCAGAATATTAGTATTGCCTAGTAATATTTGAAAGCTACAAATGAACAAATTAACTTTATTAAGAATAGTTACACAAATGTTTATTATTAAATAGGAATAGTTACTTGAATCCGTGGAAATTGGCAAAACAGATTTTGAATTAGGAATTAAATACTGCAATATTTGACAACCGATCAACTTTACAAACATTGTTGGTTCTGTGTCTGCGCCATTCAAACTTAGATATACATATTCTCTTTCACCGATATTGAGCACTCATTATTTATATATATAGCAAACCATATAACTGTTTTGTATATATATATATATTTAGTAAATGAACTTGCTTCATTACAATAATTTATTTCAACCGTATTAATACGGCATCTTCAGGTAATCACAAGAACATGACTCTTACTGAGAATGTTTACTAAATATCTTGCTCTGTCCTTTTACTCACTGGTATTAGGCACATTGAGCTCTCCTTATGGTCTACCTGCATCAGCTTGGTTAAACCACATATGAAAAGATCCTAACTGCGGAAAAAACTGTATATATATATATATAGAGAGAGAGAGAGAGAGACAGACAGACAGACAGACAGACAGAGAGGAGAGATGGTGAGTATACTTTTTAAACCCCGATTCTAAACGCAGTTTAAATTATTTTAAAACAAGATGAGTACAGTAAGGCTAAGACCATTTTTTTTTCTTTCGTCTATATTCTGTTCGTTGCAGTGTTCGTTTTCTATTTCAAATATGGTTGGGAGGTGGTATGTGTGAGGGTGTTTGTACACCCCCCTCCACCTCCCTACATCAAACAGATAAAAATCTCGGCACTTTGTGCGTAGGTAACGATGGATGCAAGTCATTTAGTCGAGATTTGCGCAAAGTAATAAGTTTCAATAATTTCCTTGCTGAAAAAAAAAACACACACACACAAAAAAAAAACACAACAAAAAAAAAAAACAGAATGAAATAACAACGATGTAACGGATTAGGGCGGCGGTGGAAGTGATTATTTTGAAATCACGTAGCGACTGTTATCTCGCCATCTCTCGTTTGCAAAACCGAAAACGTTTGCAAAGTCGAAAGGAATAACAACACTGAAGTGTTTTGCGACTAATTTGATTGTCGTAAAGGCGGGAAAAATACAGGGTCGGAGGGGGGGAGCTGGTATATGGGTAGTGTGCTATGAGGATGAGAGAGTATATGTTATGATGCGTGCAAAGAGAGAAAAAAAGATGAAAAAGAGGCTATATGAGATGGAGTTGCGCTAAGATATTGTAGTAAATAGAAAATGTGAGGGTAGATGAGGTGTTGGGGAAAAAGAGGCGTACAGGTGAGAATGATTTTTGGAAAAAGAAAGTAAAGGTGTAGACAAGGGAGAAAAAAGATGATATGAAGGAAAGCAAGAAGATTTTTCAAATGAATCTTATTTCTCAAATCTTTGTTTAACTATAAACACATTGCAGACATTGAAGAGGAAGTTAGACGAAGGAAAGGGAAGGGGGAAATTGACAGAATCAAAGTATGTGAGAAGCAATGAGTGAAAGTGTATGGAGAATAGAGTAAAGAATTACTAAACTATGAGAGGTTTAAGGAATGCAGATAGATAGATAGATAGATAGATAGATAGATTGGCAGGTAGATAGATATGAATAGAAGTAGGAGGCTAGATAGATAGATGGTTTCACGTGTTCACATATAATACTAATAAGTTGCATACTGTTATATGTTCAAGTATTTGAAACAAAATCCTCCTCCTACTACTACTACTACTACTACTACTACAACTACTACTAGTACTACTATTACTGCTGTTGCTGCTGATAATAATAATAATAATAATAATAATAATAATAATATACAAAAAAGAAAGAACTTGTCAAGAACTGGTGGATTTTGCAGTGCCAGCAGATCACAGGGTGAAGTTAAAGGAAAATGAAAAAATAGACAAATATCTGGACCTTGCCAGAGAACCAGAGAAAAAGTTATGGAATATGAAAGTGAAAGTGATACCAATTGTAGTTGGTGCACTTGGAACAGTCCCAAAAGGATTAGAAAAGGGTTTGGATATCAGAGGAAGGATTGAAACCATTCAGAACACTGCACTGCTGTAATCTGCCAGAATACTCAGAATATTCCTGGAGACCTGAGGAGACTTGCTGTCACTCAGACTCCAGTGAAAGACCATCAGCTAACACTGATGTGAAAACTCAAAAGGAGTAAATAATAATAATCATATTGCCGTTCCGGTGGACCACAGAGTGAAAATGAAAGAAAACGAAAAGATAGACAAATACTTAGATCTTGCCAGAGAACTGAAAAGGAACTCTGGAAGATGAGATTGAAGTTGATAACAATTGTAGTTGGAATGGTCCCAAAGATTTGGGAAATCAGGGAAAGAATCGATACTATCAAAACAACAGCATTCTTATGATCGACGAATGCTCAGAAGAGTTCTGGAGATCTGAGGATATTTTCTGTCACCCAAACTCCAGAGAAAGACCACCAGCAAATGCTGACGAGAAAAAGTCGCAAGGTGTAGTATAACATTACAGTAGTTGCGTATTTTATCTCCTGTGATAGATTTCGGATTAACAGTTAAGGGAAAACCTGAAAATTCAAGCTAATTTTCAAATGAAGTTGTCTCCCATCTTAACAATTACAAAATCTTTTAAATCATGTTCCTCTTACCAATGACCATTAGACACTGGGGAAGATGAGGTATAAGACCTTTCAAATTGCTGAACAACGCACTTGTTATGTTGCATACCCTTTTCTTACTTACTTCTATTCTTCTTCTGACGTCTTTTCTATCATATGTCTTCTTCTAGCGTCTCTTCTTCGTCTTGGTGGTCGGTCGCACTTAACTCATGTCTTCTTCTAGATCAGTCTTGTTACCAAGACATTCACCAACCACAAACCTGTGTTATTTTCTTAAGCTTTTATTTACTTAACTAAACATTTCATGTAACTAAACATCTGACTAACATAGCGCGCGTATGCAGTGAATTCCAGTTAAGGCAGGACATCTTCTCTGCCCGACGTCTAAACTGAAAACTGAGGACCCAACCAGGTCCCACGTGACTTCACGTATTTCGCGGGCTTTCTGTACTATTCCATAGAAATTCCCGCCCGTGATATAAAAAGGGCCATCCCTTTAGAAATACAGGGGATTGACAATAATCTTATGCAACCGCATAGATTATGTAACAGTTAGATCAGCAGTTATCGAGTCTACACGTGTCAGAAATATTGAAATCACCGGTTTCTGCGAGATCACCGGGGTTAAGCAGTGATGGACCTGTTCAAATGGGTAACTACTTAAGCAACAGTTGGTACTGTAAGCAAACATAGTCTTTTGTTTATCAAAATCACTTGTTTTACTGTTAAATGACCCAAAAGAGTGTTTGATATGCCGTAAATAAACAGGCAACAAACATTACTGCAACTAATCCAACCTTATCACTGAATCAAGTAGGAGATGACAGGAAGGCGGGACTGGATCTGTGCAAACGCTCAAATTCACCGATTGTTCCTCTGAAGGAACTATGAGCATCCTCTGGTTACCGTAATTAGAGGAAATCAATTTATTCATCTATCAATCTATATATTTATATATCTAAACTGATGGATTGATATATATCATATTATATATAATTATTTTTTTTAAATAATTTAAACGTTCTGTTATGGTAATTTACCATGCACGCATAAACTCTTCCAATTATAAATAACAGCAGTTAAGCAAGAGTTAATATTTCAGCAGACAGCCGATAAGACAGCCTCGCGTGTGACCGACTCATTGGTATAAGTTTGTACTAATGTTCTTTGTTACAATATTTGTTTAAATCATTTCCTATCTTGTGTCTTTATTCTGTCCTCTAACCAGACCACAACACGTTATCAAAAAGTTATATTTGACTCATATAAATGACCCAAACAGATCCTCTCATTCCAATTAAAATGAACAGGGTAGCAAGGGAAACAATAGGTTGACTCTAAGCTCCAAAGAGTTCCGGAAGTAGTGCCTCACTACCGGATGCCGTTTCTTGTTATACCTAGAATACATTTTTTGTTAGAGATCTTCCATCTTCACAAGGAACTCGAATAGAGTAAACTATGGAAACACTTTTAAAAGAATTGAATCAATATAGTCTCTTTCTTTACAATTATTCGTATTTTATTGTTGTTCGGAGAAAAGCGAATGAGGGAGAAAAGAGAGCAACCACAGAAAGTATCACAGTTTGTGTGCCATCGGTGCACCACAGACTGTCACTCAAGAATTGGCCTGCAGAGTCTATTGCGCAGATGCAGATAATTCTTATTATTTATTTATTTATTTATTTATGGATACTACGCCATCGTTCTCAGTGGACAGAAAGGCGCCAACAAGTATGTTCGGAAAAGTACATTTTGTAAAAGAAAGGAAATGTATCTTGAAAGAGTAGAGAAGAGCCCTTTTAAAAAATTGGTGACAGAGAGAGAGAGAGAGAGAGAGAGAGAGAGAGAGAGAGAGATAGAGAGAGAGAGTAGGTATACAGATATAATATGGACAGAAATAAAGGAATCACCAAGGTGTGTGTGTGAGAGAGAGAGAGAGAGAGAGAGAGAGAGAGAGAGAGAAGATAGAGTGAAGGAGAAGTGGAAGGAGCTAAAAAGATGAGAGAGGAGGAGGGAAATGAGGAGGAGGGAAATGAAATCACGACAGAGCTTCGAAGAGAAAAACGAAATGTGAAAAAAGAGATGAACAGATATTCGAGGGTGGCAAGAAAGATGAGCGAAAGATATGACACTCACAAAAATACGAACTCACACGCACACACATCCCCGCACACGCACATACACATAGAAAGCCGCGCGCACACACTCAGAAAGGATATATATATATATATATATATATATATATATATATATAGAAAGGCACACGCCAACATATATATATATAAATATAATATGATAATGTATGCATACTCATAGGCATATAAATATGCACATAACATATTTAGTTGTATCATACACATACATACAAAGGCACTTATACACACACTCCCAAGTACACACTCCCATACACACATGTATATAGTAACCACCAATTAATTATTTGTTTATCATTGTTAACAGTATATATATGATGCTCTTTCTACACGAGATTGTAAATGCTAAGTGTATATATATAGGCACAAATACACAAATACATACACACACATACACACGCGCATATATATGTATATATATATATATATATATATATATATATATATATATATAGTATCCAATTGCAGCATTAACTTTTCCGTCGCAGTGGCATGAGTAAATAATCCGAAAGTGCCGAATATATTAAAAATACAGAACAGTAATAACACTAATAATATTATTATTAGAGAAAAAATAAAGGGGTCTACCATGGTTTCAATCATATATATATATATATATATATATATATATATATATATGTATAATATATATATATATATATATATATATATACGCACACAACCTTGAGGTTTGTTTCGCTGTCGTTTATCGCAAAAGATTTATACACACACGCGCAACCACACACCTAAAAAATGCGCAATGCTTTTTTTTCGATACACACACTTACACAGTCCCATACACACACCATAAAATAGAATATTTGACGTCATATTTCAAACCGTCTCCTTTTTTCAAACCTCAAATTTTAAACAGACTGAATAACAAGGACTACCACTCGCTTTTCTCGTTATTCTGTGATAAATATTTCTTATTACCTTCCATATGCCAGCAAATGCCCTGAAGATGATCTAATTAATAGATCGAAACACTGCAGCGTCGGCCAATAAACTCACCACTTAACTCATTTAAACCTGTTTTTTTTCATTCTTTCTTAATATACTACACACACATATATATATATATATATATATATATATATGTGTGTGTGTGTGTGTGTGTGTGTGTGTGTGTGTGTGTGTGTGAAAATGGAAAAGAAATTGAATCCGATAATATGAGGAAAAAATGAGTAAAGAAAAGAAATGTAGATGGATAAAATGAATTTAATCGATATCACATTAATCGATATCACTTACACATGTGTTTCGGTCAGTTTATGTGTGTGAAAATATTTCGCACACATAGAAGAATCGACCTTCATCAGAGTGAACATTTATTTTGAAATAAAATTTTTGAAATGAAAATTCAAAATAAATGTTCACTCTGATGAAGGTCGATTCTTCTGTGTGTGCGAAATATTTTCACACACATAAACTGACCGAAATACATGTGTAAGTGATATCGATTAATGTGATATCGATTAAATTCATTTTATCCATCTACATTTCTTTTCTTTACTCATTTTTTCCTCATATATATACATATATATATATATATATATATATATATATATATATTTATATATAGTATTTTGTTATAGAAAACATTTATGTGACTTAAAAATATTGCTCTATTAACTTAAACATTTCCTCATTTTAGTAATCACATAAATCCGCGAATGAAAATGAACACTAAAGGTAAACAATCATGTAATGAGAAGATCGGATTACATACTTATTATTTTATTTATATATATGCCTAAATGTGAGAGAGATAGCTAGAAAGAGAAAGAGAGGGAAAGAAAGAGAGAGAGAGAGTGAGAGAGCTAGAGAGAGAAAGAGAGAGAGAGGAGAGTTAGAGAGAGAGAGAGAGAGAGAGAGAGAGATAGTGATTGAGAGTAAGTAAACCAAAATAGTAAAAGGAAAAAAGAAAAGAAGAGAAATCCAAACAAAATGATAATTGAATGTTGTCGGTATGTTTTGAAAATCCGGGATTGCAACGATGATAAGAAAAATGCGCAACCCAATGTAGTTGGTGTTTTCTGAGATTATGCAGATCAACACAACTTACAGATCAATAACAGATAGTCCAAGTGTCAAGGTAGGGGAGGGGTAGGATATGCTATAGTGAATGAACTCGGCTACAATGGCACCCAAAACGCTTTAAGAAGATAAATGGCACATGCATTTTAGCACCCACTTCTGCGACAAATACCAAGATATTTCTGCGAAATAATGCGAAAAAAACTGCTGTTCTTTACTGCCCAGCCTAATTTCCTTTATCCAAACTAAAAATTACCTCGGTACCATCTGCTACGTAGGAATCACTAGTTATCATATATATATATATAATATATATATATATATATATATATATATATATATATATTACATGAAATAAATATTTTTAGAAAAAACAAACACGTGATGTTATAATTCGCTGACAGAAATCTGTTTCGACCCTTTATTAAGGTGGTCTTCATCAAGAGCGAGATGTGTATGATAGAAAGACGGTGTGAGTAAACCGTTACAAGACAAAACTGGTACAAACGAAACATTCGAGTTCAGAGCCGGAAATTAAAAAAAAAAAATTTAATTTTTTTTTATTTTTTAAATTTTGAAAATGCATATTCTGTTTTGAAAATAAAATAAAATAAATTTTATTTTATTTTATTAAATCAGAAGCATTATAATCCGCAAAGAAAACTCAAAAGAATTTGGTGTAAATATGTATAAAATGTATAAGAAAGTATCAAAAAGTTCAAGATTTCAGCCACTGCAGACCACATTAGTCACCGGAAAGATGTAGATATCCAGGTATTTTGTTTTTTCAAAATATATATTTTTTCAAAATGTATATTTTTCACATATATATATATATAAACATGCAACACGAGAACACAGTTATAAAAAATACCATCTGTAACATTTAAAAAAAAAATTCCTTTAACTAAAAATGCCGTAACAAGACGTCAACTACTTCAGTTCCAGTGTTCTTCTTCTGAAGAGTTTTTATCTCGAAATATTAAGAATAAATCACAGGTTAACAAACAACACCATTGTTACCTTATTTTTTTCTTTACACTTGCATTGTGATAGCCTTCAAAACCAACCTCCAAACCAATATATACACAATGCTTCAAGCAAATTATGAAACCCTTATAATATATATATATATATATATATATATATATATATATAGGTAACCTGTCTAGGAGATGGAAAACTCTGAATCAAAACCTGTTAAACTCCGCTTAAAAATTATAGATATAGCGCGCGGTGTAATGGTTAGAGTCGTGGGAAATGGACTCGTCGACCCGAGTTCAGTTCCTGGGCGAAGCTATTTGCACTTCACATGGTGCTAATACCCTTGGCAAAGGTATGAATCCAATTCTCCCTCCAGCTATGGGTAAATATCAGGGTATACTGGGGTCTTTAACCATGGCTATGTAACCAGTCTGGGAGAAGGAAAACTCTGAATTCAAACCTGTTAAACTCCGCTTAAAAAATTGACCTTGTGTCGCATCCTGCTCGTGCCGAGGGGTTGGTATATATATATATATATATATATATATATATATAAAACTAACAGTAGGTTGATTGTCTGTTATAGAAAATATATATATACACGAGGGTGATTCAAAAAGTAATGCGATTTTGTTTAGAACAGGTATAATTACCAATACAGGAACATGTTTCATATATAAAATGAAATACATCGCCACTTCTCCACATAGTCACCGTTTCTCTCAATAGAAACGTTCCCCGTTTGAATGAGAGCATGTATCCCTGCCCCATAAAGCTAACAGACAATCATCTTCGTTGGTTAATCAATACAAATCCACCCTTAAAGAAGAACAATTGTGGTAATATTTAACCTATTATCATCGATAGATCATTGCAAAACACCGCATTAGAGTGATGGTTAACAAACTAGTTTCGCACAGTGAATAGTGTTGCTACAATTTATGTGTTTCTTAGTCATACTTAGATTCAATTTTTAAAATGTATAACAAAGCTTAGTGAAAAGGTTTAGAAACAGCACCACAGAAACAAGAACATAAGTAAAACGCAAAACACATCTCCCAGCATTTGAAGTACATGTTATATAAGAGTTTGAAAAATTTACAAAGGTTAAAATATTTATCACTAGAATTAAGAAGATGAAAAAGAACGCTTGTGAGAAAAAATTCAATTAAATTTAAATAGGAATGATGTCAATATATATTTTTTAAACCAACCTAATGAAATATACTATGAGATTTTATTTATAAAGAAATATACAATGAGATTTAATTTATAAAGAAATATACCATGAGATTTTAGTCATAAAGAAATATACCATGAGATTTTATTTATAAAGAAACATACTATGAGATTTTATTTATAAAGTAATATACCATGAGATTTTATTTATGAAGAAATATACCATGAGATCTTATTTATAAAGAAGCATACCATGAGATTTTATTTATAAAGTAATATACCATGAGATTTTAGTCATAAATAAATATAACATGAGATTTTAGTCATAAAGTAATATACCATGAGAATTTGGTCATAAAGAAATATACAATGAGATTTTATTTAAATGTAATGATGAGATACTTTTATATAAGGACGTCTGCATTTGGTAATGGGTAACTGCTTATACCACTAAGTAAGCCACAACTAGCAGAAATACAATGAAGTATGGTGAAGTTTTACACATATCAGACGAATTAAAACTATTAAAGGTCTTATTCTGTGATTGAAATATGTATTTATCCCACCTCTACGCCACGGTCAGAATGCGACACAGGGTCAATTTCAAGCAAAATAAAGCTGGTTTGATATAAGAGTTTTCCTTATACTAATCCAGGCTAAAGAAACTAATCTGGCCTACAATTTACGCATAGTTGGGGAAGCTCAGTCGGTAGAGCGTTCGGCTAGAAACCGCAAGGTTCCTAGTTCGATACCGGTCCCCGCCAACTCAGCGTATGAGTAGCACAGGGATCTGTGCGGTAAAGTAAGGACCTGATGGTAGGTGTGGCGCTCCACCTCAGATGCTAAAAAAAAAACAATCTCCTTGGTCTAGCGCTATTGAAAAGGGGATAGACACCCTCGCTGACTGGCTGATACCGACTTTAGGCCGTCCCGTCGACTTTACTTACTTTTTACTGGGGAAGAACATATGAATTTATTCCCTTCATAAGAACATCAGCGCGAAGAGAAATACAGATTCGTTTACGATTTGAAGTACATTTTAGATAAGTTTTTGAAAAAATATACAAATGGGAAAATTAGAGTTCAAAGTATATAAGCTGAAAGGCTCAGAGGCCGATAAGTTCATTCCCAATGGGATCCAAATACTACAACATCGATGAAAAAAGTGAGTGGATCGCCAGGGTGACTATGTTGAAGAATAAATCTCATTTAATAACATTACATGAGAGTATCTTGCCTATCCTATGAACTTTTTAGCCGATTCTCGTATTTAGCAGTGGTTTTAGATAGACCATCTAAGTCAAGCCGCAGTAAGTCTTTATAATATTTAGATAAATAGCCAGTTAGAACCAAAAGGTACCGTAAACAAGTTGAGGCCAGTGTGGCAGACGAAGTGGTATTTCTATTCACCGTACAACGGGGAAAGAAGGGTGTAACACAAGATCAAATTTTTAAGTAGATCTTCTCATCCCCGAATGAATAGCTCGCCAAAATATAAATTCGGGTCGACAATTTAACGTCATTCCCAGAACATGAAGACCCTCAGCCACCGACTTCTAGCACTCATATGATAAAAAGGGTTGGGGCTTGCCATAAGGGAAATCGGGCTGGAGCAATCATATAGGTGCTAGAGCTTGACGTGACCAGCCGATTGATCGGAGGGGGCCTCTTGGACCGCCCGTCTAGCATAAGAAAGGGCCAAAGTGGAGTATTGCAAATCATGGACTGCTCAACTACCTGGGTTCTATCCTTAAGCATCACGGGCCGCCACCAACGGCCAACAGTTAGCCCCATTGGGGGGTGTTCTTACCCCTCTGCAGAGGTGCAGTCGGTGCATTCTAACGCCCCAGCCGACGGGGTGGATTCTCAATAGAGATTTCCTTAAATCAAATAAGCATGAAGGATTATTTGATTAAAAGATATTTATGCAATCTTTTCTAACACCCTTTTCAGAAATGAATTAATTACATATGTTATATACCTACTTATTAACATAGACGTATATATTATATATATATATATTATAATATATATAATATATATATATATATGCATATCTATTATTTTGCTCTACTTAGGTATTGAGCACTTTTTTACTTATTAGCTTATTCTCCTAGCTTTTATATGAATATATATATATATATATATCTTATATACATTTATATACATATAAATTGTTTTTTTCTTTTGACCAAATACTGTACCAATAGATTACTTTTTGTTGGTACGACTATCTTGGTCTTTTTTTTTTTCCAAAAATGTTTTTCTCCCCGGTTGATGTTTGGTAGTATATTTTTACAATCAAACTATTTGCTGGTTTTTTTCTCACCGCGAGGATTACCAACACGCTTGGTATATATATTATATATATATATATATTATATATATATATATATATATATATATATTATATATATATATATATATTTTTCTATTTCTTCACGTTTTCTGGCTTTATGATAAACAAAAACAAATCTTAGCAACTGAATACTCCTCCGCTTATCTCAGATTTCGCCGACCGGGGTAAAATATGCACATTTTTTTTCTGAATGGAACTTTTTCCCATTAAGTTGTTCTTTTCTTCTTTCCATTTCCCACTGCCTCGTTTTTACTGTTCCCATGTCTTCCATCTTTCTAAGAACGCTTTAAATCGCAAGAAAAGACAAAGCAAAAAAAAATGATAATACTCTTCCTGTGATTGCACGTAAAATCCTTCCATCCTTGCTCTTCTTTATACGCTCCTCCCTACTCGTTTTCTCACAGCCTTACTCTCCATACTCAGAATAGTTTCACTGTAAATTGATTAACAAAAACTGATGGTCACTAATAAGCCGCATTTATCGCTAGGCCGGGCCAAACCTGCCATGTGTAAAAGTGGCCTGGGATGGACATTGAAGGTCATTTTTTGTCTTCTCTTTTATATCATGTAATATTCGACAAAGCAATAGCCATTCTTCTGTCGCCTTTTCCATGTTTTATTATTCTGATCTGTTGAAATAACTCTATGTTGGACAAGCCGGAGCTCAGATTGTTCGTGTAGGTCTCTTTAAATGAAAGCACCTGGGTCTACCCCCATTCCACCCTTATCAATAAGTGCGTTGTCTTCTATACATTTTGGCATTTGCCACTAATACCAACCCATTGGTGAGGAGCCTCTTATTTTTAAGAGAAATATAGCCAAATCAAATGGAGTAAGCAGTCGGCGATTAAAGTAACGAGATTTTCGAGAAAGTCACTGAAACCGGTAGAATAAACATAAAGGTATATTATAACGTAACTGATCGTTCCTATGAAGTATGGATGATACTGGGCATACCACAAGACTAAGCTATTTTGAACTGAACTATCTATCTATCTATTCTCTCTCTCTCTCTCTCTCTCTCTCTCTCTCTCTCTCTCTCTCTCTCTCTCCTCTCTCCTCTCTCTCTCTCTGCTCCTGTCTGTCTATCTGTCTCTGTCTCTCTGTCTGTCTCTCTCTCTCTCTTCTCTCTCTATATAATATATTATAATTATATATTATATTATATATATATTATATATTATTATAAACAAGCCAAAAGTTTAAAAAAACAATTTTTAGCTTTAGCATTTTCCATCGCGTGAAAACGCTTCATATAAACGCTAAAAAAAATTGATTTTTAACATCTCAACCATTTCACGACTGGTTTTTTTGACATCTCAACCACTTCTCATCTGATGATTGGATTACCAAGAACTTTAAGTTATGAGTGTTTGAAATCATAATATCACCATTAATTATATAGATATATATGTGTGTGTGTGTGTGTGTGATGGTATGTGTGAAGAAAGGTATTGTATATTAAGAAAAATGAAAAAACACAGGTTTAAATGGGTTAAGTGGTGAGTTTATTGGCGACACTGCAGTGTTTTCGATATTTTTGAGGTTTGAAAAAAGGGGAGACGGTTTGAAATATGACCTCAAATATTCTTTTTTTTACAGTGTCAGCGTCTGGGATGGTGTAAGTGTGTGTCTAAAGGAAACATTGTGCATATTTTTTTAGGTGTGTGGTTGCATGTTGTGTGTGTATAAATCTTTTGCGATATATATATATATATACTATATATATATATATACATTATATATATATATATAGTATATAATATATATATATATATATGAAGATGAAGAAAGTTATAAATACAAATTATAGATTTTCTTTATCAATTAATTAATTATTCTAAAGATAGTTTTACTAAGGTCATGCGCAGGAAAAAGTTATTCGGAAAGATAATTCAAAGAAATGTGTAAATGAAAAAAAGAGAGAGATAGGTGACAAAACTGGTAACACAACGTAAACATTCGAGTTCAGAGTCCCGGAAATTTAAAAAAAATAAATTTAATTTTTTTTTTTATTTTCTGTAAATATTTGAAATGCATTTCTGTTTGAAAATAAATATAAATAGAATTTTATTTTTTATTTATTAATTCAGACGGGTGATTCTTCAATGTAGATGATTTCCTTAAATCGATAAAGCATGCAAGGATTATTGATTAAAGATATTTATGCAATCTTTCTAACACCGCTTTAGAAAAATTAATGTCCATATGTTAGATAGCCACTTAATCATAGATCGTATATATATATATAGTATATAATATTAAGTAATGATAAGTATATTATCTTGCCTTACCCTAGGTATGAGGCAGCTTTGACCGTATTAGCGTTACTTCGCATCAGCTTTTATATGAATATGATAAGTATATATACGTACTATTAAATATATATAAATAAATAATAATCTTAGTAATACAGTGTTATGATACAGTAAAATCTGTTTTTTTCTGACCGGAATCCCTGTAGGCGAATCAGAGTACGTTTGTTGTACGACTACTGTCTTTTCCTATTTCAAAAATGTTTTTCTCTCCGGTGAAATTTTGTAGTATTTTTTACAATCAAAGCTTCGTTTGCTGTTTTTTTTCTCAACGCGAGGATTACCAACACGGAGCTTTGATATATATTTCTATTTCTATTTCTATTTCTATTCTTCACGTTCTGGCTTATGATAACAAAAAGAAAAATCTAAAGCAAATGAAGCTGCGTCCGCTTATCTCCAGAACTATCAAACCGACCACGGGTAAATAGCACATATTGTTTGTTCTGAATGGAAAACTGTTTCCCATGAAGCTTGGTTCTTGTTCGGCTTTCCATTTCCCACTGCCTCGTCTTTTACTGTTCCATGTCTCTTCCATCTTCTAAGAACGCTTGTAAAATCGCAACCTAGCAGACAAAACAAGAAATAAAATATAATACTCTCCTGATTGCACGTAAAAATCTCCATCCTGCTCTTTGTTATACGCTCCTTCCTACCGTTTCTCGAACAGCTTACCTCTCCCATACTCAGAATAGCGTTTCACTGTATAATTGATTAACAAACTGATGGCATAAAAAGCCGCATTTATCGGGCTAGCCGGGCAAAGCTGCATTGTGTAAGTGCACCTGGGATAGCGCATTGACAGGCTCATTTTTTGTCTTCTCTTTTATGATCATTATATTCGACATAAGCATTAGCCACTATCTTTCTGTCGCCTTTCCCATGTTTCATTATTCCGATCTGTGAAATATACTCTATGTGGAGCAAGGCCGAGCTTCAGATTGTTCGGTAGGTCCTTTAAATGAAAGCCACCGTGGGTCTAACCCCCATTCCACCCTGATCAATAAGTGCGTTGTCTTCTATAAGCATTTTGGCATTTGCCATCTAATACCTACCCAGTGGTAGCGAGCCTCTTACTTTTAAGAAGAAATAAGCATCAAATGGAGTAAGCAGTCGGCGATTAAAGTAACGAAATTTTCGAGGGAAAGTCACTGAAAGCCGTAGAAAAACATAAAGTATAATTATAACGAACTGATCGTCCTATGAAGTATGGATGATACTGCATACCAGAAGACTAAAAACAGCTATTTTGAACTGAACTGAACATCTATGCTATCTATCTATCTATCTATCTATTTTCTCTCTCTCTCTCTCTCCTCTCTATATATAATATAACTATATATATACATATGATAGGTATAAATATATAGTAATATATGCGTTAATGCTATGAGTAGTGGCTTTACGGTGGTGCAGTATCGATCGTGAAGCCACGTATCCAGAGTGTAGTAAGCGAGAAAAAACAACATACAAAGTGCTCAATACTATTAGAACAATAATTTATTAAAAATGGATACAAGTAACGCTCTCGAATGTCGCATCGTCTGGAACGTCATGGCGTTGCATCCGTGAATTCATCGCGAGTTTTCGTTAATCATGAGTTGGTAACCGGATGTATTTCGTTAGAACGGTCTTATTTTTATCATATAAACGATAAGACCCGTTCTCACGGACATACCATGGTAACCAATGATATTATCGAAACTTCGATTATTCAGCGATGTACCGACGATTCAGAAGAAACCTCGAGTAAGTTTCTTTTATCCATTATATATCATGTGGCCTAAGGATATATTAAGATATAGAAGTATAGTATATATACCATACCTTCATTCAATAAACATTTCACCTCTGATGGAAGACAATTTCTCTGATTGTAGCGAAATTTTTACATTCGTACTATTATATTAGTTCATTTCATTTATATTACTTAATAATAAGTAAAGTGTTGAATGCGTGTACACATAGAGGACTACCGAAGACGACCACCTATAGTGAATGATTTAAATTCAACTTTTATTATCCCCATCTCCTGTACTTTCTTCTCTTTATTCAGTTCTCCTATACTGCGTCGGATTCAATTCACATCACATCTATTTACACACACACACATACCACAGACACAACACACACACAGGCCAGCGAACACCCATATATATATAAGAAGCATGATTATATAGTATTATAGATAGTATATGAATGAACGAAAGTTATAATACAATAACAAATGAAGAGTTTCCTTAACAATACATTAATTATTATAAGCTACCGTCTTCTAAGCAGTTCATGGCCACGGAAAAAAAGTTATTCGACAGATATCTAAAGATGTGTGCAAAATTCACGCAAAGAAAAATAAACTAGGTATTTTATATATAATTATAGATATATATATACATAGTATAATATACTATACTAGATATATATGCAGGTCGGCTTCTGCTTAGCTAATGTTGATTTTTTAACACCCTGCTGAAAACGTAGTTAATTATCATGTCACTCATGCTATCTATTATCTATCTCATCGTACTATCTACTATATAATATATATATAAAATAATATATAATTATACTATAAAAGTAGAACAAAAAGTAATAGACAATCAGGAATATTTCTGTTGTTGTCTATGTCTCAGACTAGTCGACCTCAGGATCAGCGGTCAGGAGATTCTTATTTGAAGCAATTTGTTTCATAAGATTTTTGAAAGGAGCATATGAAGAAACTACTAAATTAAAGTATTTTTTGAGGGTGCACCAGTCAAAATCCGGTATATAACAGAAGAAACTAGGTGAGTGAGAAAATTACTATGTGGCGAACGTTTTTCCTCTTATATAATCCCAAGCATCGTAACAAATTACCCAATAGTCCTCAGGAGAGCTCAATATATGTAAGGGATAATTGGAGGCAGAAAAATATATTCGCACTTGCGAAAACTTAACGATGCCATCATTCCTATTATCATTTTTTTCAGCTTGTACGTCATAAAAACGAGACCAGATTAGTCTATTATTATTTAATATAGTAACGGTTGTTTTGAAAGGAAAAAGAGTCCATAGAAACATATGAATTATTTTCTTCTATTGTGTATGCCTATTCTGAACGAAATGGTCTCTTTTTTTATAGATGTACCAGCGAAAATAAGATTATTATGATAGCCC
>CM042161.1:44015220-44027720 GCA_023376005.1 Doryteuthis pealeii
TTTCTTTCTGTAGTTTGCTCGCTTTTTTGCCCTTTCGCTTTGTCCTATTTATATTTATTGTTATTTTATATTTCTTATTCCTTTCCCCTTTTAAGTTCATTAAATATTCTCTTCTCTGTTTTTAAATTAATTTTTTTAAGTCTCTTTCTTTCTTTCCTGTCTTTCTTTCCTTATTTATTTCATTTGATTTAGTCTTCTTTCCTGTCTTTGCTGTCTTCTTCTTTTTGCTTTCTTTTCTTCCCTTCATTTATTTATTTGTCTTCTTTCCTTTTGTCATTAAAAGTTCTCATCTCTTGTTTTTGTAATCTATTGTCTTTTAGTCTCTTTCTTTTGCTTTCTTTCTTGTTTTCTTAACTTTTTTTCTTTCCTTTCTTTGTTCATTAAGTTCATCCTGATATTCTCTTATCTGTCTGTCTTTCTCATTTCCTTTTCGTTCCTTCTCTCTTTTTGATATATTTCCTCTGATATTTGATTATTTCCTTTTGATTTGTTGTTCTTTTTTCATTTTTTGTTTTTTTTTGTGTATCTCTGGTTTCTCTGTCCTGAATTATCGTAGTCTTTCTGTCTTTCTCCCTTTCTGTCCTTTTCTTTCTTTCTCTTACTTTCTATTCTCATTTTATTTTTCATTTTAACCTTCATTATATTTTGTCTTCTTAGTTGTTCTTCTCTAATTCTCGTTGTGCCTTTTTCTTATCTTTCCTTTCTTTCCTCTTTTCTTCTTCTTCTTCTTTTCGCTACATATTTATTTTTTTAAATTCTCATCCTTGGCCTTTCTGTCTTCCTTTCTTCTAATACTTAATTTTGTGATTGTACTTGGTATTCTCCTTTTCCTGCTTTACGTGGGGTTCATATCCGATTAATTCCATTTCTTCTTTTCTTTATCCTTTTTCCCCTTCATTTTGCTTGTTCCAGATCTTACTGTCTTTGGATATTTCTAATTCTATTGTCCTATCATATTTCTTGTCCTAGTTGTTTTCCTAGAGAAGAAATTAGGTGATAATCATATATCATGGAATAGTGTTAGAGAAAGGAGGATAGAAAAGAGGGTATAGTAGTTTGGTTTGTGTGGAGGATTGTGAATGTAAGATTAATAGAATAAAAGAAACATAGAAGATACGCAGATAATTATAAATTCCTTGAGTGTGATTGGAGGAAATTGAAAGTAAAAAAAGAGAAGAAGTAGTTGAAAGAATTATGAATGATATAAATGGCGTAAATATGAATAAGAATAGAAATATATCGATCTAGCACCAGAAAAATTGATAAGAATAAAAAATTAATGAGAAAGAATGAAATAGAGTTGTATAAAAATTAGGTTGATAGGATATAGGTGAGGATGGTATACCATAAAAATAAGTTGTATATATGTATTTATATATATACATATATTATATATATATATTTATTTATTATGTTTGTTGTTATGTATATATATATATGTATATTATGTTATGTCAATATAATTATATGTATATATATATTGTATATATATATATGTATGTATATATGTATGTATGTATATATATATGTATATATATATATATATATATATATTGTATATATAGTATATGTATGTTAATATATATATGTATGTATATATGGGTATATATAATGTATATATAATATATATATAATATGTATATATAAATATATATATATATATATATTTATATATATATATATATATATATATATATATATATATATATATATATATACTAGCTGAAGTAAACATGCTTCTTCCTTCTTTCATTTCCTTTCATACTCTCCACTGTCATTTACCAGTTTTCCTCCACTCTTTCTTTCTAGATAACCCCTCCCAAATTCAACCTGATTAGCATCCATTTTTTTACGTTCTTCCCTCAGTTGGAAGCCCCAAATCTCTTTCCTTTCCCAACATCTGTCTAATATTTGTTCTTCTGATCACCCAATTCCCGTGATTCTAATGGAGGGAATTTACCAAAGTTAAGATTCCAGATTCGGTTCCATCATAAAATATGTTTCTTTTCATTCCGGCATCGAACACCTTCCAGCAGCCAACATTCCTGTCTCTCCCTGCCTATCAAATCCCCTCGCTGTCGATATTGCCTAAAAACATCAACAATATATCTTAACGCCTCCTGTCAATCACGTGATCTATTTACCAGAAGTGAAATCTCCGCGACTCGTAAATCAAAACGTCTTATGTAGAGTTTGTATCTCTCCCTTGCTACTCGCTAACTCTTAATAAAAAAAAATATTTATTGAAACGGCTCACTTAGATCCTTGTTAGACATAGACTAAATCCTAAGAGAGGGAGACTGACAGACAGACAGACAGACATCTTTGTAGAAGAACAGTAGTGGTACTATTTAACTTATAGTTAGGGGTGATGGAGGTTTCATACCTTTCCCAAGGGCATTAGTCCGAAAGTGAGTGTAGTAGTGCGACTGGTGTTCGAAATCGGTTTCTACGATGTCACAGTTCAGCAGGTTACCCACTACACCACGTTGACTCCCAAGAGAGAGATAGAGAGACAGAAAGAGAGACAATGAGAGTGAAAGATAATAAGAGAGCAAATAATAGAAGAAAGAATAAAATGAATAAAGAAAGACAGATAAGAAGAAACAAAGAAAAAAAGCAAGTACTAAAAAATAATTGAGTAACGTACAAAAGAAACAGAAAGGACAGGAAAGAAGAAATATGTTTTGTAAAAGTAAGTATAAAATGATAAAAACAAGAAATAAAGCCTGAAAAAGAAATATAGAATAGTTAAGAAATAATCAGATACCTATTGCTAAATAGCTAGATATGAACTGAGATAGATAGATAGATAGATAGATAGATAGATAGAATTAATAGAGAAGAATGGAAAAATAAGATACCTGACAGACAAGAATGGAAAGAAAGAAAGAAAGAAGAAGATAGATAGATAGATAGATAGATAGATAGATATTACAGAGAAGAAATGGAAAAATAAAGAAATAACCTGACAGATAAGAATGGAAGAGAAAGAAAGAAAGAAAGAAAGAAAGAAAGAAAAAAGAAGATAGATAGATAGATAGATAGAAATTAATAGAGAAGAATGGAAAAATAGAATAACCTGACAGATAGAATGGAAAGAAAGAAAGAAAGAAAGAAAGAAAGAAAGAAAGAAAGAAAAGAAAGATAATAGATAGATAAATAGATAATAGAACATGATGAAATAGAAAGAATGGGAAATAAAGAAATAACCTGACAGATAAGAATGGAAGAAAGATAGATAGATAGATAGACAGAGAAAAGGGTGAGATAAAGAAAGTGATCAGATGAAACAGAAAGGGGGGGGGATTTCAAAGGTGAAGGGGAAGCATTTTTCTAAATCAAAAGAAGCAAAGAAGCAAAGTGGAGAAAAGAGGAAAATCCAAGAAAGTCGGAAAAGGAAGAAAGAAAGAAAGAAAGAAGAAAGAAAGAAAGAAGAAAGTGGAAGCTGAGAACGATGGGAAGGGACTGGAAAATATAAATATGCAGAAAGATCAAAAAGTCGCAAAAGAAAGAAAGAAAGAAAGAGAAAGAAACAAGGGAAAAAAGAAAGAAAGAGAAGGAAAGAAAGAAGAAAAAAGAAAGAGAAGGAAAGAAAAGGAAAAGAAAGAAAGAGAAGAAAGAAAAAAGAGAAAGAAAAAGAGAGAAAGAAAGAGAAAGAGAGAAGGAAAGAAGAAAGAGAAAGGAAATAAAAAGAGAAAGAAAAAAGAGAAAGAAAGAAAGAGAAAGAAAGAAAGAGAAGGAAAGAAAAAAAGAGAAAGAAAAAAGAGAAAGAAGAGAAAGAGAAGGAAAGAAAGAGAAGGAAAGAAAAATAGACAGAAAGAATAGAAAAAGAAAGAGAGAAGGAAAAGAGGAGAGAGATGGAAAGAAACGGAAAAAAAATTAGGAATCAGGTAAATGAAAGAAAGTCTAAAAGGAAAGAACGAAAAAAAAAGAAAAAAAAAAATTAAAAAACAGTTGGATGGAAAGAAAGGTAACGAAATAATGAGAGAAAAATAACAGGAAAATAAAGAAGTTTGGAAAATAAGCATCGAAATAAAGAAAGAAAAGAATTAAAGGTACAATTGAATAACTCCATCTAAATAAACATCACAAATACGCACACGCATATATATATATATATATATATATATATATATATATATATATATATATAGAGTCTGTTTTTATGCATACAAAGAGAGAGATATAGCGAGAGAGAGAGAGAGAGAGACAGAGACAGAGACAGAGAGAGAAGGATAGGTATATTTGAATCGCTCACTGAATTAGATTGAAACAGGCTGAGGTTCTTTGATAGAAGATTGAGGAATTATTAAAAGATTACAGATAAGAACAGGATAATTTATACACATAAAGTGACTGATGTATGCATCGTGATTGGTGAGGGAGTGGCTACCGTGCTGGACGTGAAAGAGAGATAGAGATGCGGAGGAAGATGGAGAAATAAGAAACAGACAAAGAGACCAACAGAGAAAAGACGACAGCGAGCAAAAAAAGAAAAAAATCAAATCTTCCTCCTAGAGATATTCGAATAGCAACCTCGCACAAGCAATTCCAATAGTTTCGACAATTTGGCCTCCTTCCCCTCACTACACCCACCCACCCCATCTTCTTTCTATCCCGCCCTCTGCTTTTCACTGACCATTAGTGCGTTTTCTCGGACATTGGACTGCATAACGAATCAAGGGCAGAGATGAATAGGATTTCTCCGGCGCCAATTCTTTACACGTTCCAGTCTTTGACTATTCAAGAGTTCTTCAATTGATTTAAGAGAATAAAAGAAAAAAGAAAAGATGGAAAGGTGAATAAAGAACAGGTTCGTTAAATCTGGAATTAGATTCCAATGATTCTCTTCCCCCCCCTCCTCTCTTCTCTCTCTCTCTCTCTCTCTCTCTCTCTCTCTCTCTCTCTCTCTCTCTCTCTTCTATTCCTCACCCCCCGTTCCTCATTTCTTTATAAAAAGACAAACGTGTTCTGAACACTTTATCGGCTTGAACTGATACCATTAACATTTAGGATACTGTCATAGCTGTCGGCTGCTCGTATCAATTTAAGATTTTGTTGCTGTTTTATATTCTTTTTAATCGATTTAAAAATAGTTTTCAATGTTTGAAAGATGCATAATTAAGTTCTTTTTTTTTAATCAAGATTTAAATCGGCAGAATTTGAAATCAAAGCGAGGAATAAATTCTTTAAAATATCTTGTCAGATTTGTCCTGTGCTTAAACTAAACATGGCCGTTTCTCTCCAAGCAGACGTGATTTTGTGCAAAAAAATACGTTTTTTTTCTCTTTTCCTTGTGTTTATTCGGGTTTTCCTGAACTTTACTTTTCTATGTTACCTTTTCTCTTAAAATTTCTTGATTTCCTCACTTGTCTCTGATTTGTACGCTTTGACCGGCTTCAATTTCTTCCACTTATCAATAATTTTAAAAATTAATCTTATTTTCCATATTTTCAATGCCCTCCTTTATTTAAATTCTGAACTGCTTTGCTTTTGTTCTGGTGATGTTAAAACCTGACCAGTGTTAAAATCACCACCAATTGAATGACTATTATTTCTCCACCTTTAATTTTAACTTTGGCTCATTTATCTACACAATATTTATATCCGATGTAAGCGCCGGTGGTGTAAAACTTACAATAGTAGGAAATTGACAGGACAAGCAGAGATTAAATCCTGGAGGAGGTAAGAGTATTTACGGGCTTCGAAGGAGCTCTTATTTCTCCGTAGTTGTAGGCAGATTGTCGGACAAAGAAGACAAAGACACAATGGATATTTAATACATGTATTGACAAATAATACAAGAACTTGTTGCAAATTTTATTGGTATTTGCTACGAGACTTATCTGAGTTAAGTAATGTTCTTGGAGTAGTGGTGATAACAGGGGTATTCTGTTGCTTGTTGGAAAGTTGATAGGACGTTTCTTCGGGCGTTTCTCGTTTTTCCTCGTAACCGGTTCGGTGGGGGGTGCTATTTTAGAAGCTTCTCGCCCTGGTAACAGTTCTTTAAATGGCGGTGAATGGGCCCTTTTCAAGTAGACTATTTGGTCTTGGTGCCTTCTGTAGTGTGCTTTTGTGACAGCCTTGTAGTGTGCGGACACAATGCCTTCGAAAGTGTGCTGTGAAAATATGCCTCCGTCCAGGTCAACTGTCCTTAGAAGTAAGCCCTGTTCTTGGGCTTGGTGATGAATAAAGTGTAGGGACTGCTATTTACGCGACTACCCTCAGTGGATGCTCCGTGATAAGTCGGCCTTGTTTGGGCTAAGTGATGAGAGCAATTGTTTTTACGTCTCTCGTCCAGTAACTGCTATGCGATAAGTGAAGTTTTTGGTATTGGCGCCAACATACGATGTTGGCGATTCTCCCCCTAGCGACAGGGGGAGATCATTAACTATGGAATTTCCAGTAGAGACTCTTTTTATTCTATTTTGCATTAATGTCATTAAGAAAGGCACACGTCCTTTACTTCTGGCTTACTGATAAATAGTAAGGTTCACTAAGAAGGAAAGACTACCGCTTCTCAGATTCTGATCATTTGACGAGTTGTCGAAGGATTACGTGCAAAAATATGGAGGCAACACTTTTGTTTGAGAATTTCTTCCAGGCATTTGACTCCTTGTACAGAAAAAAAGACTATGTGTCTACGCTATCCTAACTTAACATATTTTCTATTAATGATACTGAACACCCATACATCTTAGATATACTAAATTGCATTATATATATATATATATATATATATATATATATATCTGTGTGTGTGTATGTGTGTGTGTGTGCGTGTGTTTGTGTGTGTGTGTATTTGGGCAGCATTCTTTTATTTATACATGTAGAATTAAACAAAAGAAACATCTGTTTAACAACTTTATTTTTGATCTTTTATAGTTTTCTGGTCAAATTTTTAATGTTTGGATGGAATTCGTGGATAAGTCCACCAAAGTTCAGGTCCCGAGTACTTTCGGCACTTCGAAGTGCCATCATCAGGGGTGATGTGTTCCAGTTTTAAAAAAATTATATTAATGTGGAGGCTGGAAGGAGAAGAATTGGTGAGAAAGGTGTTATAGGCATTTTAGAATGTGTGTACTGTATTGGAAATTAATTTTGTTTAAGGATGGTTTGTATTGTTTATGTATATATATATATATATATATATATATATATATATATATATATATATATATAATATTCTCCTAATATTCCGTAGTTAATTTCCTTTTTTCTATATTTTAAACAATGAATATTTGGTAATTTATGAGGAAGTGTGTCCCGCTCTCCTGCCTCAAAAACCGCTACCCGGTGACTATCAAAATAACAACCCCAGCTCGTCGTAATTCTTGTTTATTTATCGTAATTTGTCGTAATTCTTGTTTAGATATGAAGATGGATATATAGTTTTGAATATACTGAGATAGATAGATAGATAGATAGATAAACAAACAAAATAATATAGATAGATATGAACAAATGGAGATAGATAGATATTTTCGCCAAGTAAATGTATTTGGGGAGGTGTTCTTTTTTTGTTGTAATTCTTGTTTATTTAAACTAAAAACAAGACATTAAACAAACATGAATAAAAAAAATCTTAGTATTTAAAGTAATATAGATAAATATGAACAAATTGAGATAGATAGATAGATATGAAGACGGATAGTTTTGAATAGACTGAACTGGGTCGTTATTTTAATAGTCACCGGGCAGCAACTCTTGAGGCAGGAGACCGGGACGCACTTCCTCATAAATTACCGAACATATTAAATTAATTAAATTAATATTACAATTAAATAATTTCTATATTTAAAACAAAATAACATCCATCCAAATCTTTTTAACTGGTTACAAACTGGCTTTTATGAGAATGTATCCGTGCTTGTATCTATTTATGTGCGCACATTACTTTTTAAACCTTTTATCTTAATCAATATCATGTTTAACAGTTTTTATTATTTAGAGCGATTTCCCCTTTAAAAAAAATTATCGACTTAATTGAATAACCGTCACTTATGAATTCTTCACTTGTTTTTTATTCTTTGATTTAATTTCGTTTGGACGTCTCTTCAAATTTTTGCCAACTCCAATCTCGATTCCTGCGATTTTCAACACTTTTCCTGTCGACGAGGCTTAGAATACACTGAATGTATCCTCTAAATAAGCGTAAGACTCCCACCACCAACAAAAAATGGGGGGTCCTGTGTATGATACATCTGATGATGAGATTCGAGTTCTGAAGAGTGTGAATTAGGGTACCATCATTATGCCAAATAGATCTATTTCAAATCTATTCGTATTCGATAGGAACGTGTACAAAAAAATCTCTCAAGAAACAATTACACAAAATAAATATTACCGTACAATGAACGCGATTCCTTAACCTTTAGACATGTAATAACGCTAGAGATACTGACATGCCGTTAAGATCAATCAATGGACTTTTTAACTGTTATATATATATATATATATATATATATATATATATATATATATATATATATATATATATATATATATTGCTTTGTTTATATAAAATTAAATATCAAGCTCTCAAGTCGGACATGAACTCTCTAACATTTTATCGTTGGAAGAAAGGACGCAATATATACACGAAGCTGTTGGCATTTCACATAGCGCTAATACCCTTGGGAAAGGTATGAATCCATATATTCTCCCTCCAGCTATGGGTTTGATAGTAGGGCAGATTGGGCTCTTTAATCTTGGGTAGGTAACCAGTCTAGGAGAGGGATAACTCTGAATTCAAAATTCCTGAGGTCAGTCGTTGATTGGGTTCGTGGCTTTCCTTGATGCACCAATTCTTTCCTATCGACTGTGCCAAAAAGTGTGGAATGGCATTACACAAGCCTTCACGACTATCAACAAATCAGTGTTGGTTGTTCACTGGATGAACACTCATGCGTCGAAAATCGACGAGTGAGTCCATTTTCAGATATATATATATATATATATATATATATATATATATATATGTATGTATGTGTGTGTGTGTGTATGTATATATATATTCGAAGGTGGGATACCAGGTAATTTTGTATTAGGATGATTCTAAGCTGGTCCTTTCTTCCAATGATAAAATGTTAGAGAGTCCAGGTCCGATTTGAGAGTTTGATATTTAATTTTATATAAACAAAGCAATATAATTAGTAAAGAAAAAGTATATACCATTTTTAATATATATATATATATATATATATATATATATATATATATATATCGTGTATACAGAGCTTGTGTTCTCAGTACTCTCCTATACGGCAGCGAAGCCTGGATCACGTACTCACGCCACGTGAGGAAACTGGACAGCTTTCCCCTCAGATGCCTACGCCGCATACTACGCATTCGCTGGCAGGACAAAGTGCCCAACACAGAAGTCCTGGTACGAGAAAACCTAAACAGCCTGCCCGGCATCAACTGCGAGAGACGCCTACGCTGGCTCGGCCACGTCAGGAGGATGGACAAAGGCCGCTTCCCCAAAGACCTGCTGTATGGTGAACTAGTGGAGGGTACCCGACCGACAGGAAGACCACACCTATGCTTCAAAGATGTCTGCAAGAGAGACATGAAGGCATGCCACATAGACATAAACACGTGGGAGGCCTGTGCAGAAGACCGTGCGACCTGGCGCCTCCTCGTCAAACAAGGAACAAAAAGTAGTGAAAAAGAAAGGATAAAGGCTGCCACAGAAGAGAGAGCTAAAAGAAAGGAAAAACAGCATCCCCAACACCTGCAAAAAACATCACCTTTTGTTTGCACCCACTGCACCAGAGACTGCCATTCAAGGATCGGTCTGTTCAGCCACTCACATAGCTGTAGATAAAAAAAACTACACCATCGTCTAAAATAGACGGAAGGTGCCAACTAACTAATATATATATATATTTATATATATATATATATATATATATATATATATATATATATATATATATGTGTGTGTGTGTGTGTGTTGTGTGTGTGTGTGTGTGTGTGTGTGTTGTGTGTAATTAGGCAAAATGTTTTCTTTCAGACATTTTGTTGAACTGCGCAGCCATTTTCTGTCTGCAAATCTTGTTCCAGGTCATTTCAAGTTACCAGATTGATGTAATTATATCAGGTGAAAATTGGCTGATGTATTTGCCATAACTTATTTCCAGAGTACTTTCCGCCCTGTCACGGGCCATCTTCAGGGGTAGTGCAATAACAATATAACAATGGGTTGTTCAATTACGCTTGCATTCTATTTATATAGGGCTTGTTTTATTTTATTATCTAATTATTGTTGCTGTTGTTATTATTATTAGTATTATTATCATTTTATATATGGTAAGTAAAGTAAAGTAAATTCGTCGGGGCGGCCTAAAGTCGGTATTAGCCAGTCAGCTAGGGAGTCTATCCCCTTTTCTAGTGCTAGACTAAGGAGATTGTTTTTTAGCATCTGAGGTGGAGCGCCACACCTACCATCAACTCCCTACTTTACCGAACAGATCCCTGTGCTACTCATACGCTGAGTTGGCGAGGACTGGTATCGAACTAGGAACCTTGTGGTTTCTAGTCGAACGCTCTACTGACTGAGCTAAATGGTACTATATTTTGATACTGCTGAATTTGGGGACAAATAATACCTCATAATGTTTGTTTTGAGTGTATGATAATGTATTACAAATATTAAAATCCAAGTGAAGTTTCAGAAAATTAACTTTTTATAAAAGGAAATAAAAAAAAAGAAAAGAATATACTTATTCATGGGTGAGAGTGTAGTAACCCACGAACATTGAGATATTCCCGGTGTTGTTTAAAAGTAGGAATATAAAGAATATATTGATTTCAATTGTTTATTAATCATTTGTGAAGAACGTTAGATATAAAGAAAGTTTTTTTTATTGTGCAAATAAAATTATATAAAAAATAAGAATAAATGATAAATATTCCATATCAAGTGAAGGCAAATGCTACTTTTTATCAGGAGAAAAACAAAATTAAATTCAAAATATGCTACAAAACGCTAATCTGATCAAGAACATATTTAATGCAAAGAAGTGTTGTCGTAGATAAAGTCGATTCTATAGATTTCTATCTCTGATAAAAGAAACAATGATACATTGCTTTTTATTATTTCGCAAATAGAATCAAGATTAATGTATGTCTGCGTACAATTTACAATGTCGGGTACGTGTGTATATGCATATATATATATATATATATATATATATATATATATATATATATATATATATATTTGTGTGTGTGTGTGTGTGTGTGTGTGTGTGAAGAAAGGAAGTGAATCCGACGGTATGTAAGTATATTGAGAAAAATGAAAAAAATACAGTTTTAAATGGGTTAAGTGGTGAGTTTATTGGCTGACGCTGCAGTGTTTCGATCTATTAATTAGATCATCTTCAGGGCATTTATTGTATGTCGAAGGTGATAAGAAATGATTTATCACAGAATAGTGAGAAAAAGCGAGTGGTAGTCCTTGTTATTCAGTCCGTTTAAAAATGTTTGAGGTTTGAAAAAGGAGACGGTTTTGAAATATGACGTCTCCTTTTTCAAACCTCAAACATTTTTAAACGGACTGAATAACAAGGACTACCACTCGCTTTTTCTCACTATTCTGTGATAAATCATTTCTTATCACCTTCGACATACCAATTTAACCCATTTAAACCTGTGTTTTTTCATTTTTCTCAATATACTTACATATATATATATATATATATATGATAGAAATAAGAGGAAATTAATCCGACAGTATATGGAAAAAGGTAGACAAACACGGGATTTTGTAGAAAATGGATTTTTATTGTAGGTAGTGATGTCGACGTTGTAACGGTTCGGTCTGTTAGACCTTCTTCAGGACTTTAAAACCTCTATCCTAAAGTCCTGAAGAAGGTCTAACAGACCGAAACGTTATAACGTCGATATCACTACCTACAATAAACATCCATTTTCTACAACATCCCGTGTTTGTCTACCTTTCTCCACACACACATACACATACACACACACACACAGACACATATATATATATATATATATATATATATATAATATAATAAAATAAATATATAAAGGTATTACATATCTATTTATTTGATGGCAATAGAACAGTCACAACCTTAGGTTTCCTACATGCTAAAATCGCATGCATTCATCAGGTGACGTTGAAACGAATACAAGGATAATCGAAAAAATTGAAAAATTCAAAAGGTTTTTACGGGCATAAGACGTTTATGATTGGATGAAGTGATATGTGTATGTCTTTAGTGTATTTGGGGATGCGTATGTGTGTTTATGGACAGTGCAAAGGTTATGTATACAAATCGGTGGGTTTCACACACATTCACATTGTTTTACGAGTGTGCAACGTCTGAACAATACTGATGAGTGAGCGTTTGTATTCGCATGCATATGTGTACGTGGGTGTGTGTATATTGTTGGATTGGACGGATGTTGACATGAGGTCTGTAGGAAAAATGGATACTGTCAACGGTTTGGGTGAGGGATGT
>CM042161.1:44042720-44049468 GCA_023376005.1 Doryteuthis pealeii
TTAAAGTTTTCAAATATGTGAACTTTTTTTTTAAAGATGATAGAAAAAACAGGTTGATAAAAAAAAAAAGACAACTTGAGAAAAAACAGACAAAAGATTGTCAAAGAATAAATCTGTAAAGATTTTAAGTCAACGAACGAAGAAGAAACGAATGAAATGATAAAAGAAATAAAGTCCATGAAAAACATTAAGTGTTGGTTATTAGTTGTTGAAATATTTCGGTTTTGCTCCAATTCACCAGCTATATTTATAGACTAGACGCGGTCATGTGGCTTATTTCTCAGCCAATCAACAGCCATAATGCGTGTCTGGTTGACTACTTAATCACTGATACTAAACAGACGTCCATTTGCAATCATTGACAAAGAAACTCACAACCAAAGGATTATTTACCAAGAATTCCCACTGGACAAGCGCTCTTGCTTGAAGCCTAAATGATGCCCCATAAAATCGTAATATATATATTTACCAACCCCTCCGCACGAGCAGGATGTGACACAAGGTCAATTTCTTAAGTGTCAAACACAGGTTTGAATTCAGAGTTTTCTTTCGCCTAGACCAGTTGCCTAAACAAGGTTAAAGAACCCAGTCTGCCCTGCTATTTATCCATAGCTGGAGGGAGAGTAGAATTCATACCATTCCCAAGAGTATTAGCGCAATGTGAAATGCCAACAGCTTCATCCAAGAATTGAACTCGCGTTGACGAATCCATTTCCTACGACTCTAACCATTAGACCACGCGCCTCCATAAAATCGTAACATAAGTAAAGATGAGAATTAAAAATAAACAATAAGGAAACATTGGGGGGTATAAAGAAAGAGAGAAAGAATGAATGGAGAATATCAACATAAAAACGAAATGAAGCAAAAAAATATATCGAGATGATTTTGCTAGCTCCAAAATTTAAGTCTTCTACCAGCTATTATTTGACCGACTTCTGTTTTTAGAAATCACCAGCTATAGTGTGACCGTGTCTCGCACTTACCACGAAAGTTCTCATGGTTAACTCTTTGTTGTCGGTCACAAGGTTCACTAATTGGTTGTGGAGGTTCAAAAGGAAACTAGTACTTTATATTTACAAATATATCATTTTATTTACATTGATTCTATGAATTATAAGATAAACTGCATGATTAAAAGAATGGATACAATAATTGGTTGGTTTGAAGTAAAAGACAATTTACATGGCAAAGCTTAACCAACAATGACTCAGATAAATTCAAGTGAAGATAATTCAACTATGTTCTATTATACAGGATGTTTAAAAAAACAAAAGTGATGTCATCAACTTGACAATTTTTATTTGAACTATTTTAACTTCATTGAAGTCCTGAAAACAGTGGTTTTAGACAACCCAACAATTTCCTGGGTGACTAGGTTGCACAATATCATTGAGGCAAAAGGGGACATGAATTTGAATCTCATCAAGAGCTTATTATTATCACTAGCAAATATATGCACCCTCCGGGTGCAAGTATTTAAGTTTTAATATAATAAAATATCATATCAAATTAGAAAGGCTAATGAAACTGAATAAGAATGCAAATAAAAAGATTTGGAACAGAGGGGGTATGATTGAAAAATAGAACAACTTTGAAACTAACTCTTCAGTCATTTTCCTTTTCTTTTTTTTTTTTTTCTTCTTCTTCTTCTTCTTCTCTTCTTCTTCTTCTTCTTTCTTCTTTTCTTTTCTTCTTCTTCTTTTTCTTCTTTTTCTTCTTCTTTTTCTTCTTTTTCTTCTTTTTTCTTCTTTTTTCTTTTCTTCTTTTCTTCTTTTTCTTCTTCTTCTTCTTCTTTTTTTCCTTCTTTTTTTCTTCTTTTTCTTCTTTTTCTTCTTTTTTCTTTCTTCTTCTCTTTCTTCTTTTTTCTTCTTTTTTCTTTCTTCTTTTTCTTCTTTTTCTTCTTCTTCTTCTTTTTTTCTTCTTTTTTCTTCTGCTTTTTCTTCTTCTTTTTTCTTCTTCTTCTCTTCTTCTTTCTTTTTCTTCTTTTTTCTAATATAATAAAATATCATATCAAATTAGAAAGGCTAATGAAAACTGAATAAGAATGCAAATAAAAAGATTTGGAACAGAGGGGGTATGATTGAAAAATAGAACAACTTTGAAATGATGAAAGAGTTAGTTCCATCATTTTCCATTACTCCCGTCTTTCATTGGTAAATTTTCCTAATTTAACTATTTAGTTAAAATAGGAAGAAAAGAATAACATTATAGTCATTTCTTTTTTTTAATGAATTTCTTTTAAGGTTTATCCCCGAGATTTTTGCTCATATTCAATAAGATAAAACCAAACAATTAGAAATCAATAAAACTAAGCATATATTTGTTAAAATCAAATTTTTAAGATCAATATGCAAATTAGCCTTCCCGTACACACTGTAAACAGCTATTTTGTCGTATATATAAATAGAAATGTATGTTCTTAGTATGTAGATATGGTCAGCAGTATTAATAATGTAAAACTATTTTATTAATAATTGAGGTTTAAATAAAAAATAAAATCATGGAGAATGTAATGTAAATAATTAAGGGAATTGTGACTTGTATAATAATATAGTTTCGGTTACAGACAGAAAAACACACAATCTCCATTATAAGATTATTCATTCTTTTTTTGTTTTTTTGTTTTTGTTTTTTTTTTTTTTTCTTTATTCTCTGTCTCTTTGCTATCTGACAATCAGAGTAAGTTGCAATAAAAAGAAATTAGAATTCAGGAAGATGAAGGATATATGAAGCCAGAATATAATACCACAAGACAACTAAAAAATATCTGTTGACAAAATCGGATTTTGAATATCTACCTAGATAACTAGGTTTGATATCACAATTTTGAAAAGCTTTTGTAGCGAAATCCATGCCAGATAAGCGTCTATATACGAGTTGAAATATCTTCAAAATTATTAACGGACATTTTTCCAGAACAAACGGTGATCATCAAATTGACGTAGAGTCAAAGATTCTTTGTCGGTTGGATATAACCATGGAATTGTAATTAAAATCCTACATTCCTTCCTAAACAGAGGAATCAATACTGTCATGGACAGCTGTTAACTATGAAATCCTAATTAGAATCCTTCATTCCTTCTTGAATAGAAGGAACAGTATAATCATGGACAGCAGTTAATCATGAAAGGATAATCAGAATCCTTCACTCCTTCCCAAATAGAAGTATCAATATCATCATGGATAGCTGTTAACTATGAAATGTTGATTAGAATTCTTCAATCCTTCCTAGATAGTTGCATCAGTATGAACATGGATAGCTGTTAGCTACGAAATGTTAATGAGAATAATTTAGTCCTTCCTTAATAGAAGCATCAATATCATCATGGTCAGCTGTTAATTATGAAATGTTAATTAGAACCCTTCACTTCTTTTTAAATAGAAGCATCACTATCATACTGTAGCGTTTGTTGCGACGGGAATCAAACAGGTTTCGTAATGTAACATGTCTTCTTCTTCTCTTCTTCTTCTTCTTCTCTTCTTCTTCTTCTTTTTTCTTTCTTTTTTTTTCTTTTTTCTTCTTTCTTTTTCTTATTCTTTTTCTTTTTTTTCTTCTTCTTTTTTCTCTTCTTCTTTTTCTCTTCTTCTTCTTCTTCCTCTTCTTCTTCTTCTTTTTTTTTCTCTTCTTCTTTTTTTCTTCTTCTTTTTTTTCTTTTTTTTCTTCTTCTTCTTCTTCTTCTTCTTCTTCTTCTTCTTCTTCTTGCGACTGTATCCTTTGTATAGGAATTGGAACCCTTCGATAAAGGAGAGTTCTAGATAGGACACACATCTACATCTGGGCGTGAGGCTCCAGTTTTAGAACTAGGGGGAATGTGGACCACCCCTTTAGTTATCATAACTCCCAAGTCAAGTCTGGCCTATCCGGGTTCGTCTATATTTCAAAGCAGAAGACTTTTCTTTTACAAATACATACATTTTAATCTTACCGATTGTGGTATACAACTAAGAAAGACCAGAGACGATAGGAGTCGAAAATTAGACATAAAAACATTGAGCTTAAACATAGAGAAATCAAAACATTCAACAAATGCTGTTACTTTTTTCTTCGAACTTTCGAGAAACAATAAAAATGTATTTTTAAAACATGAAATAAAAACAATGAATGATTGTCAGTGAATGTGAGTTTCCTGATGAAGGCTACAAATAATGGTCGAAACATCGATGAAATATTTTTTTGTTTTTTTCATTTATTGTTTGGTGGTTGTGTTGATAAGTGTATGTGCATGCGTGAGAAGTGGCTGATTCATTCAGAGAACGGAAATATATAATCGAGAGTTTGGTTTGAATTTTTCTACCGTCACCTTTAATGGCCTCGGGCAACACTATTTTCTACAGTTTGTTTTTTCCTCAAGGTGGAATAATTTTTGACGGCATCGAAGAGTTTTATACACGAAAAGTTTAATTTTTACCAAAGAGAAAATAAAAATTTCTACAAGTTTCAACAATTTCAATAAATGCTCCCCGTAGTGTAAGAGTTATCATCGCATGAAGAAGACACAGTGACCCAAGTTCAAATCCTGGCCAAG
This sequence comes from Doryteuthis pealeii, assembly GCA_023376005.1. Classification (NCBI taxonomy): domain Eukaryota; kingdom Metazoa; phylum Mollusca; class Cephalopoda; order Myopsida; family Loliginidae; genus Doryteuthis; species Doryteuthis pealeii. Next base: position 44,047,250 of record CM042161.1, read on the forward strand.
GTTATTTCTCTCTCGGGAAATAAATATCTTCTCCCACCAGCTATGAGTAAATATTAGGGCAAGGTGGAATAATTTTTGACGGCACCAAAGAGTTTTATACACCAAAAGTTTAATTTTTACCGAAGAGAAAATTAGAATTACGACAAAAAAAAGGTTTAATGTTTTTTTCTTTCGAATGGAAAAAATAAATAAACAAGAATTAAGACAAAAAAGAGCCCCCCCCCTCAAATAGGCGCCGATACGATAGTTGGGGTTGTTATTTGAGTTGGTTGTTTTCTTTCAAGTAACACCGCTGTAGCGGCAATAGTTGGGGTTGTTATTTGAAAGTTCACCGGGCAGCAATTTCGGAGGCAGGGGATCGGGACGAACTTCCTCATAAATTACCACATCTTCTCTCACCAGCTATGAGTAAATATTAGCGCAAGGTGGAATAATTTTTGACGGCATCGAAGAGTTTTATACACCAAAAGTTTAATTTTTACCAAAGAGAAAATAAAAATTTCTACAAGTTTCAACAATTTCAATAAATGCTCCCCGTAGTGTAAGAGTTATCATCATATGAAGAAGATACCAAGTTCAAATCCTGGCCAAGGTTATTTCTCTCTCGGGAAATAAATATCTTCTCCCACCAACTATGAGTAAATATTAGGGCAAACCTTTAACCTTGCTGTAACAACCGCTCTATGAGAAGGAAGATTCTCTAAGTAAGTGTCGGCGCGACATAATGTCGGTATCAGCCAGACAGCGAGGGAGTCTAACCCCTTTTCACTAGGGATAGACCAAGGAGATTATTTTACTGTCTGAGTTGGAGCGGCACACCTACCATCAGCTCCTCAATTTCCCTCACATATCACTATGATACTCATACGCTGAGTAGGCGAGGGCCGGTATCGAACCAGGTACTTTGTGGTTCCTAGTCGAACGCTCTACTGACTGAGCTAAACCGACCTTATTATCTTGTGCTGCATCTTACTTTCGCATGCTTGGCTGGGTAAATGCATACTAAATATGATCTATTATTTGACTTATAACAATCATATATTATGGCTTAAACAGCCATGTCTCCTTAATGCCTATCACTCTGGTACTCTGTTATAAAACTGTATAGGGTGTGTATCACCTCAGATTACCAAGTCTTTCAATTTCTATCTAGTTCATTTGAGACTATTCCAAGTGTTCCAAAAAACAAGAGCCAATAATAATTTCCGTTTCTCTGAATGTTTGAGATGAGGCTTGATGATTAGTATTATCGGCGTTATTCGACTATTGTCCCCATCTTCATTATCATTTGTACAAAGTTTCGGCCGACATGCCCTCCGGCCTTCTCCAGGTATTTCTTGTCGGACTCGGGAACCTTCTTGGACTCGGAAAGTTTTCTCGGACTCGGAAACCTTCTTTTCGAACTCGGGAACTTTCTGTCGTAATCGGAAGCCATCACGGAACTTTGAACCTAACCCTTTATTTATTCCACGGGGGTATCCTGTTCTCATTCCGCTAACCATATCTGGGGTAGGAGTTGTGTTAATTATTTTTCTAAACTGCCTCTACTCAGAATTGAACTCGGGATCCAGAGAAAACTGTAACTTAGAACTCTTAACCTAACTACCTTATCCACTCGGCCATGTGTCCCGAGTTCACAAGCAAAAGTCCACCAGTTGACACATTCTCTTTTTTTTGTTAATCAATACTAGGTCTGGTCTCCTGGTTGGGATAGGTGATCCGTCAGTCAAAGAATTCTATGCGTTTCATTCTCAAAGAACATATACTAGTTTATGCATATATAATTTTGTTATATGGTCAAAGTTTAATTTTTTCCATAATTCCCAGTGGATCACCTTCCCAACCCAGTCGTGCCTAGTTTTGTATTCCTGTTGTGCTAGTTTGCTACATTCGCTATACATGGTTACAGTTTCATCTGCTGTCACCAACACAGTTTAACATTTACTGTTTTGTTGAGTCTTATCAATTTGCTTTGATATAGTTATTATTATTATTATTCGCTCCTTTTGGAGTTTTCACAGCAGCATTAACTGATGGTCTTTCACTGGAGTCTGAGTGACAGCAAGTCTCCTCAGGTCTCCAGGACTCTTCTGAGTATTCTGGCAGATTGCAGCAGTGCAGTGCTCTGAATGGTTTCAAATCCTTCCTCTGATTTCCAAACATCTCCAGACCTTTTCCTATCTTTTGGAGCTGTTCCCAAAGTGCACCAACATCTCGGG
>CM042161.1:44052068-44054568 GCA_023376005.1 Doryteuthis pealeii
CTGGTCAGCAGTTGAGAATTAATCCACGGCCATAAACCGACCGATTTCGAGCGAATTTCGTTTCACTTGTTCGTGATAAGTATTCGATGTAAAGGACAAGCAGGTGATTTAACGAGGGCAGTTTCGGCGCTAATAAAATCTCGACCAGGTACAACGAGCGTTTGTGAGTTGAGAATCGTTGCGGGGTCCCAAGAAAAAGAAGCTCAGTAAAAAGAATGTTTAGGGAGGAGGATGTATTAAAACATCGGAATAGAACGGGGTATGAAATAAATAATAAAAAAAAGCGGAAAGGGTTTGAAGTGAAGAGAAATAATACGCCTATTACTAATGGAGACCGGGGAAATGTTGATACAGAGAAACGTCTCTTCTAAAGGTGAGTTTGCTAGACAAGTTCGCGGCATGAGATTCTGCCAGGGAACACTTGATAAATGCGGGAGACATTTACTTTAAACTGTTTTAATAAAAGTTTCACATCATCAATGTAATAATATTTTTGTTCATTACACTGACGTACAATGTTCGGATTACAAAATAGAGGCCAACGAAGGGAAAGGTACTTTTATATCTAACTGCCTGACTATTTGGGATTCACATTACAAAATACACTTGTAATAATGATTTACTGATTGAACCAAATAAAATATGATACTGTTTAAGTTTATATATATATATTATATATATATATATATATATATATATATAAACTGCTTATCTTATGGAAAATGAGGGATAAAATATTTTAAAAGTCGCCCCTTCTGAAGACGTTGTTCACCCTATTGGTAACAGTGCTGGAAGTCTTCAAATGACACTGCTTTCAGTTGTTTCTTCATGAACATTGTATGTTGTAAAGTTTCCCAAAAGAACAACCACCGAGCTGGGTTTTGATCTTTCGTAAAAAGAAATCACATGAACTCCATAGGTAGTAAATTGGTTGTTTCTACAGGAATATAATGGATTACAAACTTGTGTGACTAGAAAGTAATAACTTTGATTTTTTGGGGATAAAACGCGCTGGAGAATGATATTTTTCAGGTTGATAACCCTGATGGAAAATCAACTGATTAATTTCAATTTTTATGAACCATTTTTGGTATTAAAACGTCGAACATATTTGATGAGAGTGAGATTTTCCGTATTTTTATCATAAAGTGGCTGGGATCAACGATGTTAGCTTGTACGGGTCCATGACCGAAGCCACCGGTCGAAACCGGAGTTAGAGGTATATGCCTCATACCCCACTTGTATGGGCTGGACATTTTAACGTGGGCCCACCCGCAAGCCGAAGCTCATGGGTGGAAAAACAAAAATTGCGTCGATCCCTTCGGCATTGCCCCTCAAGGGGGGCGTCTCATGCGCTGGGTAATAAACCCAGCCCGCCCCTAAGAGGCAGGTATTGCCTGGGGGATAGCCCCCTGGGATCGACGCTATTAACTTGTTAAAGGTCCAGCGGCTGACGCCGGTGTTTAGAGGTATGGGCTGGGCACAAGGCCTCTTTTAAATTGGGACCAACCACAAACCGAAGCTCATGGTGGGAAAGAACAAAAATTGCGTCGATCCCTTCGGTATTCGCCCTCAAGGGGGCGCCTCAGGCGCTGGGCAATAGGGGCCAGGTATTGTCTGGGGGAAAGCCTCCTGGCATCGATGCTATTAACTTGTAAGGTCCAGCGGCCGAAGCTCACTGGACTCCGGTCGAACCGTGTAGATACGTGAACATATCTACATGATAATAACATGCAATTGTATTTATATATACAACAAAATAGTTGTTACAGTGTGAACGGGAAGGCTAATTTACATAATGATATTAAAAAAAATATTTTAATAAATAATGTTTAGTATATTTATTTCCAATTTTTTGGTTTTACTTAATGAATATGAGCAAAAATCTCGGGTATAAATCTGTTAACTAGAAGAAAAAATGTATAATTTTCAACAGTTTTTTCTGTCTTTCCAAAAATGCTTTTGTCATTCATAAACATATATTTGGGATGGAATTTGATCTCCATGAGCCTGTGCTAACTTAGGAAATATTTCGTGAATTTTGACAGAATTTATGTGTGTGTTTCGTTAAACGCTAAATCAATATTTTTCTAATAAAAGTAATGTCGGTATGAGCATACAGCGAGGAGTCTATCCCCTTTCAATACGCTAAACCATGTAATTATTTAGCGTCTGAGGTGAAGCGCCACACCTACCATCAGGCTCCTTACTTTACCGCACAGATCCCTGTGCTACTCATACGCTGAGTGGCGATGGCCGGTGTCGAACTAGGAACCCCTTGTGGTTCTAGCCGAACGCTCTTACCGACTGAGCTAACCCGACCCTTCTATTTTTCTAATAATACAAGATCATTAGCTGAACATGGGTCACGCTTAACGTAACGGTTATCGTCGTTGGAAATGGGACTCAGGTCGCCAGAGTCAAATCCTGTGCGAGGCGTTTGCATTTCAATTCTCACAAATCTTTCCCATAGCGACGGGTTGGATAAAAGCCGTAAATT
>CM042161.1:44059568-44072068 GCA_023376005.1 Doryteuthis pealeii
ATATATGTATATTATGTTATGTCAATATAATTATATGTATATATATATTGTATATATATATATGTATATATGTATGTATATTTATGTATATATATATATATATATTTATAATTGTATAATATATATGTATAATATATATATGTATGTATATATGGGTATATATAATGTATATATTTTAATATATATATAATATGTATATATAAATATATATATATATTATATTTATATATATATATATATATATATATATATATATATAATATATATAATATACTAGCTGAAGTAAACATGCTTCTTCCTTCCTTTCATTTCCTTTCATACTCTCCCACTGTCATTTACCAGTTTTTCCTCCACTCTTTCTTTTCTAGATAACCCCTCCAATTCAACCTGATTAGCATCCATTTTTTTACGTTCTTCCCTCAGTTGGAAGCCCCAAATCTCTTTCCTTTCCCAACATCTGTCTATATTTGTTCTTCTGATCACCCAATTCCCGTGATTCTAATGGAGGAATAACCAAAGTTAAGATTCCAGATTCGGTTCCATCATAAAATATGTTTTCTTTTCATTCCGGCATCGAACACCTTCCAGCAGCCAACATTCCTGTCTCTCCCTGCCTATCAAATCCCCTCGCTGTCGATATTGCCTAAAAACATCAACAATATATCTTAACGCCTCCTGTCAATCACGTGATCTATTTACCAGAAGTGAAATCTCCGCGACTCGTAAATCAAAACGTCTTATGTAGAGTTTGTATCTCTCCCTTGCTACTTCGCTAACTCTTAATAAAAAAAAATATTTATTGAAACGGCCTCACTTAGATCCTTGTTAGACATAGACTAAATCCTAAGAGAGGGAGACTGACAGACAGACAGACAGACTCTTTGTAGAAGAACAGTAGTGGTACTATTTAACTTATAGTTAGGGGTGATGGAGGTTTCATACCTTTCCCAAGGGCATTAGTCCGAAAGTGAGTGTAGTAGTGCGACTGGTGTTCGAAATCGGTTTCTACGATGTCACAGTTCAGCAGGTTACCCACTACACCACGTTGACTCCCAAGAGAGAGATAGAGAGACAGAAAGAGAGACAATGAGAGTGAAAGATAATAAGAGAGCAAATAATAGAAGAAAGAATAAAATGAATAAAGAAAGACAGATAAGAAGAAACAAAGAAAAAAAGCAAGTACTAAAAAATAATTGAGTAACGTACAAAGAAACAGAAAGGACAGGAAAGAAGAAATATGTTTTGTAAAAGTAAGTATAAAATGATAAAAACAAGAAATAAAGCCTGAAAGAAAGAAATATAGAATAGTTAAGAAATAATCAGATACCTATTGCTAAATAGCTAGATATGAACTGAGATAGATAGATAGATAGATAGATAGATAGATAGAAATTAATAGAGAAGAATGGAAAAATAAAGAAATAACCTGACAGACAAGAATGGAAAGAAAGAAAGAAAGAAAGATAGATAGATAGATAGATAGATAGATAGATAGATAGTTAACAGAGAAGAATGGAAAAATAAAGAAAATAACCTGACAGATAAGAATGGAAAGAAAGAAAAGAAAGAAAGAAAGAAAAAAGAAAAAAGAAAGATAGATAGATAGATAGATAGAAATTAATAGAGAAGAATGGAAAAATAGAATAACCTGACAGATAAGAATGGAAAGAAAGAAAGAAAGAAAGAAAGAAAGAAAGAAAGAAAGAAAAGAAAGATAATAGATAGATAAATAGATAGATAGATACATAGATAGAAATTGAATAGAAAAGAATGGGAAATAAAGAAATAACCTGACAGATAAGAATGGAAGAAAGATAGATAGATAGATAGACAGAGAAAAGGGTGAGAGATAAAGAAAGTGATCAGATGAAACAGAAAGGGGGGGGGATTTCAAAGGTGAAGGGGAAGCATTTTTCTAAATCAAAAGAAGCAAAGAAGCAAAGTGGAGAAAGAGGAAAATCCAAGAAAGTCGGAAAAGGAAGAAAGAAAGAAAGAAAGAAAGAAAGAAAGAAAGAAAGAAGTGGAAGCTGAGAACGATGGGAACGGACTGGAAAATATAAATATGCAGAAAGATCAAAAAAGTCGCAAAAAGAAAGAAAGAAAGAAAGAGAAAGAACAAGGGAAAAAAGAAAGAAAGAGAAGGAAAGAAAAAGAAAAAAGAAAGAGAAGGAAAGAAAAGGAAAAGAAAGAAAGAGAAGAAAGAAAAAAGAGAAAGAAAAAGAGAAGAAAGAAAGAGAAAGAAAGAGAAGGAAAGAAAGAAAGAGAAAGGAAATAAAAAAGAGAAAGAAAAAAGAGAAAGAAAGAAAGAGAAAGAAAGAAAGAGAAGGAAAGAAAAAAAGAGAAAGAAAAAAGAGAAAGAAAGAAAGAGAAAGAAAGAAAGAGAAGGAAAGAAAAATAGACAGAAAGAATAGAAAAAAGAAAGAGAGAAGGAAAAGAGGAGAGAGATGGAAAGAAACGGAAAAAATTAGGAATCAGGTAAATGAAAGAAAGTCTAAAAGGAAAGAACAGAAAAAAAAACAGAAAAAAAATAAATTAAAAAAACAGTTGGATGGAAAAGAAAGGTAACGAAATAATGAGAGAAAAATAACAGGAAAATAAAGAAGTTTGGAAAATAAGCATCGAAATAAAGAAAGAAAAGAATTAAAGGTACAATTGAATAACTCCATCTAAATAAACATCACAAATACGCACACGCATATATATATATATATATATATATATATATATATATATATATATATAAAGAGTCTGTTTTTATGCATACAAAGAGAGAGATATAGCGAGAGAGAGAGAGAGAGAGACAGAGACAGAGACAGAGAGAGAAGGATAGGTATATTTGAATCGCTCACTGAATTAGATTGAAACAGGCTGAGGTTCTTTGATAGAAGATTGAGGAATTATTAAAAGAATTACAGATAAGAACAGGATAATTTATACACATAAAGTGACTGATGTATGCATCGTGATTGGGTGAGGGAGTGGCTACCGTGCTGGACGTGAAGAGAGATAGAGATGCGGAGGAAGATGGAGAAATAAGAAACAGACAAAGAGACCAACAGAGAAAAGACGACAGCGAGCAAAAAAAGAAAAAAATCAAATCTTCCTCCTAGAGATATTCGAATAGCAACCTCGCACAAGCAATTCCAATAGTTTCGACAATTTGGCCTCCTTCCCCTCACTACACCCACCCACCCCATCTTCTTTCTATCCCGCCCTCTGCTTTTCACTGACCATTAGTGCGTTTTCTCGGACATTGGACTGCATAACGAATCAAGGGCAGAGATGAATAGGATTTCTCCGGCGCCAATTCTTTACACGTTCCAGTCTTTGACTATTCAAGAGTTCTTCAATTGATTTAAGAGAATAAAAGAAAAAAGAAAAGATGGAAAGGTGAATAAAGAACAGGTTCGTTAAATCTGGAATTAGATTCCAATGATTCTCTTCCCCCCCCTCTCTCTTCTCTCTCTCTCTCTCTCTCTCTCTCTCTCTCTCTCTCTCTCTCTCTCTCTCTTCTATTCCTCACCCCCCCCCCCCCCGTTCCTCATTTCTTTATAAAAAGACAAACGTGTTCTGAACACTTTATCGGCTTGAACTGATACCATTAACATTTAGGATACTGTCATAGCTGTCGGCTGCTCGTATCAATTTAAGATTTTGTTGCTGTTTTATATTCTTTTTAATCGATTTAAAAATAGTTTTCAATGTTTGAAAGATGCATAATTAAGTTCTTTTTTTTTAATCAAGATTTAAATCGGCAGAATTTGAAATCAAAGCGAGGAATAAATTCTTTAAAATATCTTGTCAGATTTGTCCTGTGCTTAAACTAAACATGGCCGTTTCTCTCCAAGCAGACGTGATTTTGTGCAAAAAATACGTTTTTTTTTCTTTCTTTTCCTTGTGTTTATTCGGGTTTTCCTGAACTTTACTTTTCTATGTTACCTTTTCTCTTAAAATTTCTACATTTCCTCACTTGTCTCTGATTTGTACGCTTTGACCGGCTTCAATTTCTTCCACTTATCAATAATTTGAAAAATTAATCTTATTTTCCATATTTTCAATACCCTCCTTTATTTAAATTCTGAACTGCTTTGCTTTTGTTCTGGTGACGTTAAACCCTGACCAGTGTTAAAATCACCACCAATTGAATGACTATTATTTCTCCACCTTTAATTTTAACTTTTGCTCATTTATCTACACAATATTTATATCCAATGTAAGCGCCGGTGGTGTAAAACTTACAATAGTAGGAAATTGACAGGACAAGCAGAGATTAAATCCTGGAGGAGGTAAGAGTATTTACGGGCTTCGAAGGAGCTCTTATTTCTCCGTAGTTGTAGGCAGATTGTCGGACAAAGAAGACAAACACACAATGGATATTTAATACACATATTGACAAATAATACAAGAACTTGTTGCAAATTTTATTGGTATTTGCTACGAGACTTATCTGAGTTAAGTAATGTTCTTGGAGTAGTGGTGATAACAGGGGTATTCTGTTGCTTGTTGGAAAGTTGATAGGACGTTTCTTCGGGCGTTTCTCGTTTCTCCTCGTAACCGGTTCGGTGATAAGAAATGGTGGGGGATGCTATTTTAGAAGCTTCTCACCCGGGTTAACAGTTCTTTTAAATGGCGGTGAATGGGCCCTTTTCAAGTAGACTATTTGGTCTTGGTGCCTTCTGTAGTGTGCTTTTGTGACAGCCTTGTAGTGTGTGGACACAATACCTTCGAAAGTGTGCTGTGAAAATATGCCTCCGTCCAGGTCAACTGTCCTTAGAAGTAAGCCCTGTTCTTGGGCTTGGTGATGAATAAAGTGTAGGGACTGCTATTTACGCGACTACCCTCAGTGGATGCTCCGTGATAAGTCGGCCTTGTTTGGGCTAAGTGATGAGAGCAATTGTTTTTACGTCTCTCGTCCAGTAACTGCTATGCTATAAGTGAAGTTTTTGGTATTGGCGCCAACATACGATGTTGGCGATTCTCCCCCTAGCGACAGGGGGAGATCATTAACTATGGAATTTCCAATAGAGACTCTTTTTATTTTATTTTGCATTAGTGTCATTAAGAAAGGCACACGTCCTTTACTTCTGGCTTACTGATAAATAGTAAGGTAGACTAAGAAGGAAAGACTACCACTTCTCAGATTCTGATCATTTGACGAGTCGTCGAAGGATTACGTGCAAAAAATATGGAGGCAACACTTTTGTTTGAGGATTTCTTCCAGGCATTTGACTCCTTGTACAGAAGAAAAGACTATATGTCTATGCTATCCTAACTTAGCATATTCTCTATTAATGATACTGAGCACCCATACATCGTAGATATAGGAAACTGCATTATATATATATATAATATATATATATATATAATATAATATATATATATATATATATATATATATGTGTGTGTGTGTGTGTGTGTGTTTGGGCAGCATTCTTTCATTTATACATGTAGAATTAAACAAAAGACACATCTCCTGTTTAACAATTTTATTTTTGATCTTTTCTAGTTTGCAGGACAACTTTTGAATGTTTGGGTGGAATTCGTGGATAAGTCCACCAAAGTTCAGGTCCCGAGTACTTTCGGCACTTCGAAGTGCCATCATCAGGGGTGATATTTTCCAGTTTTTAAAAAAAATTATATTAATGTGGAGGCTGGAAGGAGAAGAATTGGTGAGAAAAGGTGTTATAGGCATTTTAAAATGTGTGTACTGAATTGGAAATTAAATTTTGTTTAAGGATGGTTTGTATTGTTTTTATGTATGTATATATATATATATATATATATATATATATATATAATATTCTCCTAATATTCCGTAGTTAATTTCCTTTTTTTCTATATTTTAAACAATGAATATTTGGTAATTTATGAGGAAGTGTGTCCCGGTCTCCTGCCTCAAAAACCGCTACCCGGTGACTATCAAAATAACAACCCCAGCTCGTCGTAATTCTTGTTTATTTATCGTAATTTGTCGTAATTCTTGTTTAGATATGAAGATGGATATATAATTTTGAATAGACTGAGATAGATAGATAAACAAACAAAATAATATAGATAGATATGAACAAATGGAGATAGATAGATATTTTCGCCAAGTAAATGTATTTGGGGGGGGGGTTCTTTTTTTGTTGTAATTCTTGTTTATTTAAACTAAAAACAACACATTAAACAAACATGAATAAAAAAAAATCTTAGTATTTAAAGTAATATAGATAAATATGAACAAATTGAGATTGATAGATAGATAGATATGAAGATGGATAGTTTTGAATAGACTGAACTGGGTCGTTATTTTAATAGTCACCGGGCAGCAACTCTTGAGGCAGGAGACCGGGACGCACTTCCGCATAAATTACCGAATATTTTATAAAATTAAATATATTAAATTAATTAAATTAATATTACAATTAAATATTTTCTATATTTAAAACAAAATAACATCCATCCAAATGTTTTTAACTGGTTACAAACTGGCTTGTATAAGAATGTATCCGTGCTTGTATCTATTTATGTGCGCACATTACTTTTTAAACCTTTTATCTTAATCAATATCATGTTTAACAGTTTTCATTATTTCGGGCGATTTCCCCCTTTAAAAAAAATTATCGACTTAATTGAATAACCGTCACTTATGAATTCTTCACTTGTTTTTTATTCTTTGATTTAATTTCGTTTGGACGTCTCTTCAAATTTTTGCCAACACCAATCTCGATTCCTGCAATTTTCAACACTTTTCTTGTCGACGAGGCTTAGAATACACTGAATGTATCCCCTAAATAAGTGTAAGACTCCCACCACCAATAAAAAAAAGGGAGGTACTGTGTATGATACATCTGATGATGAGATTCCAGTTCTGAAGAGTGTGAATTAGGGTACCATCATTATGCCAAATAGATCTATTTCAAATCTATTCGTATTCGATAGGAAAGTGTACAAAAATATCTCAAGAAACAATTACACAAAATAAATATTACCGTACAATGAACGCGATTCCTTAACCCTTAGACATGTAATAACGTATGACATATTGACATGCCGTTAAGATCAATCAATGGACTTTCACTTCGCCGAAGAGCTTACGGCCTGGTTTGTTTACTACTCAATCAACGTCCCCTTACCTACTATGGTAGAGGCGTGTAAGTATCATTGACAAGGTTAATTTCGCAGAGATTGTTCGCTATGTACCGGCGGCCAAAACGATATTGTCTCTGACTATGCCTGCTGAGGTCCCGGTTTCGATTTCTGTCGGAGGGAAGTCGTTAGTATACATCGCTGATGAGACTTAATAAAGTCGAAACAGTCTGTACGGTGTTCTGCATAGCGAGCCATCCTTAGCCGGGATTCACTTGTCAAGATTATTTTCTATAATTATCGAATTTTATGCGATACATGCATTATAATTGCCTTCAAGCAAAATATAAAAATATATATATATATATATATATATTATATATATATATATATATATTGCTTTGTTTATATAAAATTAAATATCAAGCTCTCAAATCGGACCTGAACTCCCTAACATTTTATCGTTGGAAGAAAGGACGCAATATATATATATATATATATATATATATATATATATATATATATTTAAACAATTTTTTAGTACAACTTATAATCATACAAAATACAACTTATATATATATATATATATATATATATTCGATGGTGGGATACCAGGTAATTTGGTATTATGATGATTCTAAGCTGGTCCTTTCTTCCAACGATAAAATGTTAGAGAGTTCAGGTCCGATTTGAGAGCTTGATATTTAATTTTATATAAACAACGCAATATAATTAGTAAAGAAAAAGTATATACCATTTTTAATATATATATATATATATATATATATATATATATATATGTGTGTGTGTGTGTGTGTGTGTGTGTGTGTGTGTAATTAGGCAAAATGTTTTCTTTCAGACATTTTGTTGAGCTGCGCATCCATTCTCTATCTGCAAATATTGTTCCAGGTCCTTTCAAGTTACCAGATTGATGTAATTATATCAGGTGAAAATTGGCTGATGTATTTGCCATAACTTATTTCCAGAGTACTTTCCGCCCTGTCACGGGCCATCTTCAGGGGTAGTGCAAAAACAATATAACAATGGGTTGTTCAATTACGCTTGCATTCTATTTATATAGGGCTTGTTTTATTTTATTATCTAATTATTGTTGCTGTTGTTATTATTATTAGTATTATTATCATTTTATATATGGTAAGTAAAGTAAAGTAAAGTCGTCGGGGCGGCCTAAAGTCGGTATTAGCCAGTCAGCTTGGGAGTTTATCCCCTTTTCTAGTGCTAGACTAAGGAGATTGTTTTTTAGCATCTGAGGTGGAGCGCCACACCTACCATCAGCTCCCTACTTTACCGAACAGATCCCTGTGCTACTCATACGCTGAGTTGGCGAGGACCGGTATCGAACTAGGAACCTTGTGGTTTCTAGCCGAACGCTCTACCGACTGAGCTAAAAATAATGTGCACTCATAAATAGATACAAAGCACGGATACATTCTCATACAAGCCAGTTTGTAACCAGTTAAAAAGATTTGGATGGATGTTATTTTGTTTAAAATATAGAAAATATTTAATTGTAATATTAATTTAATTAATTTAATATATCTAATTTAATAAAATATTCATTGTTTAAAATATAGAAAAAAGGAAATTAACTACGGAATATTAGGAGAATATTATATATATATACAGATCCCTGTGCTACTCATACGCTGAGTTGGCGAGGTCCGGTATCGAACTAGGAACCTTGTGGTTTCTAGTCGAACGCTCTACCGACTGAGCTAAATGGTACTATATTTTGATACTGCTGAATTTGGGGACAAATAATACCTCATAATGTTTGTTTTGAGTGTATGATAATGTATTAGAAATATTAAAATCCAAGTGAAGTCTTAGAAAATTAACTTTTTATAAAAGGAAATGAAAAAAAAGGAAAGAATATACTTATTCATGGGTGAGAGTGTAGTAACCCACGAACATTGAGATATTCCCGGTGTTGTTTAAAAGTAGGAATATAAAGAATATATTGATTTCAATTGTTTATTAATCATTTGTGAAGAACGTTAGATATAAAGAAAGTCTTTTTTTATTGTGCAAATAAAATATATAAAAAAATAAGAATAAATGATAAATATTCCATATCAAGCGAAGGGCAAATGCTACTTGTTATCAGGAGAAAACAAAATTAAATTCAAAATATGCTACAAAACGCTAATCTGATCAAGAACATATTTAATGCAAAGAAGTGTTGTCGTAGATAAAGTCGATTCTATAGATTTCTATCTCTGATAAAAGAAACAATGATACATTGCTTTTTTTATTATTTCGCAAATAGAATCAAGATTAATGTATGTCTGCGTACAATTTACAATGTCGGGTACGTGTGTATGTGCATATATATATATATATATATATATATATATATATATATATATATATATATATATATATATATATATGCGAGATATAAGAGGAAATTAATCCGACAGTATGTAGAAAAAGGTAGACAAACACGGGATGTTGTAGAAAATGGATTTTTATTGTAGCTAGTGATGTCGACGTTGTAACGGTTCGGTCTGTTAGACCTTCTTCAGGACTTTAAAAACTCTATCCTAAAGTCCTGAAGAAGGTCTAACAGACCGAAACGTTACAACGTCGACATCACTACCTACAATAAACATCCATTTTCTACAACATCCCGTGTTTTTCTACCTTTCTCCACACACACACACACACACACACACACACACACATACACACATATATATATATATATATATATATATATATATATATAATATATAAAAATAAATATATAAAGGTATTACATATCTATTTATTTGATGGCAATAGAACAGTCACAACCTTAGGTTTCATACATGCTAAAATCGAATGCATTCATCAGGTGATATTGAAATGAATACAAGGAAAATCGAAAAAATCGAAAAATTCAAAAGGTTTTTACGGGCATAAGATGTTTATGATTGGATGAAGTGATATGTGTATGTCTTTAGTGTATTTGAGGATGCGTATGTGTGTTTATGGACAGTGCAAAGGTTACGTATACAAAACGGTGGGTTTCTAATTGTTTTACGAGTGTTGACATGAGGTCTGTAGGAAAAGTGGATACTGTCAACGGTTTGGGTGGGGGTTGTATGGGTGTGGGGCGATTCAATGAAGGATGTTAAATATTTCTAATATTAAGATTTCAGATATTTTGTATACTGTGGGTGGGTTGGGGTATGGGTTGTGGAAGTTGGTCAGATGTTAAGCTAATTGGGGTTGGTAAAAGGTTTCAAGTATGTACGCAAATACGCACGCACGCACGCTCGTAGTTTCACTTATACATGCGTACAGGTACACGCACATACATACATAGATAGATGCGCGCGCGCATGTTCATACATCCATTCGTACATATACATTCATACATAACAGTACTCGTACACTCATACATAATGGTACTTACACATACCTAATACATCCGCATCCCCTGCATATGTGCCATATATATACACACACATACATATGCATATACACATATATGCCCATATCCATATATATATATCCCCACCTACACATATATATGCATAAACATACATATGCATACATACATACGCGCATACACGCGCGTACATACATGAGCACACGCACACATATACATATAAACAGACTGAAATAGGTAGAAAGAAAGAAGAAAAAGACTGAGAGAGATAGATTGATGGGTAGATAAAATAGATAAAATGGACAGAGATAGGTAGTTAGAATGTTAGATAGATGGATAGATGAGGAAACATATATATATATATATATATATATATATATATATATATATATATGAGGGCCGGTTTAGCTCAGTTGGTAGAGCACTTGCAAGGTTCTTGGTTCGATACCGGCCCTCGCCAACTCAGCGAATGAGGAGCACAGGGATCTGTGCGGAAAAGTAAGGAGCTGAGGGTAGGTGTAGCGCTGCATCTCAGATGCAAAAAACAATCTCCTTGGTCTAGCGCTAGTGAAAAGGGGATGGGCTCCCTCGCTGTCTGGCTGATACCGACTTTAGGTCACCCCGACGATTTATATATATATATGTGTGTGTGTGTGTGTGTGTGTGTGTGTGCGCGCGCGCGCGTACACGCACGCGTGTGTACATAGGTGTGTGAATATCGATATAGGTATGGCTTGATGATGATGATGATATGAGGAAAAAAGTGGACTGGTAAATTTGTGGAATGTAAAAACTGTACAGATTTCTTTCAAATATGTACTATTTTTGTCAATATATATATATATTATATATATATATATATATATATATATAATCCTGGATGTAATTATTTATATATATATATATATATATATATATATATATGGCAATTATATATATTATATATATATATATATATATATATATATATATATATATATATAATCCTGGACGTGGCAATTATTTCACTTAGTGCTAATACCCTTGGAAAGGTATGAATCCTACTATCCTCCAGCTATGGGTAAATAGTAGGGCAGACTGGGCTCTTTAACCTTGGTTAGGCAACCGGTCTAGGAGAAGGAAAACTCTGAATTCAAACCCGTTGAACTCCGCTTAAGAAATTGACTTTGTATCGCATCCTGCTCGTGTGGAGGGGTTGATATATATATATATATATATATATATATATATATATGTGTGTGTGTGTGTGTGGTGTGTGTGTGTGTGTGTGTGTGTGTTTTGCTTTTTTAAGATTAACAAAACAGAAGCCCAATACACCAAATACAGAGGCTTGCAGACATTTGGTTTTCAGTAATAATTTATTTTTTCCTTAAACCAACGAAAGCCCTGGTGAAGATTTATTTAAACATACCAAAAACACAGCAGCGTGTGCGTAATAAACATTATTCGTTTATGAAACGTGTTTTTTTTTCAATTTTTACAATATTATATATATGTGTGTGTGTGCGTATATATATATATATATATATATATATATATATATATATATATATAAAATATATATGTATATATATCAACACACTTTCAATGTCTCTTTAACAGGTAAGTATTTCCTACTTAATTACATTATTAATGGCTCATAATAATGTAATTAGAATCATTTTCAAAAGGTAAACATTTCATACTTCTTTGCAATATTAATGTTTCAAGAGGCATCATTTGAATAAATTTCATTATCATTTTAAATAGATAAACGCTTTGTACTTAGTTGCAATATGTCTTAAGAGTCAATGTTAAAAATCATTTTAAACGAGTAACTAGGTCATGAGTTGTTGCATCATCAATGTTTTAAGAACAAACGTTTTACAATGCTTTTAAACATTTAAATACTTCATACTTAGTTGTATTACCAATGTTATAATACCACCGTCTATCAATAAAGTTGCCAATCATCTTAAACACGTAACCACTTCATACTTCGTTGCTATATCAATGTTTTAAGATCCAATGTATTAGTATAGTTGAAAAT
>CM042161.1:44077068-44082068 GCA_023376005.1 Doryteuthis pealeii
ATGTTTGCTTTTTAGAAGCATTGTTGATAAAGTATATGTTATTATGTATATTTTTTTGCTTGAAGGTAATTACAATGCGTATATCGCATAAAATTTGATAATTATAGAAAATAATCATGAAAAGTGAATCTCGGCAAAGAATTGTTCGGTGTGTAGAACATCGTACAGACTGTTTCAACTTTATTAAGTCTCATCAGCGATGTATACTAACGATTTTCCTCCGACAGAAAATTTATTAATTGGTTAAACATTACAAAAACTTTTTTTTTTATTTTTATTTCAGAAACTTTCCTACAGCTGCAAATATTGAAAAGAAAACAACTTTAGATGCAGAGAAAAAAGCCAGAGGTGAAGTACTTAATGAAAAGTATGTTTTATTATTAAATATTCATTAATAGAAATAGTTCTTGTTTTATTTATGACTAATGGGAATATCTGGCATTTTCTGACTATTATAACAAATTTTCTCCTTATCGTGAGAAAGAATCTTACATTTTCAGAATTTACAAAATAGAAAATCTTTAGGCCTTATCGATAAAAGCTTATTTTATAAGTATGTATGTATTCCTAATACGTAACGTAATAATATATATATACTATATATATATATATATATAATATATATATATATATATAGTTGTTAGTGACAGTTCAGTAGTATTTCAGTGAAAATGGGAGGAGAGTGGTGAAGAGCTATTGGGTGAGAGATGTGTCACTATAAATTCTTCACAAAGGAAACTAGTGTATAGATATGAATATGATTAGTTACGTAACCCAATTGGTCTGGAGACCCGTGTAATTATAGCATAGGTGTGTAGGAATGAGGGATTTAGGCCTTCAGTTAGTTTAATCTATCAATATATATATATATATATATATATATATATATATATATATATATATATATATATTCGGAGTGGAATATTCAGATACCTGTGAGTATAAATCGTACCATAATCGCATAATAGCGATTTTTAAGTTTTTTCTCTCATAATTATATATATATATATATATATATATATATATACGCTTTACATTTAAACCGATATGCACGCCTAATTTTTTAATTATAATTAATTAATTAACAAATTAGGTATGACTTTCATTAACACATAACCACCCCGCCCCAAAAAAAGAAATATATAATATATATTATTATATATATATATATATATATATATAATATATATATGAGTATAAAAGGTGGAATGAAACATCACACAATGCTGTTAAAGAGAAAACAATTATAATATAATTTTCTCTTAACAATTTATAATATAATTTTCTCTTTAACAGTATTGTGTGATGTTTTCATTCCACCTTTTTCATTACTCATGTTGTCGGATTCTTTCCTTTCTTTTAACATATATATATATATATATATATAATATATATATGTTTCGGCCTATTATGCCTATAATATTGATGAGATGACTTAGTTCCGTGACTACCACATGTGTCTCCGGTTAGTTGGTGTGTGTGTGTCGATTCTTTTTGCACCCACGCTGTGTTTTTCTTTGATCCACAAATTGGGATCAACGCAACTTGGTCGGAACGTCTTTTTAGGACAGGAAAAGATTATTGTAAATGAACTGCGAGTAGTTTGAAACTCTAAGAGGGACAACACGCCGTCAACAATAATAACAGTTTATTATCCTATATAACGGAGAGGAATATGTTAGACATGACATTCATTGGAGGTCTAACAGAAGGAAACATCTGCTCTTAATGAACAATAAATATGTCCGTTTAAATTTGTTTCAGATAGCATTGGACAAACTAGAGACAAACACGGTGAGGGCTTTGCTGTTTTGCTCAATTGCTATTAGGATTTAATACTATTTCTCTGAATGTTTGAGATGAGGTTTGAAGATTAGTATTATCTGCGTTATTCGGACTATTGTCCCATCTTCATTTTACCAACGTTTCGGCCGATAAGCCCCTCCGGCTTCTTCAGGTATTTTCTTGTCGGACTCAGGACCTCGGGAACCTTCTTTTTCGAACTCGGGAACTTTCTTTTCGAAATTCGGGAACTTTCCTTGTCGTAATCGGGAGCCATCAAGAACTTTGAACCTAACCCTTTATTTAGTCCACGGGGGTATCATGTTCTCATTCCGCTAACCATAGCTGGGGTAGGAGTTTTGTTAATTATTTTTCTAACTGCCTCTACTCAGGATTGAACTCGGGATCCAGAGATAACTGTCACTTAAAACTTTCTTAACCTAATTACCCTATCCACTAGGCCCTGTGTCCAATTGGACAATTGAGTGTGAATTTTGGGAACTTATAAACCCAATGTCTAGATTTGGCTAGAATATCTACTTATTTACTTATGTGTGATTTTTTACCTAGACTCATATGTGGTTCATAGGATTTAATAATTGACTAAAGGCGGTCTGGAATGTTAAACTTCTTTTATTCGAGTTATTCTTGGTAGCAAGTTCTATTTCTTCAAGTGATAAATATTTTTTTATTTCAGCAATTTGAAGTCTGGTGGTTCTTTTGAAAAACTTCCTACTGGCTCACCAGTATGACTGACTTTTTAACAGCGCAAACCATTCTTTAAATAAGAAAACTGTAGGTATTTTTAGTCGTTAACAAGTGTCAACTAGTGCTATTCCCCGGGCCCCCAAAAATCAAATCTACCCCTGTAAATTCCGTCAGCTTTGATAAACATATCACCTTAGAGGTTTGCAGTCACCATTGACTGAATCTATTAACACAATGATCGGAATCAACCTTTATAAATTTTGATTTTAATGTTTTAACAATTTTGACAATTATCATTATTATTATTATTATTATTATTATTATTATTATTATCATTATTATTATTTACTCCTTTTGAGTTTTCACATCAGCATTAGCTGATGGTCTTTCACTGGAGTCTGAGTGACAGCAAGTCTCCTCAGGTCTCCGGGACTTTTCTGAGTATTCTGGCAGATTGTAGCAGTGCAGTGTTCTGAATGGTTTCAATCCTTCCCAAACTTTCCAAACCCATTTCCAATCCTTTTGGGACTGTTCCAAGTGCACCAACTACAATTGGTATCACCTTCACTTTCATATTCCATAACTTTTTTAGTTCTCTGGCAAGATCCAGATATTTGTCTATTTTTTCATTTTCCTTTAGCTTCACCCTGTGATCTGCTGGCATTGCATAATCCACCAGTTGACAAGTTCTTTCTTTTTTGTTAATCAATACTAGGTCTGGTCTTCTTGCTGGGATAAGGTGATCCGTTTTTATTTCAAAGTCCAAGAGAATTTTATGCGTTTCGTTCTCAAGAACAGATTCTGGTTTATGCATATACCATTTTTGTGTGGTCAACATTTAATTTTTGCATAATTCCCAGTGGATCACCTTCCCAACCCAGTCGTGTCTAGTTTTGTATCTCGTTGTGCTAGTTTGCTACATTCGCAGAGTATATGGTTAACAGTCTCATCTCTATTACCGCAAAGTCTACATTTACTATTTTGTTGGGTCTTATCAATTTTCGCTTTGATGTAGTTTTGTCCTTATGGCATTATTTTGTGCAGCAATTATAAGTGATTCTTTTTCTCTTTTGAGGTTTCCCTTTCTTAACCATGTCCAAGTCTTTTCATGTGCAACCTCTTCTATTTGTCGTTTGAAGCGTCCATATAATTGTTTTTCTTCCCATTTTTGTTTTCTAGTCTTTGTCGTTTTTCTCTTTGTCCATCTGCCGTTTCTACTATTGTTGGCCGCCATAAGTAGTTTGTCTTTGCTCTTGTTGGACGCCATATTATTATTATTATTATTATTATTATTATTATTACTAAAATATAGTACATTAGAATTATCCTAGTAGTGAGTCATATTTGTATAAACCGAATTTAAATCCATTGTTAAGTAGTGACGTAGACATGTACATTGATATAAAATGCCCTACTTAAATCAGCATTACATGTAAAACGCGCTCACATATTATTTGCAAATGACGTATTTACACTGAAAGTCATACAGAGAACTATGCACATATAATGATCGAATAAATATGTAATAGATATCTAAATGTGTTTAACAAGTAATGTATTATAGACTGGACATCAAGTGGGTGTAAGTGCCTTTTACATCAAAAGTAATGAGGTGATACTTTCACATGAGACACCTTCTCATTTATTTCCTGATGCACGTTAGTTAGTTGTGACTGAATTGTAATTCTTTGTCCATTGTATTGAAAAGTAAGATGTTGAACTCAGATGAAATAGGTTGGTTGGTTGGTTGGGTTTTACGGCATGTCAACCCTTTGGGTCATTTTAAGCCGAATACTTCTATTGGTAAAAAATGTTTGATGCTGACAAAGTTTTTGTTGTGATGTTAGTTCAATAGTAAAAAAAAAAGTCAAGTCGAGATAGGGTAAAATGAGACAAGTGTATTTACAATAAGGTACAAGAACGGCTAGCTTGCCGCTAAACGGTAACAGTACAACCTTTTCACTCGGTGTCTCACTATTTATAGTGAGAACCGGTGTATATTCTCCACTGTAGGAACGGCCGGTACAACAGTTTTGAAATAATTTCATTTTTAATGGATAATACAATTTTGTTTATTAACTCATGTTTTTCTATTTAACCCATAGATGGGTTTTTGGCGCTGCAGACAATGAAATAGGTTGAGCTCGAATCAAACAAATACAAAATTAAATTTAAACAAATAATGAGGAGTTTCAATAAATATTTGCACTTATGTATGTGTTTATATAGTGAGTATTAAAACAATTTTTACTCTTTTCCTCTTTCGTTGAAAATGACTCAATTTTATCCTCAATTGAGCCAAATGCGACACAAGGTCGATTTTCAAACAAAGCATAGCTGGTCTGAATTGAGAATTTTCCTTTACCTAGACCGGTTACCCGTAATAAGCTAGAATCCAGTCTGTTGTACAACTAACCTATGGCTAAAAGAAGATTAGGTGGATCTATACCTTTCCCGATGTCATTAGCTCGAAATGAAATGCAAACAGCGTGGTCCAGGATTCGAACTCG
>CM042161.1:44087068-44094568 GCA_023376005.1 Doryteuthis pealeii
AACATTAAGTGTTGGTTATTAGTTGTTGGAATATTTCGGTTGTGCTACAATTCACCAGCTATATTCATAGACTAGACGCGGTCATGTGGCTTATTTCTCAGCCAATCAACAGCCATAATGCGTGTCTGATTGACTACTTAATCACTGATACTAAACAGACGTCCATTGACGAAGAAACACACAACCAAAGGATTATTTACCAAGGATTTCCGCTGGACAAGCGCTCTTGCTTGAAGCCTAAAGGATGGCCCATAAAATCGTAATATATATATTTACCAACCCCTCCGCACGAGCAGGATGCGACACAATTTCTTAAACGGGGTTTAACAGATTTGAATTCAGAGTTTTCCTTTTCCTAGACCGGTTGCCTAACCAAGGTTAAAGAGTCCAATCTGTCCTGCTATTTATCCATAACTGGAGGGAGAGTAGGATTCATACCTTTCCCGAGGGTATTAGCGCAATGTGAAATTCCAACGGCTTCATACAAGAATTGAACTCGCGTTGACGAGTCCATTTCCTACGACTCTAACCATTAGACCACGCGCCTCCATAAAATCGTAACATAAGTAAAGATGAGAATTAAAAAAAAACAATAAGGAAGCATTGGGGGAAAATAAAGAAGGAGAGAAAGAATGAATGGAGAACATCTACATAAAAACGAAATGAAGCAAAAAAATATATCGAGATGATTTCGCTAGCTCCAAAATTTAAGACTTCTACCAGCTATTATTTGACTGACTTCTGTTTTTTAGAAATCACCAGCTATCGTGTGACCGTGTCTCGCACTTACCACGAAAGTTCTCATGGTTAACTCTCTGTTGTCGGTCAAACAGTCGGTCACAAGGTTCACTAATTGGTTGTGGAGGTTCACAAGGAAACTAGTACTTTATATTTACTAATATATTATTTTATTTTACATTGATTCTACGAACTCTAAGATAAACTGCATGATTAAAAGAATGGATACAATAATCGGTTGGTTTGAAGAAAGGGACAATTTACATGGAAAAGCTTAACCAACAATGACTCAGATAAATTCAAGTGAAGATAATTCAACTATGTCCTATTATACAGTGTGTTAAAAAAACAAAAATGATGTCACCATCTTGACAATTTTTATTTGAACTATTTTAACTTCATTGAAGTCCTGAAAACAGTGGTTTTAGACAACCCAAAATTTCCTGGGTGACTAGGTTACACAATATCATTGAGGCAAAAGGGGACATGAATTTGAATCTCATCAAGAGCTTATTATTATTACAAGCAAATATATGCACCCTCCGGGTGTAAGTATTTAAGTTTTAATATAATAAAATATAATATCAAATTAGAAAGGCTAATGAAACTGAATAAGAATGCAGATAAAAAGATTTGGAACAGAGGGGGTATGATTGAAAAATAGAACAACTTTGAAACTAACTCTTTTTCCTCTTTTTCTTCTTTCTTCTTCTTCTTCTTCTTCTTCTTCTTCTTCTTTTTTCTTCTTCTTTTTTTCTTCTTTTTTTCTTCTTTTCTTTTTTCTTCTTTTTCTTCTTCTTCTTCTTCTTTTTTTTTTTCTTCTTCTTTTCTTTTTTCTTCTTCTTTTTCTTCTTCTTTCTTCTTTTTTCTTCTTTCTTTCTTTTTTTTTCCTTCTTTTTTCTTGTTCTTTTTCTCTTCTTTTTCTTCTTCTTTTTTCTTCTTCTTCTCTTCTTTCTTTTTTCTTCTTTTTTTCTTTCTTCTTTCTTCTTTTTCTTCTTCTTCTTTTTTCTTCTTTTTCTTCTGCTTTTCTTCTTCTTTTTCTTCTTCTTCTCTTCTTCTTCTTTTTCTTCTTTTTCTAATATAATAAAATATCATATCAAATTAGAAAGGCTAATGAAACTGAATAAGAATGCAAATAAAAAGATTTGGAACAGAGGGGGTATGATTGAAAAATAGAACAACTTTGAAATGATGGAAGAGTTAGTTCCATCATTTTCCATTACTCCCGTCTTTCATTGGTAAATTTTCCTAATTTAACTATTTAGTTAAAATATGAAGAAAAGAATAACATTACAGTTATTTCTTTTTGTTAATGAATTTCTTTTAAGATTTATCCCCGAGATCTTTGCTCATATTTATTAAGATAAAACCAAACAATTAGAAATCAATAAAACTAAGCATATATTTGTTAAAATCAAATGTTTAAGATCAATATGCAAATTAGCCTTCCCGTACACACTGTAAACAGCTATTTTGTTGTATATATAAATAGAAATGTATGTTCTTAGTATGTAGATATGGTCAGCAGTATTAATAATGTAAAACAATTTTATTAATAATTGAGGTTTAAATAAAAAATAAAATCATGGAGAATGTAATGTAAATAATTAAGGGAATTGTGACTTGTATAATAATATAGTTTCGGTTACAGACAGAAAAACACACAATCTCCATTATAATAAGATTATTCTTTCTTTGTTTTTTGTTGTTTTTTTTTGTTGTTTTTTTTCTTTATTCTCTGTCTCTTTGCTATCTGACAATCAGAGTAAGTTGCAATAAAAAGAAATTAGAATTAAGGAAGATGAAGGATATATGAAGCCAGAATATAATACCACAAGACAACTAAACAATATGTGTTGACAAAATCGGATTTTGAATATCTACCTAGATAACTAGGTTTGGTATCACAATTTGGAAAAGCTTTTGTAGCGAAATCCATGCCAGATAAGCGTCTATATACGAGTTGAAATATCTTCAAAATTATTAACGGACTTTTTTCCAGAACAAACGGTGATCATCAAATTGACGTAGAGTCAAAGATTCTTTGTCGGTTGGATATAACCATGGAATTGTAATTAAAAT
The DNA here is from genome assembly GCA_023376005.1 of Doryteuthis pealeii. Lineage (NCBI taxonomy): Eukaryota > Metazoa > Mollusca > Cephalopoda > Myopsida > Loliginidae > Doryteuthis > Doryteuthis pealeii. The sequence goes on from CM042161.1 coordinate 44,089,889, forward strand.
CCTACATTCCTTCCTAAACAGAGGAATCAATACTGTCATGGACAGCTGTTAACTATGAAATCCTAATTAGAATCCTTCATTCCTTCTTGAATAGAAGGAACAGTATAATCATGGACAGCAGTTTAATCATGAAAGGATAACCAGAATCCTTCACTCCTTCCTAAATAGAAGTATCAATATCATCATGGATAACTGTTAACTATGAAATGTTGATTAGAATTCTTCAATCCTTCCTAGATAGTTGCATCAGTATGAACATGGATAGCTGTTAGCTACGAAATGTTAATGAGAATAATTTAGTCCTTCCTTAATAGAAGCATCAATATCATCATGGTCAGCTGTTAATTATGAAATGTTAATTAGAACCCTTCACTTCTTTTTAAATAGAAGCATCACTATCGTACTGTAGCGCTGTTGAGACGGGAATCAAACAGGTTCGCGACTCGTTTTGTAACTCGTAATGTAACATGTCTTCTTCTTCTTCTTCTTCTTCTTCTTCTTCTTCTTCTTCTTCTTCTTCTTCTTCTTCTTCTTCTTCTTCTTCTTCTTCTTTGCGACTGTATCCTTTGTATAGGGATTGGAACCCTTCGATAAATGAGAGTTCTAGATAGGACACACATCTACATCTGGGCGTGAGGCTCCAGTTTTAGAACTATGGGGAATGTGGACCACCCCTTTAGTTGTCATAACTCCCAAGTCAAGTCTGGCCTATCCGGGTTCGTCTATATTTCAAAGCAGAAGACTTTTCTTTTACAAATACATACATTTTAATCTTACCGATTGTGGTATACAACTAAGAAAGACCAGAGACGATAGGAGTCGAAAATTAGACATAAAAACATTGAGCTTAAACATAGAGAAATCAAAACATTCAACAAATGCTGTTAATTTTTTCTTCGAACTTTCGAGAAACAATAAAAAACATATTTTTAAAACATGAAATAAAAACAATGAATGATTGTCAGTGAATGTGAGTTTCCTGATGAAGGCTACAAATAATGGTCGAAACATCGATGAAATATTGTTTTTTTCATTTATTGTTTGGTGGTTGTGTTGATAAGTGTATGTGCATGCGTGAGAAGTGGCTGATTCATTCAGAGAACGGAAATATATAATCGAGAGTTTGGTTTGAATTTTCCTAACGTCACCTTTGATGGCCTCAGGCAACACTATTTTCTACAGTTTGTTTTTTCCTCAAGGTGGAATAATTTTTGACGGCATCGAAGAGTTTTATACACCAAAAGTTTAATTTTTACCAAAGAGAAAATAAACATTTCTACAAGTTTCAACGATTTCAATAAATGCTCCCCGTAGTGTAAGAGTTATCATCATATGAACAAGACACAGCGACCCAAGTTCAAATCCTGGCCAAGTTTATTTCTCTCTCGGGAAATAAATATCTTCTCCCACCAGTTATGAGTAAATATTAGGGCGAGGTGGAATAATTTTTGACGGCATCAAAGAGTTTTATACACCAAAAGTTTAATTTTTACCGAAGAGAAAATTAGAATTACGACAAAAAAAGGTTTAATGTTTTTTTTCTCTCGAATGGAAAAAATAAATAAACAAGAATTAAGACAAAAAAGAGCCCCCCCCTCAAATAGGCGCCGATACTATAGTTGGGGTTGTTATTTGAGTTGGTTGTTTTCTTTCAAGTAACACCGCTGTAGCGGCAATAGTTGGGCTTGTTAATGGAAATTTCATCGGGCAGCAATTTCGGAGGCAAGGAATCGGGACGAATTTCCTCATAAATTACCACATCTTCTCCACCAGCTATGAGTAAATATTAGCGCAAGGTGGAATAATTTTTGACGGCATCAAGAGTTTTATACACCAAAAGTTTAATTTTACCAAAGAGAAAATAAAATTTCTACAAGTTTCAACAATTTCAATAAATGCTCCCCGTAGTGTAAGAGTTATCATCATATGAAGAAGATACCAAGTTCAAATCCAGGCCAAGGTTATTTCTCTCTCGGGAAATAAATATCTTCTCCCACCAGCTATGAGTAAATATTAGGGCAAACCTTTAACCTTGCTGTAACAACCGCTCCATGAGGAGGAAGATTATGTAAGCCAGACAGCGAGGGAGTCTAACCTCTTTTCACTAGGGATTGACCAAGGAGATTATTTTACTGTCTGAGGTGGAGCGTCACACCTACCATCAGCTCCTCAATTTACCGCACAGATCACTGTGCTACTCATACGCTGAGTCGGCGAGGGCCGGTATCGAACCAGGTACCTAGTCGAACGCTCTATTGACTGAGCTAAACCGACCTTATTATCTTGTGCTGCATCTTACTTTCGCGTGCTTGGCTGGGTAAATGCATACTAAATATTATCTATTATTTGACTTACAACAATAATATATTATGGCTTTAACAGCCATGTCTCCTTGATGCGCTATCACTCTGATACTCTGTTATTAAAACTGTTTGAAGGGTATGTATCACCCTCAGATTACCAAGTCTTTCAATTTCTATGTAGTGTCATTTGATACTATTCCAAGTGTTCCAAAAACAAGAGCCAATAATAATCTTCCGTTTCTCTGAATGTTTGAGATGAGGCTTGATGATTAGTATTATCAGCGTTATTCGGACTATTGTCCCCATCTTCATTGTTATTTGTACAACGTTTCGGCCTATATGCCCTCCGGCCTTCTCCAGGTATTTCTAGTCGGACTCGGGAACCTTCTTGGACTCGGAAACTTTCTCGGACTCGGAACCTTCTTTTCGAATACGGGAACTTTCTTGTAATCGGGAGCCATCACGGAACTTTGAACCTAACCCATTATTTATTCCACGGGGGTATCCTGTTCTCATTCCGCTAACCATAGCTGGGGTAGGAGTTGTGTTAATTATTTTTCTAACTGCCTCTACTCAGAATTGAACTCGGGATCCAGAGATAACTGTAACTTAGAACTCTTAACCTAACTACCTTATCCACTCGGCCATGTGTCCCGAGTTCGACAGCAAAGTCCACCAGTTGACACATTCTCTTTTTTTTTGTTAATCAATACTAGGTCTGGTCTCCTGGTTGGGATAGGGTGATCCGTCAGTCCAAAGAATTCTATGCGTTTCATTCTCAAGAACATATACTAGTTTATGCATATACAATTTTGTTATATGGTCAAAGTTTAATTTTTTCCATAATTCCCAGTGGATCACCTTCCCAACCCAGTCGTGCCTAGTTTTGTATTCCTGTTGTGCTAGTTTGCTACATTCGCTTAGTACATGGTTTACAGTTTCATCTGTCACCACACAGTTTACATTTACTGTTTTGTTGAGTCTTATCAATTTTTGCTTTGATATAGTTTATTATTATTATTATTCGCTCCTTTTGAGTTTTCACATCAGCATTAACTGATGGTCTTTCACTGGAGCCTGAGTGACAGCAAGTCTCCTCAGGTCTCCAGGACTCTTCTGAGTATTCTGGCAGATTGCAGCAGTGCAGTGCTCTGAATGGTTTCAATCCTTCCTCTGATTTCCAAACATTCCAGACCCTTTTCCTATCCTTTTTGGACTGTTCCAAGTGCACCAACTACAATTGGTTTCACCTTCACTTTCATATTCCATAACTTTTTTAGTTCTCTGGCAAGGTCCAGATATTTGTCTATTTTTTCATTTTCCATTAGCTTCACCCTGTGATCTGCTAGCACTGCAAAATCCACCAGTTGACAAGTTCTTTCTTTTTTGTTTATCAACACTAGGCCTGGCCTTCTTGCTGGCATAAGGTGATCTGTTTTTATTTCAAAGTCCCAGAGAATTTTATGCTCAAGAACAGATTCTGGTTTATGCATATACCATTTTGTTGTGTGGTCAAAATTTAAGTTTTGCATAATTCCCTGTGGATCACTTCCCAACCCAGTCATATCTAGTTTTGTATTCTCGTTGTGCTAGTTTGCTACATTCGCAGAGTATATGGTTTACAGTTTCATCTCTATTACCGCAAAGTCTACATTTACTATTTTGTTGGGTCTTATCAATTTTCGCTTTGATGTAGTTTGTCTTATGGCATTATTTTGTGCAGCAATTATAAGTGATTCTGTTTCTCTTTTGAGGTTTCCCTTTCTTAACCATGTCCAAGTCTTTTCATGTGCAACCTCTTTGATTTGTCGTTTGAAGTGTCCATATAATTGTATTTCTTCCCACTTTTGTTTTCTAGTCTTTGTCGTTTTTCTGCCGTTTCTACTATTGTTGGCCGCCATAAGTAGTTTGTCTTTGCTCTTTCTTGTGTAATCTTCAAGTTGTTGGATTGTAGTTTCTACGCATTCCTCTATGTTGTCAAGACCTCTTCCCCTTCCTTTCTTGACACATATAATCTATCTCTATCATCTCTAGGGTGGAAGCCTTGTGCATGGTCATTAATTTTCTCGTCCTTTGGTCTATCTGTCTGAGTTCTTCTTTTGTCCATTTTAAGAATGGTCCTGAGTATCTTATAATGGGCCGGCCCAGGTATTAATTCCTTTGATCAGATTTCTGCTGTTAAGTTTGGTTTCTAGAAGTTTTCTAGTTCTCCTGAGATATTCTTTTTTAACTTTTCCTTTCATTTCTGCTTGCATGATATTGTCCGCTTCTAAAATTCCTAAGTATTTGTAGCCTTCATTTTCATCAAGAGATTTTATTGTTTCCTGATTTGGGAGTTGTATTCCATTCATTAATTTTCTTTCCCCTTTTTCATTAC
>CM042161.1:44099568-44112068 GCA_023376005.1 Doryteuthis pealeii
GTACATCGGCCGAAACGTTGGACAGATAACAATGAAGATGGGGACAATAGTGCAAATAATACAAATAATACTAATATCCAAGCCTCATCTCAAAAATTCAGAGAAATAGAGATAGAGTGATGCGAATAGACTGTGATAGAGAGATAGATCTGAATAGATTGAGAAAATACGAATAGACTGGAATAGATTCAAAGATAGACTGCATTCCAGCTGTTGGAATTTTGTATATAGTTATTTACTAAGCTTCGCTTAGATATGGCAAAGGCCGAATGTAAGGGGCACCCAGTGAGGCTCGAACTCACTAGTCATAGTTTGCCAGTCCTCCTTAACCATTATACAACCTAAGACGCCCTTGGAATTTGTATATAGTTATTTACTAAGCCTTGCTTAGATATGGCACAAGGCCGAATGTAAGGGGCACCCATTGAGGCTCGAACTCACTAGTCATGGTTTGCCAGTCGTCCTTGCTAACCATTATACAACCTAAGGCGCCCTTGGAATTTTGTATATAAGGCGTGTGCCAGATGGTCACTTCTACATATAGACTCGCCTATAAGCACGTGACATGGGAAAGATTCCTATTATCTAATCACTGGCAGTACTGCTGCTGCTGTTGGTGTATTTATACTAGCCTGATTCTTAATCTTAGCTTACTGACACTTCGATCATCTTGGACGTCGGACCTAAAGGACACTATCCCACAAGGACTTTTTGATTTACTTACTTGTTTACTTTAAGTTCTTTTACAAATGGAACCAAGGATGGCGGGCCAGTTACTCAACACCAGCACTGTTTTCAGGAGTTAGAATAATGGTATTCATCAGTGTGTGACTTCATAAGGGAAATACTTTGAAGAGGAATAAAGTTGATAACCATTCAAACAATTCTATTACTTAATAAAACAACCTAATAGGAGCTTTTTATGAAAAGCTTGGTTAGCATTTCATTGAGTCAAAAGGATATTGTAGTAAGAACAGAACCAGTGCATAAACTTTTAGGAAAGCTTTATTTCACTTTATGTTGGTGTTTTCTGATATAAGATGTGTACTAGACGCCCGCTCCTACTTATAGACTCGCCGAGAATCATGTGATCAAGCTCTTGGCCAATCACTGGCAATACTCTGCTGTTAATACAGTACTTAAGCTGAGCATACTGGTCATAACTACTCTAAGCTACTTTGAACCTTCGTGGACGACGGAACATAGGAGTAAATCACTGGACCTTTTAACACTACGCTGGATAGGACTTATTCACTTACCAAAGGATTCCATAACCCAGGACTTACTTACTTAAGCCCTTTTCAACTGGCCAAGGATGGCGTTCAGAAACTTAAAACTTTACTCTGACTACGATCTGTCTAACATTTCAGTGTACTACATTTATGGATCGCAGATTTCCAAGGGGAGGTAATTAAGATGGATTATAAGCATGGGCCGCTATAGATAAACTATCGATCATATGGAAATCCAACCTCACAGACAAGTTAAAGAGACGGTTCTTCCAGGCCGTTGTCATATCAGTACTGCTGTATGGCTGCACCACCTGGACCCTAACTAAGCGACTAGAGAATAAACTAGATGGGAGCTGCACAATAATGCTGCAGGTGATCATGAACAAGACGTGGAAACAGCACCCTACGAGAAAACAGCTGTACGGCCACCTACCACATATCACACAAACCATCCGAGTAAGACAGACAAGACACGCGGGACACTGCTGGAGAAACAAGGACGAACTCATAAGCGACGTCCTCCTGTGGAAGCTAGCACATGGATAAACCAGTTTGGGCCGACCAGCAAAAACGTACATTGATCAGCTCTGTGCGGATGCAGGATGCTGCATAGAGGACCTCCCGAGAATGATGAGCGATAGGGACGGATGGAGAGAGATTGTCATGGATATCCGCGCTGAAAGCGCGACATGATGATGATGATGATGATGATTAGTACAGATATTATCGAATAGCATGTGTTCTGTGGAAGTGGAACTAACTTGGTTTTAGAGTTTGACTTTACGTTACAGTTTCCTTTGAGAAGTGTCCTTACAATTGATAGACAAGACATCTGATCTACGCCATGTCAGTTGCAAACAAAATGATAGGTCTTTCTATTCTTTATAAAATAATCTAAATTCCATAGAAACCACCACCGTGGCGCTACCTTGTGCTGAAAACTTGTACCGGGCAAATAATCTAATATTAATCGACTAGACAGATCTATAAACTAACAGTTTAGGAAATCGATCAGTTATTTCACACAACAAATATGTATTTTAATAAAATCGTCTTTCTTCTACATGAAGTTGAACCAGAGTTTAATATCAACAATATAATAGATATAGTATCAGCTTTCCTTATCCTAGACTGGTTAGCTATCCATGGTTAAAGAACCAAGGCTGCCTTGCTATTTTTCCCCATAGCTGGAGGGATAATTGGATTCATACTTTGGTATTACCGCTAAATTTTATGGCATGTCAACCTTGTTATGATCATTATTATTGATTTCAACAGAGTATTTCTTTTATCTTAATTTCAGTTGTTTTTTTATTTCAATTTCTTAGACAATGATTCTAAAACTGTTAGTAAACAAAATATTGCAGTTAATTACAAATGGCATGGAATCAATCAAAATGGAAAAATCAAATATGCCCATAGAAATATCTAAATATTTTCTTGGAATTACTTCATGATATTTATCAAATTATATTTTATTTCCATATCAAAATAATGCACGTAACACAATTCCATTTATTATTTGTTTATTCTACAGCACCAGCCAACAAGGTGACCCAGGGAATTGTTTTAATGCAAAATAAATAAACTTTAAAATCCAAAGAGCTTCGGCCAGGAATTGAACTTGGGTCCATTTCCTACGTCTCTAACCATTAGACCACGCGCCTCCAGAGACAGGGTTATATATAGTCAAGTAGGGAAGGAGTAAAAGATCAAAGAGTGTAAGAGAGAGGGGTCATCAGGTTAGTGTCGGCGAGAAAAGCAGAGAAAGGGTAGTGGTAAATGATTAGTATTTATGTGTTAGTGTAGAGTTGTAGTTGACATAGTGGTGTGGCAGAAGGGACGTGGACGATAATGTGGCTGAGTGATGTAGCAAGTTTTTTGAAAAGTCAGTCTCTAGAGAATGAGTGTTTTGTTTTTATGATTAAAATTTTTATGATTCAAATTTTTATGCTTTATCAACAGAAGAAAATATTGACGTACAGAAAAAAGCGAAAAGTGGACGACATCTAAATAAACAGCTAATGTATAAATAAAATCGGTAAAGTTTTTTTTAATGAAATTGAGAGTGACCATTGCTAAAAGTTTCCCGCTATTTATAAGGTAAAATGGTAAAAGAGTACTACACACACACACACACACACACACATATATATATATATATATATATATATATATATATATATATAGCTCTACTGATGAGGCCTAATAGGCCGAAATGTACATACAGAGATTGATTTTTCTCGATTTGTTTAGCCTTACATTTGAATAGGTATGCCCGCCTAATTCATCAATTATTAATTAATTAATTTTCAAAATTAGGTACGACTTCAATTAAGCACATATTCTCCCAAAAATTGTCGGCTAAAAAAGCCATATCAAAACACATTTTTTGTTTGTTCACTTCTCACACACATATATATATATATTATATATATATATATATATATTTAAAAGGAAGTAGAGTCGTCGGGGTGGTCTAAAGTCGGTATCAGCCAATCAGCGAGGGAGTCTATCACCTTTTCACTAGGGATAGACCAGGGAGATTGTTGTTGCGTCTGAGGTGGAGCGCCACACCTACCATCAGCTCTTTACTTTACCGCACAGTTCCCTGTACTACTCATACGCTGAGTTGGCGAGGGCCGGCATCGAACTAGGAACCTTGTGGTTTCTAGTCGAACGCTCTACCGATATATATTATATATATATATATATATATATATATATATATATCATTTCGGTAAAAATTGGTCCCGTCGAGAATTGGACATAAAATCTGGATAAAAATGTCTATTCTGGTGAGTTTGATATATTAAAGCCCAATTCAAAGCTTTTCGGTAAAAAAAAGGCCATATAAACAAATAAACATTTAGAAATGAAAGTGCATCATTGCCTCTGAGTCAGGTGACAAAAGAAAAAAAGAACAACTTACTCTCCATCCTCCTTACTCTCCATTTTTACCATTTTATTGCCAGACTTGCCCTGCCTGTAGCTATGTACGTCACAGGACAACCATAATAATATAAACGTGAAACAGAACATAACACTTGGCTTCCTTTTTCTTTTTTCTTTTTTTTTTTTCTTTTTTCTTCTTTTTTTCTTTCTTTCTTCCTTTTTTTTTTTTTCCTTTTTTTTTTTCACTTTTCGCTCCGCATTTTTTGTCACTTCCCAATGTCGCCATTGTTTTCGTTTCTTGTTACTCAAACATTGGCTTTGTTATGGATTTTTGAGCGGGCTTTTTGGCCCAATAACCACTTGCTGCATTTTACAATGCTGGCCCTAATTCAATTGAGTGTTTAGGTTAACTACGGCGCGGTGAACAAAAAAAAAAAAGACAAAACAACAAAAAAAAGAGAAGCAAGAGGAAAGACGTAAAAGAAGGTTGTGTGCCGTTAAGAAAACTTTGTCGGTTGTATTCCACAATTAGTGGGTCAGGAATGGGAATATATGAGGTCCGTGTTATGGCCGGATATTTTGTGTATGCAACAGAACGTGTCAGCCATAACATGGCTAATTCAGTTTACGCCAACTCAGATGTAAGCGTGTAAATATACATAAACTAACGTTTGAAAAGAATGTAAGTTTATGGAACGTGGGCAAATGTGATTCATGTTATGTTACAACATAACAGTTTAATACCTGAACACACACACACACACCACACACACACACACACATATATATATATATATATAATATATATATATATATATATAATAAAGCAAACTACAGACACGTGTTTCGAGGTATCACCTCTCATCAGTGCAGTTATACCGTTTTTAGCAGCTACCTCTGGCCGGGTTCGAGACCCAAACGAACTTTCGCTCGCCAATCCTCTTACCCATACGGCCACAGTCAGCTGCCAAGTATAGCTGGCTATTTAATCGCTACATTTCTAAGCGAAAATGAACTCACCTAGAGGTCTCAAACTTTATGTAAACAAAGTGAGTCTTAACTGTACGCCGAATACGGTGAATTTTGCAATTAAATCCCTTCTAAATAAAGTGCTCAACCGAAATTGGGAGCGTATAATAAAGCAAACTACAGACACGTGTTTCGAGGTATCACCTCTCATCAGTGCAGTTATACCGTTTTAGCAGCTACCTCGGGCCGGATATATATACCAACCCCTCCGCACGAGCAGGATGTGACACAAGGTCAATTTCTTAAGCGGAGTTCAACAGGTTTTAATTCAGAATTTTCCTTCTCCTAGACGGGTTGCCTAACTAAGGTTAAACAGCCCAGTCTGCCCTACTATTTATCCATAGCTGGAGGGAGAGTAGGATTCGTACCTTTCCCAAGGGTATTAGCGCAAAGTGAAATGCAATTACGCACCCAGGATTTGAATATATATTAGTTTGGCGGATATATATATATATATATATATATATATATATATATATATATATAGAGAGGAGAGAGAGAGAGAGAGAGAGAGAGAGTACAGATTTAGATGTCTACATTTATACGTTTGTATATATATATATATATATATATATATATATATTAATGTGTGTGTGTATGTGTGTGTGTGTGTGTAAAACCATTTATTTCATTAGGATTTTAAAAATTATGAAATGAATTTAAACTAAGAGTTTTATAATTTATTGTATTTATATTAGTTTGCCGGATGGATTTGAAGGCTATCACAATGCAAGCGTAAAGGAAAAAAGGTAACTAAGATTTTGTTCGTTTACCTTTGATTTATTCTCTTAATATTTCGGAATAAAAATCTCTTCGTCAGAGCCCTAGAAGTTAACTTGTCCATATAATCTGCTCATTCTGTTGTATGCTTGGTAATGTCTTCCTCCGAATTCTTAGTGTGTGTGTGTGTGTGTGCGCGCGCGCGCGCATGTGTGTGTTGGTCTTTCCCATATATATTTGTGAGATATCCTTGTGGTAAGGTAGGTCTCAGCAGTTTTGTTGTTCATTTATTTATGTGTGTGTGCGTGTGATCTTTAAGATCGGGTCCTAAATCTAACATATTGTTACATACTCATACACATATACCCATGTTGGGTACATACACAAGTGTTATTTTACTGGTGAGAGGGGGAGAGATAGACACAGGCAGACAAGGAGATGCATAACTTACTTCTTTGGCCATTGGTGATCTCTAGTCGTTTCTATTCTTTCTCTATGACTTCTATTTCTCTGTTCTTGCTGGTTGGTCGTCCTTGATTCATTTCTTCTTCTAGGTCAGTCTTGTTGCCAAGACATTCATCAACCCCAAAACCATATTAGTTATTTAAACTTTTATTTACTTAACTAAACATCTTCCTCTAACTAAACACAGAGTGCGTGTGCAAGTGAGCCCCAGTTAAGGCAGATATGCCTTCTCTGCCTGACGTCCAAGCTGCAACTGCGACCCAACCAGGTCCCACGTGACTTCATGTATTTCGCGGGCTTTCTGTAATATTCCATGGAAAGTACCGCCTGTGACATGAAAAGTGCCATCCCTTCAGAAATACAGGGGATTGACAATAATCTTATGCAACCGCATAGATTATGCAACAATATCTTGTTACACCTAGCCTACCGGATGAGTTTTTTTTTAAAACTTTGACAATGTGTCTCTCTTTCGGCTTTACTTTAAAATAACTTACCTATTCACCCCCTGCGATTATTGAAAGATGCCATATTGAATCAGCCCAATATAAAGATTACATATGGATTCCACACAGGCCAGTGTTTAAAAGTGACTGCCAGAGGGGGAGGATACTCTTTAGAGAGTCGTAAAAACAGAAGATAGGCTGGAACATTCAAATTCCAGATGAGTATCAGTCATTGTCAAACAGATTGTTTGGAAATCTTCTGTTATTGAAATCGTTGGAGTTTCCTTGGTACTTGGTGAATAGTTCAGCACCAGTGTGCCTAGTATTGTTCTGAACAAAGAATGATCAGACACATTATATCCATTCCTATCTGATTGTGGGGTCTTATATTTATTTGTTTGTTAACCCACTTCAAATTTTCTGTTGATTTTCTAAAGTTTTCTTAATTTTCTTAACAATAATGCAATATGACTTAAATTTAAAGTTGAGTTACAAGTTCTCTTGATAATAAAAACAGAGTAAGAATCCTTATTTTTAATATGATTCAAATCATTAGATTAAGGTAAAAAAATAAAGAAGCCTATGATTTTGCTGCCTATATCATACAGAAATCTTCGGCAAAGATGGCTCCTTTAGTGACTAGGACTTTGCTGACCCTTTAATGGTCTTCCTAACTTGTTAAAGATGACTTCACCACTAGATGCAGTTTAACAGTATGCCCAGGACATATAGACTCAGCCTACAGCTTCTAACAGATATGATGAAAAGGGTTGAGTATTTGCTATATGGGCACTAGGATTGAAACAATTATAGGTTCTAACACTTGATGTGACCAGCCAATTTATCGATCTCCCGTTTAACCTAAGTAAGGGCCAATGTTAGACACTCTTGTTAGTCGTCGTCGATTTCGTTTTGGCATTTCGTTTAAATGCTGTCTTAAATTAGCACATTCATCTAATGTTGGGCATTTGTGAACCTTATCTTAATAAATGCAAAACTGAATACATTTCTAGTAATTTCTCAATCGAAATTGTAATATCCAAATAAAGAAGAGAAATGATTTTAGATATCTCGGCTTTTAGATCCTGAAGAATAATTAAAGTTCCAATTACCGTCGAACTGGGAAGACAAGGCAACAAACGATTGTAACTTAAATACAAACCCGAATAGTTACACAAGTCTACTGCAGAATGACAGGATATATATAAGACTCCACAATGTCATTCACATCAAGCAGTCAAGCAGCCAATCAGAACTCAAGGAATGGAATGACCCAAATCACCCAAATTCATGAATGGGTCATTCTTGATTTCTATATATACCAACTGTCTTGGATACTGCTTAAATTGTACTTAGCTGCTGTTATTCAAACCAACAGTTGACTTACTGACCTCAATAGATCCAAAAACAAATTTGAACACCCAAAAGAACTTGGTAATATTAAGTTTACTTCAAACAACTATAACAAGTAAAGAAGTTATATCTAAGTTGGAAGGCTTAAAGTAACCTTCCAGCGTGTGTACATGAGTGTACATAAAACATTCCGATGAAGTTGTAGAACAATAACAGTCTTTATTCTAGTGAACGACGGAGATACATTTAAGACAGGAATACATATACAAATTACAAAGTACCTGATAGGTATACAAAGCAGATACATAAAGAACACAGCTATAGACGTGTATAAAGAAAGTAGGACTTCATCCTACAGAAGTGATGGAGAGTCCAGAAGGAATGTCACTTACTTATAGCAGGCTGGGTGGCCACATAAAAGTATAGACGCAAATGTTTAACTCATGTGTCTTGTTTGCTGTCCCGGAGAAAAGATAACTCAAAGTTCGCGGTTTTCTGACTAAATACTCAGGCCCCCTATCGGCAGAAAACCTGCAGCAAGGGGAGATAACTCTTCCAGACAAAACAGAAACAGACCATTGCTACGCAACTTACCGGTATATTCTCTTGTATATATTTACGCAACCCTTTTGACAGAATGTGACATAAAATGAATTTAAGCGCATATATTCAGTTTGAATTCAGAGTTTTCCATCTCTTATACCTGTTACCGTACCCAGGCTAAAGAACCCAGCCTACCTTCTATTTATCCATAGCTGGAAGAAAAGAATATAATAGAATATATGCCTTACACCATGAGCGAATCTAGTTTTTGGCTGTGTGACCGACAATAAAAGAGCCAATCACGGAATCTGTCGCGGTATGTGCGAGAAACGGTCGCACTAGAATTGTGAATTTTTCAATCGGACCTTTCAGATAGTTCGTAACCAACAGAAGACAAGGAATTATTTAAATCTTTAAGCGAGCGAAATTTCTCCCCACTTCCAGTGGAGATGGACTACGATTTAGAAATCCCCTCATAGGCTCCCAAATATCAATTCATGTCTGCCTGTTTTTGAGACCGGTCAAGAGAAATGTTGAAACACAGTAATATGGAGAGTGCTATTTTTGTGACTAGTTTTCTGATTTTTTTTTCTTTTTCCTTATGTGACCTCAGCATCATTTTTATATTGTCTATCTCCGAATTATTTGTGTGTGTGGTGTGTGTGTTGTGTGTGTGTCTGTGTTGTGTGTGTGCGTGTTTATGCGTGTATGTTTGTTTAATAATGTCTCAGTGTCATTCCAGATTGTGCGTGCGCGCGTGTGTGTGTGTGTGTGTGTGTGTGTGTGTGTGTGTGTGAGTCAGAATTATCCTGAAGTACCATTCAGCTGAAACCTAGTTAGATAGTATCTGACTCATGTAGATCCTTATAATCATGCTCTACATAATGTATTGAGCACTTTCTACATATAAAACTTAGAAAACTGCCCCGGTGTTTTTTTTTTTCTTTTGGCCACTACATACGATACTGATGATTATTTTCAAAAAGTACGGATGTGCCGGTCTTTTCTTTTTTTTTAAATTTTACCCAGATGTCAGTTTAATTTTTTTTTTTTTACTGAATTACCTGGGTTTTCTCCACACCGGTAGAGTTTAGAATTTATATATATATATATATAAGTAAAGAAATAACAAAAGACTTAGAGATTTAGCGTTATAGTCTATTTCAGGGAGCTTAGACTATAATGCTAAGAAAGACTAAGAGCTTAGACTATAATGCTTAGAATAGACTATAATGCTAAATCTCTAAGTCTTTTTTTTATTTCTTTACTTATATATTTGCTCTGTGACTCTAACATTAAGAGCTCACATTGAGCTCTCAAACTGCGACAGTTTTTTTTAAATAAAACTCTTGTGTCGTAAGGAAGATTTCTTCTCTGGACTTTTGGATTATATATATATATATATATATATATATATATATATATATATATATATATATTTGATGAGTAAGAAACTACAGTGAAATGAGGTCGGCATTTACCCAACCCTTCCGCCACGGTCAGTATAAAAGAAGTAAAACTGGTTTAAATTCGGCGTTTTCCTTCAAGACTGGCTGCCGAATCTAAGGCTAAATAACCTAGTCTGTCTAACTTTTACCTATAACTGGATTGGAATACAAATAGATTTATACCTTTTCCAAGACTTTTTTTACAATATCTAAAGCTGTCAGTCTGCCCAACTGTTTAGATTCATACAGATGGATTCATATCTTTATTGTGGGGCCCTCAATGAGGGCATTAGCCAAATAGGAAAATTTGATGAAACTACGAAAATAAAACCATTAATGACAAAGTAAATATCTATACACATTGAATATCACCGGTTCAGAAATAAAGAGCTATGTCTTTCTTGTCTCAATAATAAATCCATTGACAAACGGTCTTAATCTTATCCCTGTGTTATGTTTGTTGCCGCTACAGAGGTAGAGCTATAATACCTCTTAATTTGTTACGTCATACATAACTCATTTCTGAAATTGAAGGAGGGAGAGCAGGAGGAGGAGGGGGAGCAGGAGGAGGAAGCAATACATTGTTTTGTCATCAACTTATATATATTATATATATATATATATATATATATATAGAGAGAGAGAGAGAGAGAGAGAGAGATAGATATATAGATATAGATATAGATGTATAGTTTTTGTGCAAAAATTATGAAGATTTGATTTGTATTGTTAGATATTTAAAAATTAAAATACTGTTTAGATTCATATAACAGATGGATTCATACCTTTATTGAGGGGAGGGGGGCATTATCGGAATGGGAAACACAAACAGCGTCGTCCAGGATTTGAACTCGCTTTGTCAGATCCAGTGTTAATGACGACAATCATTGCTCTATCCCCGCTTATTATTCTCTTGCATGCTAGAGAAACGTGGACATATTCATCTAAACAACAAAGATGACTCGATGGAATTGAAATGTCTTTACTTCTTTGACCTCATAGTATAAGATGAAGATGGCGAAAAATTCTAACAGAGAGAGAGAGAGAGAGAGAGAGAGAGAGAGAGAGAGAGAGAGAGAGCTGCAAGAGCCTGTCACCTATATCAGATGTTATTCGCCAAAGCAAATTGAGATTTGCTGGACATTGTCGTCAAGCATCCTGTGAAGCCGCCTGTCCGTTGTTCTTCTGGAAACCACAATCTTTAACTAGCAAGAGCGACAGTCAGTTGTCATAACCAGATGTCATTGTCGGGGACTTGGCTACCACAAGAGTGATGGACTCACTTAGAAATCCATTGTTGTATGATAATGATTGTTGCTCGAAAAAAAAAACAGAAATAAAGAGCTATGTCTTTCTTGTCTCAATAATAAATCCATTGACAAACGGTCTTAATCTTATCCGTATTATGTTTGTTGCCGCTACAGAGGTACAGCTATCATCATTATCATGTCGCGCAGGCAGCACGGATATCCATGACAATCTCTCGCCAACCTTCCCTATCATTCATCGCCCCAGGGAGTTCTTCCTCGCTGCAGCCAGCATCTTTACATAGCTGGTCAATGTAGGTCCTTGCTGGGCGGCCCACACTGGCATGTCCGTGTGTTGGCTTCCACAGGAGAACATCGCTTATGAGTTCGTCCTTGTTTCTCCAGCAGTGCCCTACATGCCTAGTCCGTCTCACTCGGATGGTCTGTGAGATAGGGGGCAGGTGACCATACAGCTGATCCCTTGTGGGATGCTATTTCCACGACTTGTTCAATAATGCTCGCAGCATTCTTGTGCAGCTCCCATCTAGCTTATTTTCGAGGCGCCACGTTAGGGTCCAGGTGGTGCAGCCATACAGCAGAACTGATATGACTACAGCCTGGAAGAGATGTCGCTTTAGCTTGTCAGTGAGATCAGATTTCCATTGTTACGTCATACATAACTCATTTCTGAAATTGGAGGAGATGGGAAGGAGGAAGCAATACATTGTTTTGTCATCAACTTAGATATAGATGTATAGTAGACAGATAAATTAAACCGACGTACAGATAGATAGACCATCATCATCCTGTTACGCATATCCATGACAATCTCTCGCCATCCTTCCCTATCACATTGCCCCTGGGAAGCCCTCTGCGCAGCATCCAATATCCATGCAGAGCTGATCTATGTACGTCATTGCTGGGCAACCTTCACTGGCGCGCCCATGTGTTGGCTTCCACAGAAGAACGTCACTTATGAGTTTATCTTTGCTTCTCCAGCAGTACCCAGAGTGTCTTGTTTGCCTCACACGGATGCTTTGTGTGATATGGGGCAGGTGGCCATACAGCTGTTTTCTCGTGGGGTGTTGTTTCCACGTAGTAGAAAAGAAGACACACCCAAAT
>CM042161.1:44117068-44122068 GCA_023376005.1 Doryteuthis pealeii
GATTTGAAACAGAGTGGGGTTATAATAGAAAAATAGAAATGAAACTTACTCTTCCATCACTGCCGTCTTTCATTGCTGAATTTTACTTATTTAACTATTTAGTTAAATTAGAAAATAAAGAATAAAATTACACTTATTTTTTCTTGTTAATGAATTTCATTTAAGATTCATTGGAGAGATTTTTACTTACATTCATTTAAATAAAACCAAACAGTTAGAAATCAATAATCTTCAGCACATATTTAATAAAATCACATTTTTAATATCAATATGCAAATTAGCCTTCCCGTTCACTGCAAACCGCTATTTTTTGTATATATAAATACAATAACATATTATTAGTATGTAGATATGGATAACACTAATAAAAAGGTGAAGTAATTTTATTAATAATTGAGTTTTAAATATAAATAAAATCATGAAGAATGTGATGAAAATAACTATGTTAATTGTGACTCGATTAGTAATATAGTTTCGGTTACAGACAGAAAAACACACAATCTCCATTATAATAAGATATAAATGATATTCATATTATTTCTTTGATAATTCAGTAAGGATGATATTTTCTTCTCTCTTTTATACCATTCAGTATTTTCAACCTCCTCTTTTCATTTTCCTTCGTTTTATTCTTTTTTGCATGTCCCATTTTGTCCTTTTCTGTCCTTATCTATTTTCATTCTAGTATTTTTCATAATTATCTATCTTTTACTAGTCCCTGTCCTCATGGCCACTTTGGCCCTATCTTGGGCTAGACGGGCGGTCGGAGAGGCCCCCTCCGATCAATCGGCTGGTCATGTCAAGCCCTAGCACCTATATGATTTTCCCAGCCCCTTTTTATCATATGGGTGGTGGCTGCGGGTCTACATGTCCTGGGAATGACGTTAAACTCTATCTGATGGTGAGGCTCCAGTTTTGGAGGTTTGGGGAATGTGGAGCACCCTGGTGCACTCTGGCCCGGAGTGGTAGTACCTGTTAGGGTCTCATCTATGGGTTAAATAGAAAAATTATTTATAAAAAAATGTATTATCCATTAAGAATTGATTTATTTCAAAACTTTATCGGCATTAAATAACCCACTGAGGTTGATATGCCGTAAAACAAAACAAAAGAAAACAAAAAAACTGTCCTCATGGCAAAAGGGTAAGACTCCAAACAACTACCACCAAAAATGGTATGTCCTGAGTATGATACTAAACTGCATCATGTGCTTAGTTTCCAGTTTTTGATATCTGTGAAGTGTGGAGTACCTTCCATTGTCATTACTCTCAGGTCCGCTGTAATCCGGAATGGACCAAATAGATCTGTTAGAAAATTATCAGACAGAATTACTTAATACTATATGACTCTGCAAACAAATGAGTATTATTATTAGAGAGAAATAGTCATTTGAAGCCATATAATTTTGTAAAGATTATTTATATTAGATAGGAACTAGTAAAACAAAACCGCACTTCGGGCGGTGTAAAAACAAACTTTTGAAAAATATAGCCTGAGGGGAGTGGGAGTATCCAAGAAAAATTAATAAATCAATTAAAGTAATAAAAAACAACAATGCCAAAATATTTTTTAAATTCTTCCTTTTATTTTAATAGATAAATCTGTAGAGAGAAGATGATAAAAAATCTTTTATTTTGATAAATAAAACACTGAATGATAATAAAAAAAAATCACTCTTCCTTTTTATCGTAATAAAATTTATTAAAATAAAAGGAAGGGTGTTTTTTTTAATTATTATTCAGTGTTTTATTTATTAAATAGACTTGACACGATACAATTGCCTGTAAAGTTTTTGTATATAATAAAATAACCCATTAAAGATTAACATTTTATTAAAATAATAAAATAATCCAAACATTTATTTTACTTAATGTCTTTTCTCGCAAATTGTCATTTCGTATTTAGGTTTGATTCTCTTTAAAATATTTTCTTTCTCGCTCTCCTTGTTCATCACATCTTCTTCTTTCTTTTTAGTCTCATTTTCATTCTTTTCCAATATTTCTTTTTATTCACACTTAATATTTCATTTTTTAATGTATTTAATATTCATTTATTGATATTTCTTATAACTTATTAATTCTATAATCTGCATTTATTAATCTTTCTCTTTTTTTTTTTAAATAATCAGTATTTTATTACATCTTATTATGTTCATTGTATATTACTTCCCTTCTCTCTTTCTCCTTGTTCATCACACCTTTTTCTTTCTTTTTAGTCTCATTTTCATTTTTTTTCAATATTTCTTTTTATTCACTGTAATAGGTAACTGAGTTACCTCCCCTACCCTTCTAATAACTATATAAACTGGTCAAAAATCCACCACTGTATTCTATGTAGAATAAGCTTCTGCAAGTCCGACCGTGTTTGTTTGCTTACTACCACATTCACACTTGACATTTCATTTTTAATGTATTTAATATTCATTTATTTAATATTTCTTATTAACTTATTAATTCTATAATCTGCAATTATTAATCTTTCTCTTTATTTTTTTTTAATAATCAGTATTTTATTACATCTTATTATGTTCTTCGTATATTATTTCCCTTCTTTCTTTATATAATTCTCTTTTCCCTTTTTAACTTTTTTTACTCAATGTGTTTTCTTCTTTCTTTCGTTTTTTAAATTTTTTTACTCAATATATTTTTCGCAATCTCCCATTTTAGAAATACCTTTACTTCTAAACCATTTCTTCATTTCTTCTTTCCCATTGTCGATTACACCTTTTTCTTTTCGTACCCAACCTCTTTATTCATAAACGCTTTTGGTGGGGGATTTTTCATAGACAATATTTAGTTCCCCAGCACTATTCAAAATGCCACAGTAATTGTTCTAAACTTAGCCATCTTTGTAATTTTTTTTTTACATTTCCGATGATTTGAAACTATTTCATAATCTCTACGGCAAAAAAGTAGAAAGAAAAATTACCGCTGGGCTTAGCCAAAGATTTACAGTGTAAAAATATTTCACTTAAACTACAAATAAATAACAAATCAACATTTTTCTAAAAAAGATTTGGTGAGTGAAATGATTTCCTGAGTTAAGATTCGTTCTTTTTACTAGAAGGCAAATAAACTTCTTTTCAAATCAGTAATTAAACCGAAAATCATCAAGATTTCTTTTTCTTTTTTTCTCTCTCTATAAATTATAATTTAGTTTTGGGCATTTTTCTCACATACACAAAAAATATAATCTTTTAAAATGTTCTTTCTCCGCGATTTTCGAATAATATTTATCAATCGCCTAAAAATATTTAAAATGTCTTCTCTAGAAAATATTTGAGAATAGATGGATTTGAAAAAAAATATTCAAGCGTATGTTGTCAGTGCACACCGCAGGGATATATTCTTCTGCTTTTTTTGTAGTAGTCCAGTGTAAATGGGAGTGCATATTTTAAGAAATATCATCTTGAAATCACATCTTCTTTTTTTAAAGTTATTTTCTGTTATATGCAGTTTATTTTCGAAAACACATCCGTATTGAAGAGATGACTATTTTATTACTATTTCGTGTTCTACGTGAAGAAAGAAAGAAAAAACTGTATCGCTTAAAGACACGTCTAACTCACATGCTCCATTATCCATTCCTTCTTCCACCCTAAAAATATCTCACATGGCTGGGGTTATCATTTAACGAAACATTAAACTTGTTGACATGCTTGGTGGCTAAGATAGTTGCAAATTCCCAACTGGTGCTAAGGCCGCCTTGTTGTGTGGGGCTGTAGAATAAGCCGATTTCACCTGTGCAGATGGGTAAGACTATCAATTGGGCAACCTGATGGCCGTTGGTGGTGACCCGTGATGCTTAAGAACGGAATCCTGGTGGCTAAGCAGTCCAGGTTGACTCTTACTTGGACTAGACGGGTGGTCAGTGAGTCCTCAACCGAATAATCAGCTAGTCAGGTCAAACCCAGCACCTATATGATTGTCCTGGTCGTATTCCTCAATTACTCTTGTGGCAATCTGGTTTTTAACACCAGGGTTATTTGATGGTCTTTCACTGGAATCTGAGTAACAGCAATTTTCTTCCGGTCTCCAGGACTCTTCTGAATATTCTAACCGATTTCAGCAATGCAGTTGCCATGATCATCTCAATTCTTCCTTTGATTTCCAGTTCTTCCAGATTTTACAAGCTTTTCGGGACCATTCCTACTACAATTGGTATCCCTTTCACTCTCATATTCCACAGTTTTTTCAATTGTCTAGAATTGTCCAGGTATTTGTTTATCTTTTCGTTTTCCTTCATCTTCACCTTGTGATCTGCTGGAACGACAGTCTACCAGTTGACAAGTTCTCTTTTTCTTTTTCTTTTCTTTTTTTTTTTTGTTAATCAATACAAGGTCTGGTTTCTGTCTGGGAAAATGTGATCCGTCTTTATTTCGAAGTCCCAGAGAATTTTATGCGTTTCATTCTCAAGAACAGTTCTGGTTTATACATATATCATTTTGTTGTATGGTGAAAATGTCCAAGTGCATCAATTACAATTGGTACGATATTCACCCCCATGTTTCACAGTTTAAGATCCTAGTATTTGTCAGTCTTTTCATTTTCTTTCATTTTCACTCTAGTTATTATTATTATTATTATTATTATTATTATTATTATTATTATTATTTTCACTCCTTTTGAGTATTCACATCAGCCCTAGCTAATGGTATTTCCCTGGAGTCTGAGTGACAGCAAGTCTCCTCACGTCTCCAGGACTCTTCTGAGAATTCTAGACGATTGCAGCAGTGCAGTAGTCTGGATGGTCTCAATTCTTCCTCTGATTTCCAGATCCTCCAGTCTTTTTTCCAAGGTTTTGGGAACGTTCCACGTGCACCAACTATAATTGGTATCACTTTCACTCTCATATTCCACAGCTTTTTCGATTCTCTGACAAGGTTCAGCTATTATTATTATTATTATTATTATTATTTGCTCCTTTTGAGTTTTCACATCAGCATCAGCTGATGGTCTTCCACTGGAGTCTGAGTGACAGCAAGTCTCCTCAGGTCTCCA
>CM042161.1:44127068-44132068 GCA_023376005.1 Doryteuthis pealeii
CGATCAATCGGCTGGTCACCTCAAACCCTAGCACCTATAGGATTACCCCAACCTTACCAAACCAAACATAAATGTGCTAGTACTTGACGTGACCAGCCGATTGATCGGGGATTGTCCAAAGATCAACTTTTTAATGAAAAATAAACTTACCATAATCTGATAATTGAATGAATACCTAAAAAAATAATAAAACGCATGTAACGTGGTGGGGGTCACAATGTGGTCGACACAATGGGTGTCTTTTCACCGTGCGCTCACTGGGTGCTCTATCAAATTCACACAAGTCGCTGGACGCTTACAAGGCATGCAAACTTCAACACTCACAGAATCTAGTAGTCGTCGTTAGTGTCAGCGGACCCCAAAATATTCTTTCACACTTCCTCGTGTGGTCAGGGAAAAGGTATCACGTTTCACGACCGTGGATTTTTAGTTACGGTCAATTTGACTTGTTGACAAGTATCTCTCTCCTTAGTATCAGTCAAGTATCTGTTCACGTTTGTTTGTTTAATGGCTTTCATTCATGATTTCTCGTACGATTTCTTTGGCGTAGTAAAATAAAGATGAGGACAATACTTCTTGCTTTTCATCAATTTATTCACGTTATTGAGAGAGAGAGAGAGAGAGAGAGAGAGAGAGAGAGAGAGAGAGAGTCGATTTCTTTAACACGTGTTTTCAGTCACCAGCCTATCACTAACTCGGTCCAACTGCCAAACCCGACTGCTCTCGGCAAGTTCCGTCAACCTGACTGTCAAACCAACTCCACTGCCCGAGACCAACTGTCGCAAGATCCGTAACCCGACTGTCTTTAAAAATAAGGTTCCCTCATTATATAGAAATGGGTGTGGAGCTTTCTAGAATCTTTTGGAACCTTTTGAATGTTCTGTTTTTCCAAATTGCACGTGTCACTTAAGAAGTCAACGGGTCAACCATCCTTTCTTCTGACAAACCGATTAAAATACATCTTAATAGCAAAATCCTAGACTTCCTGGCTAATGAACCCAGTCACAGGTAATAATGAGAATTCCAGTATCCTCTTGCTTGCCCACCCCCGTAAGGTCTGAGAATCATGCTACATCCCATTTAGGTTTCTCTGTGTCTGGCACAAGGCCACAAATATGGTGTTCCCGGGTAATACGCGCCAATTATGCTACACGCAGCTTAATTATAATCTTGTTAATTACTTGTCGAACATTCTGATTATCTACATTTATATATTTTATTTATCACACTTTATGTTAAAATTTAAAAATATTTTTTTTGTGAATTGATTGTAAACATGGCATTTTATTTTTACCAAATTTCTAATGACTTTCTTTCATACAATTCAGTGGACGACGTTTTTTTTTCTCAGATGACGAGAAAGAGTTTTAGTTGACTGATATATTTTAATGACATGTAATCCCGTACAGGGTTATTTCATGCTTAGAGATTAGAGAATCGCGTTCGTTGTACGTTCATATGTACATTTTTTGCGCTGATGTTTCTTTAAAGATTTTTATTATTTTATATGCACAATTTTTAAACAGGGCTATTTCACCCATATATGACACTACCTCCCAACCTCCCGAATCAGAGTGGACATAAAAGTAATAGCTATAAGGCATTTTGCAGTTCTCAAGCAAGGTCCTGATATTTGTACATCTTTTTCACCATCTTTTATTTTCATACTTTTGTTCTCCTGAACAGCAACATTGACCACTTGATACATCTTATTTTTCTCATTCATAATTTGGTTTGGTTTTGGTTTGGTTTGTTTTGTTTTACGGCATATCCACCACGGTGGGTCATCTAAAGCCGATAAAGTTGTGAAATAAATTCATTCTTGATGCATAATACAATTTTGTTAATGAACTCATGTTTTTCTATTTAACCCATAGATGGGACCCTAACAGGTACTACCACTCCGGGTTAGAGGGGACCAGGGAGCAATGGTGATGAAGGGGTGCTCCACATTCCCCAAATCTCCAAAACTGGAACCTCACCATTAGATAGAGTTTAACGTCATTCACAGGACATGTAGACCCGCAGCCACCGCCTTCTAGCACCCATATGATAAAAAGGGTTGGGGCTTGCCATAAGGGCAATAGGGTTGGGAAAATTATATAGGTGCTAGGGCTTGATGTGACCAGCCGATTGATCGTATGGGGTTTCTCCGACCGCCCGTCTAGCCCAAGATAGGGCCAAAGTGGAGTATTGCATGTCATGAACTGCTCATCCACCTGGGCTCTATCATTAAGCATCACGGGTTGCCACCCACGGCCAACAGGTGGCTCCATTGGGGAGTCTTACCCCTCTGCAGAGGTGCAGTCGGTGCATTCTAACGCCCCAGCCGACAGGGCGGTCATAATTTGGATAGATTGGTCAATGAATAAAATGTGAGCCTTACCACAAAATAATAATAGAATTTGTTTAGCCCTACAACTGGCAACCACACTATTTCTTTATTTGCAACAATCAAACTGGATCTGTTGAAGTTATAAAATCTTTTCCAAGTATTTTAGATATCTATTTTCAATTATAACAATCTATCTAATAAACAGTGTACATAGATATATACATTATAGCTGTCATCTTTGATTCAAGTATTTGTCATCAAATGATATAATTTTCTAAAAGTATAATTTACTATGCCAGGAATGGTATGTTTCTTTTTAAACAAGAAAAATTATCATTTTTACTAAAAAAAAACATATATATATATATATATATATATATATATGTCTTATTATAATGGAGATTGTGAGTTTATCTGTCTGTAACCGAAACTATATTACTATTCAAGCCACAATTCCCTTAGTTATTTACATCACATTCTCCATGATTTTATTTTTATTTCAACCTCAATTATTAATAAAATTGTTTTACATTATTAAGACTGTTGACCATATCTACATACTAATAACATGCACTTGTATTTATATATACAACAAAATAGAGGTTTACAGTGTAAATGGGAAGGCTAATTTGCATATTGATCTTAAAAAATTTGATTTTAATAAATATATGCTAGGCATTATTGATTTCTAATTGTTTGGTTTTATCTTATTGAATATGAGCAAAAATCTTGGGGATAAATCTTTTAAAAAATCCATTAACAAGAAGAAATAACTGTAATATTATTCTTTACTTGCTATTTTAACTAAATAGTTAAATTAGGAAAATTTACCAATGAAAGACGGGAGTAAGGGAAAATGATAGAAGAGTTAGTTTCAAAGTTGTTCTATTTTTCAATCATACCCCCTCTGTTCCAAATCTTTTTATTTGCATTCTTATTCAGTTCCATTAGCCTTTCTAATTTAATATGATATTTTATGACATTAAAACTTAAATACTTGCACCCGGAGGGTGCATATATTTGCTAGTAATAGTAATTGGTAATTTGCTTGAAGCATTGTTAAGTATGTTATTATATATTAATGATTTGAAGGCAATTACAATGCATATAAAAAATAAAAACAAAAAGATGTTTTTGTCTTATCGATTTCAAAGTAAACTTTATCTTCCGAGACAGTTTTCAGAAATGGAAGCGCTTATTTTTTGTGTCATTATATATTTTTCTTTCTTTCTTTTTTCTCCTCTTCTTCTCTTTTTTTTTCTTTTCTTTTCTTTTTCCTTTATGTTATGAATGAAATTGGGGCGGATAACTCTAGTTTCTTACTTTTTAAATATCTGTTGAAAATGTGTTTGAATTTTTTTATATGTATATGTATCTAATCTTGTCTGGTTAACCAGGTGAATATTGCTACATTGTAGCTATATTGAATTCAAAATAAAAACGGTCACATAGAAGAATATATTTACTTAGCTTTTATTTTTTTAAATTTTTTTTTCAGTTGTAAAATATAATATATTTTATATATATTGTGTATTTAATATTGTATATATAAATCAAACCTTCATTATTTTTACTAAAACAAGCTATATCTGTTGATAGTGAATGTGTATATATATTTACTTTGACGTTAATTGTTTTATTTTCATAGTTTCCTCCGGACATACATACGCACAAACTGCCCTTTATATGTGTATAGATTAATAAAGATAGCAAGAATATACACCCTCCGGGTGTAAGTATTTAAGTTCTAATGCAATGAAATATGTAAAATTAGAAAGACTAACGAAATTAAATAAGAACTTATACAAAAAGATTACACTTATTCTAATTGTATTTTAATTGGTTTCTATATAAAATCTTTCATATGATTGATTTTAATAAGTTGGATAATAGAACAATAAAATTAGATATTAATAACACCAAGTAATTATTTATTCAACCCGTTTTTGTTAAAACCAGTATGCAAATTAACTCAACCATATATTATGTAAATCTTTATTTCTTAATGATATATAAGATAAATTGTAGGATTTTAAACGCAGATTCAGTTTAATTTAGTATTCTACCCAAGATATAAATAGACTAATAGATAGATAGATAGATAGATAGATAGATAGATAGATAGAGAATAAGTTATAGATGAATAGATAGATAGATATGATCAGAATTAGATATAAGAAAGAAAGAAAGAAAGAAAGATAGATAGATAGATAGATAGATGAATAATAAGTTATAGATGGATAGATAGATATGAACAGAATTATAAATAAACAGACTAAGAAAGAAAGAAAGAAAGAAAGAAAGAAATATAGATAGATAGATAGATAGATAGATAGATATGAACAGGCTAAGAAAGAAAGAAAGAAAGAAAACAAGATAGATAGATAGATTGATATGAACAAAATTAGATCTAAATAGACTAAGAAAGAAAGAAAGAAAGAAAGAAAGAAAGATAGATAGATGGATAGGGTATAGAGTTAGCGCATTCTAAGGGTTACAATGTTTTAGTGTTAATTTCTCATATCAAATCCCAAACATCTCACCTTTAAATGTTATTTCCACCCTGTCGGTGAGGCTTAGAATAGGCTGTATACCCGACAACAATAAATCATGTTTCAAAATTATTACAAAAACACTCTTAAAAACAACTAAACAAGAATGTAAA
>CM042161.1:44137068-44178501 GCA_023376005.1 Doryteuthis pealeii
ACCGTTGACGTCAGCCGACCTGGTACGCGCCGATTGGAAAATGCCGAGAGAGATTGCGTGCCCCTAGCTCAGTCACGTCGAAAACGGAAAGAAAGCCCAAAAATGTAAAAAAAAAAAAAAAAAAAAAAAAAGAAGAAAAAAAATGATAATAAATAAAATAAAAAGATTTAAAAGATGAAAAAAAGAAATACTTTTTTTAAAACAAAACTTATTTAACAAAAACAAAAAAAAAGAAAATAAATGCTGGAAAGAAGAAGAAGAAGAAGAAGAAGAAGAAGAAGAAGAAGAAGAAGAAGAAGAAGAAGAAGAAGTACGAGGAGGAGGACGAGGAGGGTAATGAGATCAAGACAAAGAGGGGTAAATATATGAAAAATAATTAGAAAGACTTGAGAACGGAAGAGGGAGTAGAAAAGTGGACAAAGAATGAGAAGGAGGGGGCGATGGAAGAGGAAGACAAAAGAAGAAGAAGAAGAAGAAGAAGAAGAAGAAGAAGAAAGAAACAGACAAATGAACGGATCGACAACTGCACATGCGCGAATTTTGGTTCTGCCCACAAGTCTTGACTCTTGCAGCCGATATTGTTCAAATTCTTAGAGTCTTGGCTCCAATGCACTGAAATGGCGTCTGAAAGATTTCAATATTATTAAAAAATTAAAAAACAAATTAAAAATAAAAACAAATAAAAAGATAAATACCAAATACCCTTAGTAACTCCCACAATTTATCATAAAATCTTCTCATATTAAATCGTATTTCAATATGCCATTGTTTTTAATCTGTCTTTTAAATTTTAACTTTTAGACGAAGATTCGTTATCTGTGCCTTTTGGTAACAAGCTAAATTCTTGTTTACAAAAATTCCTCCCCAACTGGCTTCTCCTCCAAGATACAAACGCACAGTAACACGCTCCCATTACACGCACTTGCCAATTCCATTCATTTTAGCACGTATGCACCTAACCATTAACTTAGTGACATTTTTACTTGTAAGAGAAACTATGAGTTAGAGTACAGAACAAATAATAAACACTTAAATACTGTAAACGTAAGTTCATGGCATATTGGTCTATTTTTGAAGATTGTTATGGCATAGGAAGGTCGGTTAAAAAGTTCATAAGTTGACAGTGATAAATTTGTAGGATATGGTTTACTTGTTTAAGAAATGATTAAAGGATGAACCCAGTGAAAGTATTATTTGTATTATTCGGACCACTGTCCTCATCTTCATTGTTATCTGTACAACGTTTCGGCCTTCTTCAGGTATTTCTTGTCGGACTCGGGAACCTTCTCAGACTCGGAAACCTTCTCGGATTCGGGAACCTTCTTTTTGAACTCGAGAACCTTCTTGTTGTAATCGGGAACCTTCTTGTCGTAATCGGGAGCCATCACGGAACTTTGAACCCAACCCTTTATCCAGTCCACGGTGGTATCCTGTTCTCATTCCGCTAACCATAGACGGGGTATAGGTGTTAAGCTGTGTTAATTATTATTCTATGTTACTGCTGCCCCTGACCAGGATTGAACATGCAGTCTAGATATAACTGTCACTTAGAACTGTCTTAACCTAACTAAGTCCAGTGAAAGTCGCTCAAGATTCTAAAGCACGAGAAGGAAATACTGAAACTAGCCGTACAGTTTAATTTACGTAACTCAGCGGGTACTCTAACATATATGCCTCATGGCTAATGAAATGTAGAATGTGGAGATAAAAGAATGTATTAATTAGTTAAATTAAATTACGAACATTCGGCGGCTGCGCGAGTTTACCATGACTTTAAGGATTTGGCGATCCCTTTGTGTGGCAGCTCATAGGTAGAGGTAGGTCACTGCAGAGGAGGCTAAATAAGGTCGAAAGAGCTGTCCAGTGTTCTCCATGCTGCTCATGGGATTTGCGGAAAAGTTCATAGGCGGATCGT
Source organism: Doryteuthis pealeii (assembly GCA_023376005.1). Lineage (NCBI taxonomy): Eukaryota > Metazoa > Mollusca > Cephalopoda > Myopsida > Loliginidae > Doryteuthis > Doryteuthis pealeii. The sequence continues at coordinate 44,138,984 of CM042161.1, forward strand.
GGTACTGTTATGGAATGTGACCAAACGTTGATTCTTTTCAATATTTTCTGGTCGTGGTAATTTTAATTAATCTCTCTCTCTCTCTCTCTCTCCCCTCTCTCTCTCTCTCTCTCTCTATATATATATATATATATATATATATATATATATACGAGGGTCGGCAGAAAAATTCATTGGCCGATCGATGTACTGTTATTGAATGTGACCAAATGAAGTTTACTTTGTGGATTTTACAAGGTGAATTTGTTTTATCTTCATCTTTAAAGTGGGAACTCCCAATTTCCGGGAAATCCTACCTTCATACACCATCCAGCGTATTACAGAAGATGCAAATGTGTTTCTGGAATTCAGTAAACAAATTAGACAGATTAATTGAGCACAAATGACGGGATATTTTCGTTTTGAAAGATAACCGGATGTTTTACATCATTGATGTATCTATCCTAGATATATCTAGACACTAATCTAGGCCTCTAGATATTATTTATAACACAAGTTTAATTATTCACATCTTTGTTTAAATTCTTTCAGATTAAAGAAAAATTAAACCCTAAATCTTATAATAATACGTCGGTGCATGGATGATACCAAATATAATACTATAGTGAGAGATTTCTTCTAATGCTGGTCGTATCACAGGTTATAGTATTATAGTGTCCTGAAGGAGAACTGGTTTTGTTCCTTTACCAACTCGGCTGAAATATGATAACCAAAATCTGTCAACGGGGTCAAACAAAACAAACAGGAACGCCTTCTGATAATTATGTACAAAATATATACATTTATTGTTTTTTATACAATGATTAATTTTTTTTGTATAATGTCAGAAGAGCGAGATAATTTCTTTGTCAGTTGACTGGCGATCTACAGCTAGTTGTTTTTTAATAACTTATCAATTTGGTTTGTTACTGAGTGGCAAGACGTCAGAGTGCAGTATGGACAATGAAAAGGGATCAGACGTGTAGCGAGTCTTCTGGTTGCGGCATGTCTCCCTTCTTCGGTCTGTCTTCTTCTCGGTCTCCATGACTCCGGCTGGCGGTCTGTTATTTATGGGATGCATACCTCCCCACCCCTAACATATGTCTCTGATTGGCCAGCCACTCGATAACATTGCCTACCTGTCGAAATTGCCTTGTGTCAGCCTTAGTTGTAGTTTTCCATTGTTTTTTTTTCCAACTGCCACAACTGAAGGTCAGCCATTATTTATATTTATGTAAGTTTTTGAAATTTTTGACCAACTTTTCAAAAACTTGGAATCTTATTTGTTATATATTGCTTTATTTTGTCCAAATTTAAAATTCCGATCATATTGGTCAAATTCCATAATTTAAAGAAATTTATGCCTACGTGAGAATTCTTTGTTTAGATAAATTTATATTTTTAATATAAACACTATTATTATTATTATTATTATTATTATTTACTCCTTTTGAGTTTTCACATCAGTGTTAGCTGATGGTCTTTCACTGGAGTCTGAGTGACAGCAAGTCTCCTCAGGTCTCCAGGGCTCTTCTGAGTATTCTGGCAGATTGCAGCAGTGCAGTGTTCTGAATGGTTTCAATCCTTCCTCTGATATCCAAACTTTCCAAACCCTTTTCCAATCCTTTTGGGACTGTTCCAAGTGCACCAACTACAATTGGTATCACTTTCACTTTCATATTCCATAACTTTTTCAGTTCTCTGGCAAGGTCCAGATATTTGTTCATTTTTTCATTTTATTATTATTATTATTATTATTATTATTATTACTTTTCTTTTCTTACCGTAACTTTTAACTTTTAACAAACTACCATAATTAATAATTAGGGTAGTTTTAATTAATTAGTAATTAATTAACAGATCGCCAATCAACCCATAACACTTTGATAGTGTTATAATATGGATACTTCTTATTCCATCTTGTATAGTCATTTAATAAGTGTAGCTTAATTTGACAGCGCCATAAGATGCAATGAGAATCGACCTCACTAAAAATCTATTAAGCCAGTTAGCCATTATACTACAGCGCCCATATTTAATTTAATACATTAACAAAGAAATGATAAAAAATTAAAAATGCTCAATAACGATGAGAAGTAGGTTTCAGCCGTTAACGCGGCATGAATATTCGATTAGAACGCCATGAAAGCCAAGTAGTCAGTGAGACAATTTTGTTAAGATATGATTGTCATCTGTGCACTTTCCTAGTTTGGGTTTGGCTGGCTACAGGCAACGAAACTAATGACATTTTAATGGTATATAATAATGATACTGAATAAACACAATTATTACAGTAACTCGAGGCTTACAACACTTAAATGTTGCTTGAAATATATTTACAGACAATTAAAGCGTTAACTATGAAAGACAATTGCAAGATGGTCTCGAAAACAATTTAAAATTTTATCTTTAAAATAATATTTGTTGACAGTAAAAATACGTAAATAAATAATTGGTGTGTGATGTAATGCGCTTTTAGTGATGTATTATCACTATATAAAAAAACCTCTTGTGTCAGTAAGGCTTTCATTAATTTCTGGCCATTAGAGTCGTCGGGGTGGCCTAAAGTCGGTATCAGCCAATCAGCGAGGGAGACTATCCCCTTTTCAATAGCGCTAGACCAAGGAGATGGTTTTTGCATCCGGGGTGGAGCGCCACACCTACCATCAGCTTCTTACTTTACCACACAGTTCCCTGTGCTACTCATACGCTTAGTTGGTGAGGGCCGGTTTCGAACTTGGAACCTTGTGGGTTTTAGCTGAACGATCTACCATCTGAGCTAACCCGGCCCTTTCTAGTCATTAGAAATCCCCGATTTCATGATTTGTAATGCAAAGCAAACAGTATACTGATAAATATAGCAAAACTTACAATGTTAACATTTATTTTGACGACTTTATTTTCAAGGCCTCTGATATGGTCACAAGAAATTGGATAAGAAAAAAATATCCAACAAAATCTCTATTGAATCATCATCATCATCATGTCGCGCATGCAGCATGGGTATCATGACAATCTCTCGCCAACCTTCCCTATCACTCATTGCTCCTGGGAGCTCCTCTGCGGAGCAGCCAGCATCTTCGCATAGCTGGTCAATGTAGGTCCACACTTGCATGTCTATGTGTTGGCTTCCACAGGAGAACGTGGCTTATGAGTTCAACCTTGCTTCTCCAGCAGTGTCCTGCATGCTTTGTCCGTCTCATTCGGATAGTTTGTGAGATGGGGGGGAGGTGACCGTACAGCTGTTTCCTTGTGGGGTGCTGTTTCCACGACTTGTTCAAGACTGCACGCAGCATTCTTGTGCAGCTCCCATCTAGCTTATTCTCAATACGCTTTGTTAGGGTCCAGGTGGTGCAGCCATATAGCAGCACCGACACAACCACTGCCTGGAAGAACTGTCGCTTCAGCTTGTCAGGGAGATCGGAACTCCATATGACTGATAATCTATTTGTGGCTGACCATGCCTTTGCTAAAAAAAACAATGGAATAAAAAGTTTAAAAGGACAACAAATAATATTGACAATACAAATCGAAGAAATAAAGCAAAAGAAGGAAAAATCAAAAGATACCGAGACAGAGCCGTGCAATATATGGAAAACATGACCTTCAAAATTAACGGTGGAAAGAGAATAAAGAAAAACAACCGAATGAAAAGGAGACAGGAAAATTTGGAGAAAGATATGGGGAAAACATAACCTGATGCCAGAATGGATAAATAACATAAAAAGAAGAATTACAAGGACTTCAAGAAGACTTGACAATCGACATCTACCATTATTCATTAATAGCTATTTACTATGTGATATCTAGTACAGTACCCTCTTACAAAGGTTCTTCCTGCCCCATCCGGGGGGTCCAGTGTGCTTCGGTCATTGGACCGGTAAGGTACAAATAATAGCGTCGATCTCAGGGGGCTTTCCCCCCAGGCAATACCTGCCCCCTTGGGGGCAAGGCTGGGTTTATTGCCAGAAAACTGAAAAAGTTATGGAACATGAAAGTCAAAGTGATACCAATTGTGGTTGGTGCACTTGGAACAGTCCCTAAAGGATTGGAAAAGAGTTTGGATATCAAAGGAAGGATTGAAACAATTCAGAACACTGCACTGCTGCAATCTGCCAGAATACTCAGAAGAGTCCTGGAGACCTTAGGAGACTTGCTGTCACTCAGACTCCAGTGAAAGACCATCAGCTAATGCTGATGTGAAAACTCAAAAAGAGTAAATAATAATAATAATAATAATAATAATAATAATAATAATAAGAAGAAGAAGAAGAAGAAGAAGAAGAAGAAGAAGTAGAAGAAGAAGAAGAAGAAGAAGAAGAGGAATAGCAAATGTAGATTCACAGAGAGGAAATAGTTGAACACATATTAACCAAATGCAGCAAAATGGTACAAAAGGAATACAAAACTACATGACTGGGGCAGAAAGTGATCCCCGGGCAATTGTGCAAGAAACTAAAATTTGGCTATGCTAACAAATGAGACGCATAAATTTCCAGAGACTTTCAGATACAAATGATTCAAGGATGTAAGGCCATACCTAGTTTTAATTAATAAGAAAAATAACTTGTCATCTCGTGGTTTTTACCGTTCTAGCGGACCACAGAGTGAAAATAAAAGAAAGTGAATACATAAACAAATGTTGCATAGCGCCTTCTTTACCGGCACTAAATAGGTATATGTTATATACTGGTCTTTTCACGATACCAAATCATATAACGTTATATACCTTTCTTACTTCTTACTCTGTCGTCTATTCTTCTGGCCGGCTTTGCTTCTCTGATCGTCTATCATCTATCTTGGTCTGGTATATCTTCTACAGGTCTCGTCTGGACTTCTATTGAGGATTCCGGGTCTGGTTTCTGTTGGGGATCATTCCTTATCAGAAGCCCTGTGTCATTGTTTGTTTTTAGTAATAAACACAAGACTTCGATTTATGTTGATGTTACTTTATTCCAGATTTCCACCCAGACAATCTGCGCAGATGAGGCTTACATGTTGCTAGCTCGGCTTCTAAGTTCTAACTGACTAACTGAGTTGCTTACTCCTTAAACCGGAAGAGAGCCTTCTATTGCCTTCCGGTTCTCACGATAATCCCCAGAGCGCAAGGTCAGAGTGAGGTCAAACGCTGTCACTCACTCTCAAGGCCATCAGCTATACTAATCGCCATTATGATTTCTACAATACCTTATAGAATCATTAGGGATCCAATAATTATGTAACACAAATAGTTGGAATTGAAAAATCTAGGAAACATGATGGTGGTGGAGTTGATGAAAATCCTCGTTGGTGCACTTGGAATGGTTATCAAAAGCTTGGAAAAGAGATTGAAGGAATTGGAAATCAGAGGAGCACTCAAGACCATACAGACGACATCACTGTTATGGTTATCCATAATACTTAGATGAGATCCAAGGAGACTTGCTGTAACTCCAGTCAAAGACCTCCACCTAAAACTGGTGGGAAAAACTCAAAAAGAGTGAAATACTACTACTAATAATAATAATCTTATTATAATGGAGATTGTGGGTTTGTCTGTCTGTAACCGAAACTATATTACTATACAAGTCACAATTCCTTTCGTTATTTATATCATATTCTCCATGATTTTATTTTTATTTAAACCTCAATCATTAATAAAATTGTTTTAAATTACTTACACTGTTGACCATATCTACATACAAATAACATGCAATTGTATTTATATATACAACAAAATAGAGGTTTACAGTGTGAATAGGAAGGCTAATTTGCATATTGATTTTAAAGAATTGATTTTAATAAATATATGTTTAGTATTATTGATTTCTAATTGTTTGGTTTTATCTTATTGAATATGAGCAAAAATCTCTTCAATAAATCTTAAAAGAAATCCCTTAACAAGAAGAAATAACTGTAATATTATTCTTTACTTCCTATTTTAACTAAACAGTTTAATTAGGAAAATTTACCAATGAAAGACGGGAGTAACAGAAAATGATGGAAAAGTTAGTTTAAAAGTTGTTCTATTTTTCAATCATACCCCCTCCGTTCCAAATATTTTTATCTGAATTCTTATTCAGTTTCATTAGCCTTTCTAATTTAATATGATATTTTATTATAAAATTTAACTAAAATACTTGCACCCGGAGGGTGCATATATTTGCTAGTAATCATAATAATAATAATAACGACAACACATTTTATTACTGTCTTTATAGAAAGAACTATCGACGTCTCGCTGATCTTTTTGAAAAGTCCTTTAAGAATGGCCTTACTATTGTGTACGACCTGTTTTCTTTTTATATATTCCACCTGCGTGTTTGGGTACATAAAGCTCCTTCAATATAATCTGTTCACTAAATATGTTACCACTTGGCAACTCCACAAAATTCCCTCTAAAATCAATTCGTTTCAAACAATAGTGGTGCTGTTTAAGTGATATAATGTTTCGATATTTGTGGAGAGGTTTTCAATATCAAAGCCATTTCTTTGTGTCGTACAGAGAAAACCGTTTCCTGTCCGATAACAAAAGAAATGTTTTTCGTCTTCAATAGACGCAGGTAAACAACACTGACATTTTGCCTTCACCGATCTTTTCATTCTTACCGCTTCGGTAGCCGCTTCCGGGATTATGGAATAGAAATATATTTTAATTCTGGCTATGCTGTCGGAAGAGGGTCTGCCGGGCCCAGAGAAAAGTGGAACAAAAGTTGTTTTTTTAACGCTATGTAACATGCGCTATGATTGAGGGGTGTATGGTCCAAATTCTTTTGGAAATATAAAGCAAGTGAGTGAAACGTGTTGTCTTTTGTGAGCCGCTGGTGTTTTTGTAAATGGTTTGAAAAGAAATGGAGACCAGAACCAAATCCAAGACAAATTATTTTCTTTTACGCCGGAATTGTTATTCGTAGTCGTAATTGCATTTGTTATGGTTAACATAGCTACGGTTGTTGGCGTTGTTGAGTAGTGTGTGTTGTTATCTGGAACGTTAAGTATTGTTGGGCATTGAGAAAATGAAGGAAAATAAAAAAGGAAAGAATTTGAAAAACAATGAATGAATGTGGGTCTGCATTAACTTTAAATAGTTCGTCTTTCATATCGGCAACTGAGGCCCATGTTCGATCCCAGATAAAATCCAGAATTTTAAATTATAAATTGTGTTACAAAAGAAGAACACTCTAACAGATCTATTTAGTCCTTTCATATGAGACTAACAGAACTCCACACTCCCTATATATCCAGCCTTACAATCAGATGAAACTTAGTATCATACCCAGACTGCCTTCACCTTTTTTGGGGAGGAGAGGTATTACCCCTTTCCTGTCAGTGCCTATAAGGCGTTAGAAAATTGTAAGTCATAAAGATTGTACTGCACCATACTTCTTGTAGACAGAGTCTGTTTTTCCCCAAGAAAATCAACATTAAATATTCGATTTGACTATAAAAAATATATCTTAGGTAGGTAGGTTGTCTCCTTTGGTCGACACACCCCTTTTCAAACCAACCAATCGCAACCCGGCAATTTTCGGCGCCAAAAATAAAAAACAGAATCTTCTTATTTTAAAACCTACATCTTTATGGAGGAGGACGTGAACTTGCTGCTTTCCCTATGTCGGTAAGTACGAATACTTTAACGTAACCATTTACCAGGGACTCAGTTAAGTGGACTTATATTCGTTTATATTTATATAGATTTATTTTACTGCAGACAGCACAATTGTTTGCAACAGAAAGTATTACAGGTGTATAAATTTAAGTTATGTCCATGTGTTTCCCGATATTAACTCTATGTTAACTCTATATTGACGGCTTAAATCAGCATAACTCGTGCTTAATTCAAACACTGGTGTATATTTGTGGGAAATACTTCACCTCTTCAGCCACAAGACGAATCACAGCAACAATCCTTTAAAAGATTTTATTTTGTGTCAGACACTGGATATCTCTTTATTTTACAGCTTGTCTTATATATATATATATATATATATATATATAATATATATATATATGGGGAATTCCATGTCAAATCATTCATAAAGTTTTAGAGGTTTTCTTATATTCATTTACATGCCTATATCTATCTATCTATCTATCTATCTATATATATAATATATATATATATATATATATATTAATATATATAATATATATATATATATATATATATATATATATATGAAGATAGGAGGGTTGGAGTAAAATCCGACAGTATGATTGATTGGGCTGAAGATGGCCTTACTCTAAGGACGAAATATTCCTACTCTAAGACTTGTTTGAGTTATTATTTTTTGTCCACTATCCTTTTACCCTCCCTCATATATATATATATATATATATATATATATATATATAATAAGTCATCCAGAGACACTTGTTTCAGCGTTTCACGTGTGGCTAGACACAACAACTAACTCTGACCAGAGGTGAACCCCGACTGACTTTACGCCTGTCCGAACCGTTAACCTCTGGGCTATAGACAGCTGTTATTTAAGGGAGCGGTGTTTTAACTGTTTTAAATACATACATCTATGTATATACTTTACGATCACCTGAGAGATCAAATCTGTAAACTGATGATCATTGCGTTATGCTCGCGTTGAAAGTTTATTAAAGTCGCTCCCAAAGAGCTCTACCGGATTACGGGAGCATATAATAAGTCATCCACAGACACGTTTTTCAGCGTTTCACGCCTCTTCAGTGTGGCTAGACACAACAACTAACTCTGACCAGAGGTGAACATATATATATATATATATATATATATATATATAATATATATATATAAAAGTAAAGTCGTCGGGGTGGCTTAAAGTCGGTATCAGCCAATCAGCGAGGGACTCTATCCCTTTTTCACTAGCGCTAGACCAAGGAAGATTGTTTATGCCTCTGAGGTGGAGCGCCACACCTACCAACAGATCCCTATGCTACTCATACGCTGAGTTGGCGAGGACCGTTATCGAACTAGGAACCAAGTAGTTTCTAGCCGAACGCTCTACCGACTGAGCAGAAATCATCAATTCCATGTCAAAACATCCAGAAAATAGTCAAATTGTCACCCACCCACGTCAATTTTTTTGAAATTGTGTACAAGTGTGGACTGTGTTACAGTTAGACATTCCCAAAAATGTGAGCTTCCAATTCCAATAATTGGCGGAGTTATGTCGATAATTCACATACTTAGGTAGTAATATCTCATCCACAGATGATGATATTAATGCACGAATAGGAAAGGCATGGCAGGCCACAAACAAACTGTCAGTCATATGGAAATCTGATCTTACTGACAAGCTGAAGCGACATTTCTTCCAGGCTGTAGTCATATCAGTACTGCTGTATGGCTGCACCACCTGGACCCTGACGAGGCGCCTTGAGAGTAAGCTAGATGGGACCTGTACAAGAATGTTGCGTGCAGTACTGAACAAGTCGTGGAAACAGCACCCCACTAGGGAGCAGCTGTATGGTCACCTGCCCCCTATCTCACAGATCATCTGAGTGAGACGGACTAGACATGCAGGACACTGCTGGAGAAGCAAGGACGAACTCATAAGCGATGTTCTCCTGTGGAAGCCAACACATGGACATGCTAGTGTGGGTCGCCCAGCAAGGACCTACATTGACCAGCTATGTAAAGATACTGGCTGCAGCGAGAAAGAACTCCCAGGTGCAATGAATGATAGGGAAGGTTGGCGAGAGATTGTCATGGATATCCGTGCTGCCTGCACGACATGATGATGATGATGTCGATTTTTAGCTCTCCAAATTTGGTGGGGTTTGTGAAAAATGACGACACTTTGTAATCTAATTTTCTATTTAAAATGAGTTCTAGAGCTTTCCTACTCCTAAAAGTTGTTTTTTTTTCTTTGTTCATTAAGGTCTTATGTAGAGAATGCTGTCATCGTATTCTGTCGACAGAACGGGCTTTTATTTAGGCTCTTTACAGATACAAAAGGGGCCGGGTTAGCTCAGTCGGTAGAGCATTCGGCTAGAAGCCACAAGGTTCCTAGTTCGATACCGGTCCTCGCCAACACAGCGTATGAGTAGCGCAGGGATCTGTGCGGTAAAGTAAAGAGCTGATTGTAGGTTTGGCGCTCTACCTCAGACGCCAAAAAACAATCTCCTTGGTCTAGCGCTATTGAAAAGGGGATAGACTCCCTCGGTGACTGGCTGATACCGACTTTAGGCCGCCCCGACGACTTTACTTTTTTTTTACAGATACAAAAATGTGCAACTATCCCAGTCAACATATATTAAGTTTAGCAGGGCGATAGGTTTATTTAGGATATGAATGAAATGAACAGATGGACCGAATGACGGGGCGGAATAAGGAAGGAGAGAATTTCGAGAATTATGTCAATTTTTAGCTCTCCAAATTTGATGGGGTTCGTGAAAAATGACGACTTTTTGTAATCTAATTTTTTTATGTAAAATGAGTTCTAGAGCTTTCCTACTCCTAAAAGTTGTTTTTTTCCCTTTGTTCATTAAGGTCTTATGTAGAGGATTCTGTCATCGTATTCTGTCGACAGAACAGGCTTTTATTTAGGCTCTTTACAATAATCTTCATACAATGACGGCTATTTACACAGTAGCATTGCAACCAACAAAGCCTTCGTCAGATGATGACTCTGGGTTCAGGCATGGTTTCGGGGCCGAAGCATCATTACCACTAACCCAGAGCGCCCCAGCAGTATCTCACGATACCACCAGACTTTGTCGGTTTGATGTCACAATATAGGACTGCCATATCCATGCTGATGCGGTTAGCGCTTTCTCCTGAATCTTTTTTAAGTATTTCCTCTTGTCTGGTAGAGAAAGTCCAAGTTTAGACAAAAATGCCGAGGTTGAATGTACAACTATCCCAGTCAACATATATTAAGTTTAGCAGGGCGATAGGTTTATTTAGGATATGAGTGAAACGAACAGATGGACCGAATGATGACGGGGTGGAATTAGGAAGGAGAGACATTTTCGAGAATGATTTGAGTTGAGTTTAAGGTCGAGGCGAGACAAACAGAGGTGAGAATAGCAAAAGCATTGTTAAGTATTGCATTGATTGGAGGAGAAAAGGGTTTCGGACTGATTGGTTAGAAAAACGGCATCTTGTGTTTCAGACATAAACAGGGAAACAGTCAGTAAAGGGAAGAAAGGTGTTAATTAGTTGGGGCGGGGGAAGAGGTGGGGGGCGAGCAAGGATTTCAGCGACACCTGCCGGTTAGAAATAGACATTAATTAGATTATGCAAGTATGTAATCAACGGGCCTTTCAACAATGTCAAGACGGTGGAATCATCATCATCATCAGTATCATTAGAAGAAGAAGAAGAAGAAGAAGAAGAAGAAGAAGAAGAAGAAGAAGAAGAAGAAGAAGATAGACATAGCTCACTGAATATTGGATTGACATCATCATCATCACAATAATAATAATAATAATAATAATAATAATAATAATAATAATAAGAAGAAGAAGAAGAAGAAGAAGAAGAAGAAGAAGAAGAAGAAGAAGAAAAGGACAGACATAGCTCACTGAATATTGGATTGACATCATTATCATCATCATCACAATAATAATAATAATAATAATAATAATAATAATAATAATAATAATAATAAGAAGAAGAGAAAGAAGAAGAAGAACATAGACATAGCTCACTGAATATTGGATTGACATCATCATCATCATCACAATAATAATAATAATAATAATAATAATAATAATAATAATAATAATAATAAGAAGAAGAAGAAGAAGAAGAAGAAGAAGGACATAGACATTGCTCACTGAATATTGGATTGACATCATCATCATCATCACAATAATAATAATAATAATAATAATAATAATAAGAAGAAGAAGAAGAAGAAGAAGAAGAATGACATAGACATTGCTCACTGAATATTGGATTGACATCATCATCATCACAATAATAATAATAATAATAATAATAATAATAATAATAATAATAATAATAATAAGAAGAAGAAGAAGAAGAAGAAGAAGAAGAAGAAGAGATAAAATAAAGAAGAATAAAAAAGGACATAGAGATAGCTGAGTGAATATTGGATTGACTCTGGTTTATCTTTAAGATGTGAGGTTATCGCATATCCAAGTTACATTGTATTTACCTCGTACCCCACTTGTACGGGTTAGGCACAAGGCCCTATTAACCACCCACAAACCGAAGCTCATGGGTGGCAGGTGAAAAATTGCGTCGATCCCGTCGGCACTCCCCCTCAAGGGGGCGCCTCAGGCACTGGGCAATAAACCCAGCCCTGCCCCTTTAAATCAAGGGGGCAGGTATTGCCCGGGGGGATAGCCCCCTGGGATCGACGCTATTAACTTGTAAATATCCAGGGCCGAAGCCACTGGACCCCCGGCGTTGGCCAGATCTACATATCCAAGTTACATTGTAAAATCAATTTAGACATTATGCAAACTCATGAAAACGTTTTGGGTGCTGGGTATGACACCTAACTGTGTATCGAGGGTAGACACTCTAGATAGGTAGGAGTCACACCTTTTCCAATTCTTTCATATATACTCGGATATGCAGACTCTATAGCTATTAAAGTATTTGAAAAAATCTCATAAACCTTTCTACAAATGTTGTGTTCTTTGATAATGTTTTAAAAATAGATATGTTGGTTAAATTTGTTTTTGTGCATCTTACGCCACTCATCCATGAATATGACATGGAAAGATAAATTTTGTTTTATATCTTTTTCTCAGAGCTTTTGTTCTGGGTAGCAAGTCATGAACACAATAATAATGTGGCCCGCGTTTGTTATTTTTTCAATTATCCGGCCCACCGGGGAAAAAGTTTTGTGATCCTTGTTCTAGATGACTGATTTCAATTGATAACCAAGCTCTCCTAAAGAGCTGTTTGAAAATGCTTAGTATTAGATCGGTATACTTGAACCATATCACTGTGTGCAAACAATTGATTATTATTATACAGAAAGAAGAAGAAGAAGAAGAAGAAGAAGAAGAAGAAGAAGAAGAAGAAGAAGAAGAAGAAGAAGAAGAAGGACAACAACAATAACAATAACAACAACCTTGTAGAATTAAATTAGAAGTTTAGTCAACTCATAAAGATGTTATAAAAGCAGCTTATGACACTAAACTATGGAGAGGTTGAACCCAAATACTGAGTCTCTTAGGGGTGTAAAGTCACACCTTCCTTACCACTACTCGTAAATACATTCTGACCTGAAGAGGCAATAACTTTCAGGATCCCATCTCTAGGTCAAATAGGTGTGTTTAAAACTATTACTATTAGATTACGCGAAACTCTATAACCCTGTGTAAACAAATGATTACTATTAAATTGGAATACTAAATTGAAACTCGTGATAATTCCCTTGAGAAAGGTACAGGTCCATCTGTAAAGCCACCCACCCCCACCCTCAAGCTATAGGTAATAAGTAGGATATGATGTTCTTTAGCCTGGGTTAGGCAACCAGTCTAAAAGAAAGTCTCTCAAATAAAACCTGCTTTTTCCCGCTTAAAAATTGGCCTTATGTCACACCCATCCCGTGGTATTATTAGGTAAATACGTACATACTAAAACTATATAATTGCTTCAAAATTGTTAGAATTCTTATTATTATTGTTATACTTGAAATATATAACTTTGTCTATTAGTGTTTACTTGTAGCCCTATAAATGCTTATGTAACCATATATATATTTACTAACCCCTCCGCACGAGCAGGATGTGACACAAGGTCAATTTCTTAAGCGGAGCTCAGCAAGTTTGAATTCAGAGTTTTCCTTTTCCTAGACCGGTTGCCTAACCAAGGTTAAAGAGTCCAGTCTGCCCTACTATTTATCCATAGCTGGAGGGAGAGTAGGATTCATACCTTTCTCAAGGGTATTAGCGCTAAGTGAAATGCAATTACCATGTCCAGGATTTGAACTCGGGGCGACGAGTCCATTTCCCATGACTTTAACGATTACACCACGCGCTTCCTTATGTAACCATATAAGTGCTTACATTATCATAAGTGCCTAGATATATCTATATAACTGTGTATATAACCCTAAAATCGCGTTCATATAACCATATAATTGCTTATATAATACCATATAAATGATTATATATAACTATATAATTGGTAACCATATATAACCTAACCTAACTAAGCAAGCAAGCCTTATAACTATCCAATCAGATATGTTTTTTCAACGACATTACTTTTAATCCTATCATTCTCTTCGTGCATAGACAGCTTACTTACGTACATACTATCTTGTCAATCTGTTCCATTCCTGTTCTATACTATAAATGTATATGGGGGTGGCCTATAGTTGGAATCTGGAATAGATTGATTTAACAGTAACCCCTAATAAATGAACCGACGGCAAAACACAAAGTGGACAAGATGTTAATTTATAACCGACAGGTAATTACCTTCTAGAGGAGTATACACAGAGGAACACAGGAGAATAAAAAAAAATCTGTTTTCAACTGCCTTAAGAATAATGAAGAATTCATCGTTCGGCATCTAAGGTCTAGGCTTCCTGAATTAGGCTATAATGCTAAAAATCTAAATCTTCAAAAAAAAAAAAACTGAATGAATCTGCAGTATTTCACGCAAATGTGCATTTTTCCCATTTAAAAGCTGATGCTCTTTTAAACCAGATACTTATTATTTATTACGGAACATTACACAATCTAAGCCGTTATTATTAAATATATATTTTTTCCGGTCCTGTCACCAGGCCGTTTATTTGAGGTGAGCACACTCGTGCACTCAATCCAAAATTTTATTTATCTTGAAGTGAAATACAATGAATGTGTACACGACTCGGCATATAGCCGGAAGTTTTTGGGTTGGGGGGAATGGTGTCGAAACTGGTCATACTACTACATGGATCTATCTAGCTAGGTTCACTCGCTGACCGATCCATTCAAAAATAAAATCTTGCATTCTTCTCTTAAACAACCTACATTCACCAAAATACATCTTTCGGTCCTGTCACCAGGCCGGATTAACATGAAGTATTTCTAATATACGGAACCACGCATAAACCAAATCTCATACGAACAAACAAAAAATGAATGGTTCCCGTCGGTATTCCTCTTGATATGCTCTTCAGGCGTCAGGAAATAAACCCGACCCTTTTTTGGCGAGGAAGCAAATGCTTTTTTTTTTCGTGCTACAAAGAAATAATCCCATATTTCTATTAATTTTTAAAATCTGTTAATTAGTAAATTTCTGTGTTTGATACATTACTTTGATGTGTCTGTTAAGTATCTGGCCGCCATCCTTGGCCAGTTGTAAAGAACTTAAAGTAAATAAGTAAGTAAGTCCCGACTTATAGAATCCTTTGGTAAGTGAATAAGTCCTGTGATATAGAATCCTTTGGTAAGTGAATAAGTCCTGTGATATAGAATCCTTTGGTAAGTCAATAAATCCTGTGGTATAGAATCCTTTAGGTCCGTCGTCCAAGAAGATCCAAGTAGTAGTGAGCTAAGATTAGAATCAGCCAGTATAAATAATAATATCAGCAGCAAAGTACTGCCAGTGATTGGACAAGAATATGGTCACATGACTATCGCCCAGTCTATAAATATGAGTGGGCGTCTAGCACACACCTTATATCCCAGAAAAGTCAAGTGTCCTTTGACTGAATTACTTTGATCATGCACGTACTTTCAGAAGTATGAAGAACGAAAGGGTTACAATTATTTACCATCTTTTGTTTATTTGGACATGGTCCTACCGAAAACGAATAATTGTTAAACAGATCTATTTGGCACATGAATATAACTTTCCGGGTCAGAGTGAACCTGAGAGTAATTGTTGGCGTTTTTTTTATATAAGGCGTGTGGTAAATGGTCCCTTCTACTTATAGACTCGCCGATAAGCACGTGACCAACTTATTGGCCAACCACTGGCAGTGCTTTGCTGCTGATATTATTATTTATACTGGTCTTTTCTGGTCATACTAGCATTACTACTTTGATCTTCTTGGACGACGGAACGTAGTATTGTATCACAGGACTTACTGAAGGATTCTATATCACAGGAGTTATTCACTTACCAAAGGATACTATAACTCGGGACTTACTTACTTAGTTCTTTACAACTGGCCAAGGATGGTGGCCAGATACTTAACAGTAATAATAATGGTGAGGTACTCCATACTCCTAGATTTCTATAACAGCAGATTCACCATCAGATTTAATTCTAGCCAGAACACACGTGTTTTGTTTATATATATTTACCAACTCCTCCGCACGAGCAGGATACGACACAAGGTCAATTTCTTGAGCGGAGTTCAACAGGTTTGAATTCAGAGTTTTTCCTTCTCCTAGACTGGTTACCTAGCCATGGTTAAAGAACCCAGTCTGCCCTGCTATTTACCCATAGCTGGAGGGAGAGTAGGATTCATACCTTTCCCAAGGGTATTAGCGCTAAGTGAATTGCATTTACCACGTCCAGGATTTGAACTCGGGGCGACGAATCCATTTCCCATGACTTTAACCATTACACCACGCGCTTCCTACGTATTTTGTTTATATGTAATATAAGCAACGTGAGGATTCTAAGCCTGACAAAGCAAAGTTTATTTAAGGAAATTAAGATGTGATTCCTGTTCGGAGTCACCTCTAAGAATTTCCTAACACTGTACCGAAATGGTCACTGGAAAGTTTCACATGATCCGATTAGATTCGATTACTGGTCTTTTCTGGTCATACTAGCATTACTACTTGGATCTTCTAGAACGACGGGACGTAGTATTGTATCACAGGACTTATTCACTTACTGAAGGATTCTATTACACAGGACTTATTCACTTACCAAAGGATACTATATCACAGGAGTTATTCACTTACCAAAGGATACTATAACTCGGGACTTACTTACTTAGTTCTTTACAACTGGCCAAGGATGGTGGCCAGATACTTAACAGTAATAATAATGGTGAGGTACTCCATACTCCTAGATTTCAATAACTGCAGATTCACCATCAGATTTAATTCTAGCCAGGACACATGTTTGTTTTTGTTTATATGTAATATAAGCAACGTGAGGATTCTAAGCCTGACAAAGCAAAGTTTATTTAAGGAAATTAAGATGTGATTCCTGTTCGGAGTCACCTCTAAGAATTTCCTAACACTGTACCGAAATAGTCAGTGGAAAGTTTCACATGATCCGATTAGAGCGAAATTGCTTTTCATTCATCACAGCTAATCTCCCCTATATTTGTGAGCGTGATTAGAATTTTATTAATTTTTCATCTTGTTCCTCGTCCTGTGCGCTCATTACCCGACAGCGTTAATTTTCCTTCAGCTCTCTTTCGTGCTGTACTTTGATAAAGACGTCTCTGTTTTATCAGTAAAATAAATATTCTTCATGTTCTGATTAATCAACGTGTTCACTACCTCAAGGGAAAACGCCAGTTTGTTTTTGTTTTCGTCTCAGTTTTAATAGGTTTATTTATTTATTTGGGTTCATGACATCTTAACGATTTGTTTTCTTTTATGAACAGACAATCGTACACACAGAACACATACACACACACACACATTCCAACATCTTATTATAATGGAGATTGTGTGCTTTTCTGTCTGTAACCGAAACTATATTACTACTCATATCACTATTCCCTTAGTTATTGACATCACATTTTCCATGATTGTATTTTTATTTAAACCTCAATTATTAATAAAATTGATTTACATTATTAATACTGTTAACCATGTCTACATACTGACAACATGCAATTATATTTATATATACAATAAAATAGCGGTTTACAGTGTGAACGGGAAGGCTAATTTGCATATTAATATTAAAAAATCGAATTTAATAAATATGTGCTTAGTATTAGTGATTTCCAACTGTTTGGTTTTATTCTAATGAATATAATGAAAAATCTCTTCAATGAATCTTAAATGAAATCCATTAACTAGAAAAAATAACTGTCATTTTATTCTTTACTTCCTCTTATAACTAAATACTTAAATTAGAAAAAATAACAATGAAAGACGAGAGTGATGGAAGAGTAAGTTTCAGTTGTTCTATTTTTTATTATACTCCCTCTGTTTCAAATCTTTTATTATACTCCCTCTCTTTCAAATCTTTTTATCAGTATTCTTATTTAGTTTCATTATCCTTTCTAATTTAATATAATATTTTATTACATTAAACTTAAAAACTTGCACCCGGAGGGTGCATATATTTGCTAGTCTTATTATAATGGAGATTGTGGGTTTGTTTGTCTGTAACCGAAACTATATTACTATACAAGTCACAATTCCCTTTGTTATTTACATCCCATTTACCATGATTTTATTTTTTATTTATACCTCAATTATTAATAAAATTGTTTTACAATACTTATAACGTTGACCATAACTACATATCTTATTATAATGGAGATTGTGGGTTTGTTTGTCTGTAACCAAAACTATATTACTATACAAGTCACAATTCCCTTTGTTATTTACATCCCATTTACCATGATTTTATTTTTTATTTATACCTCAATTATTAATAAAATTGTTTTACAATACTTATAACGTTGACCATAACTACATATCTTATTATAATGGAGATTGTGGGTTTGTTTGTCTGTAACCAAAACTATATTACTATACAAGTCACAATTCCCTTTGTTATTTACATCCCATTTACCATGATTTTATTTTTTATTTATACCTCAATTATTAATAAAATTGTTTTACAATACTTATAACGTTGACCATAACTACATACTATTAACATGCAATTGTATTTATATATACAACAAAATAGAGGTTTACAGTATGAATGGGAAGGCTTATTTGCATATTGATCTTAAAAATTTTATTTTAATAAATATATGCTTAGTATTATTGATTTCTAATTTTTTGGTTTTATCTTAATGAATATGAGCAAAAATCTCTTCAATAAATCTTAAAAGAAATCCCTTAACAAGAAGAAATAACTAATATTATTCTTTACTTCCTATTTTAACTAAACAGTTAAATTAGGAAAATTTACCAATGAAAGACGGGAGTAACAGAAAATGATGGAAGAGTTAGTTTCAAAGTTGTTCTATTTTTCAATCATACCCCCTCTGTTCCAAATCTTTTTTATCTACATTCTTATTCAGTTTCATTAGCCTTTAAAATTTAATATGAGATTTTATTATATTAAAACTTAAATACTTGCACCTGGAGGGTGCATATATTTGCTAGTATATATAAAATATACAGAGTGTTTAAGAAATATTGATACCATATCGTAATCAAATAACTTGATCAATCTTTGTTCAAATGATCTCAAATTCTAACAGCGTGTATAGAAATAACTTTTCTTTGATATTTAGGTAAAGAAATGCCACTCTCCAGGAAATAAATAGCGTTTAGATATAGAAGTTTGAATTTCTTTTACATATGCTGTTAAATGTTGATATTATTTGAACGGGGATTAGTCAATATATTAGATTACAAAATTATATCCACTTTTCTGAAATACCTTGATATGATATGGATAACATTTTATAAACACCTTATATATATATATATATATATATATATATATATATATATATTAATGTACTTATTTTTCTAACATTAATATTCCATATGATATACGACATATCTTTATTAACTTTTCGTTCTCCGCTTATTCACGTTAAAGCATGCGCCATTATATGTTCTTCGCCTTCCATTTTTGCACATGCATTGATCACGTCATTTGCTTTTCGTAAACAAACACGCATATGAAAATTAACGGTTAACAGCATCAGATTCACACAACCACTATACACTTAACATCTTTCATTTTGTTCCTCACCTGTCCTGAAGATGGTATAAAATACCGAAATACTTAATTATTGACACTAAAAATTGTTTCCTGATCGTAACATCCTGTGTTTGTTATATTTTTAAAATATTTTCTTTTCATATTGGATTAATTTCCTCATCGTATTTCCATATATATATATATATATATATATATATATATATATATATATATATATATATATATGGCGGCCTTTACATACATACAGATGTGTGTATTAAAACAGTTAAAAATCCGCTTCGCATTCTGTGGATGACGATAGCCGAGCGGTTAAGTTGTGCCACTGATGCTGACTCGATCGGAGTTCTATCCCGACTGTAGGTAGCTCACAAAATATCTAGCCAACTGAAGAGACTTGATAAGTCGAAACACGTGTTTGTAGATGACTATATATATATATATATATATATTTATAAGTGTATTTTGGCAGCATTTTTTCTTATAAACATGTTGTGTTAAATTGTACTGACGATTCTTGTCGGACGAGTTTTTGTTCGATCCTTTCTAATTTTCTGGCCATCTTTTTGGTGTCAGGGTGGAACTGGTGTAGCAATCCACCAAAGGTTTCTTCACGAGCGCTTTCGGCAAGTCGTCAGTACAGTTTAACACCATATATATATATATATATATATATATATATATATATATATGTAAGAGACTTTCATAATTTGCTTGAAGCATTGTGTATGTATTGGCTAGGAGGTTGATTTAGAAGGCTATCACAATGCAGTTTGGAAAAAAATAAATCAAATAATAATACGGTAACAATGGTGTTGTGTGTTGACCTGTATTTTTATTCTGTCTTGAATTTTCGAGGTAATACCTCTTTATCAAAAGAATTGAACTGAAGCAGTCCAGCTATGGCATTTCTTCCCAAAAAATACAGGTCAACATACAACACCATTGTTACCGTATTATCATTTTTTTAATTTTTTCCAAACTGCAATGTGATAGCCTTCTGAATCAACCTCCTAACCAATATATATATATATATATATATATATATATATATTGGTTAGGAGGTTAAAAGAAAGGAAATGAATCCGACAATATGAGTATGAAAAGGTGGAATGAAAACATCACACAATGCTGTTAAAGAAGAAAACAATTTATAATATAATCATAGCTGATACTGATCAATATTTCGATTTTACAAAAATCATCATCAGAGCTCATTCACTCCGTAGTTGTTTGGGTCGAAGAGGAATGTCAAATCAGTTTACAAAACAAAAAAACTTAATACTGCAAAAAAAAAAAAAAAAAAAGAACGAAAGTCGTTACAATATTCACCAATGTGGGCATTCGCGCCATATATATGTCGGTCATGTCTCTATGTATACCTTTTGTCATCCAAATGTAGCGGATTTTTGAGATGTTGGCAACAAGACGAAACAATTTAAACGGAAGGGGATGGGTATTAAGAAATGTGACGGTTGGAATTCAAAAGATTTTTAGTAAAGGAATTTTTACGATTAATTATCTTTATTTTTTTAAATTTTTATTTTTAAGTTCTGTATTTCATAAATGATTAGATATTTACTGTATTTTGTTTTTATATATAAAGTAAAAAAGAAAAAAAAACAGCATTGTGTGATGTTTTCATTCCACCTTTTCATACTCATATATATATATATATATATATATATATATATATATGAGATAAGATAAAAAGGATTATTTATTTTATTTATTTTTTTATTATTATCAACTAGTTTCGACCTATGGCAACCTTCAGGAGAAAAAAACCTTTGCGGAATTTTTTTTTTTTCAATTTTTATAAAACGTTTTCAAAGTAGTTGCCACAACGTCATATCTATTTTTTGAATACAAAACATTTGGCCGGTATCGAACCAGGAACTTTGTGGTTTCTAGTCGGACGCTCGATCGACTGAGCTAAACCGGCTCTTAAACCCCAAATTAGATTAGCTTGGTTCTGGGTACTCCACTCTCCCCAGATTTCCAGAGCTGGAGCCTCACCACTAGATACAGTTTAATGTCATACTCAGGATACCCCTTTTAGTAGCGACCCGTGATGCTTAAGGATAGAGCCCAGGTGGATGAGCAGTTCATGACATGCAATACTCCACTTTGGCCCTATCTTGGGCTAGACGGGCGGTCGGAGAGAGCACCTATATGATTGCCCAACCCTATTGCCCTTATGGCAAGCCCCAACCCCTTTTTATCATATGGGTGCTAGAAGGCGGTGGCTGCGGGTCTTCAGTTGATCTTAGCTCAGTTGGTAGAGCATCCGCCTATGAACAACAAGTTCGATGCTGACCCTTGCCAACTCAGCGCACAAGTACCAAGACTTGAATCTGTTCGGTAAAGTGTGAAGCTGATGGTAGGTGTGGCGCTCTACTTCAGACACACAATCTTCAAGTGAAAAAGGGATAGAATCTGTCGCTGTTCGGCTGATACCGATAATAAGTCCCTTCCCCTACTTTACTTATATATTTGGTGAGGGCCCCAGAATAGTGCGTTTTTCATTAGATTTCGAAGGAGCACGTTTCAAATTAGTAATGTCTGACATGCAGATTCATTTTTTTATTTCAAGACCAAAAATAACAAATGGTAATTAAACTCCAGATTAAATCCCAATGCTACATCTGTTTAATGTATCCATTTGTCATCTTGCTTCTCTGTCATTGATTTTACGTTTATTTCTTTTTTAGTTCATTCTATAATGATGAATTTTGCATCACTGTTAAAATCGTGACCGCTTGAGTGCAAGTATTGTTCTACACGTATCAATTCGCTGTAATCCACAGATTTAATTCTGTGTCTATAGTTATTTAATCTCTTGTAACATGATCATTCTGACTTTCTAACGTATTGTTTTTTGCATGTGTGTTCAATCCATGAGATGAATTATATTTTTGCTTTTGCAATTTGATTCGTGGTAAAATTTAAAAGTATTTTTTAGTTTGGTTTGTTTTGTTTTACGGCATTATCAACCTCAGTGGGTCATTTAATACCGATAAAGTTTTGAAATAAATTCATTCTTAATGATACACATTTTTTATAAATACATTTTTCTAATTAACCCGTAGATGGGACCCTAACAGGCACTACCACTCCGGGTCAGAGTGGACCAGCGAACAATGCTTATAAAGGGGTGCTTCACATTCCCCAAACCTCCAAAACTGGAACCTCACCATCAGATAGAGTTTGACGTCATTCCCAGGATATGTAGACCCTCAGCCACGGCCTTTTAGGATCCATATGATAAATAGGGTTGGGGCAATCATATAGGTGCTAGGGCTTGACGTGACCAGCCTATTGATCGCAGGAGGCCTCACTAACCGCCCGTCTAGCCTAAGAAAAGGTATAAGTGGAGTGTTACTGCTCATCCACCAATACTTCGTACTTAAGCATCACGGGTCGCCACCCACGGCCAACAGTTGGCCCCATTTGGGGGAGTCTTACCCCTCTGCAGAGGAGCAGTCGGTGCATTCTAACGACCCAGCCGACACGACGGAAAAGTATTTTTAGTAAAGACTCTTGTGAATTAGTTGACTACAGCATAGGTTGTTCATAATATTACATGGTTGACAAAATTTAGTTGATTCTAACATGGGCTTTTTATTTATTACGTTATTTCTTTCCCAACCCAATTGCCCTTATGGCAAGCCCCAACCCCTTTTTATCATATGGGTGCTAGAAGGCGGTGGCTGCGGGTCTACATGTCCTAGGAATGACGTTAAACTCTATCTGATGGTGAGGTTCCAGTTGTGGAGGTTTGGGGAATGTGGAGCACCCCTTCATCACCATTGCTCAATGGTCCACTCTGACCCGGAGTGGTAGTACCTGTTAGGGTCCCATCTATGGGTTAAATAGAAAAATGTATTTATAAAAAAATTGTATTATCCATTAAGAATTGATTTATTTCAAAACTTTATTGAATGACCCACTGAGGTTGATATGTCGTAAAACAAAACAAACCAAACCAAAACTTTATTTCTTTAGTATGTTGTTGATTTCTGTGGTCGACGATATGTTAGTATGACAAGCTCTTTTTATTTGGGGTAAACTTTTAAAATGTCCCAACCGTTCTTTATTATTTGAGTTAGTGGTAGAAGAGTGATGGGAGAATGTTGATAAATGTTATTACGAGGGACACACACACATATATATATATATATATATTATATATATATATATATATATATAACATCTTACCACATGTCAATAAACAGTTGATTACCCAATTCTCCTATTTCCGTCTGATAGTTTTGGGATCTACAGGGAACTTAAGTAACGGACTTCAAAAGTTCCCGATTAGAACATTTTATGTTTTATATCTGCTCTGTCATTTCATGCACTTGTCTTATCTGCATTCCTATTATGTAATAAATCTTTAGGACCAGTTTAGCTCCGTCGGTAGAGCATCTGCCAATGAAGCGCAAGGTTCTGGATTAGATACCGGGCCTCGTCAACTCAGCGCATGAGTAGCACAGTTTGTGTTATCAGATCTGTGCGGTAAAGTGGTGAGGTGACGGTTGGAGTGGAGCTTCATCTTACTGTACGTCTGATACCGACAATAGGCCACTTCGTCGACTTTACCTTATATATATATATATATATATATATATATATATATATATATATATAGGGTGTTCGGGAGAAATTTGAGAGTTTCATAAGGAAAAAGAAAAAGTGCTTGGTAACTACAAAATGTAATGGATTGTAAAGAAATTCAACAGGCACGGACATTACACTACTGTCAACAAGTTTCACACAAAACTGCTATTAGTGTCAATCACAGCCTCAATCCTGCTCCGGAACCTTGAGCAAGCTGATGTTACAGTTTCCCTGGGTAGACTCTCAAAAACTCCCTTAATTCTGTCGATTAACTGGGCTTTTGTAGTATTGGCACGGCGATTGGTGTCTTTCTCAACAGCGCCATATATATAATAATACATGGGCTTAAGATCTGGGGAGTGCGGAGGTCAAACATTGGGACTGGTGTAGTCGTAAAAATTCGCCGACAACCGTTTTTACTTTTGCCAGAGGTGTAGCACGGGCCGAATCCTGCTGCCATACATCTAGCCTACCATTGGCTCCCCTTGTTATGCAGGGCTTGACTACAGTGTTTAGCCACTCCACGTACGCATCTGAGGGTCTACCTACAATTTTTCTGTAATTTTCAAGGAATTCTGCGAACACAATCAGATCGTCTGTTATATTGCTTTCTTCTTGCCACAGCCTCGTATTCTCCATTGCAATTCTTCAGCTCATGCCTGATTGTTTTTCCAGTGTTCAGGGAACATTGGGCAGCAACCATAATCTCCTTATTTTGATGTCCGGAGCAGATCACCATGATAAAAGTTATTCTCTTTCCTGATTCAGGTGATTCTGTCATCACGTATATGAATGAAGAGGGGTTCAAGCTTTTAAATGATGCGTAGTGTGCGTCAATAACTCCAACCTACGGAGAAAAATAACACACGGAGCAGTCTCCCATGTCTATAACCTTGATGATGAGACCTAATAGGTCGAAATGTACATTCAGGGATTGACATTTTCTAGATTTGTTTAGCCTTACACTTGCACATATATGCCCGCCTAAATTCATTAATTTTTAACTAATCAATTTTCAAAATTAGGTATGACTTCAATTAATCACATATCCTCCAAAAATTGTCGGCTTAAAGCCATATGAAAAAATAAACACATTTGTTTGTTTACTTAACCTCATATATATATATATATATATATATATATATATATATAATATATATATATATATATATTATAACGTGTTATTGGAATAATCAGGTAAATTGACTATACAAATTACTTAAACTGCCAATTAATTTACATGGTGTCTATCAACTGTGATATATTAAATATGTATGCAACATAAAGTCCATTGTTCATTGCTGTTGAAATTACATATCCAGTGATGATTAAGTGGGAAAGATATTGACTTGAAGCTAAAAGATCGCTGTATACAAAAGTGTTAATCTGTTCTATCTGTTCTAGGAAAAAAGCAAGCATTAATTTAGCGGTGCTTTTGATGTTTTTATCATTCTGGGTTTTACACACCCAGTTGTAAATAGGTCATTTTGTTGCATAATTTATGGGGTAGCATAAATTATTACATTACAACACCTGTAGAATAAGCGACCATTGGCCCTCAAATCAGAATGTAGGCGGATAGGTTTCCGTTGGAAAAATACCAGACCGTTGGTAAAGGCAGCAATCTCGCACGTCACGTGAATTGACTAGTAAGGTAATGAGTTTCAACCAGAGATGAGGCAGAACAGACGTGTCCTGTGAGGTTGGCTCAAATCGCGCGGTGAATCAGAATGGGTAGTAATAAAGTCTTTGATCAAAGTAACACAAAGTCTTGTAGTTGTTTAATGCATGACTTCAAAAAGAAGCCCTTACTTAGAGACAACAACATAGAAGAAGACAAGGAAAATCTAGACGACAGAATGACCAGCCAAAGAAGAAGGAAAAGAAAACATGGTGACTAGACAAAGAAGATAGAAAGGAGTCATGAATTTAAACAAACAAGTAAGTCACGACTTTATCAGTTTGTCTGTCTGTCTGTCTGTCTCTCTATCACCTGAGGACTCTCTATCACCCGGGGACTCTTTCTATCACTCGATGTATATACCCAACGAGGGCATATGAGTATATAATAATTGTACCAAATTCTTCGAGATTATCACCTTTATATTCCAAATATTTTCATCTCTATGGTAAGTTCCAGATATCTATTCAGTCCTTCACTTTCCTTTACCTTTGCTGGGATCTTTTCTTTTTATTAACTAAAACAAGATTTAGTCTTCTGACCGGGATTGGGTGTTCCAGTTTTATTTGAAAATCACAGGTAATTTTGTGTCTCATTTTTCCAGAATATATTCTCGTCTGTGTACCATTTGTCTATAAGCTTAAACCCAAGTCCCTAATTATTATTCTAGGGTGCTGTCATCTGGATGTTCTCGATTTTCCTATCATCCATTGGGTGAAATGACTTGTGTATTGTCATTTATTTTGGTGTTCATTTGTACATCTGTCTGAGTTCCCCTCTGGTCCTTACGGGTTTCCATACCAGTTTTAACTGGTGGGTTTTTACTGAAATATGTGTGACAGGAGGACTCTTCTAAGTATTCTTGCCGATTTCAACGTGCCATTTGTGGTATAAAATGGGATGATAGAGTAAAAAATAGCACAGTATTTAAAAAAATGTAACATTGCTGGCATTGAAACCTTACTAGCTTAGGTTCAGCTTAGGTGGGGTGGTGGCGTGGTCAGAATGAATGAGAACAGGCTTCCAAAGAAGATATTATACGGACAATTACCAAATGCTAAGCACTCTATTGGATGTCCACACTTACGCTATGAAGACAAATTGAAGAACAATTTGAAACGCCTCAATATTAATCTGAGTGCTTGGGAAAATCTAGCATCAAATTGGAAAGAATGGCGTAAGATATGTTTCACTAGATTAAAGAGCTTTGAAGAAAATAGACTGAAACACCGATATCAGCGTCTAACTTTAAAACAAAAACATCTGACTATTTAGTCTAGTTTTCCTCTCATCTCCAGTGCCCCGATTTTCTTTACCATGGTTTTGAGGGCAGTTCTAAGTATACCAACTACAACTGGTATCACCGTCGCCATCATTTTTCAAAGCTTTTTTTACCTTTCTGGCAAGATCCAAGTATTTGTTTCTCTTTTCACTTTCTTTGTATCATTTTCACTCTGAGATCCGCTTGAACAACAAAATCCATGAGATGAAAAGTTATTATTTCTTGTTAATTAACACTAGTTCTGTCCTTCTGAGAATTGTATGGGTTGCATTTTCTAGAATGGATAATGATTTGTATATATACCATTTATTAATAGGTTCAAATTATAATCTGTAATACAGTTCTTAGTAAATTACCTTTCCCAACCAGTCGTACTTAGTCTTGTACTCCTCTTCTATTATCATTATTTTCACTCCTTTTGAGTTTTTCACTGGAGGCTGTGTGACAACAAGTCTCCTCAGGTCTCCAGAACTCTTCTGAATATTCTAGCCGATTGTAGCAGTGCAGTAGTTTGGATGGTCCCAATTCTTCCTCTGATTTCCAGATTCTCCAGTCTTTTATTATTATTATTATTATTATTATTATTATTATTATTATTATTGCTGCTGCTGCTGCTGCTATTATTTGTTATTATTTTTTTAATAATGTGGGGAATAATCAGGGTTGTTTTAAGGCTGAAATTATTTCTGGTCTCAAATAAAGATATAAGATATATTTTCTAATGTTGATCTCTTTTGTTTCAGTACAATAACAAGTTTGAGTCTTTATTTATATCTCTTTCTGAATTCTCTTCAATGAAGTTTCTTATAAAGAAAAACACGAACACACTCTCTGTCTGTTTCCTGTCACTCTCTTTATCTCTCTATTTGTGTGTTGGGGTGCCTGTCAAATATAAGTACATACTTTCAGTTTCACTGCGCCCTAACCTATGAATATAGTCTTTACGGTGGGATCAGTTGTCCATACCACCTGCGTTTGATTAGTTGTGCCAGGGGCACATATTTACGCCTAGACAGACAAAGGAGTTTGTATGTACGCTTTTTGACGCATCGCACGTATGTGTACGATTGTCTATTGTATATATATATATATATATATATATATGTGTGTGTGTGTGTGTGTGTGTGTGTGCGTGCGTGTGTCTATATATATATATATATATATATATATATATATATATATTGATCAAACGTTACACATTCATAGAACAATGTATTATGTGTGTGACCAGTTACCCCGCATACATAACCTTTATGCTGCCTATAAACACTCACATACATTCAAAATACCACCACATACATACGCACATCACTTTGTCTAATCATACACATCCTATGCCTATTGAATTTTCTGAAATCTTTGGCAATTCTTTCGATTTTCCTTGCATTTGTAACATCTTCACCTGACGATTGCCTCGTATGAAACCAATATGGTCGTGAATGTTCCTTTTACTTTATATATATATATATATATATATATAAGTAACACACACACACATACACACACTGACTCACGCAGATGCACATACTCGCAAACACACACAAGCGCACACACACACACACACACAACACATATATATATATATATATATATATATAATATTATATATGTGTGTGTGTGTGTGTGTGTGTGTGTGTGTGTGCTTGTGTGTGTTTGCGAGTCTGTGCATCTGCGTGAGTCAGTGTGTGTATATGTGTGTGTGTGCGAGAGAGAAAGGGAGGGAGGGAGAGAGAGAGTTCACCTGAGAATTATGATGTGATGGGGGCGGAGAGAAAGAGAAAGGCAGAAAGGAATAAAGTGGGGAAGAGAGAGAGAGAGAGAGGAAGAGAGAGAGAGAGAGAGAGAGAGAGAGAGAAAGAGACACAGAGAGAGACACACACACACAGTGCGAGAGACACAGAGACAGAAAGAGACACAGAGAGACAGAAAGAGACACAGAGGGGCTTGTTTATGCGTTAGAAATTGTTTCTATCAGAAAGACGAAGCAATAGAAAAGAGATAATTATATGTGCGAATGCGTATCAATATGTCTACAGCTTGATATGTTGTTATGTAGCTTAAAGTTTCATCTAGAATATTCACTGTTTAATAATTAATATTCACCATATATTATGCATATTGACAAGAAAGAATCAAAATGACAATTATTCCGTAAAATAAATACATTTTGCTATAAATTTACTGATGTAACTACGTGTAGCTGAATTATTACTGTTTTAGGAAATTGTCTCGACAAGCCGAGTTCAAATCCTGACCGAGGCTGTTGACGTTTCACTTCACGCTAATGCCCTTTGGAAAGGATATGAATATATTTTTTACCGACACAATGGATTGTGAAAATATATCGGGTTTGCTACAAGCAACTTTTTTCTTTTCTTAAAATGAACATTCATCTTAATGCTAATATTTGAGGAGATGGAGGACATTAACAATACGTCAGCATAGCTTCACAGCAAGGAGGTGCGTCAAAATGAGCTTCGCTGAAAAACTCACTTGAATAAGTCACGGGAATATCTGAAAATGAATCTCTATAGGTATATCTCCACACAGGAATTAGAAGTGGGAGGTAATAACCATTGGTAGTGGGAGGTTGTAGGAATGGCAGTGGTTCGAGCGAGGGTTGCAGTAGTGATTTTTTTGTGTGAGGGGGGCACAAGTTGTGAGAAGGGGAGTGGTATAGTGGAAGGAGGATAGACCTCTAATTCCTAACTACTACTCGTTCTCGTTAAAAACGAGACACGAAACCATACCGTCGTTTCCTACCTGAGGATGGCAAACTGTATTGCCGAAAGCGCTTGTTTTGAAACCTTTGGTGGACTGTTATACCAGTTACACCCCGTCACCAGAAAGATGGCCCGAAAATTGGAACGGATCAACCAAAAACTTATCCGACAGGAATTGTCTGTACAGTTCAACAAAACTTGTATATATATATATATATATATATATATATATATATAAGATTTATCCAAAACTTGGTAGTAAGGGATGATTCTATATCTGATTTCTAAGATCCACTGCATTAATATTGATGATCCAGTATGTATAAATACAGCGAATCTTTAAATCACTGAAGAGAGCTCAATGTATAATAACCTTTTAGATTAAATACAGAGCAATATTTATCAATAAAGGAAGGAAGATATATATATATATATATATATATATATATATATATATATATATATATATTAGCCAATAACATAGAGCTAAGCTTTTGGCTTGCGTCGAGCAATTGAATTTTTAACATGAAAGCAAGGTTTAAATTAATATAATTGTCTCTCAAGTAATAGTTTGTAGTCAGAGCGTTGAAAACGACAGTATAACTGTTATAGACATGATGTTAGTGGCAGTAAATATTTATCCCCCTTGGGTGTTATAATTTTCTCAACACCACCAATGAGATGATCGCTGAGGGACAAGAGCAAGATGGCTGCTGCTGCTACTACTCATTTTGAAATCGAGCCAGCTTTCAACAAACAACAACGAATGAAATAACAGTCAATTTTACGAGACATCATATTCTTTTCGGTTGCCTTAGGAACCGAAATTCCTTTGCAGACCACCATGTTACTGAAGCGAGGGTGATTCGCACCGAGTGAAAACTACCATGGACTTATACCGGACTGTTTTATGAGTGTATGTCTTTGTGTGTATCTTGTTGAAAGTCTTCGTAAGGTTGAAAGCAAGACGAGCAGTTACCCAAGAAATATCTCTGTCCTCCACACAACATTTGTTGGCCGGCGGTTAAGCCAATTCCAATACAGCTCAGCACCAGTATTGTCAAAAGATCTCATTTGGTCACGATGTCAAGATCTAATTTTAATAGGTTCCACTTCTGTCACATTCAGATTGTTGAGTCAATGTGTATTCCATTGACGTAGATGGTAAGTATGAGGCTGGAGCGTGTACACTTTTATCTCAAAGAGTCTTTTTTCAATATTACATTTGTACCGAGTGTTTAACAAAATGTTAACACTTTTCTGGGAGTTCTTTTATGATATGATTTTAAAGTCTCCACCTGTTCACCATCCCTGTCAACACATTATTGGAATCTTCCCCAGGTGGTCTCTGCAATATCAGTTCTGATTTTCTTATAAAAATACTCCCATAGAAATATTAACATAACAATATCATTTTAATCTGTGGGAGATTCCTAGAATGTGTTAAAAAAAATTTGGAAAGTGAAAATTTTTCCAAAAAAAGGTAAGATTAATTCACTGATTGATTTTAATGGCATGTCAAACCGTTTTAGTTTATTTTAAACCTAGAGGTTAGGTAATCGCGTTGATTTTACATTCATATTTACATTCTTGCGTAATTATTTCTTAAGAGTTTTTTACACTGTCCTATCGGATATGAAGAATGTGTAAATAGATCTATTTGTCTCATAGATGGAATCCTACCACAATAGGCCAGAGTGTTGCATACTGGCATCAAATTCTATATGTTATATAGCGCCTTCTTCGCTACTCTCAATCGTGTACGTTAGTACTGGGGTTTTCACTGTACCCAAAGCGATGTATGTTAGTAGTCAGCTACTACCGACTACTGGACTTCAATAACAACAGATACGTATGTAGAAAGACAGGACCCTACTTTATTTTCTTTGGTGTGTGGGTGGTGAAGGCACAGAGCTTACTATGAGTGCACGAGACGTTGTTGCTGACGGAAGACGTGAAGTGTTCTTTCGGCTGCCGGCTGGTGTTTGACTGCTGTCGGCTCGACCCTCTGGCTTTTTATATTGACGACACGCCTACGCATCTTTAGGAGTTTGGTCAGTGATGTTGAATAAAAATCGCACAGCCAGTCAAAATCAATTCATCACTCACATATACATTAACAATGAGATGGGAATTAAAAAGTGTCAGTTAGTGATAGTAAAGGATGATTCTGGCCACTTATTTGCAAAAAAATATCACTTTTTAAAAATAAATTAATTTGTCAAATTTAAACATCATTTTGTCCGATTTCTCTTTCGAATTTCATGCTTTGTTTTGTTTTGTTTTGTTTTTTGTTATGTTTTTGTCGTTAATCTGTGGGTTTTTTTGTTTTTTTTTCGTTTTTTTTTTTTTTTTTTTTGTATTTCGACCAAATTGTCACTGTCGTTAATGTCAACATCGACAAAATGAAGATGACAATTGCTAGTTACTCTTGCATGGACTCAGAAACCGATAAAGCAATCCGATAAATGTTCAAGGACAAAAAAGATGGCGGACACCTTACAATCCTAATTAAATTCATTTCCTGATAAATAAATTAAATTCATAAAAGTTCAACCAAGTCAATCTGTGGACCATAAAAACAGCTTGTGTATTTGAATTTATCATGACCAAATGAGAATTTATGGGTAAATAGTAGAATAGACTACGTCATTTAGCCGCTGTAAAACACCAAGTCTCTTCTGAATCAACCTCCAAACCATATATATATATATATGTATATATATATAAGTAAAGAAATAACAAAAGACTTAGAGAATTAGCATTATAGTCTATTTCAGGGAACTTAGACAAATAGTCTAAATCTCCCGACTCATCAGATAATCAACTAATTCTCTAAGTCTTTTGTAATTTCATTACTTATATATTTGCTCTGTGACTCTAACATTAAGAGCACACATTGAGCTGTCAAACTGCGACTTGGTTTTGTTTAAATAAAACTCTTGTGTCGTAAGGAAGATTTCTTCTCTGGACTTTTGGATTATAATATATATATATATATATATATATATATATATATATGTGTGTGTGTGTGTGTGTGTGTGGAGAAAAGTAGACAAACACGGGATGTTATGGAAACTTAATGTTTATTGTCGACGGTGCAACGTTTCGGTCTCTTATTAGACCATCTTCAGGACTTGGATATAGTTCTTACTCCAATGATGGTAATTCTCATTTTGAGAATTTCCATCATTGGAGTAAGAACTATATCCAAGTCCTGAAGATGGTCTAATAAGAGACCGAAACGTTGCACCGTCGACAATAAACATTAAGTTTCCATAACATCCCGTGTTTGTCTACTTTTCTCCACATACTGTCGGATTAACCTCCTCACATTTCTACCATATATATATATATATATATATATATTGGTTTGGAGGTTTATTTTGAAGGCTATCACAATGCAGGTGTAAAGAAAAAAATAAGATAACAATGGTGTTGTATGTTAACCTGTGATTTATTCTTAATATCAATATTTCGAAATAAAATCTCTTCTTCAGAAGAACACTGGAACTGAAGTAGTTGTCGTCTTGCTATGGCATTTTTAGTTAAATGAATGGGTTTTTTTTAAATGTTACAGATGGTATTTTTTTTATAACTGTATTCTCGTGGCTGCATGTTTACGTGAATGCGCTTTTTTGTTTGTACGTGTGCGTATGTTGTCATGCGAGTGTGCATGAAATTGCGTGTAGAATGGGACGTTATGACCTTATCCACGCGCGTGTGTGCGTATGAATGACCGTATCCATGTGCGTATGTGCGTATGAAAGAGCGTATTTGTGTTTGGTGGCAAGTTAAATATGAAAGAATTTTTAAAAAATGAATTAAATATAAATAAGTAAATAAACAAACAAATAATAATAATAATAATAATAATAATAATAATAATAATAATAATAATAATAATAAATGATTGAATAATTTATATTACATCCAACACGAAATATCATACATCACCATGATGTATGATATTTCGTGTTGGATCAATCATTTATTATTATTATTATTATTATTATTATTTGTTTGTTTATTTACTTATTTATATTTAATTCATTTTTTAAAAATTCTTTCATATTTAACTTGCCCATAAGTGTTTATGTGTGTGTGTTAGATATAAAAATATATATATTTAGTGGGAGAGAGCGCGCTCTAGAGAGAGAGAGAGAGAGAGAGGGATAAATAAAGAGAGGGATAAATAAAGAGAGGGAAAATGAGCGAGTAAAAGAGAGAGAGAGGGGGGGAATGGTACTTAGTTATAACTAAAAGATTAGTCGTGCGAATACAAAATGAGCATCATCAAAGAAAGGACTGTGATAGAGGAGTTGCAAAGAAAAGGCCGAGGAAGACGAAAAATGAGGCTGAAGGAAATACCTTTAAGATGGCGTTGAAGATAGACATAAAAACGACAGATTATAAGACCGTCTACCCTGCGTTCGTCTGCTTTATTACTGCTCACCAACTGCACATTTTATCCCGGGCAATGTCCGACGGAGGTGCTGGTGTCTCTTAGGGAAAAGAGGAAAAGGGAGAGTAAAGTGCAATAGAGGGTGAGTGGAGCAGAGACGGACGCCCAGTGAGAGAACGAGCGAGCGAGCGACCGACATGTTCCTTTCAAGATCCAATAATCGAATCATGGGCTCCTAATCCGATTAGCCTGTCACGGATATTAGGCTTTCGCACTTGGCTCAAGCCGTTAATTAATGTCTGTGTCTGAACAACGTCCCAAAGCAGACGGCTCACGATCTCGAGCGGATTTATAAACAGCTTAAGTAACATTTAAGTAACGTTTAGAAGAGAATTGGCTGGCTTCACGCCAGGAGTGTTGGTTTCCCTGGGGAGCCTCCAGCACCGTCGGGGGTGTGGGGTTGAGTGTTAGGAAGGTGAATGAGCCTTGTGGACGAGGATTGCCGAAAGAGTGACGGCGAAAGAAACGGGGAAACTTCATTTTTTTCTCCATCGCTTAATAAGAAAAATAGAAAATAACGGGAAGATGCAATAACTTTCTCTTCAATAGTTTTCTTTTTAATTATTTCTTGTGCCTACACAATCCTAACTAAGATGTATATGGTTTATCACCAATATCGTGCACTCTTTATTTATAAATATAGAAAATTACATTATCATTGATATATATATATATGGAATGGTACTTAGTTATAACATATATATGGGAGTAAATATGGAAATAAATCCGACAATATTAAGAAATTTGAAAAAACAAGTGTTCCAAAAATAAGAGGAATTTATTTATCGATGCTTAAACGTTTCGGTTTCTTTAAACCTTCATTAGGATGTATTATGGGGTGAATAATTTCTTCACCCCATAATACATCCTGATGAAGGTTTAAAAAACCGAAACGTTTAAGCGTTGATAAATAAATTCATCTTATTTTGGAACACTTGTTTTTATTTCAAATTTCTTAATATATATATATATATATATTATATATTATATATATATATACAATAGACCAGCTGAGTTGGGAATTATTCTATTTTGGACAATATATATATATATATATATATATATATATATATGTAATATATATTACATATACATATTACCCCAACAAATGCCAATGTGCAAAATCTTAAGAAAGCCTAGATAGAACTCACTAAAACTTACAAAAAAGAACAGGAATAACTCCAAGGTCAAATGAATAAAATAAAAATTATATTGAAGATAAAAAAATCACAGACTACACAGACAGCAAATAAAATTAGTGGTAGGAAAACACCTCGAGATCAAAGCTAACACGTGCTATCCATGAAGGTAGACGTCTGAAGTGGAAAGAACATTTCAACAAACTGCTTGGAAACCCTCTTAAAATCACAGATAAGAATACTAAAAAATCATTAATAGCCAAATAAATATCAGGCCTGAACATTTTAAAAACATCCAAAAGGAGAAAAGCTGCATGCTTAGATGAAATATCCCCGAAGAGAAAGACATCTGATAAAATTCGATTATGCAATGCAGTGTACAAATAAAATTCATTAGAGAAATGGATAAAAGGCTGCATTTTCCCATTCCCAAAAAGCTATAGAGGTATCACAGAATGCCTCCAGCCTTAAAAAACGCTAGGCGGTGATAGCTGAAAAAAAACAACAATCCATACCAATTAATATGAATTTGTAATTGATTGCTGGAAATAAATATATTAAGATAAAATAAAAATACCGAAAAAATGTTTTGATTTCTTATTTGTAATTGATTGTCGAACAAAAGAAATAATTAGATAAAAACACTGAATAGCGGATTGAAGGCGTTTTTATCGACAAATTAGTTTTTAGTGGTTTGAAAGCGTTAAAAGTAAGCAATAATTTTATCGACAAGTAAATATAAATATTTAGTCCCCTCTCCCATGAAATATTTTAAAGAGGGTGAGGGTTAAAATATTTAATTTACTTGTCGAAAAAGACTGGAGGGTGTAAAATATCGCATTAACTTTTCGGGTAAAACGCCTCAAGAGTTGTTTGTTTTATTCAGCAGGCACCGCTTCAGCTAGGGACTTCATTCGTAGGGGAGGTTGTTTTTTTTTTCAGCTATCACTGCCTAGCGTTTTTTAAGGCAGGAGGCCGGGACGCAATTCTGCGAATAGCCCCGGTGTAACTATTACTAATATAGCTAGTAAGGTTTATAATCTTATTCTACTCAATCGTATCCGACCTAGAGTAGAGAAACCCCTTTAGAAAAATCAAAACGGGTTTCGTAGAATTTGCAGATTCTGATTATTCATCGAATCGTAGAAGGGGTACGATTAGAGAATCCCGAAGCAACACTATTGTTTGTATATTTCTCCAAGGCATTTTACTCCATATACAGAGGAAATATGAAGAAAATGCTATTAGCCCAAAGAAACTGTTAGCGCTATATATATTTACCAACCCCTCCGCACGAGCAGGATGCGACACAAGGTCAATTTCTTAAGCGGAGCTCAGCAGGTTTGAATTCAGAGTTTTCCTTCTCCTAGACGTGTTGCCTAACCAAGGTTAAAGAGCCCAGTCTGCCCTACTATTTACCCATAGCTGGAGGGAGAGAAGGATTCATACCTTTCCCAAGGATATTAGCGCTAAGTGAAATGTAATTGCCACGTCCAAGATTTGAACTCGGGGCGACGAGTCCATTTCCCATGACTTTAACCATTACACCACGCGCTTCCTGTTAGCGCTATAATGATGCTTTACAAAGTCATAAAAGCAATGGTCGTTCACCTGATGAGACTCAGCTTTCTCAGTCCTACATGACCATTATGCCCTTAAATACGTAACATCTATGAAAGAAAAAGGCTCCAGACTAAAAAAAACAAAACAAAGTAAGAAGCCGGCGATATCCCTTAGAACTATTACAGATGCGAAATACCTGGAAATCTAGTGCTTCTTCGCAAATAGAACTGCACAATCAAATTTACTGCTGCATTGTCTAGAGCAGACAGCCTCTTATTGAAAAAAAAACAGAGTTCATTTGTCCTAAAGAAGATGGAAACATCTCCTCACTGGGTGGTAACGCTCACAAATTATTAAACCAGTTTACATACCAAGATAGTAATATCTCATTGATAGAAAGCAATGTCAGTATAAGCATAGCATAATCATGGATTGCTATAGATATTATCGATCATATGGAAATGTGATCTCTCTGATAAGGTAAAGCGTGAATGAATTCAAGCTGTAGCTTTGTTAGTACTACTGTATGGCTGCAAAACTTTGACTCTAACGAAATGTTTATAGAAAAAAGCTAGATGGGAACTATGAAAGAATGTTGTGTGCAGTCTTGAACAAATCTTGGAAGCATCACCCTTCAAAAAAGTATTTGTACGGCCACTTGCCCC
Source organism: Doryteuthis pealeii (assembly GCA_023376005.1). NCBI lineage: Eukaryota > Metazoa > Mollusca > Cephalopoda > Myopsida > Loliginidae > Doryteuthis > Doryteuthis pealeii. Next base: position 44,176,842 of record CM042161.1, read on the forward strand.
CTATCACACAAACCATTCAAGTAATACGAACAAGAAATGCTTAATAGTGCTGAAGAAGCAAGGATGAAACTCAAAGGCAATGTGTTCCAGTGGACATCTAACATGGACGCACCGGTGTAGGTCGTCCAGCAAAGACCCATATAAATTATCTCTCTGTGGATTACTGGTGTTACATAATCTATGCGGTGGCATAAGATTATTGTCCAATCCCCTGTAATTCTGAGGGGATGATCCTTTCATACTTATGTAAGGTAGTATAGAGACTATGGTGGCGATCAGTGCAGTTTGATGGCCCTGGAAAGTGAGTGACGGCGTTTGACCTCACTCTCACCTTGCTTCCGGGATAAATCGTCGGGAACCGGAAGGCATAGAAGAACCTGTTTCCCGGTTAAGAATAGTAAAGAGATTTAGTTTATTTTGCAGTGGCGTCAGACAAAGCAGTCGGCCATGATGCTCTGTCTAAACTGTAACTCTGCATACGCGCGCTATGTTATGTCTGGGTTGGGGATTTACCGAATAAAAGTAAACATATTAAAAGAAAAATCGAAGTCTTATTACCTAAAAAAACTAACAATGACACAGGGCTTTGATAAGGGGAGAAATCCCTAACAGAAACCAGACCCCGAAGTCCCCAAGAAAGTCCAGACTTTAGAAGAGACCAGACCAAGATAGATGATAGAAGAACCAAAGCCGCCAGAAGAATGATGTCCAAGATATAGAAGCAAGTAAGAAGTAAAGAAGTAAAGAAAGGGTATACAACATATATCGATTTGGTACCGTGAAAACCTCTGTACGCAACACCGGGTGCCGATTGAGAGTCATGGAAATTCATGCTGTTAGCGTGGCTTGATGGTCCCGATGATTATTCTCCTAGACTGGTTCCCCAATCAAGGCTAAATAACACAATCTGCCCTTGCTTTTATCCATAGCTGGAGGGCCGGGCGATACGATTCATGTCTTTCCTAAGGACATTATCGTGAAGTGAAACACAAACAACCTTGCCCAGGATTTGAACTCTAGTCTCTGATTCCATTTCCAATGTCGATAACCATTACGTAGACTGCGCCTCCTTCTGGGTACGAATTGGCTAGACCGAAACTGACACTTCGTAAAATATCGACAAAGTCATATGGCGCACTCTGCGTAATGGTTATCGACATTGGAAATGGAACCAGAGACTAGCGTTCAAATCATGGGCAAGGTTGTTTGTGTTTCACTTCATGCCCTTAGGAAAGGCATGGATCTGTTTTAAAAGAATAGAAAAGAAAATTCATACTTTACTTTACGACGACTTCACTTTACTTTTCTTTTCTATTCTTTTAAAACAGATTCCAGAAGAATGTGTAGCTGACCAAAGAAAAATCTGCAATAGAAATAAAAGTAGAAGTAGTTATGTTGACCTTTGCCCTATAAAATTAAAGTAAAGTCGTCGGGCCGCGCCTTAAAATCGGTTATCAGTCAGTCAGCAAACGAGTCTATCCTCTTTTCAATAGCGCTAGACCAAGGAGATTGTTTTTTTAGCAACTGAGTGGGAGCGCCACACCTACGACGCAGCTCCTTACTGTTACCGCACAGAGCCCTGTGCTACTTCATACGCTGAGTTTGGCGAGGACCGGCTATCAACGGGTAGAACCTTGTGGCTTTCTAGATCTCTCTCTGT
>CM042161.1:44178601-44231101 GCA_023376005.1 Doryteuthis pealeii
TTATCCATACTTATTTTGGTTTTTCAGAACACAACAGGCACTTAGCCCAGGTTACGCATGTTGGAATTATTATTATTTAATATATAATATTTATATATATATAATATATATATGATAATATTATATATATATATTGTTGGAAAACCAGTAAAATGTCTGATCGAAGAGAATTAGTGAAGTTAAGTGAAAGATAAACCTCGACAAGAAACTGAACTCGTATTTTCTAACATGATAACCGTTATGATACGTACGCTTCCACATGTATCAGTACGAATAACAAATCATAGACACGGTTTACCATTTTTGGAACATCTACGCATAAGGGGACTGCTACTATAATTATATCTCTTAAACCAAATAGAACAAAGAGAACGCTGTTACGTGTATTTTCATGAAGCTCATCTTCAACATTAAATCCAGAACACACTCATTGTCCAACATTAACAGAACATAAAATTCTATTATCTTTAAATTGTTCTAAATATGGAAAAATGTGTAAGTATTACGCATACGGATGAGCGTGTGTGTAACGAAAGGGGTGCACCCTATGCTTTTAATTAAATGGTTTGTATATTAATGTTAAACTTCTTTTTGAGAGTGGGTTGAATAAAGAAATTGAATGAAATGTTTTCATAATTATTTTTTTTCTTTTTCTTTTTTCTTTTTCCGCAAATTCTACCAGAATATGAGCCATAATCAAATAAGCATTTCAAAAGAAAAATCAGGATTTTATTGATTGGTTTTAATTAGCCATCAGAAAGTTTATTTTTCGTAAAACAGCTTATCAAAGTTTAGAAACACACAATACAGACAATCAGACGTAATAAAATAACGTACGCTTAAATATTTGTCGTCGGCTCGAGGCAAAAGTTTATTTGAAATACACTTGGCAAAAAACAAAAAACAAAAAGAAAAACTCAGGAACCTCATTACACACAGCTATATATATATATATATATATATATATATATATATATATATATGGTGTATATTTATTTTATGATTTAATCATTAATTCAATTTGCAAATTATGTACTTTCAACCAAAAAAATTAAAGAAGAAAAATAAGATAATAGAGGAGAGAAACCTCGAAAACAAAACAGCGAAATAAATTTGCGTGTGGTTATTATCCCGGCCTTTTCATATCTCGACAATGTCGGAATTCTCGCGAGAACCCTGCACGTGATTCACGCGAGAGACCGTTGACGTCAGCCGACCTGGTACGCGCCGATTGGAAAATGCCGAGAGAGATTGCGTGCCCCTAGCTCAGTCACGTCGTAAACGGAAAGAAAGCCCAAAAATGTAGAAGAAAAAAAAAAGAAAAAAAATGATAATAAATAAAATAAGATATTTAAAAATGAAACAAGAAAACTTTTTTAAAAACAAAACTTATTTAAACAAAACAGAAAAAAAGGAAAAGAAAATGCTGGAAGAAGAAGAAGAAGAAGAGAAGAAGAAGAAGAAGAAGAAGAAGAAGAAGGACGAGAAGGAGAGACAAGAGGGTAGAGATCAAGACAAAGAGGGGTAAAGATATGAAAAATAATTAGAAAGACTAGAGAAACAGAAGAGGGAGTAGAAAAGTGGACAAAGAATGAGAAGGAGGGGTTGATGGAAGAGGATATAACACATCTATGGCAAAGAAGAAGAAGAAGAAGAAGAAGAAGAAGAAGAAGAAGAAGAAGAAGAAGAAGAAGAAGAAGAAGAAGAAGAAGAAGAAGAAAAGCAGACAAATGAATGAACGGATGAATAAATATCGACAACTGCACATGCGCGAATTTTGGTTCTGCCCACAAGTCTTGACTCTTGCAGCCGATATTGTTCAAATTCTTAGAGTCTTGGCTCCAATGCACTGAAATGGCGTCTGAAAGATTTCAATATTATTAAAAAATTAAAAAATCAAATAAAAAATAAAAACAAATAAAAAGATAAATACCAAATACCCTTAGTAACTCCCACAATTTATCATAAAATCTTCTCATATTAAATCGTATTTCAATATGCCATTGTTTTTAATCTGTCTTTTAAATTTTAACTTTTAGACGAAGATTCGTTATCTGTGCCTTTTGGTAACAAGCTAAATTCTTGTTTACAAAAATTCCTCCCCAACTGGCTTCTCCTCCAAGATACAAACGCACAGTAACACGCTCCCATTACACGCACTTGCCAACTCCATTCATTTTAGCACGTATGCACCTAACCATTAACTTAGTGACATTTTTACTTGTAAGAGAAACTATGAGTTAGAGTACAGAACAAATAATAAACACTTAAATACTGTTATTGTATGTTCATGGCATATTGGTCTATTTTTGAAGATTGTTATGGCATAGGAAGGTCGGTTAAAAAGTTCATAAGTTGACAGTGATAAATTTGTAGGATATGGTTTACTTGTTTAAGAAATGATTAAAGGATGAACCCAGGGAAAGTATTATTTGTATTATTCGGACCACTGTCCTCATCTTCATTGTTATCTGTACAACGTTTCAGCCTTCTTCAGGTATTTATTGTCGGACTCGGGAACCTTCTCAGACTCGGAAACCTTCTCGGATTCGGGAACCTTCTTTTCGAACACGGGAACCTTCTTGTTGTAATCGGGAACCTTCTTGTCGTAATCGGGAGTCATCACGGAACTTCGAACCTAACCCTTTATTCATTCCACGGGGGTATCTTGTTCTCATTCCGCTAACCATAGACGGGGTAGAGGTGTTAAGTTGTGTTAATTATTATTCTATGTTACTGCTGACCCTGTTCAGGATTGAACATGCAGTCTAGAGATAACTGTCACTTAGAACTGTCTTAACCTAAGTCCAGTGAAAGTCGCTCAATATTCTAAAACACGAGAAGGAAATACTGAAGCTAGCCGTACAGTTTCATTTACGGAATTCAGCGGGTACTTTAACATATATGCCTCATGGCTAATGAAATGTAGAATGTGTAGATAAAAGAATGTATTAATTAGTTAAATTAAATTACGACAAAAATATTCAGTCGAAAGAGCTGTCCGGTGTTCCCCATGTTGCTCATGGGATTTGCCAAAAATTTCATAGGCGGATCATGGTACTGTTATGGAATGTGACCAAATGTTGATTTTTTTCAATATTATCTGGTCGTTGTAATTTTACTTAATCTCTCTCTCTCTCTCTCTCTCTCTCATATATATATATATATATATATATATATATATATATATATATATATATATATATATATATATACGCGGGTCGCCAGAAAAATTCATTGGCCGATCGATGTACTGTTATGGAATGTGACCAAATGAAGTTTACTTTGTGGATTTTTCAAGGTGGATTTGTTCTATCTTCATCTTTAAAGTGGGAACTCCCAATTTCCGGGAAATCCTACCTTCATACACCATCCAGCGTATTACAGAAGATGCGAATATGTTTCTGGAATTCAGTAAACAAATTAGACAAATTAATTGAGCACAAACGACCGGATATTTTTGTTTTGAAAGATAACCGGATGTTGTACATTATTGATGTATATATATTTACCAACCCCTCCGCACGAGCAGGATGCGACACAAGGTCAATTTCTTAAGCGGAGTTCATCAGGTTTGAATTCAGAGTTTTCCTTCTCCTAGACCGGTTACCTAACCAAGGTTAAAGAGCCCAGTCTGCCCTACTATTTACCCATAGCTGGAGGAGAGTAGGATTCATACCTTTCCCAAGGGTATTAGCACAAAGTGAAATGCAATTACCACGTCCAGGATTTGAACTCGGGGCGACGAGTCCATTTCCCATGACTTTAACCATTACACCACGCGCTTCCATTATTGATGTATATATCCTAGATATATCTAGACATCAATCTAGGCCTCTAGATATTATTTATAACACAAGTTTAACTATTCACATCTTTGTTTAAATTCTGAATTAAAAATTATTTCAGATTAAAGAAAATCTTATAATAATACGTCGGTGCACGGTTTCGGTTTATGGGAATGATGCTCCGGCTCAGTATTACAATCGTTGTGTTGGATGATACCAAGTATAATACTATAGTGAAAGATTTCTTCTAATGCTGGTCGTATCACAGGTTATAGTATTATAGTGTCCTGAAGGAGAACTGGTTTTGTTCCTTTACAAACTCGGCTGATATATGATAACCAAAAGCTGTCAACGGGGTCAAACAAAACAAACAAGAACGCCTTCTGATAATTATGTACAAAAGTTATACATTTATTGTTTTTTTATACAATGATTAATATTTTTGTATAATGTCAGAAGAGCGAGGTAATTTCTTTGTCAGTTGACTTGCGATCTACAGCTAGTCGTTTTTGGATAACCTATCAATTTGGTTTGTTACCGAGTGGCAAGACGTCAGAGTGGAGTATGGACGGTGACAAGTGATCAGACGTGTAGCGAGTCTTCTGGTTTCGGCATGTCTCCCTTCTTCGGTCTGTTTTCTTCTCGGTCTCTATGACTCCGGCTGACGGTCTGTTATTTATGGGGTCCAGACCTCCCCACCCCTAACATATGTCTCTGATTGGCCAGCCACTAACATTGCCTACCTGTCTAAATGGCCTAGTGTCAGCCTTAGTTGTAGTTTTCCATTGTTTTTTTCCAACTGCCACAACTGAAGGTCAGCCATTGTTTTATTTATGTGAGTTTTTGAAATTTTTGACCAACTTTTCAAAAACTTGGAATCTTATTTGTTAAATATTGCTTTATTTTGTCAAAATTTAAAGTTCCGATCATATTGGTCAAATTCCATAATTTAAGGAATTTATGCCTACGTGAGAATTCTTTGTTTAGATAAATTTATATTTTTAATATAAACATTATTATTATTATCATTATTATTATTATTATTATTATTATTATTATTATTATTGTTGTTGTTGTTGTTGTTGTTGTTTTATTTTTATTTTTACATTTTCTTTTCTTACCGTAACTTTTAACTTTTAACAAACTACCATAATTAATAATTAGGGTAGTTTTAATTAATTAGTAATTAATTAACAGATCGCTAATCAACCCATAACACTTTAATAGTGTTATAATCTGGATACTTCTTATTCCATCTTGTAGAGTCATTTAATAAGTTTAGCTTAATTTGACAGCGCCATAAGATGCAATGAGAATCGACCTCACTAAAAATCTATTGAGGAAGCCAGTTAGCCATCATGCCCATATTTAATTTAATATATTAACAAAGAAATTATAAAAAATTAAAAATGCTCTACAACAATGAGAAGTAGGTTCGAGCCGTTAACGCGGCATGGATATTCGATTAGAACGCCATGAAAGCCAAGTAGTCAGTGAGACAATTTTGTTCAGATATGATTGTCATCTGTGCACTTTCCTAGTTTGGGTTTGGCTGGCTACAGGCAACGAAACTAATGACATTTTAATGGTATATAATAATGATACTGAATAAACACAATTATTACGGTAACTCGAGGCCTACAACACTTAAATGTTGCTTGAAATATATTTACAGACAATTAAAGCGTTAACTATGAAAGACAATTGCAAGATGGTCTCGAAAACAATTTAAAATTTTATCTTTAAAATAATATTTGTTGACAGTAAAAATATGTAAAAAAAATAATTGGTGTGTGATTTAATGCGCTTTTAGTGATGTACTATCACTATATATAAACCTCTTGTGTCAGTAAGGCTTTCATTAATATCTGGTCATTAGAGTCGTCGGGGTGGCCTAAAGTCAGTATCAGCCAATCAGCGAGGGGGTCTATCCCCTTTTCAATAGCGCTAGACCAAGGAGATTGATTTGGCGTCTGAGGTGGAGCTTTCATTACTTTAACGCACAGTTCCCTGTGCTACTCATACGCTAAGTTGGTGAGGGCCAGTTTCGAACTAGGAACCTTGTTGGTTTTAGCTGAACGCTCTAACATCTGAGCTAACCGGGCCCTTTCTGGTCATTAGAAATCCCTAATTTCATGATTTTTAATGCAAAGCAAACAGTATACTGATAAATATAGCAAAACTTACAATGTTAACATTTATTTTGACGACTTTATTTTTAAGGCCTCTGAAATGGTCACAAGAAATTGGATGAGTAAAAAATATCCAACAAAATCTAATTGAATCAACATCATCATCATGTCGCGCATGCAGTACGGGTATCATGACAATCTCTCGCCAACCTTCCCTATCACTCATTGCCCCTGGGAGCTCCTCTGCGGAGCAGCCAGCATCTTCGTTGCTGCAATGTAGGTCCTTGCTGGGCGCCCCACACTTGCATGTCCAGTGTGCTTGGGGAACGTCGCTTATGAGTTCATCCTTGCTTCTCCAGCAGTGTCCTGCATGCCCCATCTCACGATAGTTGTGCGATGGGGGGGGGGGCAGACCGTACAGTTCCTTGTGGGGTGCTGTTTCCACAACTTGTTCAAGACTGCACGCAGCATTCTTGTGCAGCTCCCATCTAGCTTATTCTCAAGACGCTTTGTTAGGGTCCAGGTGGTGCAGCAATATAGTAGCACCGACACAACCACAGCCTGGAAGAACTGTGGCTTCAGCTTGTCAGGGAGATCGGACGTCCATATGACTGATAATCTATTTGTGGCCGACCATGCCTTTGCTAAAAAAACAATGGAATAAAAAGTTCAAAATGACAACAAATAATATTGACAATAAAAATCGAAGAAATAAAGCAAAAGAATGAAAAATCTACTACATGACTGGGGAAGAAAGTGATCCCCGGGTAATTGCGCAAGAAACTAAAATTTGGCTATGCTAACAAATGAGACGCATAAATTTCCAGAGACTTTCAGATACAAATGATTCAAGGATGTAAGGCCATACCTAGTTTTAATTAATAAGAAAAATAACTTGTCATCTCGTGGTTTTTACCGTTCTAGCGGACCACAGAGTGAAAATAAAAGAGAGGGAATACATAAACAAATGTTACATAGCGCCTTCCTTACCGGCAATAAATAGGTATATGTTATATACTGGTCTTTTCACTAAGCCAAATCAACATATAACGTTATATACCTTTCTTACTACTTCTTACTCTGGTCGTCTATTCTTCTGGCCGGCTTTGCTTCTGATCGTCTATCATCTATCTTGGTCTGGTATATCTTCTAAGGTCTCGTCTGGTCTTCTATTCAGGATTACGGGTCTGGTTTCTGTTGGGGATCATTCCTTATCAGAAGCCCTGTGTCATTGCTAGTTTTTAGGTAATAAACACAAGACTTCGATTTATGTTGATGTTACTTTATTCCAGATCCCCACCCAGACAATCTGCGCAGATGAGGCTTACATGTTGCTAGCTCGGCTTCTAAGTTCTAACTGACTAACTGAGTTGCTTACTCCTTAAACCGGAAGAGGGCCTTCTATTGCCTTCCGGTTCTCACGATCATCCCCAGAGCGCAAAGTCAGAGTGAGGTCAAATTCTGTCACTCACCCTCAAGGCCATCAGCTATACTAATCGCCATTATGATTTCTACAATACCTTATAGAATCATTAGGGATCCAATAATTATGTAACACAAATAGCTGGAATTGAAAAATCTAGGAAACATGGTGGTGGTGGAGTTGATGAAAATCCTCGTTGGTGCGCTTGGAATGGTTCTCAAAAGCTTGGAAAGGAGATTGAAGGAATTGGAAATCAGAGGAGCACTCTGACCATACAGACGACATCACTGTTTTGGTCATCCATAATACTTAGATGAGATCCAAGGAGACTTGCTGTAACTCCAGTCAAAGGCCTCCACCTAAAACTGGTGGGAAAAACTCAAAAAGAGTGAAATACTACTACTACTAATAATAATAATAATCTTATTATAATGGAGATTGTGGGTTTGTCTGTCTGTAACCGAAACTATATTACTATACAAGTCACAATTCCTTTCGTTATTTACATCATATTCTCCATGATTTTATTTTTATTTAAACCTCAATCATTAATAAAATTGTTTTTAAATTACTTACACTGTTGACCATACTACATACAAATAACATGCAATTGTATTTATATATACAACAAAATAGAGGTTTACAGTGTGAATGGGAAGGCTTATTTGCATATTGATCTTAAAAAATTGATTTTAATAAATATATGTTTAGTATTATTGATTTCTAATTGTTTGGTTTATCTTATTGAATATGAGCAAAATCTCTTCAAAAAATCTTAAAAGAATCCCTTAACAAGAAGAAATAACTGTAATATTATTCTTTACTTCCTATTTTAACTAAACAGTTTAATTAGGAAAATTTACCAATGAAAGACGGGTGTAACAGAAAATGATGGAAGAGTTAGTTTAAAAGTTGTTCTATTTTTCAATCATACCCCCTCCGTTCCAAATATTTTTATCTGAATTCTTATTCAGTTTCATTAGCCTTTCTAATTTAATATGATATTTTATTATAAAATTTAACTAAAATACTTGCACCCGGAGGGTGTATATATTAGCTATTAATCATAATAATAATAATAACGACAACACATTTTATTACTGTCTTTATAGAAAGAACTATCGACGTCTCGCTGATCTTTTTGAAAAGTCCTTTAAGAATGGCCCTGCTATTGTGTACGACCTGTTTTCTTTTTATATATTCCACCTGCGTGTTTGGGTACGTAAAGCTCCTTCAATATAATCTGTTCACTAAATATGTTACCACTTGGCAACTCCACAAAATTCCCTCTAAAATCAATTCGTTTCAAACAATAGTGGTGCTGTTTAAGTGATATAATGTTTCGATATTTGTGGAGAGGTTTTCAATATCAAAGCCATTTCTTTGTGTCGTACAGAGAAAACCGTTTCCTGTCCGATAACAAAAGAAATGTTTTTCATCTTCAATAGACGCAGGTAAACAACACTGACATTTTTTTGCCTCGACAAAATCACCGATCTTTTCTTGTATTAACGTGATAAGTTCATTTTTTTCTTACTGCTTCGGTAGCCGCTTCCGGGATTATGGAATAGAAATATATTTTAATTCTGGCTATGCTGTCGGAAGAGGGTCTGCCGGGCCCAGAGAAAAGTGGAACAAAAGTTGTTTTTTTAACGCTATGTAACATGCGCTATGATTGAGGGGTGTATGGTCCAAATTCTTTTGGAAATATAAAGCAAGTGAGTGAAACGTGTTGTCTTTTGTGAGCCGCTGGTGTTTTTGTAAATGGTTTGAAAAGAAATGGAGACCAGAACCAAATCCAAGACAAATTATTTTCTTTTCGCCGGAATTGTTATTCGTAGTCGTAATTGCATTTGTTATGGTTAACATAGCTACGGTTGTTGGCGTTGTTGAGTAGTGTGTGTTGTTATCTGGAACGTTAAGTATTGTTGGGCATTGAGAAAATGAAGGAAAATAAAAAGGGAAAGAATTTGAAAAACAATGAATGAATGTAGGCCTGCATTAGACTTTAAATAGTTCGTCTTTCATATCGGCAACAGAGGCCCATGTTCGATCCCAGATAAAATCCAGAATTTTAAATTATAAATCGTGTTACAAAGAAGAACACTCTAACAGATCTATTTAGTCCTTTCATATGAGACTAACAGAACTCCACCACACATACATATATATATATAATATATATATATATATATATATATATATATATATATATATATAATAAGTCATCCAGAGACACTTGTTTCAGCGTTTCACGTGTGGCTAGACACAACAACTAACTCTGACCAGAGGTGAACCCCGACTGACTTTACGCCTGTCCGAACCGTTAACCTCTGGGCTATAGCCAGCTGTTATTTAAGGAGCGGTGTTTTAACTGTTTTAAATACATACATCTATGTATATACTTTACGATCACCTGAGAGATCAAATCTGTAAACTGATGATCATTGCGTTATGCTCGCGTTGAAAGTTTATTAAAGTCGCCCCCAAAGAGCTCTACCGGTTACGGGAGCATATGATAAGTCATCCACAGACACGTTTTTCAGCGTTTCACGCCTCTTCAGTGTGGCTAGACACAACAACTAACTCTGACCAGAGGTGAACATATATATATATATATATATATATATATATGTATATATATATATAAAAGTAAAGTCGTCGGGGTGGCTTAAAGTCGGTATCAGCCAATCAGCGAGGGAGTCTATCCCTTTTTCACTAGCGCTAGACCAAGGAGATTGTTTCTGATTGCGTTTGAGGTGGAGCGCCACACCTACCATCAGCTCCTTACTTTACAGCACAGATCCCTATGCTACTCATACACTGAGTTGGCGATGACCGTTATCGAACTAGGAACTATGTAGTTTCTAGCCGAACGCTCTACCGACTGAGCACAAATCATCAATTCCATGTCAAAACATCCAGAAAATAGTCAAATTGTCACCCACCCCCGTCAATTTTTTTAAAATTGTGTACAAGTGTGGACTGTGGTGCAGTTAGACATGCCCAAAAGATTGAGCTTCTAATTCCAATAATTGGCGGAGTTATGTCGATAATTCACATACCTAGGTAGTAATATCTCATCCACAGATGACGATATTAATGCACGAATAGGAAAGGCATGGCTGGCCACAAACAAACTGTCAGTCATATGGAAATCTGATCTTACTGACAAGCTGAAACGACATTTCTTCCAGGCTGTAGTCATATCAGTACTGCTGTATGGCTGCACCACCTGGACCCTGACGAGGCGCCTTGAGAGTAAGCTAGATGGGACCTGCACAAGAATGTTGCGTGCAATACTGAACAAGTCGTGGAAACAGCACCCCACTAGGGAGCAGCTGTACGGTCACCTGCCCCTATCTCACAGATCATCCGAGTGAGACGGACTAGACATGCAGGACACTGCTGGAGAAGCAAGGACGAACTCATAAGCGATGTTCTCCTGTGGAAGCCAACACATGGACATGCTAGTGTGGGTCGCCCAGCAAGGACCTACATTGACCAGCTATGTAAAGATGCTGGCTGCAACGAGAAAGAACTCCCAGGTGCAATGAATGATAGGGAAGGTTGGCGAGAGATTGTCATGGATATCCGTGCTGCCTGCACGACATGATGATGATGATGTCGATTTTTAGCTCTCCAAATTTGGTGGGGTTCGTGAAAAATGGCGACTTTTTGTAATCTAATTTTCTATGTAAAATGAGTTCTAGAGATTTCCTACTCCTAAAAGTTGTTTTTTTTTCCTTTGTTCTTTAAGGTCTTATCCAGAGGATGCTGTCATCGTATTCTGTCGACAGAACGGGCTTTTATTTAGGCTCTATACAGATACAAAAGGGACCGGGTTAGCTCAGTCGGTAGAGCATTCGGCTAGAAGCCACAAGGTTCCTAGTTCGATACCGGTCCTCGCCAACTCAGCGTATGAGTAGCGCAGGGATCTGTGCGGTAAAGTAAAGAGCTGATGGTAGGTGTGGCGCTCTACCTCAGACGCCAAAAAACAATCTCCTTGGTCTAGCGCTATTGAAATGGGGATAGACTCCCTCGCTGACTGACTGATACCGACCTTAGGCCGCCCCGACGACTTTACTTTACTTACAGATACAAAAATGTACAACTATCCCAGTCAACATATATTAAATTTGAGCTTCCAATTCCAATAATTGGCGGAGTTATGTCGATTTTTACCTCTCCAAATTTGGTGAGGGGGTTCGTGAAAAATGGCTACTTTCTGTAATCTATTTTTGTATGTAAAATGAGTTCTAGAGCTTTCCTACTCCTAAAAGTTGTTTTTTTCCTTTGTTCTTTAAGGTCTTATGTAGAGGATGCTGTCATCGTATTCTGTCGACAGAACAGGCTTTTATTTAGGCTCTTTACAATAATCTTCATACAATGACTGCTATTTACACAGTAGCATTGCAACCAACAAAGCCTTCATCAGATGATGACTCTGGGTTCAGGCATGGTTTCGGGGCCGAAGCATCATTACCACTAACCCAGAGCGCCCCAGCAGTATCTCACGATACCACCAGACTTTGTCGGTTTGATGTCACAATATAGGACTGCCATATCCACGCTGATGCGGTTAGAGCTTTCTCCTGAATCTTTTTTAAGTATTTCCTCTTGTCTGCTAGAGAAAGTCCAAGTTTAGACAAAAATGCCGAGTTTGAATGTACAACTATCCCAGTCAACATATATTAAGTTTAGCAGGGCGATAGGTTTATTTAGGATATGAGTGAAACGAACAGATGGACCGAATGACGACGGGGTGGAATTAGGAAGGAGAGACATTTTCGAGAATGATTTGAGTTGAGTTTAAGGTCGAGGCGAGACAAACAGAGGTGAGAATAGCAAAAGCATTGTTAAGTATTGCATTGATTGGAGGAGAAAGGGTTTCGGACTGATTGGTTAGAAAAACGGCATCTTGTGTTTCAGACATAAACAGGGAAACAGTCAGTAAAGGGAAGAAAGGTGTTAATTAGTTGAGGCGGGGAAGAGGTGGGGGGCGAGCAAGGATTTCAGCGACACCTGCCGGTTAGAAATAGACATTAATTAGATTATGCAAGTATGTAATCAACGGGCCTTTCAACAATGTCAAGACGGTGGAATCATCATCATCATCAGTATCATTAGAAGAAGAAGAAGAAGAAGAAGAAGAAGAGAAGAAGAAGAAGAAGAAGAAGATAGACATAGCTCACTGAATATTGGATTGACATCATCATCATCAAATAATAATAATAATAATAATAATAATAATAATAATAATAATAATAATAAGAAGAGAAGAAGAAGAAGAAGAAGAAGAGGAAACGAAGAAGGACAGACATAGCTCACTGAATATTGGATTGACATCATTATCATCATCATCACAATAATATAATAATAATAATAATAATATAATAATAATAAGAAGAAGAAGAAGAAGAAGAAGAACATAGACATAGCTCACTGAATATTGGATTGACATCATCATCATCATCACATAATAATAATAATAATAATAATAATAATAATAATAATAATAAAGAAGAAGAAGAAGAAGAAGAAGAAGGACATAAACATTGCTCACTGAATATTGGATTGACATCATCATCATCAAATAATAATATTATAATAATAATAATAATAATAATAATAATAATAATAAGAAGAAGAAGAAGAAGAAGAAGAAAGAAGAAGAAGAAGAGATAAAATAAAGAAGAATAAAAAAGGACATAGAGATAGCTGAGTGAATATTGGATTGACTCTGGTTTATCTTTAAGATGTGAGGTTATCGCATATCCAAGTTACATTCTATTTACCTCGTACCCCACTTGTACGGGTTAGGCACAAGGCCCTATTAACGTGGGACCACCCACAAACCGAAGCTCATGGGTGGCAGGTGAAAAATTGCGTCGATCCCGTCGGCACTCCCCCTCAAGGGGGCGCCTCAGGCACTGGGCAATAAACCCAGCCCTGCCCCTTTAAATCAAGGGGGCAGGTATTTCCCGGGGGGATAGCCCCCTGGGATCGACGCTATTAACTTGTAAATATCCAGAGCCGAAGCCACTGGACCCCCGGCGTTGGCCTGATCTACATATCCAAGTTACATTGTAAAATCAATTTAGACATTATACAAACTCATGAAAACGTTTTGGGTGCTGGGTATGACACTAAACTGCGTTTCGAGGCTAGACTCTCTAGAGAGTTGGGATTCACACCTTTTCCAATTCTGTCAGATGTACTCGGATATGCTATTAAAATATTGCTATTAAAATATTTGAAAAAATCTCATAAACCTTTCTACTAATGTTGTGTCCTTAGATAATGTTTTGAAAATAGATATGTTGGTTAAATTTGTTTTTGTGCATCTTACGCCACTCATCCATGAATATAACATGGAAAGATAAATTTTGTTTTATATCTTTTTCTCAAAGCTTTTGTTCTGGGTAGCAAGTCATGAACACAATAATAATGTGGCCCGCGTTTGTTATTTTTTCAATTATCCGGCCCACCGGGGAAAAAGTTTTGTGATCCTTGTTCTAGATGACTGATTTCAATTGATAACCAAGCTCTCCTGAAGAGCTGTTTGAAAATTCTTAGTATTAGATCGGTATACTTGAACCATATCACTGTGTGCAAACAAATGATTATTATTATACAGAAAGAAGAAGAAGAAGAAGAAGAAGAAGAAGAAGAAGAAGAAGAAGAAGAAGAAGAAGAAGAAGAAGAAGAACAACAACAACAACAACAACAACAACAACAACAACCTTGTAGAATTAAATTAGAAGTTTAGTCAACTCATAAAGATGTTATAAAAGCAGCTTATGACACTAAACTATGAAGCGGTTGAACCCAAATACTGAGTCTCTTAGGGGTGTGAAGTCACACCTTCCTTACCACTACTCGTAAATACATTCTGACCTGAAGAGGCAATAACTTTTAGGATCCCATCTCTAGGTCAAATAGGTGTGTTTAAAACTATTACTATTAGATTATGCGAAATTCTATAACTCTGTGCAAACAAATGATTACTATTAAATTGGAATACTAAATTGAAACTGGTGATAATTCCCTTGAGAAAGGTACAGGTCCATCTGTAAAGCCACCCATCCCCACCCTCAAGCTATAGGTAATAAGTAGGATATGATGTTCTTTAGCCTTGGTTAGACAACCAGTCTAAAAGAAAGTCTCTCAATTAAAACCTGCTTTTCCCGCTTAAAAATTGGCCTTGTGTCACCCATCCCGTGGTATTATTAGGTAAATACGTACATACTAAAACTATATAATTGCTTCAAAATTGTTAGAATTCTTATTATTATTTTTATACTTGAAATATATAACTTTGTCTATTAGTGTTTACTTGTAGCCCTATAAATGCTTATGTAACCATATATATATTTACTAACCCCTCCGCACGAGCAGGATGTGACACAAGGTCAATTTCTTAAGCAGAGCTCAGCAGGTTTGATTTCAGAGTTTTCCTTCTCCTAGATCGGTTGCCTAACCAAGGTTAAAGAGTCCAGTCTGCCCTACTATTTATCCATAACTGGAGGGAGAGTAGGATTCATACCTTTCCGAAGGGTATTAGCACTAAGTGAAATGCAATTAACATGTCCAGGATTTGAACTCGGGGCGACGAGTCCATTTCCCATGACTTTAACGATTACACCACGCGCTTCCTTATATAACCATATAAGTGCTTACATTATCATAAGTGCCTACACATATCCATATAACTGCGTATATAACCCTGAAATCGCGTTCATATAACCATATAATTGCTTATATAATACCATATAATTAATTATATATAACTATATAATTGGTAACCATATATAACCTAACCTAACTAAGCAAGCATGCCTTATAACTATCCAATCAGATATGTTTTTCAACGACATCACTTTTAATCGTATCATTCTCTTCATGCATAGACAGCTTACTTACGTACATACTATCTATTCAATTCCTGTTCTATACTATAAATGTATATGGGGATGGCCTATAGTTGGAATCTGGAATAGATTGATTTAACAGTAACCCCTAATAAATGAACCGACGGCCAAACACACATTTGGGCAAGATGTTAATTTATAACCGACAGGTAATTACCTTCCAGAGGGGTTATACACAGAGGAACACAGGAGAATAAAAAAAATCTGTTTTCAACTGCCTTAAGAATAATGAAGAATTCATTGTTCGGCATCTAATGATTGGAATGGCCAGACATTTGATCTCGGCTTCCTGAATTAGGCTATAATGCTAAAAATCTAAATCTTCTAAAAAAAACTGAATGAATTTGCAGTATTTCACGCAAATGTGCATGTTTCCCAATTAAAAGCTGATGCTCTTTTAAACCAGATACTTATTATTTATTACGGAACATTACACAATCTAAGCCGATATTATTAAATATATATTTTTCCGGTCCTGTCACCAGGCCGGATTAACGTGAAGACCTGTTTTTTTCCCGCTTAAAAATTGGCCTTGTGTCACACCCATCCCGTGGTAGAATTAGGTAAATACGTACATACTAAAACTATATAATCGCTTCAAAATTGTTAGAATTCTTATTATTATTGTTATACTTGAAATATATAACTTGTCTATTAGTGTTTACTTGTAGCCATATAATTGCTTATGTAACCATATAAGTGCTTACATTATCAAAAGTGCCTACACATGTGCATTTTTCCCAATTAAAAGCTAATGCTCTTTTAAACCAGATACTTATTATTTATAATCTAAGCCGATATTATCAAATATATATTTTTTCCGGTCCTGTCACCAGGCCAGATTAACATGAAGTCTTTCTAATATACGGAACCACGCATAAACCAAAGCTCATATGAACAAACAAAAAATGAATGGTTCCCGTCGGCATTCCTCTTGATATGCTCTTCAGGCGCCAGGAAATAAACCCGACCCTTTTTTTGGCGAGGAAGCAAATGCTTTTTTTTTTTCCTGCTACAAAGAAATAATCCCATATTTCTATTAATTTTTTTAAATCTGTTAATTAGTAAATGTCTGTGTTTGATACATTACTTTGATGGGTCTGTTAAGTATCTGGCCGCCATCCTTGGCCAGTTGTAAAGAACTTAAAGTAAATAAATAAGTAAGTCCCGAGTTATAGAATCCTTTGGTAAGTGAATAAGTCCTGTGATATAGAATCCTTTGGTAAGTTAATAAGTCCTGTGATATAGAATCCTTTGGTAAGTCAATAAGTCCTGTGGTATAGAATCCTTTAGGTCCGTCGTCCAAGAAGATCCAAGTAGTAGTGAGCTAAGATTAGAATCAGCCAGTATAAATAATAATATCAGCAGCAAAGTACTGCCAGTGATTGGACAAGAATATGGTCACATGACTGTCGCCCAGTCTATAAATAAGAGTGGGCGTCTAGCACACACCTTATATCCCAGGAAAGTCAAGTGTCCTTTGACTGAATTACTTTGATCATGCACGTACTTTCAGAAGTATGAAGAACGAAAGGGTTACAATTACTTACCGTCTTTTGTTTATTTGGACATGGTCCTATCGAATACAAATAATTGTTAAACAGATCTATTTGGCGCATAGATATAATTTTCCGTGTCAGAGTGAACCTGGGAGTAATTGTTGGCGGTTTTTTTTATATAAGACGTGTGGTAAATGGTCACTTCTACTTATAGACTCGCCGATAAGCACGTGACCAACTCTGCTGCTGATTTTATTATTTATACTGGCCTTTTCTGGTCATACTAGCATTACTACTTGGATCTTCTTGGACGACGGAACGTAGTATTGTATTACAGGACTTATTCACTTACTGAAGGATTCCATATCACAGGACTTATTCACTTACCAAAGGATACTATAACTCGGGACTTACTTACTTAGTTCTTTACAACTGGCCAAGGATGGCGGTCAGATACTTAACAGTAATAATAATGGTGAGGTACTCCATTATCCTAGATTTCTATAGCAGCAGATTCACCATCAGATTTAATTCTAGCCAGGACACACGTGTTTTGTTTATATATATTTACCAACTCCTCCGCACGAGCAGGATACGACACAAGGTCAATTTCTTGAGCGGAGTTCAACAGGTTTGAATTCAGAGTTTTTCCTTCTCCTAGACTGGTTACCTAGCCATGTTTAAAGAACCCAGTCTGCCTTGCTATTTACCCATAGCTGGAGGGAGAGTAGGATTCATACCTTTCCCAAGGGTATTAGTGCTAAGTGAATTGCATTTACCACGTCCAGGATTTCAACTCGGGGCGACGAGTCCATTTCCCATGACTTTAACCATTACACCACGCGCTTCCTACGTGTTTTGTTTATATGTAATATAAGCAACGTGAGGATTCTAAGCCTGACAAAGTAAAGTTTATTTAAGGAAATTAAGATGTGATTCCTGTTCGGAGTCACCTCTAAGAATTTCCTAACACTGTACCGAAATGGTCACTGGAAAGTTTCACATGATCCGATTAGATTTGATTACTGGTCTTTTCTGGCCATACTAGCATTACTACTTGGATCTTCTAGAACGACGGGACGTAGTATTGTATCACAGGACTTATTCACTTACTGAAGGATTCTATATCACAGGACTTATTCACTTACCAAAGGATACTATATCACAGGAGTTATTCACTTACCAAAGGATACTATAACTCGGGACTTACTTAGTTCTTTACAACTGACCAAGGATGGTGGCCAGATACTTAACAGTAATAATAATGGTGAGGTACTCCATACTCCTAGATTTC
Source organism: Doryteuthis pealeii (assembly GCA_023376005.1). Classification (NCBI taxonomy): domain Eukaryota; kingdom Metazoa; phylum Mollusca; class Cephalopoda; order Myopsida; family Loliginidae; genus Doryteuthis; species Doryteuthis pealeii. Next base: position 44,196,672 of record CM042161.1, read on the forward strand.
AATAACTGCAGATTCACCATCAGATTTAATTCTAGCCAGGACACATGTTTATTTTTTTATATATATGTAATATAAGCAACGTGAGGATTCTAAGCCTGACAAAGCAAAGTTTATTTAAGGAAATTAAGATGTGATTCCTGTTCGGAGTCACCTCTAAGAATTTCCTAACACTGTACCGAAATAGTCAGTGGAAAGTTTCACATGATCCGATTAGAGCGAAATTGCTTTTTCATTCATCACAGCTAATCTCCCCTATATTTGTGAGCGTGATTAGATTTTATTAATTTTCATCTTGTTCCTCGTCCTGTGCGCTCATTACCGACAGCGTTAATTTTCCTTCAGCTCTCTTCGTGCTGTACTTTGATAAAGACGTCTCTGTTTTATCAGTAAAATAAATATTCTTCATGTTCTGATTAATCAGCGTGTTCACTACCTCAAGGGAAAACGCCAGTTTGTTTTTTGTTTTCGTCTCAGTTTTAATAGGTTTATTTATTTATTTGGGTCATGACATCTTAACGATTTGTTTTCTTTTATGAACAGACAATCGTACACACAGAACACACACACACACACATTCCAACATCTTATTATAATGGAGATTGTGTGCTTTTCTGTCTGTAACCGAAACTATATTACTACTCATATCACTATTCCCTTAGTTATTGACATCACATTTTCCATGATTGTATTTTTATTTAAACCTCAATTATTAATAAAATTACATTATAATACTGTTAACCATGTCTACATACTGACAACATGCAATTATATTTATATATACAATAAAATAGCGTTTACAGTGTGAACGGGAAGGCTAATTTGCATATTAATATTAAAAAATCGAATTTAATAAATATGTGCTTAGTATTAGTGATTTCTAACTGTTTGGTTTTATTCTAATGAATATAATGAAAAATCTCTTCAATGAATCTTAAATGAAATCCATTAACTAGAAAAAATAACTGTCATCTTATTCTTTACTTCCTCTTATAACTAAATACTTAAATTAGAAAAAATAACAATGAAGACGAGAGTGATGGAAGAGTAAGTTTCAGTTGTTCTATTTTTTTATTATACTCCCTCTGTTTCAAATCTTTTATTATACTCCCTCTCTTTCAAATCTTTTTATCAGTATTCTTATTGTTTCATTATCCTTTCTAATTTAATATAATATTTTATTACATTAAACTTAAAAACTTGCACCGGAGGGTGCATATATTTGCTAATCTATATAATGGAGATTGTGGGTTTGTTTGACTGTAACCGAAACTATATTACTATACAAGTCACAATTCCCTTTGTTATTTACATCCCATTTACCATGATTTTATTTTTATTTATACCTCAATTAATAAAATTGTTTTACAATACTTATAACGTTGACCATAACTACATATCTTATTATAATGGAGATTGTGGGTTTGTTTGTCTGTAACCGAAACTATATTACTATACAAGTCACAATTCCCTTTGTTATTTACATCCCATTTACCATGATTTTATTTTTATTTATACCTCAATTATTAATAAAATTGTTTACAATACTTATAACGTTGACCATAACTACATATCTATTATAATGGAGATTGTGGGTTTGTTTGTCTGTAACCGAAACTATATTACTATACAAGTCACAATTCCCTTTGTTATTTACATCCCACTTACCATGATTTTATTTTTTATTTAAACCTCAATTATTAATAAAAATGTTTTACAATACTTATAACGTTGACCATAACTACATACTATTAACATGCAATTGTATTTATATATACAACAAAATAGAGGTTTACAGTATGAATGGGAAGGCTTATTTGCATATTGATCTCAAAAATTTGATTTTAATAAATATATGCTTAGTATTATTGATTTCTAATTGTTTGGTTTTATCTTAATGAATATGAGCAAAAATCTCTTCAATAAATCTTAAAAGAAATACCTTAACAAGAAGAAATAACTAATATTATTCTTTACTTCCTATTTTAACTAAACAGTTAAATTAGGAAAATTTACCAATGAAAGACGGGAGTAACAGAAAATGATGGAAGAGTTAGCTTCATAGTTGTTCTATTTTTCAATCATACCCCCTCTGTTCCAAATCTTTTTTATCTACATTCTTATTCAGTTTCATTAGCCTTTAAAATTTAATATGAGATTTTATATATAAAACTTAAATACTTGCACCCGGAGGGTGCATATATTTGCTAGTATATATAAAATATACAGAGTGTTTAAGAAATATTGATACCATATCGTAATCAAATAACTTGATCAATCGTTGTTCAAATGATCTCAAATTCTAACAGCGTGTATAGAAATAACTTTTCTTTGATATTCAGGTAAAGAAATGCACTCTCCAGGAAATAAATAGCGTTTAAATATAGAATTTTGAATTTATTTACACATGCTGTTAAAACACCCTATATATATATATATATATATATATATATATATAATATTATAGTTGTGTGTGTGTGTGTGTGGTGTGTGTGTGTGAATGGGAAATGAATCCGACAATATGAGGAAAAAATGAGTAAAGAAAAGAAATGTAGATGGATAAAATGAATTTTATCGATATCACTTTTAATCGATATCACTTACACATGTGTTTCGGCCTGTTTATCAAAATGTATACGGATTTACGTTATTATTATTATTAAAATAATCAGATGGAGTTGAAATGATGATGATAATAATAATTGGAAAAATGCATAAAATGTTCCGTAAACAGAGAGATTTTGCCGACCTTCATCAGTGTGGTATTTTTATTTTAAAAAAATAAAATAAAATAAATAAATAAAAATACCACACTGATGAAGGTTGGCAAAATCTCTCTGTGTACGGAACATTTTATACATTTATTTCCTGGAGAGTGGCATTTCTTTACCTGAATATCAAAGAAAAGTTATTTCTATACACGCTGTTAGAATTTGAGATCATTTGAACAAAGATTGATCAAGTTATTTGATTACGATATGGTATCAATATTTCTTAAACACTCTGTATATTTCATATATATGTTGGAATGTGCGTGTGTGTGTGTTCTGTGTGTACGATTGTCTGTTCATAAAAGAAAACAAATCGTTAAGATGTCATGAACCCAAATAAATAAATAAACCTATTAAAACTGAGACGAAAACTCTTACGTAAGAGTCATGTTCTTGTGATTACCTGAAGATGCCGTATTAATACGGTTGAAATAAATTATTGTAATGAAGCAAGTTTAGAGTTTTTCTTCATTTACTATATATATATATATATATATATATATATATATATATATATGTTGTGTGTGTGTGTGTGTGTTGTGAGATAAGACAAAAGGATTATTTATTTTATCTATTTTTTTATTATTATCAACTAGTTTCGACCTATGGCAACCTTCAGGAGAAAAAAAACTTTTGCGGAAATTTTTTTTTTTCAAGTTTAATAAAAACGTTTTCAAAGTAGTTGCCACAACGTCATATCTATTTGTCGAATACGAAACATTTTCAGGTTTAAATGTCTTCAGTTGATCTTAGCTCAGTTGGTAGAGCATCCGCCTATGAACAACAAGTTCGATGCTGACCCTTGCCAATTCAGCGCATGAGTACCAAGACTTGAATCTGTTCGGTAAAGTGGGAAGCTGATGGTAGGTGTGGCGCTCTACTTCAGACACACAATCTTCAAGTGAAAAAGGGATACAATCTGTCGCTGTTCGGCTGATACCGATAATAAGTCCCTTCCCCTACTTTACTTATATATGTTTGGTGAGTGCCCCCAGATTAGTGAGTTTTTCATTAGATTTCGAAGGAGCACGTTTCAAATTAGTAATGTCTGATATGCAGAATAATTTTTTTTATTTCAAGACCAAAAATAACAAAGGGTAATTAAACTCCAGATTAAATCCCAATGCTATATCTGTTTAATGTATCCATTTGTCATCTTGCTTCTCTGTCATTGATTTTACGTTTATTTCTTTTTTAGTTCATTCTATAATGATGAATTTTGCATCACTGTTAAAATCGTGACCGCTTGAGTGCAAGTATTGTTCTACACGTATCAATTCGCTGTAATCCACAGATTTTAATTCTGTGTTCTATAGTTATTTAATCTCTTGTAACATGATCATTCTGACTTTCTAACGTATTGTTTTTTGCTTGTGTGTTCAATCCATGAGATGAATTATATTTTTGCTTTTGCAATTTGATTCGTGGTAAAATTTAAAAGTATTTTTTAGTTTGGTTTGTTTTGTTTTACGGCATTATCAACCTCAGTGGGTCATTTAATACGGATAAAGTTTTGAAATAAATTCATTCTTAATGATACACATTTTCTATGAACACATTTTTCTATGAATACATTTTTCTATTTAACCCATAGATGGGACCCTAACAGGCACTACCACTCCGGGTCAGAGTGGACCAGCGAGCAATGCTTATAAAGGGGTGCTCCACATTCCCCAAAACTCCAAAACTGGACCCTCACCATCAGATAGAGTTTGACGTCATTCCCAGGATATGTAGACCCTCAGCCACAGCCTTTTAGGATCCATATGATAAATAGGGTTGGGGCAATCATATAGGTGCTAGGGCTTGACGTGACCAGCCTATTGATCGCAGGGGGCCTCACCAACCGCCCGTCTAGCCTAAGAAAAGGTATAAGTGGAGTGTTACTGCTCATCCACCAATACTTCGTACTCAAGCAACAGTTGGCCCCATTTGGGGGAGTCTTACCCCTCTGCAGAGGAGCAGTCGGTGCATTCTAACGCCCCAGCCGACACGACGGAAAAGTATTTTTAGTAAAGACTCTTGTGAATTAGTTGACTACAGCATAGGTTGTTCATAATATTACATGGTTGACAAAATTTAGTTGATTCTAACATGGGCTTTTTATTTATTACGTTTATTCTTTCCCAACCCAATTGCCCTTATGGCAAGCCCCAACCCCTTTTTATCATATGGGTGCTAGAAGGCGGTGGCTGCGGGTCTACATGTCCTGGGAATGACGTTAAACTCTATCTGATGGTGAGGTTCCAGTTGTGGAGGTTTGGGGAATGTGGAGCACCCCTTCATCACCATTGCTCAATGGTCCACTCTGACCCGGAGTGGTAGTACCTGTTAGGGTCCCATCTATGGGTTAAATAGAAAAATGTATTTATAAAAAAATTGTATTATTCATTAAGAATTGATTTATTTCAAAACTTTATTGGCATTAAATGACCCACTGAGGTTGATATGTCGTAAAACAAAACAAACCGAACCAAAACTTGATTTCTTTAGTATGTTGTTGATTTCTGTGGTCGACGATATGTTAGTATGACAAGCTCTTTTTATTTGGGGTAAACTTTTAAAATGTCCCAACCGTTCTTTATTATTTGAGCTAGTGGTAGAAGAGTGATGGGAGAATGTTGTTAAATGTTATTACGAGGGACATATATATATATATAATATATATATATATATATATATATATATATATAACATCTTATCACATGTCAATAAACGGTTAATTACCCAATTCTCCTATTTCCGTCTGATAGTTTTGGGATCTACAGGGAACTTAAGTAACGGACTTCAAAAGTTCCCGATTCGAATATTTTATGTATTATATCTGCTCTGTCATTTCATGCACTTGTCTTATCTGCATTCCTATTATGTAATAAATGTTTGGGACCAGTTTAGCCCCGTCGGTAGAGCATCTGCCAATGAAGCGCAAGGTTCTGGATTAGATACTAGGCCTCGTCAACTCAGCGCATGAGTAGCACAGCTTATGTTATCAGATCTGTGCGATAAAGTGGTGAGGTGACGGTAGGAGTGGTGATTCATCTCACTGTACGGCTGATACCGACAATAGGCCACTTCGTCGACTTTACCTTATATATATATATATATATATATATATATAATATTGGTTAGGAGGTTGATTTAGAAGGCTATCACAATGCAGTTTGGAATCAATAAAAAAATAATAGCTGGACTCCTTCAGTTCAATTCTTTTGATAAAGAGGTATTACCTCGAAAATTCAAGAAAGAATAAAAATACAGGTCAACACACAACACCATTGTTACCGTATTATTATTTTTTCACTTATTCCAAACTGCATTGTGATAGCCTTCTAAATCAACCTCCTAACCAATATATACACAATGCTTCAAGCAAATTATGAAACTCTCTATATATATATATATATAATATATATATATATATATATATATATATATAGGGTGTTCGGGAGAAATTTGACAGTTTCATAAGGAAAAAGAAAAATTGCTTGGTAACTACAAAATTTAATGGATTATAAAGAAATTCAACAGGCACGGACATTACACTACTGTCAACAAGTTTCACACAAAACAGCTATTAGTGTCAATCACGGCCTCAATCCTGCTCCGGAACTTGGAGCAAGCTGATGTTACAGTTTCCCTGGGAAGACTCTCAAAAACTCCCTTAATTCTGTCGATTAACTGGGCTTTTGTAGTAATGGCACGGCGACTGGTGTTTTTCTCAACAGCGCCACATATATAATTATCTATGGGGTTAATATCTGGGGAGTGCGGAGGCCAAACATTGGGACTGGTGTAGTCGTAAAAATTCGTCGACAACCGTTTTTACTTTTCCCAGAGATGTAGCACGGGGCCGAATCCTGCTGCCTTATATATGGCTTGCCATTGGTTCCCCTTGTTATGCAGGGTTTGACTACAGTGTTTAGCAACTCCACGTAGGCATCTGAGGGTCTACCAACAATTTTTTCTGTAGATTTCCGAGGGATTCTGCTGTACGAACGCAATCAGATCGTCTGTTATATTGCTTTCTTCTAGCCAGAGCCTCGTAGTCTCCATTGCAATTTTTCAGTTCATGGCTGATTGTTTTTCCAGTTTTCAGGGAACATTTGGCAGCAACCATAATCTCCTTATTTTGATGTCCAGAGCAGATCACCATGATACAAGTTATTCTCTTTCCTGATTCACGTGAGTTTCCAGTCATCCATTCTATCTGTCATCACGTATATGAATGAAGAAGGGTCCAAGCTTTTAAATGATGCGTAGTGTGCGTCAATAACTTCAACCTACGGAGAAAAATAACCAAATATAAATGTCAAATTTATCCCAAACACCCTGTGTGTGTGTGTGTGTGTGTGTGTGTGTGTGTGTGTGTAGAAAATAGAAAAACAAAGTATACCAAGATGAATTCGTTATAGATGGTGAAGCTGACGTTAAAATGCTTCAGTTTTAATAAAACATTAAACAGGAAATTAGGAAGGAAAAAAATGTTGTCTGATTAGTGATGGATGTTTTGAAATGACGGTAGATGAGAAAGTGTATACGGAGAAATGTTCATACCAGTTTTGCTGGCGTTCCGTTTTGAAAATTGCAAGGTTCCGTGTTCGATACTAGTCCCCGTCAACTCAGCGCATGAGCAGCACAGATTAGATAATCAGATCTTTGCGGTGAGGTGGAGAGCTGATGGTAGGTGTGGCGCTCCACATCAGCAAAAGCATTCTCCCTAGTCTAGCGCTAGAAAAAAGGGCTAGACTCCCTCGCATTACTTAAATGAACAATCTAAAATATTAGACAACTTAACTGCCCTGTCGGCTGGGTCAGAAGATTACGCCAAATGCACCCCTGGAGGGAGGGAACATTTCCCACAATGGGGCTACCTTTTGACTGCGAGTGGTGACCCATGAGGCTTAAGGGGGGAATCTTGGGGGCTGAGCAGTCCATGACATGCAACCCTCCACTTTGGTCCTTACTTAGGATAGACGGATGGTTGGAGAGGCCACCTCTGCTGGTGATGTCAAGCTTTTATTTTATTGGCTATTCTGATAGATTTCGATGAGCAGATTAAAATGGAACAAGTGAGGACGATTAAAATATCTAACGCATGTCTTAGAGATTCAGTTGATTAAAAGATGAGAAAAGTATTATTTGTCTGAATTTCTAAGTAAAGTAGAAGGAAAAGAAAATAAAAGAAAGGAAAAAGAAAATGTCATTTCTTCTTTTTTCCTTCTTTTTTCTAATTGTTCCCTTAGGATTATTGTAAATAAAATTCATCCTTGAGAAAGTCATTGTCTTCCTTCTGTTTTTCGCCGATTTCCTTGTGTTTTTTAATCCTTGAACAAATTCCAAGAAAAAAAACCACATTTTCTTTTTTTTCTTTTGAACCACTGCAATGGAAAGGTTAACGCGTCCACTGGACACTATATATATATATATATATATATATATATATATATATATATATATATATATATTGGAGGATATGTGCTTAATTGAAGTCATACATAATTTTGAAAATCAGCAACGTTATAGACATGGGAGACTTTACCGCACAGATCTGATAACACAAGCTGTGCTACTCATCCGAAGTCTCTAACCGTTACACTAGCTTGCCATTTCCACATTCTTCGTGGGTTTTGAAACTTATTTATATTCCACTTTTTAACACACCTTGACAGTCGAGGTTTCGAGACACACACGGAGCAGTTTCCCATGTCTATAACCTTGCTGATGAGACCTAATAGGTCGAAATGTACATTCAGGGATTGACATTTTCTCGATTTGTTTAGCCTTACACTTGAACATATATATGCCCGCCTAAATTCATTAATTATTAACTAATTAATTTTCAAAATTAGGTATGACTTCAATTAAGCACATATCCTCCAAAAATTGTCGGCTTAAAGCCATATGAAAAATAACACATTTGTTTGTTTACTTAACCTCATATATATATATATATATATATATATATATATATATATATATGTGTGTGTGTGTGTGTGTGTGTGTGTATATATATAGATATATATATAACGTGTTATTGGAATAATCAGGTAAATTGACTATACAAATTACTTAAACTGCCAATTAATTTACATGGTCTCTTTCTACAGTGAAATATTAAATATGTATGCAACATAAAGTCCGTTGTTCATTGCTGTTGAAATTACATATCCAGTGATGATTAAGTGGGAAAGATATTGACTTGAAGCTAAAAGATCGCTGTATCCAAAACTGTTAATCTGTTCTATCTGTTCTAGGAAAAAAGCAAGCATTAATTTCGCGGTGCCTTTGATGTTTTTATCATTCTGGGTTTTACACACCCAGTTGTAAATAGGTCAGTTTGTTGCATAATTTATGGGGGGTGGCATAGATTATTGACAAACACCTGTAAAATAAGCGACCATTGGCCCTCAAATCAGAACGTAGGCGGATAGGTTTCCGTTGAAAAAATACCAGACCGTTGGTAAAGGCAGCAATCTCGCACGTCACGTGAATTGAGTAGTAAGGTAATGAGTTTCAACCAGAGATGAGGCAGAACAGACGTGTCCTGTGAGGTTGGCTCAAACCGCGCGGTGAATCAGAATGGGCAGTAATAAAATCTTTGATCAAAGAAATACAAAGTCTTGTATTTGATTAATGCATGACTTCAAAAAGAAGCCCTTAGTTAGAGACAACAACATAAAAGAAGACAAGGAAAATCTAGACGACAGAATGACCAGCCAAAGAAAAAGATGGAAACGAAAACATGGCGACTATACAAAGAAGATAGAAAGGAGTCATGAATTTAAGCAAACAAGTAAGTCACGACTCTATCAGTCTGTCTGTCTGTCTGTCTGTCTGTCTCTCTCTCTCTCTCTCTCTCTCTCTCTCTATCACCCGAGGACTCTGTCTATCACCCGAGGACTCTTTCTATCACTCTCGGTGTATATACCCAACAAGGGCATATGAGTATATAACAATTGTACCAAATTCTTTGAGATTATCACCTTTATATTCCAAATATTTTCATCTCTATGGTAAGTTCCAGATATCTATTCAGTCCTTCACTTTCCTTTACTTTTGCTGGGATCTTTTCTTTTTATTAACTAAAACAAGAATATTCTAGCCGATTGTAGCAGTGCATTAGTCTGGATTGTCCCAATTCTTCCTCTGATTTCCAGATCCCCCAGTCTTTTATCATTATTATTATTATTATTATTATTATTATTATTATTATTATTGCTGCTGCTATTATTTTTTACTATTTTTTAATAATGTGGGGAGTCTTCTGATCGGGATTGGGTGTTCCAGTTTTATTTGAAGATCACAGGTGATTTTGTGTCTCATTTTTCCAGAATATATTCTCGTCTGTGTACCATTTGTCTAAAAGCTTAAACCTCAGTCCCTAATTATTATTTGAGAGTGCTGTCATCTGGATGTTCCCGATTTTCCTATCATCCATTGGGTGAAATAACTTGTGTATTGCCATTTATTTTGGTGTTCATTTGTTTATCTGTCTGGTCCTTACGGGTTTCCATACCAGTTTTAACTGGTGGGTTTTTACTGAAATATGTGTGACAGGAGGACTCTTCTAAGTATTCTTGCCGATTTCAACAGTACTTTAGCCTTGCAGTCTCTAGTTTTCCTCTCATCTCCAGTGCCCCGATTTTCTTTACCATGGTTTTGAGGGCAGTTCCAAGTATACCAACTACAATTGGTATCGAAGGTGATGCTGATCAGAAAGCAACGAAGCTATTCATGAAAATGTATTGAGAATTGACACTGACTCATCTAAAAAAATTATCTAGATGTCTATATGTATGTAGTGTAATTGTATCACGTATCTTTGTTTTCTTAACTTCTTCTAACTTCTATCTGCATTTTTGTATCGAGGTTCCTTCTTCCATTTTGCGTCCGGCCGGCTCTCTCTCTCTCTCTCTCTCTCTCTCTCTCTCTCTCTCTCTCTCTCTCTCTCTCTCTCACGCTCTCTCTCTATCTATCTCTCTCTCTCTCCTTCCTCACCTTGCTCTGTTTCTTTATAATTAGGAAACACGGATACATATATTCGTGTACACATTTTTATATATTTCCCCGATTCTCGATCATTCTTTATACAACACCCGTGCTGGGAAGTATCTCATAGACGAAATGTCCACTCTGGTCCCAATTCCATAGATTCTATTTCTAATTTCCCAAAATAATCTGATAATATGACTCTCTAAGCTAATAAGATCCCCGCTGCAGATGACTTCGGTTTCAAGGCTATTGACAATCAAATTCTATGAATTTATATCCGCTGTAATTTTTCACGATGATTTACCGTTATTTTAGGTTCCAAGTATACCAACTACAATCACTGCCATCATGTTTCAAAGCTTTTTTTTACCTTTCTGGCAAGATCCAAATAATTGTCTCTCTTTTCACTTTCTTTGTATCATTTTCACTCTGAGATCCGCTTGAACAACAAAATCCATGAGATGAAAAGTTATTATTTCTTGTTAATTAACACTAGTTCTGTCCTTCTGAGAATTGTATGGGTTGCATTTTCTAGAATGGATAACGATTTGTATATATATACCATTTATTAATATGTTCAAATTATAATCTGTAGTACAGTTCTTAGTAAATTACCTTTCCCAACTAGTCGTACTTAGTCTTGTACACGTCTTCTATTATCATTATTTTCACTCCTTTTTAGTTTTTCACATCAGCGTTAGCTGATGGTATTTCACTGGAGGCTGTGTGATAACAAGTCTCTTCAGGTCTCCAGGACTCTTCTGACTATTCTGGCTGATTGCAGTAGTGCAGTGTTCTGAATGGTTTCATTCCTTCCTCTGATATCCAAACTTTCCAAACCCTTTTCTAATCCTTTTGGGGCTGTTCCAAGTGCACCAACTACAATTGGTATCACTTTCACTTTCATATTCCATAACTTTTTCAGTTCTCTGGCAAGATCCAGGTATTTGTCCATTTTTTTCATTTTCCTTTAGCTTTACCCTGTGATCTGCTGGCACCGCAAAATCCACCAGTTCACAAGTTCTTTCTTTTTTGTTTATCAACACTAGGTTTGGTCTTCTTGCTGGTATAAGGTGATCCTTTTTTATTTCAAAGTCCCTGCTGCTGCTGCTGCTGCTGCTGCTGCTGCTGCTGCTGCTATTATTTGTTACTGTTTTTTTTAATAATGTGGGGAATAATCATGGTTGTTTTAAGGCTGAAATTATTTCTGGTCTCAAATAAAGATATAAGATATATTTTCTAATGTTGATCTCTTATGTTTCAGTACAATAACAAGTTTGAGTCTTTATTTATATCTCTTTCTGAATTCTCTTCAATGAAGTTTCTTATAAAGAAAAACACGAACACACTCTCTGTCTGTTTGTCTGTCCTTGCCTCTGTTTCTGTCACTCTCTTTATCTCTATCTATTTGTGTGTTGGGGTGCCTGTCAAATATAAGTACATACTTTCAGTTTCACTGCGCCCTAACCTATGAATATAGTCTTTACGGTGGGATCAGTTGTCCGTACCACCTGCGTTTGATTAGTTGTGCCAGGGGCACATATTTACGCCTAGACAGACAAAGGAGTTTGTATGTACGCTTTTTGACGCATTGCTCGTATGTGTATGATTGTCTATGTATATATATATATATATATATATGTGTGTGTGTGTGTGTGTGTGTGTGTCTGTCTATATATATATATTATTATATATATATATATATATATATATATATATTGATCAAACGTTACACATTCATAGAACAATGTATTATGTGTGTGACCATTACCCCGCATACATAACCTTTATGCTGCCTATAAACACTCACATACATTCAAAATACCGCCACATACATACGCACAATACTTTATCTAATCATACACATCCTATGCCTATTGAATTTTCTGAAATGTCTTGCAATGTTTACGATTTTCCTTGCATTTGTAACATCTTCACTTGACGATTGCCTCGTATGAAACCAATATGGTCGTGCATGTTCCTTTGTCACCAAATAAATAAATATGTAAAACCTTTATATATATTTTTTTATTTATATATATATATATATATATATATATATATGTGTGTGTGTGTGTGTGTGTGTGTGTGTGCTTGTGTGTGTTTGCGAGTCTGTGCATCTGCGTGAGTCAGTGTGTGTATATGTGTGTGTGTGCGAGAGAGAAAGGGAGGGAGGGAGAGAGAGAGTTCACCTGAGAATTATGATGTGATGGTTGGCGGAGAGAAAGAGAAAGGGAGAAAGGGATAAAGTGGGGAAGAGAGAGAGAGAGAGAGAGAGAGAGAGAGAGAGAGAGACAGTGCGAGAGACACAGAGACAGAAAGAGACACAGAGAGACAGAAAGAGACACAGAGGGGCTTGTTTATGCGTTAGAAATTGTTTATATCAGAAAGACGAAGCAATAGAAAAGAGATAATGATATGTACAAATGCGTATCAATATGTCTATAGCTTGATATGTTGTTATGTAGCTTAAAGTTTTATCTAGAATATTCACTGTTTAATAATTAATATTCACCTAATATTATGCATATTGACAAGGAGGAATCAAAATGACAATTATTCCGTAAAATAAATACATTTTGCTATAAATTTACTGATGTAACTACGTGTAGCTGAATTATTATTGTTTAAGGAAATTGTCTCGACAAGCCGAGTTCAAATCCTGACCAAGGCTGTTGGCGTTTCACTTCACGCTAATGCCCTTTGGAAAAGATATGAATATATTTTTTACCGACACAATGGATTGTGAAAATATATCGGGTTTGCTCCAAGAGATTTTTTTCTTTTCTTAAAATGAACATTCATCTTAATGCTAATATTTGAGGAGATGGAGGACATTAAAAATACGTCAGCATAGCTTCACAGCAAGGAGATGCGTCAAAATGAGCTTCGCTGAAAAACTCACTTGAATAAGTCACGGGAATATCGGAAAATGAATCTCTATAGGTATATCTACACACAGGAATTAGAAGTGGGAGGTAATAACCATTGGTAGTGGGAGGTTGTAGGAATGGCAGTGGTTCGAGCGAGCGTTGCAGTAGTGAGTTTTTTGTGGGAGGGGGGCACAAGTTGTGATAAGTGGAGTGGTATAGTGGAAGGAGGATAGGCTTCTAATTCCTTGTTACTACTCGTTATCGTTAAAAACGAGACACGAAACCATACCATCGTTTCCTACCTGAGGATGGCAAACTGTATTGCCGAAAGCGCTTGTTTTGAAACCTTTGGTGGACTGTTATACCAGTTACATCCCGACACAAGAAAGATGGCCCGAAAATTGGAACGGATCAACCAAAAACTTGTCCGACAGGAATTGTATGTACAGTTCAACAAAACTTGTATATATATATATATATATATATATATATATATATATATATAAGCCAATAACATAGATCTAAGCTTTTGGCTTGCGTCGAGCAATTGAATTTTAACATGAAAGCAAGGTTTAAATTAATATAATTGTCTCTCCAAGTAATAGTTTGTAGTCAGAGCGTTGAAAACGACAGTATAACTGTTATAGACATGATGTTAGTGGCAGTAAATATTTATCCCCCTTGGGTGTTATAATTTTCTCAACACCACCAATGAGATGATCGCTGAGGGACAAGGGCAAGATGGCTGCTGCTGCTACTACTCATTTTGAAATCGAGCCAGCTTTCAACAAACAACAACGAATGAAATAACAGTCAATTTTACGAGACATCATATTCTTTTCGGTTGCCTTAGGAACCGAAATTCCTTTGCAGACCACCATGTTACTGAAGCGAGGGTGATTCGCACCGAGTGAAAACTACCATGGACTTATACCGGACTGTTTTATGAGTGTATGTCTTTGTGTGTATCTTGTTGAAAGTCTTCGTAAGGTTGAAAGCAAGACGAGCAGTTACCCAAGAAATATCTCTGTCCTCCACACAACATTTGTTGGCCGGCGGTTAAGCCAATTCCAATACAGCTCAGCACCAGTATTGTCAAAAGATCTCATTAAGTTGGTCACGATATCAAGATCTAGTTTTAATAGGTTCGACTTCTGTCACATTCAGATTGTTGAGTCAATGTGTATTCCATTGATGTAGATGGTAAGTATGAGGCTGGAGCGTGTACACTTTTATCTCAAAGAGTCTTTCTTCAATATTACATTTGTACAGAGTGTTTAACAAAATGTTAACACTTTTCTGGGAGTTCTTTTATGATATGATTTTAAAGTCTCCACCTGTTCACCATCCCTGTCAATACATTATTGGAATCTTCCCCAGATGGTCTCTGCAATATCAGTTCTGATTTTCTTATAAAAATACTCCCATAGATATATTAACATAACAATATCATTTTAATCACCTGTGGGAGATTCCTAGAATGTGTTAAAAAAATTTTCAAAGTGAAAATTTTTCCAAAAAAAGGTAAGATTAATTCACTGATTGATTTTAATGGCATGTCTAAGTTTATTTTAAACCGAGAGGTTAGGGAATCGGGTTGATTTTACATTCATATTTACATTCTTGTGTAATTATTTCTTAAGAGTTTTTTTACACTGTCCTATCGGATATGAAGAATGTGTAAATAGATCTATTTGTCTCATAGATGGAATCCTACCACAATAGGCCAGAGTGTTGCATACTGGCATCAAATTCTATATGTTATATAGCGCCTTCTTCGCAACTCTCAATCGTGAACGTTAGTACTGGGGTTTTCACTGTACCCAAAAGCGATGTATGTTAGTAGTCAGCTACTACCGGATACTGGACTTCAATAACAACAGATACGTATGTACAAAGAGAGGACACTTCTTTTTTTTCTTCGGTGTGTGGGTGGTGAAGGCACAGAACTTACTATGAGTGCACGAGGCGTGGTTGCTGACGGAAGACGTGAAGTGTTCTTTCGGCTGCCGGCTGGTGTTTGACTGCTGTCGGCTCGACCCTCTGGCTTTTTGTATTGACGACACGCCTACGCATCTTTAGGAGTTTGGTCAGTGATGTATAAAAATCGCAGAGGCAGTCAAAATCAATTCATCACTCACATATACATTAACAATGAGATGGGAATTAAAAAGTGTCAGTTAGTGATAGTAAAGGATGATTCTGGCCACTTATTTGCAAAAAAAATATCACTTTTTAAAAATAAATTAATTTGTCAAATTTAAACATCATTTTTGTCCGATTTCTCTTTCGAATTTCATGCTTTGTTTTGTTTTGTTTTGTGTTTCGTTTTTTGTTTATGTTTTTGTTTTTGTCGTTATTCTGTGTTTTTTTTTTTTTTCGTTTTTTTTATTTTTTGTATTTCGACCAAATTGTCACTGTCGTTAATGTCAACATCGACAAAATGAAGATGACAATTGCTAGTTACTCTTGCATGGACTCAGAAACCGCTGAAGCAATCCGATAAATGTTCAAGGACAAATAAAGATGGCGGACACCTTACAATCCTAATTAAATTCATTTCTTGATAAATAAATTAAATTCATAAAATTTCAACCAAGTCAATCCGTGGACCATAAAACAGCTTTTGTACTTGAATTGTTTATGACCAAATGAGGATTTATGGGTAAATAGTAGAATAGACTACGTCACTTAGACTCTGTAAAACACCAATTCTCTTCTTAATCAACCTCCAAACCAAATATATATATATATATATATATATATATATATATATATATATTAATATATATATATAAGTAAAGAAATAACAAAAGACTTAGAGAATTAGCATTATAGTCTATTTCAGGGAGCTTAGACAAATAGTCTAAATCTCCCGACTCATCAGATAATCAACTAATTCTCTAAGTCTTTTGTTATTTCTTTACTTTTATATTTGCTCTGTGACTCTAACATTAAGAGCACACATTGAGCTCTCAAACTGCGACTTGGTTTTATTTAAATAAAACTCTTGTGTCGTAAGGAGGATTTCTTCTCTGGACTTTTGGATTATATATATATATATATATATATATATATATATATATATATATATATATATATATTGGTTTGGAGGTTGATTTTGAAGGCTATCACAATGCAGGTGTAAAGAAAAAATAAGGTAGCAATGGTGTTGTATGTTAACCTGTGATTTATTCTTAATATTAATATTTTGAAATAAAATCTCTTCTTCAGAAGAACACTGGAACTGAAGTAGTTGTCGTCTTGTTATAGATGGTATTTTTTTATAACTGTATTCTCGTGTTGC
Source organism: Doryteuthis pealeii (assembly GCA_023376005.1). Classification (NCBI taxonomy): domain Eukaryota; kingdom Metazoa; phylum Mollusca; class Cephalopoda; order Myopsida; family Loliginidae; genus Doryteuthis; species Doryteuthis pealeii. The sequence goes on from CM042161.1 coordinate 44,213,612, forward strand.
ATGTTTATGTGAATGCGCTTTCTTGTTTGTACGTGTGCGTATGCTGTCATGCGCGTGTGCATGAAATTGCGTGTAGACTGTGACGTTATGACCTTATCCACGCGCGTGTGTGCGTATGAAAGACCGGATCCACGTGCGTATATGCGTATGAAAGAGCGTATTTGTGTTTGGTGGCCATGGTGATGTATAATATTTCGTGTTGGATGTAATATAAATTATTCAATCATTTATTATTATTATTATTATTATTATTATTATTATTAATTTGTTTATTTACTTATTTATTTTTAATTTAGTTTTTTTTTAATTCTTTCATATTTAACATGTCCATAAGTGTGTATGTGTGTGTGTTAGATATAAAAAAATATATATTTAGTGGGAGAGAGCGCGCGCTAGAGAGAGAGCGGGGATAAATAAAGAGAGGGAGAATGGGCGATTAAGAGAGAGAGAGAGAGAGGGGGGAATGGTACTTAGTTATAACTAAAAGATCAGTCGTCCGAATGCAAAATGAGCATCATCAAAGAAACGACTGTGATAGAGGGAGTTGCAAAGAAAAGGCCGAGGAAGACGAAAAATGAGGCTGAAGGAAATACCTTTAAGATGGCGTTGAAGATAGACATAAAAACGACAGATTATAAGACCGTCTACCCTGCGTTCGTCTGCTTTATTACTGCTCACCAACTGCACATTTTATCCCGGGCAATGTCCGACGGAGGTGCTGGTGTCTCTTAGGGAAAAGAGGAAAAGGGAGAGTAAAGTGCAATAGAGGGTGAGTGGAGCAGAGACGGACGCCCAGTGAGAGAACGAGCGAGCGAGCGACCGACATGTTCCTTTCAAGATCCAATAATCGAATCATGGGCTCCTAATCCGATTACCCTGTCACGGATATTAGGCTTTCGCACTTGGCTCAAGCCGTTAATTAATGTCTGTCTGAACAACGTCCCAAAGCAGACGGCTCACGATCTCGAGCGGATTTATAAACAGCTTAAGTAACATTTAAGTAACGTTTAGAAGAGAATTGGCTGGCTTCACGCCAGGAGTGTTGGTTTCCCTGGGGAGCCTCCAGCACCGTCGGGGGTGTGGGGCTGAGTGTTAGGAAGGTGAATGAGCCTTGTGGACGAGGATTGCCGAAAGAGTGACGGCGAAAGAAACGGGGAAACTTCATTTTTTTCTCCATCGCTTAATAAGAAAAATAGAAAATAACGGGAAGATGCAATAACTTTCTCTTCAATATTTTTCTTTTTAATTATTTCTTGTGCCTACAGAATCCTAACTAAGATGTATATGGTTTATCACCAATATCGTGCACTCTTTATTTATAAATATAGAAAATTACATTATCATTGATATATATATATATATATATATATATATATATATGGGAGTAAATATGGAAATAAATCCGACAATATTAAGAAATTTGAAAAAACAAGTGGTCCAAAAATAAGAGGAATTTATTTATCGACGCTTAAACGTTTCGGTTTCTTTAAACCTTCATCAGGATGTATTATGGGGTGAATAATTTCTTCACCCCATAATACATCCTGATGAAGGTTTAAAAAACCGAAACGTTTAAGCGTTGATAAATAAATTCATCTTATTTTTGGAACACTTGTTTTTTATTTCAAATTTCTTAATATATATATATATATATATATATATATATATATATATATATATATATATATATATATATACAATAGACCAGATGAGTTGGAATTATTCTATTTTGGACATTATATATATATATATATATATATATATATATATATGTAATATATATTACATATACATATTACTCCAACAAATGCCAATGTGCAAAATCTTAAGAAAGCCTAGATAGGACTCACTAAAATTTACAAAAAAGAACAAGAATAACTCCAAGGTCAAATGAATAAAATAAAAATTATATTAAAGATAAAAAATCACAGACTACACAGACAGCAAATAAAATTAGTGGTAGGAAAACACCTCGAGATCAAAGTTAACACGTGCTATCCATGAAGGTAGACGTCTGAAGTGGAAAGAACATTTCAACAAACTGCTTGGAAACCCTCTTAAAATCACAGATAAGAATAATAAAATAATCATTAATAGCCAAATAGATATCAGGCTTGAAGATTTTACGAAGGATGAACTCGACGAAGTTTTAAAAACATCCAAAAGAAGAAAAGCTGCATGCCTAGATGAAATATCCCCGAAGTATTGAAGAGAAAGAAATGATAAAATTCGATTATGAAATGCAGTGTACAAATAAAATGCATTAGAGAAATGGATAAAAGGCTGCATTTTCCCATTCCCAAAAAGCTATAGAGGTATAACGGGGCTATTCGAAGAATTGCGTCTCGGCCTCCAGCATTAAAAAACGCTAGGCGGTGATAGCTGAAAAAAACAACAATCCATACCAATGAATATGAATTTGTAATTGATTGCTGGAAATAAATATATTAAGATAAAATAAAAATACCGAAAAAATGTTTTGATTTCTCATTTGTAATCGATTGTCGAACAAAAAAAATAATAACATAAAAATACTGAATAGCGGATTGAAGGCGTTTTTATCGACAAATTAGTTTTTAGTGGTTTGAAAGCGTTAAAAGTAAGCCATAATTTTATCGACAAGTAAATGTAAATATTTAGTCCCCTCTCCCATGAAATATTTTAAAGAGGGTGAGGGTTAAAATATTTAATTTACTTGTCGAAAAAGACTGGAGGGAGTAAAATATCGCATTAACTTTTCGGGTAAAACGCCTCAAGAGTTGGTTGTTTTATTCAGCAGGCACCGCTTCAGCTCAGCTAGGGACTTCATTCGGGAGGTTGTTTGTTTTTTTCAGCTATCACTGCCTAGCGTTTTTTAAGGCAGGAGGCCGGGACGCAAAACTGCAAATAGCCCCGGTGTAACCATTACTAATATAGCTAGTAAGGTTTATAATCTTATTCTACTCAATCGTATCCGACCTAAAGTAGAGAAAACCCTTTAGAAAAATCAAAACGGGTTTCGTAGAATTTGCAGATTCTGATTATTCATCGAATCGTAGAAGGGGTACGATTAGAGAATCCCGAGGCAACACTATTGTTTGTATATTTCTCCAAGGCATTTTACTCCATATACAGAGGAAATATGAAGAAAATGCTATTAGCATATGGTGTCCCCAAAGAAACTGTTAGCGCTATATATATTTACCAACCCCTCTGCACGAACAGGATGCGACACAAGGTCAATTTCTTAAGCGGAGCTCAGAAGGTTTGAATTCCGAGTTTTCCTTCTCCTAGACGTGTTGCCTAACCAAGGTTAAAGAGCCCAGTCTGCCCTAGTATTTACCCATAACTGGAGGGAGAGAAGGATTCATACCTTTCCCAAGGATATTAGCGCTAAATGAAATGTAATTGCCACGTCCAAGATTTGAACTCGGGGCGACGAGTCCATTTCCCATGACTTTAACCATTACACCACGCGCTTCCTGTTAGTGCTATAATAATGCTTTACAAAGTCAAAAAAGCAATGGTTCGTTCACCTGATGATGACTCAGCTTTCTCGAGTCCTACATGACCATATGCCTTGAATACGTAACATCTAATGAAAGAAAAAGGCTCCAGACTAAAAAAAAACAAAACAAAAGATAAAAAGCCGGCGATATCCCTTAGAAACTATTACAGATGCGAAATACCCTGGAAATCTAGTGCTTCTCGCAAATAGAACTGCACAATCAAATTACTGCTGCATTGTCTAGAGCAGACAGCCTATATTGAAAAAAAAACAGAGTTCATTTGTCCTAAAGAAGATGGAAACATCTCCTCACTGGGTAGTAAGGCTCACAAATTATTAAACCAATTTACATACCTAGGTAGTAATATCTCATTGATAGAAAGTAATGTCAGTATAAGTATAGCATAAGCATGGATTACTATAGATATTATCGATCATATGGAAATGTGATCTCTCTGATATGGTAAAGCGTGAATTCATTCAAGCTGTAGCTTTGTTAGTAATATTGTATGGCTGCAAAACTTTGACTCTAACTAAATTTTTATAGAAAAAAGCTAGATGAGAACTATGAAAGAATGCTGTGTGCTGTCTTGAACAAATCTTGGAAGCATCACCCATCAAAAAAGTATTTGTACAGCCACATGCCCCCTGTCACACAAACCATTCAAGTAATACGAACAAGAAATGCTTAATAGTGCTGAAGAAGCAAGGATGAACTCAAAGGCAATGTGTTCCAGTGGACATCTACACATGGACGGTACACCGGTGTAGGTCGTCCAGCAAAGACCCATATAAATTATCTCTCTGTGGATACTGGTGTTACATAATCTATGCGGTGGCATAAGATTATTGTCAATTCCCTGTAATTCTGAGGGGATGACCCTTTTCATACTTATGTAAGGTAGTATAGAGATATGGTGGCGATCAGTGCAGTTGATGGCCCTGAAAGTGAGTGACGGCGTTTGATCTCACTCTCACCTTGCCTTCCGGGGATAAATCGTGGGAACCGGAAGGCATAGAAGAACCTGTTCCGGTTTAAGAATAGTAAAGAGCTTTAGTTTAGTTTTGCAGTGGGCGTCAGACAAAGCAGTCGGCCATGATGCTCTGTAAACTGTAACTCTGCATACGCGCGCTATGTTATGTCTGGGTTGGGGATTTACCGAATAAAGTAACATTAAAAGAAAATCGAAGTCTTATTACCTAAAAACTAACAATGACACAGGGCTTCTGATAAGGATAAATCCCTAACAGAAACCAGACCCGAAGTCCCCAAGAAAGTCCAGACTTTAGAAGAGACCAGACCAAGTCAAGATGATAGAAGAACCAAAGCCGGCCAGAAGAATAGATGTCCAAGATATAGAAGCAAGTAAGAAGTAAAGAAGTAAAGAAAGGGTATACAACATATATCGATTTGGTACCGTGAAAACCTCTGTACGCAACACTGGGTGCCGATTGAGAGTCATGGAAATTCATGCTGTTAGCGTGGCTTGATGGTCCTGATGATTATTCTCCTAGACTGGTTCCCCAATCAAGGCTAAATAACACAATCTGCCCTTGCTTTTATCCATAGCTGGAGGGCCGGGCGATACGATTCATGTCTTTCCTAAGGACATTATCGTGAAGTGAAACACAAACAACCTTGCCCAGGATTTGAACTCTAGTCTCTGATTCCATTTCCAATGTCGATAACCATTACGTAGACTGCGCCTCCTTCTGGGTACGAATTGACTAGACCGAAACTGACACTTCATAAAATATCGTCATATGGCGCACTCTGCGTAATGGTTATCGACACTGGAAATAGAACCAGAGACTAGCGTTCAAATCCTGGGCAAGGTTGTTTGTGTTTCACTTCACGATAATGCCCTTAGGAAAGGCATGAATCTCTTTTAAAAGAATAGAAAAGAAAATTCATACTTTACTTTACGACGACTTCACTTTACTTTTCTTTTCTATTCTTTTAAAACAGATTCCAGAAGAATGTGTAGCTGACCAAAGAAAAATCTGCAATAGAAATAAAAGTAGAAGTAGTTATGTTGACCTTTGCCCTATAAAAGTAAAGTCGTCGGGGCGGCCTAAAGTCGGTATCAGCCAGTCAGCGAACGAGTCTATCCTCTTTTCAATAGCGCTAGACCAAGGAGATTGTTTTTTAGCAACTGAGGTGGAGCGCCACGCCTACGACCAGCTCCTTACTTTACCGCACAGATCCCTGTGCTACTCATACGCTGAGTTTGCGAGGGCCGGTATCGAACTAGGAACCTTGTGGTTTCTAGCCGAACGCTCCACCGACTGAGCTAACCCGGCCCCTATAAACTTGTTTTTAAAAGTCAATTTAGCAACGGAGATCTGCAAGCAGCGTGCAACCAAAATGAAAAAATCCTTGAAAAAGACATAACAATAAATTTGACCATGCTTCACAATTACATCTGGCATAAAATAACCCGGGATGGGTTTGCCATCCGTTATAATCAATCAATGAAAAAAATAAATCATTTAGTAGGTGTTTTGTTGATTTTCTTTCACCATCAGCAAAGCTTCCGGTGATATATATGTTAAAATCCGCCTATATATATATATATATATTATATATATATATATATATATATATATATATATATTTCACTAATCTAACTACTGCCGTTTATTGTCAAGATATACTAAATAAGGATTGAATGGTTGGTAGTCATAAGCGTGGAACACTTAGTAAGTGGGAGCCAAAGACTTTCCAGGTTAGCATGCTAACCCCTAAGCACACACTGGGTGTAAGAAGAAGAAGAAGAAGAAGAAGAAGAAGAAGAAGAAGAAGAAGAAGAGAAATAGCCACCCTGGTCGATAAACGGACATGAAAAAGAGCAAGGGTTGAAGCACTTTGAACAAACATTGGGTCGTAGACAGCGAATAGAGATAACAGAAAATTTGGCTTCGTTACAAATTTGGCACCAAATTCGATCGGCACGAATAAGGATATCTTTACGGAACGAAAATTAAATTCTTCTACTGATCTGTCCCTGCAGGATTAAAGAACCTTTCTTGGAACTGGGAAATGGCTGCCACATTTTGGTGTGAAGAGAACATATCGTACGCATGGATAAACTGTATTTATTTTAAAGAAGAAGTAATAAAACCCAGGGTTGAATGCTTCAAAGCGAATCTTACTCAACAGTGGACAAAAAAATAAATAGAATAAAAACAAACTATTAGAATTTTGGCACCGAACCCGTTATATATATATTTGACTACTCTTATAGGGCCGGTATAGCTCAATCGGTAGAGCGTTCGTCTAGGAATCAAAAGGTTTCTGGTTCGATACTGGCCCTCGCCAACTTAGCGTATGAATAGCACAGGTATCTGTGCGGTAAAGTGAGGAGCTGATGATTGGTGTGGCGCTCCACCTCAGACGCTAAAATAATCTCCTTGGTCTAGCGCTAGTGAAAAGAGGATAGACCCCCTCGCTGATTGGCTGATACTGACATTAGGCCGCCCCGACGACTTTACTTACTTACTTTATATATATATATTTATGAAATAAATCAATTCTTAATGGATAATACAATTTTTTTATAAATACATTTTTCTATTTAACCCATAGATGGGACCCTAACAGGTACTACCACTCCGGGTCAGAGTGGACCAGGGAGCAATAGTGATGAAGGGGTGCTCCACATTACCCAAACCTCCAAAACTGGAACCTCACCATCAGATAGAGTTTAACGTCATTCCCAGGACATGTAGACCCGCAGCCACCGCCTTCTAGCACCCATATGATAAAAAGGGGTTGGGGCTTGCCATAAGGGCAATAGGGTTGGGAAAATCATATAGGTGCTAGGGCTTGACGTGACTAGCCGATTGATCGGAGGGGGCCTCTCCGATCGCCCGTCTAGCCCAAGATAGGGCCAAAGTGGAGTATTGCATGTCATGAACTGCTCATCCACCTGGGCTATCCTTATCCTTAAGCATCACGGGTCGCCACCCACGGCCAACAGGTGGCCCCATTGGGGGAGTCTTACCCCTCTACAGAGGTGAAGTTGGTACAGTCTAACGCCCCAGCCGACAGGGCGGAACTTTAAAAAGAGTGTGCTAAGTCGTGTTGAGATTCTTAGGCTAAACATGTCTGATCCGTGTGTTTCTGAGCAGCAGCAGCAGCGATGCTGATTTCAGTTTCCACGGCAAGAGCATCTATGGAAGTTCTAAGAGTAATTTCTCCAGGGCACCTCCTCTCACTACGATGTGATATCCCGTCACCGGCTGGCACACCCTCTGTGTATACCTGAAGACTAAACTCTTTAAACGTAGGCCGCAGAAAACTGGAAAAACTGAAAGATTTTATTCGCCATAAAATCGCAACAATACCAGAGGCGATGACAAGGCGAGCGCTGCAGAACTTCAGCGTAAGGCTTTAGATGTCGATAGCTTATGGATGCAATTTTTTGGACGATATAATCTTTAAAACAAAATGATGACAATAACAAAACAAATTAATTTGAAATAGGATCAATGTTGAATTGTTTATACTTCCAGATCCTGTAGAAGGTGTCATCTACCACTGAAATAAATTTAATGAAAAGATTGGAAGAGATTATGTTTAAAAATGGAGATCTTTTTATAATAATAACGATTGATATATTGATTGGTTTTTAATTTCATGTCAATCCATCTGGAGTTATTCTATGCAAAGAGGTTATGAAATTGAGTACATTGTAGTTTTTTTATATGATGTATTTCTATATATAGATCAATCTTTATCAATTTTTATATATAGATCAATCTTTATATATATATGATGTATTTTTTTAATATTATGTCATTGTAGATAATTTTTTTCATTGTAGATTTATGTGTACATTTTTTTGTATAGTTTATTCAATGTTTTTTTTTTGCACACGTTTATATGATTTATGTATGATATTATTCATATCTGATACAAATAATTTACAAGTTGATATTTTTACCCATAGATGAGAACAAAACAATGACTATCCCTTTTGGAGTGGATCTTAACCCTCTGCAAAGGATGCAGTCAACGGAAAGGGCAAATTATAATCATAAGACTGTGGACTTATTGATATATCTACCTACTACGATTAGATAGATGTATAGGTAGACATAAATATATTCACAGAGATAGATAGATAGATAGATAGATAGATAGATAGATAGAAAGAAAGAAAGAGATAATGTTTTTTATGTTTTAAATTTTTAATTGAATTTTTCAGAAGGGTTAAAGAAACTTATTGTACCAAATGTTCATTTCAAATTCCATGGATGTTGGTCAGGACAAGAACTTTTCAGTACCACATCATGTATACACAAAAGGTGGGATCAAAATTGTGTATAAATTATAAAATTTAAGTGATAACTTGTACACAGCTGAGCAACTCAAAATAAAATAATGGATAATCTAGACTGTTATTTTTCGAATAAGGCTTGATAATTTCTGTTATTTAGATTTTTTCCGACTGTCGTCTTCATTCAACCACCGTTTCAACTAATGATATATAGATAGATAGATAGATAGATAGATAGTAAGTAAAACAAAAAATATATTTTTTATGTCCAGAAGGAAAAACACCACTGAAAATAATTGTTTTGATAAAAATGAATGTGAGGTGAGATATTGTAGTTGTTCGTTTCCCGCGGGCCATCCAGAAAAAGAAAAGCCTTCCTAAAAGATCATTAGAAAGATATAATTTTTCACCTAAACAGAGTGGGGGAGACAGAAGCGTGGGAAACTGTCGAAAACAGTTCTGATTAAAAGGGTTGGGGGGTAAAAAAGAAAACGGAAAACGCAAAGGTACAAAGAAGGGTCTGTGGAGTTCTGTGGGGTTGATGCTATAAAAACAGAACGGCGATAGAGGGATAGAAAAAGAGGTTAGTGACGTGTGAAACCAGGAAGGGAGTACAGATTCGATTGATGAAGCGGACCCTATCAGACATGGTGGGATGGAACCGAGGCGAGTTGTGCTGCGGGTTATGGAGTGATTAGAGATGACAGTTGGTGTAAGATGGCTAATTGTCTTGGACTAAGTAAGGTGTGGATTCAGAAAAGGGACCGAAGGTCGAAATCATCAGCAGTGGATGCCGTTTTAATCACTGCATTTGAGATATGAAAGGAGAAGCAAAGTTGGAATAGAAGGGATATCCGAAAGGGTGAGTCATGTGGTAAGATAAGGAGACAGACTGATTGACTGACATGGAATAGATAGACAGACAGACTGACTGTCAAAGATAGAGACATTGTAATAGAAAGACAGACAGACAGACAGACAGAGATTGATAGATTGACATAGAAACAATGACTGAATTGTTTAGAGAGATCTAGAGACTGACTGTCATAAGTAGATTGATAGGAACAGACTGATATATATATATATATATATATATATATATATATATATATATATATATATTTGTTGGCAACCTTCCGTCTATTTTAGATGATGGTGTAGTTTTTTGTTTATTGTTTATTTGTTTTTTTGTTTATTTGTTTTTGTTTTGTTGTTGGTTTTTTGTTTGTTTTTTTTTCTGTTTTGTTGGGTTTTTTTCTGTTTTGTTGTTTTTTTTTTCCTGTTTGTTTTTTGTTTTTCACTCACTTACAGCCATGTGAGTGGCTGAACAGACCGATCCTCGAATGGCAGTCTCTGGTGCAATGGGTGCAAACAAAAGGTGATGCTTTCTGTAGGTGTTGGGGGGCTGCTGTTTCTCCTTTCTATTAGCTCTTTTTTCTGTGGCAGCTTCTTCCACTCTACTTCACTTCTTTTTGTTCCCTGCCAGACGAGGAGGCGCCAGGTTATATATATATATATATATATATATATTATATATATATATATATATATATATAATCAAAAAATCTAGGGAATAAGTCTTCCTTATGACTTAGATTTTTTTTCATTTGACCTAGTTTGCAGAGCTCAATGTGTGTTCTTATTGTCAGAGTCACAGGGCGAAATTATATAAGTAAATAATATAACAGAATACTTAGATTTTTTGCATTATATCCTATTTCAGGAAGCATAGACCAATTGTCTAAAACCTCCAATCATCAGATGCAAATGATGAATTCTTTATTAATTTAAGGCAGTTAAAAACAGAGTTTTTTTTTTAAATCTGTTTTCTACTGCCTTAAAAGATGAAGGATGAACGATGGGCGACTTTCTAAACAACTACTCTATGGGGAACGTATAAACGGCAAGCGTTTGGCTCAAGGGCCCAAGATGAGATACAAGGATTGCCTGAGGTCGACCTTGAACAGATGTGACATCGATGTGAAGACCTGAGAGAGTAAGTCTTTGGACCGTGGGCAATGGAGAAGAGCTGTGCAGGAGGGCACGGAAAAGTTTGAGTTAAAAGTAATTACTAACTCCAATAATTTACACATTTTTAAATGATTCAAGCGACTAATTCTTCGTAAACATTTATGGCTCTAAATAATTCTTAATATGAATAATTTGCAAAAAGTTATATTGTATCAAGTATTCCTATCTAATATTTTCAAACAGATCTATTTGTCCTACAGATGGGACTATAAGAGCAGCTATCACTCTGGGTCAGAATGGGTATTGTCGGAGGAAATGGAATAGGTGACCCGAGTTCAAATCCCGGATTAAGCTATTTGTACTTAACTATCGCGCTAATTCCCTTTGTAAAGGCATGAATCCATTCATTTCATCTCAGCTCTTGGAAAACAGTAGAGTTCTTTAGCATTGCTATGGCAACCAGTCTAAGAGAAGTAAAAAAAATCTGTGAATTTGGACCGGCTCGTTTGGCTAGGAATCACAAGGTTCTTGGTTCGATACCGGCCCTCGCCAACTCAGCGAATGAGAAGCACAGGGATCTGTGCGGTAAAGTAAGGAGCTGATGTTAGGTGTGGCGCTCCACCTCAGATGGTAAAATAATCTCCTTGGTCTAGCGCTAGTGAAAAGGGGATAGACTCCCTCGCTGTCTGGCCGATACCGACTTATTTTTATACTCCGCTTAAAAATGATTTTTTTGTCTGCCGGTGGATGGGGTTTGGTATATAAATTCCCGTCAGCAGAGAATTCAGTCGGCGTATTCTCACCCCCCCCCTACAAGGCGAGGGTGGAACGAAATGAATGAAGCTTTTTTTTCTATTTATTTTATTTTCTTCTTCTAATTTCTTTTCTTCATCTATTCATTATTTATTGTCTCTTCCTCCCTGTCGTATTTCTCCTCATCAACTATTTCACACATTTCTCGTTATCCCCACAAGCCCAAGCAAAACTGCTAAATTCTTACCTAATTAAATTTTCCTGTTTACACCCCTGATTTTACTTATTTTCAGTTTTTTATTTTATTTATTTCATTTTTTTTTTTTACTTTAACTTGTTTGTTTTTTGCACTTATTTTCTTACGTGTGCATTTAAAAAAAATGTTTTTCATCTTATTTTTCTTTAATCATTCACTCACAGTGTATCGTGACAAAAAATAACATCTGTGTCTTTTACCAGAAAGTTAAATGGATCCGTTGACCCTGAGTTCAAATCCAAGACGAGGCCTTTTGCATTTAACACAGCGCTAATAGGAAAGGTAGATATGCAACTACCCCTGCACCCCCACAAAATCCAAGCATTTTTTGTTTTTTTGTTTCAATACATTTCTTTTTTGTTTTTGTATTGCAATACATTCGGATGATATTCAATATTATTCTTTCGTGTATGTATTTACCCAACCTATCCGCCATGGACAGGATGTTCCACAAGGTCAATTTTTAAGCGGGGTGAAGCTTGTTTGAATTCAGAATTTTCCTTCTGCTAGACTGGTTACCTAACCAAGACTAAATCGGCTTAGCTCAGTCGGTAGACCGTTCGGCTAAGAATCACAAGGTTCCTGGTTCGATACCGACCCTCATCCAACTTAGCGTATGAGTAGCACAGGGATCTGTGCAGTAGAGTAAGGAGATGATGGTAGGTGTGGCGCTCCACCTCAGACGCTAAAATAATCTCCTTGGTATAGCGCTAGTGAAAATGGGATAGACTCCCTCGCTGTCTAGTTGATACCGACATAAGGCCGCCCCGACGACTTTACTTTACTTACTTACTCTACTATTTAGCCGTAAGTGGGAAGAGAACAGATGGATTCATGCCTTTCCCAATGCATTAAGTGAAGCGCAAACAGCCTCGTCCAGGATTTGAACTCGGGAGCCGATACAATTTCCTACGACGGTAACCGTTACATAAATCCGTATTCTTTAATGTAAACATCGCATAGTTCTGAACTTGGTAGCCAATTTTTCATTCATTAAATCCCCTTTTTCTGCTCCGTTGATCAGGGGTACATAAGTTTTTAACGATTCAGATCAAGTTTTAATTGACAAAATGTAAATGTATTCGAAAATAGTGTATAAAAAGTTTACATTATACCAATGATGTTATATAGCATCTTTATTGGACAGTCAATCCATCCCCTTCCTTTGTAGTTTTTTTTTCACCGGCAGTCGTCTCACTCGTTGCCATGTTGTCCTCGGTCAATTTGTCGCCTTCTCTTGTCATCTCTCGTTGTGACCTGACGATGTTCCTGCTGATGGGATGAATAATAGCGAGTATTCCTCTATTGTGTACATAACTTTATGACTTCAACGACCACTTTTCTTATAAATGCATCACCCTGTTTTCGAGGCCGTAGAGCCAGTAGGAATGGAGATGGGAACTGATGTGTAGCCTCAAATCGCTTCCAACTAGGTGGGGGTTTTTTAATCTAAAATCTATATACACTTTTAGAACTTTAGTCACGAGCCAAACTTTCATTGGACCTTTAAGAGGCAATTACACAAAACAGTCACTAACAGTTAAAAACTTTTAAAACTTACCAACACAACATGAAAGAGTCCACCAATCTATTATTTACCAATAATAGCTTGAACTCTTTCGTTTGTGTTTGTTTTGTTTTTTGTTTTTTCAGTTTTTTTATTCGTTTATTTATTTTTGTGACTAAATTTTAGCTGATACTTAATCCACTGACTGTTCACATTCCACTAACCATGACTGAATACAAGTGTTAAGCTATGTTAGGTATTCTATGCTAATACTGCCAATGGTCAGGATTGAACCTGCAACCTACAGATAATTGTAACTTAGAACTGTAATAACTCAAATTATCAAACCTCATATAAATATATATTTATATATATGTATATATTAGTGGCATGTCGGGTATATAAACGGCGAGAGAAAGAGAAAGAGAGAGATGTTACATAATTATTGGATCCCTACTACTTTTTTAAGGTAGTGTAGAAACATAATGGCGATTAGTGCAGCCCACGGCCTTGAAGGATGAGTGACAACGCTTGACCTCACTCTCACCTTGCCTTCCGGGGATAAATCGTGAGAACCAGAAGGCATAGAAGACCCTTTTCCGGTTTAAGGATATTAAGCAACACAGTCAGTTAGAAGTTAGAAGCCAAGCTTGTAAGATGTGAGTCTCACTGCGCAGGTGTCTGGGTTGGGGATTTGGAAATAAAGTAACATCAACGTAAAGCGAAGTCTTGTGTTTATTACCTAAAAACTAACAATGACACAGGGCTTCTGATAAGGAGAAATCCCTAACAGAAACCAGACCGGAATCCCCAAGTCAACACCAGACGCTAGACCCAGACCAAGATGGTAGACGATCAGAATAGCAAAGCCGGTCAGAAGAATAGACGTCTAAGATATAGAAGCAAGTAAGAAGTAAAGAAGTAAGAAAGGGTATACAACAGAGAGACAAACAGACAGCCAGACAGACAGAGGGAGGGAGAGGGAGAGAGAGAGAGTAGGGGATGATAGATTTGTTCATATTGTTTTCTCTTGTCTAATTATCAGCTGCCATCTTCTCTTGTGAGGATACCGTCAGCAGATTCTATGTCCCACCAACAGAATTTGGGAAAATTAATTGCCGCAAGGAAATATTGTCTAAGTATGGACAGCTAAATGAGAACAATCAACTCCAATGAATTGACTAATAAAGATTAATTTAAAAATCCCCTCCCCCAAAAAAGGGGTGTCTTAGGTATGACACTCAACTACATTTGATGGAGGCTATCCCCACAGGCAATACCTGCCCCCTTAGTTTAAAGAGGCAGGACTGGGTTTATTGCCCAGTGCCTGAGGTGCCCCCCCTTAGAAGGAAAATCCAACGGGATCAATGCATTTATGCCTACCACCCATGGGTGGGCCCACATAAAAATTCCCTTGTGTCACGCCCTCATAAGTGGGATGAGAGGCAAATATCCATAACTGCATTTGAGGGTAAGGCTCCAGCTCTGGGGAGTGTGGAGTACCCCTTTGTTTTGTTCATTTTAAACAGTTGTCAATGGGCGTTGTTTTTCCGGATTGATGTCTTCGCGTTTTATGTCTGTGCATTTTTGTTTGTAAATTAATAACAAAGACTTGTTGTTTTTCTATATTATGGACTCTCTCGTCGATTTTCGAAGCATGAGGGTTCATACATACAATAAACATCCACACAGTGATTTGTTTATAGTGGTGAAAGGCTTGTGTTGGACCATCCACACTTTTTGGCACAGTCGATAGGAAAGAATTGGTGCATCAAGGGTTGCCACAAACCCAATCAACGACCGACCTCAGGAATTTTGAATTCAGAGTTATCCCTCTCCTAGACTGGTTACCTACCCAAGGCTGAAGAGCCCAGTCTGCCCTACTATTTAACCCATAGCTGGAGGGAGAATATATGGATTCATACCTTTCCCAAGGTATGAATTAGCGCTATGTGAAATGCCAACAGCTTCGTCTAGGAATTGAACTCGAATCGACGAGTCCATTTTCCACGACTCTAACCACTAGCCCACGCGCCTCCATTTTCTATATAGCTTTTATTAAATAACTGCAGCCCCAAAACCGCACGGATTGAGAAGCGACATCTCGAAAGAACGTCTCTCGTCGAGTTGCAATTAAAACTAAAACGAAAACGTTTACGCAAAGAAACCTGTCAATAAAGGTTGACAGTAATTTTTCACTAAACTCCCTCCGATTTGGAATTTCTAACAAACTCTGATTCAAATTTTCTAGCTACAGTACCTACATAATTCATTGGATATCCTTGAATTATGTAACCGGATTACATGAATTCAAACATACACCGAGTAGGGACCAAAGTGCCTGACGCCATCTTGGTTTTTACAACATTTATCCATGGTTGACCAGAATAGCACTTTAATAATTAGCTGACTATGCAATACAATTGCTGAATTGCAAGTCAACATTCCACGCAAAACATTCCCCATATTTCCCGTTTTGTAGAGCTCGTTGCACAGATATATTTGCACACAAAAAAGCAGAAACTTTTGCACAGTATTATCAATAATGATATCGACATTTAAAATGTTTTCTCACTTGTTTTTAAATCTATATTTGGAAAGATATTAAGCAGATATTTTCCTTGTCTGCAAAAATTAATCAGATTAAAAAAAAATGTTATTCCTATTCAACCACTAAGAAAAAAAAAAAACTTGGGGTAGGGAAAAAAGAAATATTTTTCTTTTGTCCACGCATGAGATTCTATTTTTTTCTTTGTATTTTTAAAGCAATTTTTCCGAATTATAAAAATATATTCGATTGTTTATTTGCAGAAAGATTTTCTCCACTGGCAATGTTTTGTTTATTATTCAATTTATTTTTATTTTTCAATTTTTGACACATCACGAAAAATTAAGAATCTCGTGCTAATCGACATAATTGTTTTTCAGATTCCTAAAAATACAACTGTTTAGATACAATGGAAAAATATGTATAAAATAACGAGAGGGATAAAAAGCAACAAAAACAATGGAATAAAAACTTGACAAATTATTGAATTTATAAAAACCAAGTAATAATTAAAGGGTTAAATGTCATCTAAATCTATACACGAATATTTTCGGTAAAATCTTCTCAGCTTTTTTTAAAAATGTTTTGCTGAATAGTTTTTTTTTGTTTTTTTTTAAATTTACATAAGGTTGATGAGCTTAAACGTAATATTTTTAAATTGAGAAAATAACTTTCTTTTTTTACGAATCTTTACGTTTAAAAATTAAACTGCTGTTCTTTAATGATTGGTTGGCGAATTTTAAAAAACTAGGAAATCAAAATCGTTTATCAAGAGAATTTATTTCTTATTTTAATGATAAAGGATTTGTTTTACTAAAACGTGAATTTTATTCAAAACCAAATATCCTCATCATCATCATCATCATCATCAACTTCCTTGAGTATCTCGCCATATATCAGTATCATTTGTTATTTCTCGTGAAACATTATACAATCAAAACGAATATCATTAGATCATATTAACTATAAAAATCTACGGAATTCTAATAAAAAATATCAATATATACCAGGTTCAAAATAAGTTCATTATATATATTTATATACATATATGCTATGGATTTTAACGGCATGTCAACGCCTCTGGTGTTATTCTATACCGAGGGGTTACTTTGTACGTTTAGATTAAAACTTTTTGAGTAATTTCTTCAGAGATATTTGCACATGCCGTTAAAATCTATCTATGGATGAATGAATTCATTAATGGGTAAATATACAGTGTACTTATTTCATTTGTCTAAGTAATGGGCTGGTTTAGTTCAGTCAGTAGAGTTACCGCCCAGGAATCGTAAGGTTCAGGTTTCGATACCGGTCCCTGTCAGTTGAGCGCATAATTAGCACGGGTTGGGTAATCTAATCTATGCAGTAAAGTGGGGAGCTGGCGGTAGGCTTGGCGCTCCACAACAACTAAAATACAACAAAAAACAAAACAATCTCCCTGGTCTAGCGCTAGCGAAAAGGGAATAGACTCTCTCGCTGTCCGATTGATAACGACAATATACCTACCTAATACAAATGATATATTTGACCCATAGATGGAACCCTAACAGGTAGTATCACCCCAGTTAAGAGTGAACTTGGGATTAATGGCAATGAATAGGTGCTCTACACTCTAAAGTCTCCAGGAACGAGTGTTACATAATCTATGCGGTTGCATAGATTATTGTCAACCCCCTGTATTTCTGA